>BRKX01000004.1:41712500-42912500 GCA_026008535.1 Perilla frutescens
TTGAGACTTCGAACCTCTATAAATTGCTTATGTGCTGTACTATTTTGGTTATTGCATATCTTTGAACTGCACACAATATCACACAAGCTGCACTCAAATTGTCTTTAACTGTTCAATAAGTTTGTGCATAGATAAGTTTCACTAAGCGAGTCAAAGGGCTCTGTTATTCCGCATTTGAAGTGAAAAGTTTTAATCAGTTTATTCACCCCCCCTCTAAACTGATATCGACTCGCCCGAGACCAACACACACATTCAAAAACTTTATGGTCAACCTTTATATACATTCAAAATATTTGTATATACAATCAAAAATTGACCATTAGGGTCAACAACTTTCAAACTTGAAGGTTTGCAGAGTTCTAACGGAAGCATTTAATATTTAATATACAAACATAAGTTTAAAGATGGTTTTAAGCAAAAACCATACAAGGGTCAACCATTAAACCTACTCCAACAACTCATCATCAACAAGCTCGATCTCTAGGACCTGAAAATATTTGAAAATATTTGGGTTGAGTGCCAGAAAACACTCAGTGGGCATTAATATTCATCCAAGTCTTACTTTCATGCTTTAAAATCAATTATAAACATTCTTTATAACATAGTTTACTCTTCTTCATTGGATGAGAGACCCAATGTGATCACATGATACTTCACGGTTACTTATCTAGACATTTAGTCACAAAGTAAACCGTCTATGCCTGTAAGACGGAATTCCTCTGTGCATGAAGTCTCATAACATCCAATCATTGCGTAAACAATGCTATTAAAACATTTAACATGCTTTCCATGGACGAATTAAAAATATAGTTGTGAGTTATAGAAAAATCCACCTGGATGATCTCAAAGTGCAGTGAAAATTTTATGAAATGCTATTATGCTTCCCGTCTGTCTCGACCTATAAAATTAGAATTCTAGCTTAGAAACCTAATATAGGCCAATAAAATAATAACTTAGGCCCTAAATAACTTAATTAAAGAATTCCTATGCCTTGGGATCATTTGAAAATGAAATAGAGTCAAATGGACAAATAATACGCATTTGACGGATTGAATCAAATTAGTGATTCTATTTGAGAATTCATCGGACTTCGGGAATAGAATTGAATAGGGATAAATATGTATCAAACTCAATTCAATAATTATGAAGCTTGATTTAACATATAGAAGTAAAATTTAATTTTTAGAATTTATTTGAGAAATATACAATATTTTACTTGTGATTAAATTATGTTTTTCTAAAAATCCTAATTTAATTCCTAAGTACTAAACTAGAACTGAGAGAATATGAATGTTAGAAGTTGGATTCATTTAATATATTATGGGCAAAATCTGAGAATTGATATATCAAATAATATTGGAATATAAATTTGGAAATAATAGAGATAGAACTTATAACACGAAGTTACAACGACATAAAAATTTTAAAATTTGAATAGCCAAATTAACCGAAAATTAAATCGAAAGAAGATTTCGGTGCTAAGAATCTTACCTTAATTTTTCTTCCTTTTTTTCTATTTTTCTTCTTATTCTTCTTCTGTCGTTTTTTTTTTTTTTTTTTTGCTTTTGAATTATCATAATATAGCCGAAACTTCAGCCTTAGTATACACATATATATTTACATACATTACACACGTGTACTTGACATTAACCCATTTCCTTTGCTTGCCAAATGATCCAATATGATTGATTGATTGATTGATTGATTGATTATTATTATTATTATTATTATTATTATTATTATTATTATTATTATTATTATTATTATTATTTTTCGATAATTTAGTTTTTTTTTATCCTTTCACTAATCCATCTATACATATACTCAACATAATAGTACACGTTTCTTGCCATGCACACTAATTCTTTTAAATTGATTGCCAAGTGTTCTGTTTTAATTAGTTTAAAATTTTATTTTATTTATCTATTATTATTCTTTTTCTTCTTACTTAAGCAACCTCACATTTACACACACATTCACACGTGTCCTTTAGCCTAATTACACTAATCTTACCAAGCCAATACCAAATGGTAACAATTAGTTGTTGAAAGTTTGGAATATTTATCCAAATTACTAGTCTTATAAATAAATAACCATACATCAAAATTTAACAATTAGAATGAATTTAATCTAATGGGCCGATGATAAGCTTAAATTGGGCTGGAAGTGAATTGATTACTTGGGCTTGAATTTATAATAGTGATCATGGTAGAATAAAATTTGGCTCAAATTATTACATGAATTAAATTTCATCGAAAACTCAAATGAAGTCCGATTTAGATGATCTTGATATCAAAACGATCCCAATAACGTCTACTTTTATAATATAAATTCAAATTTTAACTTAGAGGCTCAACTAAGGTCGAGACTTTTCTTAGTCTTATTGTACATCTAAGCCCCCATAATTAACTAGCCAAAATAGTTTGGGTTCTAATTTCATGAAATTTCTAGCTATAAAATAATACTATATTTTTTCGGGGTGTTACATCATTTCATTAACAATTTATATCAATCTTGAATGATTTAACAATTGTAACTAATAATTTATACTGCTGTTATTTTGTATATTAAAATAAATGATATTTTATCCCAATAATGTATCATTTGCATTTAATAATTGAGAAAATATTCAATTTGGTCTACAATTATACCTAAAATCTCAGTTTGATCCTAAAATAAAATTTTGGTCCAAATCGATATCTCAACTTTTAAAAGGTATCATGTTAATCCTTCCGTTAGTCTCTAAACTAATTTCCGTTAACGTTTGTCACTAATGTCGTTAATTTAAGAGAAAATGTCCAAGTTGGTGCTATAACTATACCTGAAATCTTAGTTTGGTCCCGAAATAAAATTTTGGCCCAAATTGGACCTTTTTGTTTAAAATTTATATATACAAGTTAATTACATCCGAGTTATGATTTAAAACATGTAAATTAGGGTTTCTTATTCCTAATTATTAGAGGTTTATCATTCCATATTAGGGTTTATTTCACAAAATTAATTGCCAAAAGCAATGCACGACTCCATGCGTTAGTGTCGGATGAATGCATTGAGCGAGTTGTCGGATTTCAAAAAATTAAATTAATTCAATTGAATTTTAGGGTTCACTTATTTCATTTTATAGTATACTAGCACACCACCTGTGCGATGCACATTGAATATTATTAAAAAAATATTTATATATAATAATAAAACTATGAATTATATCGATTGAATTATAAATTACTTGTGTATTTTTTTTATATAATATGCGTCAATAACCTCTTCAAACTTTATAAAATTAATAAAAACCATCAACTCATATAAAATGGATTGTAATTATATTTTTGACTTTTGAAATAGATTGTTATATGTTATTACATATAACTTCATGAACCCAACTGCAGAGAAACAAAAAAAGGAAAGAAAAATGCACGTCTTCTTCTCCACTGCTCGCCCATCCCCTTCTTCTTCATCCCGCAGCGGTGTAGCCACTATCTCTCCCCTCTTCCTCCATTTCTACATGTCCACAACTATGAATCTAATATAAAAGTGAAGAAAGCTAAACACAATTATCAACCATTCACAGAAAGCAAAAAAGAAAAGAAAAAGAAAGAACAAAATGATCGATCTGCAGACTACGGTGACCTAAGTACCTAGCTAATCTCCCATCCCCTTAAAAATGCTGAAGACTTCGACCCTTGTTGGAATTTTACAGTTCGAATCCCTTTTTTTTCGTTTGAAAAACATTCTTCGAACTCCCTTCTTCGGTTAATTTAATATATTTAAATTATTTTAATCTAACCTTTTAATATATTTAATACAACATTTTAATTTTAAAATATATTTAAGTATTAATTTGATAAAGTCAAATATCAATATGTTACATTTAATCTCAATTGAAAGATCACGAAAGGTGGGAAGACCATTGTCGAATGTCAGGTCTCATAATTTATAATTTGTTCATGTACAATAATATTATATTTTATTTTAAAAATTAAAATATACAAGTTTTAACTATTTAAAATATATAAGTTTTAACTATTTAAAATATATTTAAAAATGATAACTTAAATATTTTAGCTTCAAAATTTTAAAACTATTTAATAATAAATTTATAAAATCAATTAATACATTTATTTCAAAAATTTAAATATATTTAATTTAAAAAATTTATGCGTATCTTGATTTTTTCAATACATTTAATTAACTTAATTACTTTTTAAAATTAATAATTTAATATATTTAAAATATTTTATTTGAAATTTTTAATAATGTTAATTCAAACCTTTTGCACTTGATATCAATTGAAAGGGCAAGAAAGGTGGAAAAACTATTGTTGGGTCTCACAATTTATAATTTATTGATTCACAATAATATTTGTTAGTTCTTTAACGTGGGGATAAATTTTGTTTCAAAAATTAAGAGTTTTAACTATTTACAATATATTTAAAGTTGATAACTTATATATGCTAATTTCAAAATTTTAAAATATTTAACTTTAAATAGTTAATTATCAATTAATCCTTTAAATTTGATAATTTAAATGTATTTAACTTATAAAATTTAAATATTTTTATAAATTAATAGTATACATTAATTGATTTATTTTTGATCCGATATTGATTTGCATATTTAATTCAAAAACATTAAAAAATTATACGCAATTTAAAATTTTAATCTAAACATTAAATTGATTAATTGAAACACTATATTTATTCTCAAGTCTAAACTAAAAGATCAAGAAAAATGTGAGGTGTGAGAAATTTATTGTTGATCATTATAATTTATAACATGTTAAAGCAGAATAATTATCTTTAAAATTCAATGTGGGATGATTGTCATTTGTAAAATTTGGCATTACTTTTCCAACTCTGAGAGCGCCACTTCCACAAAAAAAAATCATTTTTTTTTATAATACAACAAAATCAAAGTGGGCATTATATAACACGATAAGAGAGATAAAAAAAATCTTTATTATACAAAAGATGCAAACATTATATAAAAAAAATTAATTGAAGCAATAAAATTATAAATATTACCTTCTTCTCAAAGTTTTGATTTGTGATACCAAGCTAAAAATTTTAATCCTACAAAATAGAAAACAAATAATCTTTTCAGAGAATATGTACAATGAGAATCATATGAATAATCTTCTCAAAGGTTTATCGAAAGGTTCTCCAAAACCATTTGCCGACATAAAAGCGGTACCTTTTGATTGGACAAAAACATGTGAATAGAGTTTTTAGAAGTTGAAATGAATATTGATAATGACCCCAGTATTGACCATCCCTGATGGATCTAAGGGATTCATGATTTACAAAGATGCATCAAAACAAGGACTATGATGCGTCTTAATGCAACAGAGAAAGGTGGTTGCTTACGTTTCTAGACAATTGAAGTCTCATGAGTTAAATTACCCCACTCATGATTTAGAGTTGGCCGCTGTTGTGCATACATTGAAGATTTGGAGATATTATCTCTATGGAGGTAAGTGTGAGATTTATGCGGATCATAAAAGTCTTAAATATTTCTTCACTCAGAATGAATTGAATATGAGACAAAGAAGGTGGCTGGAACTAGTTAAAGATTATGACTGCGTGATCATGTATTACTCCAAAAAACCAATGTTATGGCTGATGCACTTAGTCAAAAGAAAGTGAACCAACTAAGAGATCACGCAATAAGAAGAGTTGATTAAGGATTTTGAAAAGTTGAGCCTCGAGGTTGTGTCTATGCCAAAAAAAGCTAGTGATAAAATTGCAGCATTAGTAGTTCAACCGACGCTACGAGAAAGAATTATAGTCGCACAAAGGAAAGATGGTTTTCTAGAAAAGATGTAAGCAAGAGAAGTGTCGGATGATTTTAAGGGATTCACGATATCATCAGATGGGACTCTACTCTTTAAAGACAGAATTTATGTGCCAAACGACGAGAGACTTATACAACATATCTTGGAAGTACTAAGATGTATCAAGACTTAAAAAGAAGTTTTTGGTTGTACTACATGAAAAAGGTCAATTATGAATTCTGTTGCTCGATATTTAGCTCTTCATCAAGTAAAGACAGAGCACCAAAGACTGTCAGGATTGTTAAATCCTTTGGAGATACTAGAATGGAAGTGGGAGCATATTACCATGGACTTTGTGGGAAGACTTCCCAAGACCGTGAAGAATAATGATGTAATTTGTGTTATAGTTGATCGATTAACAACAAAATCAGCTCACTTTTTACCTATAAGAATAACGTTCACCATGGATCAATTTGCTCAACTATACATTTGAGAAGTAGTTCGGCTGGATGGAGTCCCAGTCTCCATAATATCAGATCGAGATCCTCGTTTCACATCGAGATTTTGGACGAGCTTATATACAGCGTTAGACACGAAGATAAAGTTTTCAACTGCATATCATCCCGAAACAGATGGCCAATCAGAAAGAACTATACAAACATTGGAAGATATGTTGCGGACTTGCATCATGGATTTAGGAGGTAGCTGGGAGGCACATTTACCATTAGTGGAATTTGCTTATAACAATAGTTTCCACTCTAGCATTCACATGGCTCTGTATGAAGCCCTATATGGACGAAAATATAGATCACCGATGTATTGGGATGAAGTTGGAGAGAGAAAGATATTAGGTCCCGAAATTATTGAAAGAATGGTGGAAGCGGTGGAGAAGATCCGAGATAACATTAAAGTTGCTCATGATCGACAAAGATCGTACACTAACAAAAGAAGAAAGGATTTGCATTTTGACATATGAGACAAGGCGTTTTTAGAAGGTTACTCCTATGAAATGAATCTTAAGGTTTGGAAGAAAGGGAAAGTTGAGATCTCGATTTATCAACCCTTTTGAAATTTTAGAACAAATCGATGATGTGGTCTATCGTCTAGCTCTACCACTTGAATTCTCGTTAATGCATGATATATTTCATATTTCTATGTTAAGGAAGTATTTTCATGAACCAAGTCACACCATCAACCATGAGAAGATACATCGCAACACAGATTTGGTCTATGAAATGGAATTTATCGCCATTCTCGATAGAAAGGCACGTGAGCTAAAAAATCAACAGGTTTCACTATTAGAACATAGTAGAAGAGACATGAGAAGGAAGAAGCGGCTTGGGAATGCAAGTATAAGATTCTAGCTAAGTAACCAACCTTAGGAAAACCAGATAAGTTCAAATTTTGAGGATGAAATTTTTTTAAGTGGGTAGGATTTTAACAACCCACTTCTATGTGATTTTAATTATTGGAATTATTTGATTGATTTTAAATCAAGTTTTACTTTATTTGAAATTGCTCGATAGAATTAGATGAACTTGAGTGAGTCCGACATTGCGCCCTAGTTTAAAAAAAAATTAATTTAAACTTTTGCCTTAAGAATTATTATATGGACTTTTTAAAATATTTTCAAACTTATTTCTTATATGTTTTAAAAATAAAAAGAATTTATTAAGGATAAATATGAAACTAAAATAAAAATATATTTTTCTTAAAATTTAACCTAAAATCTAATCCTTATGCTTCAGATTTATCATGTAAATTTATTATTATCCTTATCTTCTTTATTCCTGAAATTTGTCCTAGAAGCTTCTTGCTTCTCTATTTATACAAATCCACTGATTTTCACAAAGTTTCAATAGCTTAAATTTTCAAATTTAAGAGCAGCAGCAACATCAAACTTCTTTTGGTAAGTTTTCAAATTCAACATTTTATGATTATTGTAATTTTCACATTCACCAATTCCTCTAAAATTTTATAAACTTGTTCAACACAAGACTTGAGAATTCACGATCCCATACAACAAAACCAATAATATTTTTCAGAATTTATCACAATTATTTTCCAATGTTGTCAGGCTCATTTTTCCTAATTCTAGTAACTCCACCACAAGTCCACAACTACTTTCTAATTTAATACGTACAGATGAAGTCTATACTGATGAACAGAGTAATGAGTTTCAAAATTTGGAAATCATAAAAATAAACATAAATACATAAATTAAAGAGAAGAGAAAAGAAGAGTTTTTCCTCTGGTGATGGCGTAGAGTCAGGTCACAGCTGGACAAGCTAGGATTGAGTTGGGTGAGTCGGTTCACAGAGTTGTCTGTCGAATGGAACTGGGTTTAGTGGTGTTTGCTCGGTCAGGTGGGGTTGTCGGAGCTGTGGTTGTCGCAGCGGGTTTGGGTTGTCGCCGAAACTGGGTCTACGTTGGTCTTCATCGTCATCAATCTGAGAGTGGTGTTGTTGGGATTATCGTGGATGGAATATGGATAGCGTTTTATACGCATCAGATTAGAATAGCGTTTCATACGCATAGAGGGGTTTTATACGCACCAGAATATGTCCTGTGCACAGTTCAAGATGTATTCTAGAATCAGAAAAAGAGCACCCTAAATCCATTATTCCTGCGATTTATTTCAGTTGGATAAACAGAAAGAAATGCTCATGATCCCCCACCACTGAGTACGTTTTAAGAGTGCTCACCCCACATTTTTAAATATTTTCAGATCAGTAAGCTAGGAGCGGTGCGATGGAAATGGGGGTGGACTTTTTCAAGATATTTTTATTACTTGACCTTAACTTTTGCACTTGTTGCTTAAATTATTTTGAATTTTGTATCTTGTGTTTGTTAGTGATTTTGGACTCACTTAAACTGGTAGTTTGCTATTATAGTTTTATTAGTATTAGGAGTGTGAATTTTATATTTTTGAACTTATGAGTTACTTTTTTAAATGAACTTGGAGCTTATGAAATGCAAGTACTTTGTTCAGAGCACATATATTTTTAAAAAATATATATGTATTTTGTGTTCGATTTTCTTCTTAGGATTTATAGCATGATTATTTTGGAAAAGGAAAAAAAATACTTGAACTATTATTATTGGAATCATTTTCCGCTTTAAAGAATAGAAAGAGTAACATTTTAAATTATAGAATTTAGAGTGTTACATTTAGTGGTATCAGAGCAGGTCTACTTTCCTGTAGACTCAATATGTTTGAGAGGATTTATATTGTTTGATTCTATCGTATGCCACCCATTTTTGCCACGTGCTCCTGCTCCAAGGTATTTTGCTTGATTTATTTATTTTGCAAAGTTGTTTAATGTTGTGAGCATTAAGAAAATTTCAGATATTATGTGAATGATAAGAAATGTTGAGAAGTGATTTATGCAGAAAAGTTTTATTATGTTTAAATGCATTTGATGAATGAGAAAGAAATTATTTTAGTCCTCGAAATTTAGAATGAATATTGAAGCTTCTCCCACGGATATTTCCCTAATTAGACACAAAGAATTTAGAAACCACAACCCTTGACATTAGAAATTCCTGCAGGAAAGACCTTAAGAACTGATAGAATTGTTAAAGACGTTAGATTTGACTTTGGAGGAAAGGAGTTTGTAGTTGACCAGTATGCTCTCGAAATGCGAGAATTTGATTTAATCTTTGGATAAAGGCATATTAGTAAAGGTATCCAACAATAATCGTGTGTTTGGTATCCATTGCTTGTTCACGCGAGGCCCGGGGTGTAATTTATTGATTCGGCTGGAAAATATATCCGGCACCCCCATCGGTTACAGTTTCTAGACAAGGTATCTGACCCCCCCTTAGTCTACCAAATAAAACAATGTACCAAACAGATGTGTGAAGCAATCTTGTATATTTATCTTAATAACCAAACACACAATTAAAATAACTAATACGCAATTATTTTTCAAAGCAATCCAGATTTTATTAATGTGGGTATATCCGTACTATTATACCAAACATTGCCTAATTGTAGTACTCATGATTAGTTGCGTGCAATCTAGTATTTATGGAAATATATAATCATATATTTGAAATATACTAATATTCAATATTTTAAATGAAAAATAAATAATTAGGTAATATAAAATATTATTTTTCTATTTTCGTAAGGTGCAAATGGGCAGGAAAATATTAAATTTCTATTTGCGGATGCGGTATTGTTATTATACATTATATAGATATAGATGTATTTCAAAATAAAAGGTCTATTTTCCCTAAGTAATTTAGAAGCGTGCATACTGATTGCAACTTGCAAGTGAATAACTGAAATTTATTAAGACATACGATATTCAAGATGTCGCATATCAAAGAGAGCTAAAATGCATTAAATAAAAAGGGTAAATATCTGAATACACTCCAATGTTTACCTTGAGATCCATCTGCTTCAATTCAAAAAATTCTCCCCTGGCATTATTTTCAGACCATTTAAATTAAAATATATATATATATATATATATATATATATATATATATATATAGGGTTGGGTTCCAGAAGGAACCACACCCTAGGTGAGAACCGAGAACCAATCTAAGCCATAAATCCGGTGTATTTGGACGATCTAGATCTGCTCCAAATTTAAAAAAAGGCGGTGGCAATCTCGTAATAACATTCAACTTCGCTGCCCCTGAATCTTAGTAAGGGTAAAATTGGAAAATATATGAATACTCAGAATTTACGTGTATATTCTTCAATTTCGGATTTTAGCACTGTCATTTCTTATTTTAGCACTGTCATGGCCTTTTTTAGCATTGTCATGGCCTTTTTTAGCATTATCATGGTCTTTTGTAATTCAATATCAATCAACCTTTTAGAATAAACGAAAGAGAAGTAAACAACGGTTGTATTTTCATTTGGGCTAGTAAAGCTTCAAATAATCAAGAATGTACGAGACACACAAAATCAAGATAATTAAGAATTCATAGGAAAGAATTCAGTGTTGCCCACAAACGACATTGCCAAGAGAGCTGCAGAGACTGAAATGCAGCAGCCATGTTAACAGTCCAAAGATTGGTGCAGTGCCCGCATCGAACTGTCACAACATCAAAGAGGTTGTTGCATGGAACACTAACCTGCATTTTTTTTTTCAAATTCAACAAAAAAAAGATATGATTTTTAGTTCATTCATTCAAACAAACCCTAATTTTGAGATCCCAGTTATTAGATAAGTAAATACAAAGAAAAAGTAAAGCGTTTTCAAGAAAGCAAACTAACTAGGGTTAGTGAAAGTAATTAAGTAAATCATATATCTTAGATTCTATCAGAGAGAGAGAGAGAGAGAGAGAGAGAGAGAGAGAGAGAGAGAGAGAGAGAGAGAGAGAGAGAGAGAGAGAGTGGAGAAATGTTTTTAGCAGCACAAACATAGATAGGAAATCCACTGATGAGGAGATGTCTTCATCATCATCTCAAGAGAAGAGAAATATTACTTGAGAAGAGAAATATTACTTTTTTTTTATTTCTTGATAATCAATCATTGAAAAACAAGAAGTGATCAATTCATCATATGCATTCAGATCATGAGATATGACTTTTTTTTTTCTTGGACTATAAAAGAAGAGAAGAAAAAGAAAAGCTTTCACGATGTAGACATGATTGCATCGGGCAAATTAAAAACACACACAAAGGGGAAAATTTAATTGTGTTTGCAGCACAATACCACCAAAAACTCTGATTTTCTGAATCAAGGGTTCAGCTTTAATCATCGCAAAAATCCTTCTTTCTTTAAAGAAAAAAAATCAAACAACAGAAATATTTAGAGAGGGAGAGAGGCCTTATTTTAGCATGACTCTTTTAGGGTTTTAGCACTGTCATTTTCTATTTTAGCATTGCCATGACTTATTTTAGCATGAGATTTTAGCACTGTCATTTTTTTATTTTAGCATTGTCATGGCCTTTTTTAGCATTATCATGACTTATTTTAGCATGACTCTTTTAAGGTTTTAGTACTGTTATTTTCTATTTTAGCACTGTCATGACCTTTTTTAGCATGTCTCCCTTAGGTTTTAGCATAAAATCACTTATTTTAACATATACATACACCCAAATTATTATGTTGATAATAAAATAAATTTGTGTGAGCCACTTTCGCAATATGTTATTGACAGGTCTGAAACCAATAGAAGTATTCAAATAAAAAACCACATGCACACATTATCCATCACTTTTGCATAAATAATGTATATGCGTGTGTATATATATTATTTATACATTAAAAATTTTATTTATTTAATATGACTATTAATGAACTAATAATTTAATTGATGCCACGTCCTCATATGCAAACTACAGATCTTAAAATATGCCACATAGTTTTGTGCTGCTCGTCACAATCCATTCTCCTAATTAAAAATATTCGGCAATTTAATTATGTGGATGCTTTTGAATAATGTTTATGATTTGAAGAGGCGACAGTGTTATATAATTTGCTTTGTACATTTATACTATAGTTTAGAGTTTAGCATTGTATATGTGATTTACGTGTATATTTTTCAATTTAGGATTTTAGCATTGTCATTCCCTATTTTAGCACTGTCATGACTTATTTTAGTACTGTCATCACTTATTTTAGCACTGAAATAGTTTACAGTAGTGCTAAAATAGGTTACAACAGTGCTAAAATAGATCACAGTAGTGCTAAAGTACTGATAGTGAAAAATTCAAAATAAGAGCTTAATCAGCTTCGTCAACCTAAGTGCTAAAATAGTTCACATTAATGCTAAAATAGGTTACAACAGTGCTAAAATAGATCACATTAGTGTTAAAGTACATGGTAGTGCTAAAATAGTTCACAGTAATGCTAAAATAAGTTACAACAATGCTAAAATAGATCACTCATAAAATGACAAGCGTTTTCACAGTAGTTGCTCGAGATTTTTCATTTTTCCAATTCACAACAATACAATCATAAATAAAAACTTCAAATATTAATGGAATAATTATTTTTTATTTTGAAGGTGTGAATATGACTAAGGAATTGCAAGTGCTAAACGCATTAGATGTTGCCAAAACGCAATGGTATCATTTCACAGCAATCGTTATTGCCGGAATGGGATTCTTCACCGACGCCGACGATCTCTTCTGCATCTCTCTGGTAATAAAGTTGCTCGGCCGCATTTACTACCACCAAGATGGAGCACCAAATTTCAATCTCCTCATTAATTAATGACTGAGTTATATAAATATTACCAAACACAGAGCCTTCCATGGCATCGGTGATTCTTGCAAGCTTTGATTTAATAAGCAACATCTCATAGCTTAGTTGGTAGAGCGAGGAACTGTGTCGAACACCAAAAAATCGATGGAGTAGTCTTCATCCCCATCTATCTGAAGACGAAGACATTTGAACACTGTATTTCACGACCGCATATTCAGATTTGTATGCAAGTTCTCTAATCTCGGTGATCCAATTGCGCACGATTTTGCTTTCGTGCTGCTTTCTGTCGGCATCTTCGAGGAAACACTTGATCTCTTTGAGCTGCGTTTGGAGGGCCTTCACTTCACCGGCGACAGCAAATAACAACTTTCCCTTTTCTATCAACAAATCTCGGAGTGTTTATACAGCTATGTTAATTATCAAAAATACCCCCCGCATAATTAAAACTTGTAAAATTTACAATTTTGCCACCGCTTAAAAGTCTAATCTGCAGCTGTCCAAATTGAATAGATGTGTGGATTAGATTGGTTCTTAGTTCTCACAGGGGGGTGTGGTTCTCACATGATCCCATCTCTCTCTCTCTCTCTCTATATATATATATATATATATATATATATATATATATATATATGAAAATACTCCTTCAACATTTACCTACCTCGAGGAACGACATATATCCCCTAAGGTTTCTTTTGGACCAATTAAGTCAACAAAAAACGTTTTCACGGAGTAATTATACCTGTCATTTTTAGGGCAAATAGTTCATCGCAAATCAAAGATAATAATTATTTATCAATTATTATTATCTCCTAAAAATAATTTATTTATTTATTAAACATTTATTGTGCATATTAAGTGAAAAATAATTTTTTGTATTATCAAATAATATATTATCCAACATATTTAAATTTCAATGTGTATTTGCTATATATATATTCTAATATAAATGATTAATCACACATAAAAATATGATAATATTTCTATAGTAATATACAAAATATAAATAACGATTAAATTAAACATAAGAAGAAATGTTCAACGCCTTTTATATATATCCAAATTATTATAATATGTACCTAATAATTTGATATGTCAAAGAATGAAAAATAACAATATGCAAATATATATCTTAAAGAGATTATAATCATTTTTGAGTCATTTTTATGATTCATAAAAATATTTTTTATATTTATCATATTAATATTATTATTGATGAATAATAAAGTTGAGATTATTTTTTTTATTTTTTTATCACCTAAAAATATAATTTATTTATTTAATAATATCCATCATTAATGATTGGAATCTTTGCCTCATTAAAAATGTTTTTGTGGACTTAAATGGTCCAAAAAAATATTAGACGGGAATTGAATATGTCCCTTAAGGTAATAGTTGAGGGTATATGTCCTATGAAAATGATTTGTTGGACTTAATTGATCCTAAAAAACATTTCGGGGGAAATCTACTCCTCAAGGTAAACATTGGAGTATTATTCGCACCTTTACCCAAATAAAAATAGTGTGTCTATGATTGAATTCACGCTCGATCATCACATAATTTTTATTGATTAAGAATTTAATTGATCAAACTAGATCGAATATTGTTGAGGATTATGGATTCACGATGGTGCTATATATTGGGATGAAACTCCATCTATATATATTTCAATGGAATTGAAGCACATGAACATGATCAACATCTTTGAGATTTTACTAATTCTATAGCGTGAGATCAATTCATTTAATTTGAAGCAACACGTATCATATTTAAATGATATATACAATCTTGAAGTAGGGTTATATCTTTTCGAGAAATCTTTTCCAACTTAATTGTTACTCGGTGGTTTGTTAAATATCTTTAATATATATACTTTCCATTTTAACATCCACTTTCAACATTTAAATTGGTATTCTGTATTCCCTCTCACAAGTCACAATGCCCTAAAACGAATACCACGATACTTTCACTTTTTTATTTTGTGCATTTATACTTAATTGGAAATAAGTAATAATATACATTTGACTTCTTAGAGCGGTTGGGATTTCCCTTTTACAATATTTATGTTATCCACCGTATTTTACTATTAAATTATACTAGTATTGCACCCGTGCGATGCACAGTGAGAGCGGGATACACATATTTAAAATTTTATTAAAATATGATCACAATAAAAAAAAAAAAATACTGCTTCAATTATCGTAAAAAAACAAAACTCATGCATAGTGTAAAAAGAAATAAATACTCCCTCTGTTTCGTTCTATTTGTTGTTTTAAATTTTAATCTAGAATTAACAATTAATTTTTGGACTAATATATCCCTCCCTTTTATATTACATAAAATCATATTCACTTATATTTTCTTAAAAAGTTGAAATTTTTCTCTCTTCATATATTTGTAAGGTTAATTTGAAAGAGAGGACGTCAAAATATATAAAATAACAAATATTTTGACACAAAAGAAAAAATATAAAACAACAAACAAAATGAAATGGAGGAAGTATAAAAAATAAGTATAAATCCTAATTGAATGGAATGAACCCTAAATAATAATTATAAAATTAAACTAAGCCATAATAAATTGAAATTGAAGGAAAAAAAAGAATGAAAATTGAATAAAAGTTAAAATGGGACACAAAATGAGATAGAAAAAAAATGGATAGAGAATTTCATTTACTTATATTTAGCAACGAACACAATATTCACTAATAACATAGTCACTAAATTACGAATACCGATCAAAAAAATCCGTCTCTAATAACATAGTCACTAAATTACGGGTCTTTCAGTTGCTAAACTCTAGATATGGACTTGTAATGGAAACGTCGGTCGGTAACGTCAGTAGTCCATATTTTGCGATGGACCAAATTAAATCATTGATTACACTGTCCGTCATTAACGTCTGAGACACAATATTGTATTATATCATGAAATATATTTTAAAAAATATTAACTTCTATATTTGTATCTAACCTATTTTTAGGGCATTCGTTGTACCTATCTTACATCATTATTATTATTATCATCATTAGATAAAAGATTACATGATCGATAAATAAACATGTAATGTGCGTGAAAAGTACTACTCCCTCCGTCTTATTTTGATAGACTTGTTTTTCTTTTTGGTATGTCCCGATATATAGGCATGTTTCTATATATATTTAGCTAATTTACTAATATATACACATATTTAATATGTTTAGTCGATTAGGAATTAATTATTTAATATCAAATAATTAAATAGGGGCATATTAGGAAGCTTCTTGATTAATTATCTTTCCCAATACTTTTCTTAATCCCCGCGAAAAACTATAATCAGCCTATCAAAATGAAACAGATGGAATAATATAGACGCAGAATTAAATATAATTTGCAATAAATAATCCAAATATAAAGGCGTGAATTTCAGTACGTATTTAGTCTGTTGGATTGATATCCATTATTAATTGAAACTAAAGAATACACGACACCAAGTTAAAAGGCAAGATTGGAAGATATTTAGATAAATAAATTACACATTAATCAAATAATACACACCTTGTTTTGCTACTCATTAATAATACACATTAATGAATCATTTGTCGGCAACAATTATAATTTACGCAACTTTCAGTCTTTGACAATTTACAATCAGTCGTTTTGTCAAGAAATTTTTCAGTCAATTCACTGACTGCTTCATCACCCCAAAATGTACAATTGATACGATGTCCACTTAAAATTAAAAAAAAAAACAATTGGTTAGAAAAAATTACATTGCTAATAGAAGAAAAAAATTACAAATAATAAATATAGTACTCAGTGTTTTGCAGTTGGGCATCCACAAGCTTGGTAGGACGTCCGTTACGTTGTATTTCTCGGGGCTCCGAGTGCTTTTCAACTTTTTCAATAATATCTGTTATAATAAAAATTTATATATATTAGTAAAACCAAAAAATCTATATAATATAAACTGAAATGCTAATATTAAGTGTAGTTAATACCAAAAAGCAAACCCTCATCAAACGGACCAACATCTTGCAAAGATGTGAAATCTCGAAATTGGAACATGTAGTGTGGAAAACCATCATCCACGATGGGGATAACTTTCGTATAGGAAGAAGAAATGAATTTGAACAAATGTTGGGTTGTTCTATATTTCATCATATTATCTTGTATATCAAAAAATTGAAAAGCGTATAAACCACCTTCCACAAATTCGATATTAAGCCGCTCGAGGTCTGTCCTCCTCATGGTACCGTGTATACAGTCACCGACACGGTCATGGAGAATAATCTCGAGAGTTGATTTAGCATACGATCTTTCATACGGTGGTTGTTCGTACATACGAACAACCCTAATTAACTTTCAATATCAATTCATATAGGGAATGGCCGGTTTCCCTAACCCTCTCAACTAAACTGAAAAATGGAGTCATGAAGTTATGGTTGGGAATGAATTAATTTCTTGTAAAATGCAATAGCGCGTTTAATTTGCATGCGTAGCATACAGATCTATTTATAAAACCGTACGAAGAAAAATATTTATGGTATGAATTGAATTTTTGGATGAATTAGATTTGTTCCATTATATATGATTTATATATGCACACAAATCTTTAAAATATATGTGAGAATATATTGTTGATGTGTGAAAATTAATGAGGATATCTATATCTATATATTATCTAATATTATCTAATAATATCTAATAATGATATCAATTCGAAATTCCTAAGTGATGGTATATTGCAGGTAGTTTAGTATTGCGGGGAATATTTATATATGAATATTATGAGTAGATTTTTAGGTTACTATTTAATTAGATTTAGATTAATTAGATTGTACATACATTTAATTAAAATCTTATATATAATCTAATATTAATATTCATATATTAGTTCCTAAAATAAATAGATATGGTGTATGTGTATATATATAATGAAATTTATCTATCCTAATATCTATCACAAATAACATGATTTTATATAACATGTTATAATTAATCTTTGTAGGTATACAAAGATTTCGTTATGGACCAATATTTGGTCCATATATATGTCGGATATTTAAGTATATGAATATATTTGGTCCATATATATGTCGGATATTTAATGTATTTGGTCCATTAATATTTACATTAATTTATATGAATTAATTTAGTTAAGCAAAATATATTATATAATTTTTCAGATTAGGGAAGTTATTTTGGGCGGGAAAAATTAGTCCTTAACTATCTTACTTTTAGATATTATATAGATGAGTTATTTTTTTTTCTTCCTTCAATTTCAATATCTTAATTAGGCCTTAGTTTAATTATTAATTATTAATTATGATTGATTCTGCCCAGTTACAATTTATAATTATTTTTAGTATTTAATTTTCTATTTTAAATTAATAATTGATTATTATATTATATAATTATAATTTATAAATGTTTTTAACTCAATTTTTTCATATAATTGTTGATGAGGGTTGATTAGTTATAAATATTATTTGTTTAATTCTCCTTTAATTATGCGTGTGAGACTCGAGCACATTGATCGATTTGATCCCCACATTATAACAATTAAGCTATGTTATTAACAACAATGCATAGTTGTATAGGACCGATTGAATTTGTTCTTTCATTAAATTAAAATTGATTGTGAGATGTTGATCTTGAGCACAAACATATGTGATTTTGCATAAATTATATTCAACCGTAAAAATACATTAATTTTCAATTATTAACCTTATACACAACTTCTCATCAACTCATGCTGAATATCAAGACTGGTGATGAGAGCGTGCGAAGAAAGCTTCAACACAAGGTCCCTAAAAAAACTCGTATATTTTTCTAATATTATATATAGGATCAATTTTTTAATACTAGGAGCGCAAATTTTATTAATAAATTAAAATATAGTATTTTTTTTAATAATATTAGAGATCAAATTTTTATAATTAGCACAGAGGCTCCAAAATATTTAAGACATCCCCTGCTCAATATGATCAAGTATGTGAATAGGACAAAATTATAGATACTCGATCACTACCAATTTCCTAACACTTTTCCTCTCCTTCAAGAATGTGTTTATCAACTACTATTTCTCTAGTAACCACTTCACCTAGCTAGGTCATTTTTCAATTGTTCTTTAGCAAGATAATTGCCAATTTAGCACCGGAAAGATAGACAATCGATTAATCAAGAACCCAAAAAATTAAAACTATTAATTTAGAACTTGAAATATAAAAATTGTTAATTAATTCAAGCCCAAAAAAATCATGTATTTCGATATTTTTTTTTAATTATGTTTATGTTCATTTTCAACAAAAAATTCTTTATTAATTATATATTAAATTTAATAAGGAAATAGATATCATTCAACACGTACAAATTAAAGCTACATAAATGGTGATTTGAATAGAAAGGGAGCTAATGTTGGACGACATTTGAATGACGAGTTTTGCAAGATTAAAAATATAGACTACGAAACAATACCGCAAATATAATAATATTGGTCTTTCACAAATGATAATTTCATATGTTTATAATTAAGAGGGTAAAAAAAAAAAATGCATTTCGGTATTTTATATTATTTTATAATTTAAATAGTACAAAACCAAAAAAAATGTAATTAAAAAGAATTCGAAAATATAAAAAATATAATGTAATTTGTCAACAGGCTATAGTTTATAGGTAACAAAATAAATTAAATTTAAATTTTTACCAGTACGCTATAATATTTATTTATAATGAATTCGGTTCTATTATTTATTTCATAAATTCAAACATATTACAAACAAATCGATTAAAAATTGAAGCATATTTGCCATAATAATGCATAAGATTCACATATATACTCCAAAATATTGTCCAACATTAACTCCCTTTTTATGCGAATTACCATATAAGTTGAGTTTTATTATGTAAAGAGCGGAATCATTGATTTTTACATGGAGATGTGACAATTGGTCAAAATAAATAATCTAATCTAATATTATATTTAGAATGGAAGATCCGGCCTAATTATTAAATCACTACCATCCTATTATAAGATATGCAACTATACTATTGACCAACAAACTTCAATGCTACATAATTGTGCATCCACTATAAAATGAGACACGCATCATTCAATTTCCCTCATCAACACACTAGAACAAATATTCAAAGAAAAAAAAGAAAGAAAGAAAGAAAAAGAAATGTCTAGTGTAAAGTCTCTCTTGTTGATTTTAGGGTTGTTGGTTGTCGCCGTGACACCATCTCTCGCCGGCATGGAAGAAGGTGACATCAACACTACAGATGATGATGTAAATGATGAAGACGATGATGATCAGTTGTGGAGTATTGATTCAATATTCAAGCACCACGGCCACCACGGACACCACGGCCACCACCACCACCACCACCACCACCATGGCGCACCCTCTCCCTCTCCTCAAGGCCACCGCGCTCACCCTCCACACCACCACGGCCGTCATGCTCCACCGCCTCACAGCCACGGCAGTCATGCCCCTCCCCCACACAGCCACGGCCGTCATGCTCCTCCGCCACACAGCCACGGCCATTATGCTCCACCGCCGCACAGACACGGCAGTCATGCTCCACCTCCTCACACCCACGCCCGTCATGCTCCACCTCCTCACATCCACAGCCGTCATGCTCCTCCGCCACACAGCCACGGCCGTCATGCCCCTCCGCCACACAGCCATGTCGGCGCACCACAAAACCACCACCACCACCATCATGCTCCTAGTCCTGCGCCAGAAAGCTATTGATAACACATGCATTGATTAGTCAAGTTGTAGGAGAAAACAGATTAATAAGACCTTAAATTGCATATTTAATTTGTTTCTGAGTGACTCTTATATAATGTAATTCGACATTATGAAATGAATTATGTTATTACCAGAAAATGAAGAATCTCTTTTTTTTTTCTGTTCTTTTATTTATATTGCTTCAAGGATAATGCCATTATATTTTAACTACTGTCTTTTTTGTTGCATTAAACTAGTTAATATTGATCCATACTGTCCAACATTGATTCAAACATACTGTCCAACATTGATTCAAACATAGTTATTAATGTTTAAAACATACTGTTCAACATTTGATTCTTGGTGGTAACTTAAAAATAATATATGTTCTTGATTTGATGCCTACAATAATTTTGTTTTTTTTTTTGTTAAAATAAAACAAAATCTTATGTTAAATATAGGATTGATCATAATGATTTGATGGCCTAAGTGGAGCTGAAAAATAAAGTTCTAGTACCTCCGTTTCATAATGTTTGTTGTTTTGTTTTTTTTATCTGGAATTAAGAATTAATTTTGTGGACAAATATACCCATCCCTTATATATGCCATAAAATCTAATTCATCTATATTTTCCTAAAAAATAACAATATTCTCTCTCTCCATATATTTTTCT
The DNA here is from genome assembly GCA_026008535.1 of Perilla frutescens. NCBI lineage: Eukaryota > Viridiplantae > Streptophyta > Magnoliopsida > Lamiales > Lamiaceae > Perilla > Perilla frutescens. The sequence continues at coordinate 41,733,836 of BRKX01000004.1, forward strand.
CTCTTCATATATTATAGGTAAGTTAGAATCAAAAAATCTTGTAGGATTTGACAGGGTTAAAATTGGGAGAGAGATGTCAAATTATATAGAACAACAAACATTTTGAAACTAAAAAAAAAACCTTAAACATCAAACATTATGAAACGGAGGTAGTATTTTTTTTGTCTTATATATAATTGAATAAATAAATGGAACAACACACCATATGCAATATTTTTCTTTCTATTTTATTTTGAGAATGCTATATTTTAATATTATAGTATAAATGTAGATTTAGGATTACAAATTAAATAAAAAAAATTGGGTTGTTTCAGTTTGCAAGCTGCACCTCTTTTAACATAGATTTGAATTTAGGATATAATAATAATAGCAATAATAATAAAATTTAGATTTAGATTTAGGATTAAATAAAAGAAAAACTTGCAAAATTAAGATAAAGAAAGAGGTTTTGATCTCTTGCCACCTTCGCCAATTTTAGAGAAAATTCCATTTCTAGTCCTGTAGTACATGGTCCCATTGGGAAATAGTCTAAATAATTTCACTTTTGGTTCCAAAGGAAAAAAAAAATTCAAGCATAAACGGTTATGTAGGATTACATTTAGGGTGTTTCTAAATACTCCACTCATTTTTTTAAGATACACCACTATTAAATTAAATTTAAAATTAATTAATTATTAATTTACATATATAAGTACCCTACAAAATAAAATAAAAAAAATTGAAATCCATTCCTTTCTTCTTTGGCGCAACTTCAATGGAAGCAAACACCATTTTTTTTCTTTTTTTTTTTTTCTCCGCCAGGTTTTGTATTACTCTTCGATGACTTCTCCACACATCAATTGTAATCCCTCTTCAAAATTTCCAATGCCACATAATAAAGCGTTTCGACCATGACAAACCCTAGTAAGGTTTGAACATATTACTGTTGGATGAAAAACGTTTCCAAAACTTTCATGGATGGTCAATTCAAAAAACATTATCGAACTGAACTTAGTGCTTCAGAATAATTTTTTAGAATTCAACTATGTTTTGAGAAAAACATTTTCGAACTTAATTGTTGTCATCTGAAATTTCAGTTCAAACACCCCTCAAGAGAGGAGGATAATATTGGATCAAAAGAGAAAGTATCCAATAGAGACGACGCACTCTCGAGGGTGGGGTTGCAGTTTAGGTGACAGGAGTAGGGGTGGCGGCAGAGATGATGGATCTTGTTCTCTCATTCATCTTCCACGGGTGGCTTCTCTTTCACATTCCTCTCATTTCTCTCATTTTCTTTCTTTTCTTTTTATTTCTAATTTATTTATTAATTTAAAGAGTAAGAATGAAAAAATGTGTGTGGTGTATAAAGAAAAAAAATTAAATGATGGTGTATATAGTAAATGTGGTGTAAATAGTTACAATCTTACATTTAAGCACTTTTAGTCCCATGTTTGAAAATTATGTCAAATATTAATGAAAATATTTAAATCACGTGAGATACACATGGAGGAAACACTATGTACCATTATCACACCCAAATTATTATAAGTTTTCACAATCTCTGTTTTTAGTTTGATTTTTTTAAAAAAAAAATTTCATATGGTTTCATAATTTAAAATTCCAATTAGAAGTGTCATTTTTCCATCTACACTAAAACTGAATAAGCGTTCCATAGTGAAGGTTTGCTTGGAGACCAAAGGTCACGAGTTCAAATCTCCTCAATACCACATGTCGGGTGTGTGAGTAAAAAATAAAAAGAAAAATAATAATAAGTATATTTAAGTGATCAAAAGCCTTCAACTATGCAACATATATATTTTTCAAGAGATTGACTTAATAAATTAATTTTACAAAGGCATAAATAGCTAGATGTGATTTCTGATTCGATGCAGACTAATATGATTTTATGCTTGTGCTGCTAATTTAAATGTGATTTTATGATTAACAGTAAGATAATTGATTGGAAACTAATTTGATTATGATATTTGCCTAAAAAATATGATTATGATATTATTTTTCCCATAAAACGAAGTATTATGGGAAATATTACTTCTTAGAAACAAACATATATTTTGATGTTTTGTCTGTTGGATTAATTTTGAAGATGAAAAAAAACTTATTTTTTGTAGATGAGACGGTCATATTAATTTGTGTCCGCTTTAACTTTGGAGATAATGCATTCATATTTTGCTTTTTACGTTTTTGAGATGATGTAACCGTATTTGTAGCTAGAACTAAAGTAAATATTTATTTGGGATCAAAAGTATTTTTTTATGGGACTAAAAGTGAATGCCAATTTAACGGAAAAAGCTACGATAGGACCATTTATGCTTAATTTTTATTCTTTGGGACCAAAAGTGAATGTATTGGGAATATTTTTCAATGAGACCATGTCCTGCGGGACCAAAAATGTAATTTTCTCTGAATTTTACATACTAGCTTACCATTAGGCCAACTTCACATTTAAGATATTTTTACAATTACACACACACACACTACCATGAAAAATTGGAGCTCATATTTTTTTCATAATTTTTGGGGTTTGAGGTGACCGACTCACTTGCTTCAAGTAAAGAGTTGCTCTGGTTAAATATAATATTACTTTCAGCTTTATTTAGTTTAAAATAAAATATACTCCATCCATTTCTGAATAAGTGTTATTTTAGCATTTTAATTTTGTTTCATAAAAAGTGTCATTCTACAAATTCGAGACAAAAAATTTATATTTTTCTCACATTTGCCCCATTTAATGCATTCATATATATATATATATATAGATATATATATATATATATATATTTAACTCATTTAATGTATTCACACAAGAATATATTAGGTAAGTTAATTAATTTATTAATTTGTGCACATCCATCCAAAATGACAGTTAAACATAAACGGATGGAGTAACTAATTAGATAATCGTAGTTGGCGTCAACCCACGATCCTAAATTCCCCATAAAAAATATTAGCAACAATCACAAACTAAACATTATTTTCTTCCTTCAACTCTTCCTCATAAATCATAATACAACTTCCTCTAATAAAACTCCCTCAATAATCACACTACGAAATGCTAACCAAATATTGACAATGTTCCGGTGGATATGATCTAGTGGTGGAGTGAAATTACTTGTAGATTAAAAGTTATGGATTTAAATCTCCTCAATACCACCAGATCGGGTGTGTGAGTAAAAAAAAATAAAAAAAAAACATCGACAATGTTTAGATCTTATGAATGAATATTATTTTGAGCTAGCTAGCTTTATAGTCCTCAATTTTTGTATTTTATTTTTGGGCAAATTGCAATTTGAGCACTACATTTTTCAAAATTTTAAAAAATAGGTTAAAACAAAACTATTAACAAAAGAGTACTCACTTTTCAATTTTTTTTCAAATATAACTTCCGATCAGAAATCCCACGTGGCAAACTAAATGCGTGAATGAAGTTTCAACTCTAATAAAATAAATTAAATTACGTGAAAATAAATAATTATACGTCAGACCAAAATTGAGAAACATTTTCAATCCCATAGGACATGACCCTCTCCTATTTTGGTCCCATACGACCTAATCTGATCCACTACTAGAATTTCGTGGTTTACCGACGGACTTAGCGATGGATAATTTTCCGTCGCAGTTAACAACGGATTAGCGACGTACCATCCGTTACTGTCTTTTCAGAGAATTAAAAATGGCGGGATTGTTTCCCGCCTTCCATTAATGATGGACTATCCGTCTTTACCTCTAACGACGGTTCATATCCGTCATTAATTTTTTTCTGATTTAAATAATTAATTTAAAAAATATAACGATGGACACAGTCCGTCGTGAATATTTCTGGATTTATTTTATAAAAAATATTATTACTTAACGATGGACAAAGTCAGTCGTTAACATTTCTGGATTTATTTTTTAAAAATATTATTACTTAACGACGGACAGACCATCGTTAACATTTCAGGATTTATTTTTTAAAAAACATTAATACTTAACGACACACACCATCCATCATTATATTTCCGAATTTAGTTTTTTAAAAATATTAATACTTAACGACAGACAGAATTCGTCGTTAATATTTCTGGATTTATTTTTTAAAAAATATTAATATTTAACGACGGACTATGTCCGTCGTTAAATCCCGATTATACAGACAGTTTCTTCTCCCCCTTTCTCATTTCACAGCCCTAATTTCTTCAAATCCTCCCGCCATCCCTCGTTGTGCCACTGCCTCCCGCCGCTCGTCTCTCTCTCTCTCCCTCCTCTCTCTCTCTCTCTCTCTCTCTCTCTCTACCTACGTGAAGCCCTTATCTCCCTTTGCTCCGTGACGCCACCGCTGCAAAAGACGGGCTCCGCCGCTGCCGGGACCTCCGAGAAAAGGTAAGGTCTCTCTCTCCCTCTCTCTGCTCTCCCTCTCTCCGTCTCTCTCTTTGTCACACACACACAGACACACACACCTTCTCTCTGCTCTCTCTTTCTCCCTCTCTCTGCTCTGATCTTGGGAATTTTGAGTAGTAGACAGTTAGATGAGTTCAAGATTTTGGTTTTCATGTGTTGAATGCATTGTCATAACTCGGAATGAGGTAGAAATGTTTGTGTTATCTAGAGCTCACCCATGAGTAGAACTCGAAAAATGGAACTTTAGAATTCTGTCATGCCTTTGTCCCTAATTCATATCGATTTTCATTGAAAAACTGCAGGCTGGGATGAATGGATTTAGGATTAGTTACAGAGGTGCAGCTTAATTAAATGAAGCTTTTACAAACTCATATCCAATTATTTGAGCTTTCATTTGGTCTGTGATCTTCTTCTGCAAAATACGAGATTATCTAGCAGAGTTTAAAGTATCAGCAATTGGAAATTTAAGAAAAATAAAATAAAATATCCTAGCCACAATACATGTGTCTGTCTAATATTGCAATTGTATTAATACAAAGAATAATGCTAGCCAGCCAGGTTCTGACTAGCCAGAATCTAATTTTTTGATGATTAGTAAAATTGTATTATTAATAAATTAATTATGTTAATTATTAAATGTTATGTTTTTACTATATTATGCTTCTGTCATGAAATTAGTGATTTGTAATTAATTATTAAAATCACTTCAGAAGCGGATAAGAAGAAAAGGGCGCAGCTTCATCTTCTTTCTTTTCTTCACTTCTTTATTTTTTTTCCATCTTCGATTTCTTCTGAATTGAAGCGCATATAGAGTTGTCCTAATTATTATGGAGGGCATCAATGTAAATTTATTGAATAATTAGTGTTTTATTACTTAAATTAATTAATTATTAAAAATAATAAAAGATTCTGGCTAACCAGAATCTGGCTGAAAATCACTACTCTAATATAAATAAGTGCTGAATTAATACTTAATGTAGTTAAGCTTTCTTTCGTTAATATTGCAATTGTATTAATGTATCTCGTTGTTTTCCATAAGTAAATACAAATAGAAATACGTAGTTAAAAGTCATATTCGTGTAGAAATAAACAAAGTTGTTCTGCCTAGCTTGTTTATTATCCATCGACACGCTTCACTTGATAAACATATAAACATGAGGTATAACACGAAATATTGATTTCTTGCAGTTTTGTGGATTCGTGATTGTTGGGCATTATTGTGTACACTGCTGCTGATACGAGGTTAGTCAGTAAGTTTAGAATAAAATATGCTAAGTATACCAATTATGTTAAATTTATGCTAAGTATGTCAATTATATTAAATTTATTTTGGCAATTTAGGCTAATTATGTTATTTATGCAATTATCATGCTAAGTATGTCAATTATGTTAAATTTATTTGGGTAATTTAGGCTAAGTATGTTATTTATGCGATTATCATGCTAAGTATGCCAATTTTGTTAAATTTATTTGGGCAATTTAGGCTAAGTATGTTATTTATGCAATTATCATGCTAAGTACGCCAATTTTGTTAAATACATTTGGGCAATTTAGGCTAAGTATGCTATTTATGCAATTACCATGCTATTTTTACATGGGATGAAGGCCCCCGGATCCATCTTTATTACTTGTTTAATTTAAATGGGTGATGTGCGGTCGTTTCGTGGTTAGAATAATTCTCAAGAGAGAGTTATCCTTATACCCACTGCAAGGCGTAGCCAGCTAAGGTGAGTAAGGGTCGCTCCCACGAGGAGCTGCGAATCCTAGCTTCCAATATCACTTTTCCAAACTTTTGAGGGTTGTTGTGGTCTCCGTGCTTTGTAAAGTAAATACTGAAAAATAAAATAACAAAACAAAACAAAGATAGGGAAATATTAGTAGTAACATATTCCGGATTAGAACTCAGATTTCAAACTTAACAAACACTTGACCGATCATGGGCACGCTGATTACTTATGTGAATTTAATTATCTGGTTATAGGCAATGGATCTCTCTCACTTACCCAATCTATCCTTTCAGTTTAGCTTAGAGGTGATCTCTCATCCCCTAAATCCTAACTTATTGCCCAACCCCGATCTCTCATATGATTGTAAATAACAAAGCAGCATTATGCCCTAGACAGACCCAGATTTACCTAGACACTGATCTCTCAGATGCCCTCACTACCCATGATGTATCCCATCCCTTTTTCACCAACACACATCTATGATTCATTGACCATTTATAGAGATAGTGAACACAATTCTAATTAACGAGTGATCAACCATAATTAACTAGCTTAGCCCACTTTAATGCAACAAAGATAATGATTACACGACGGAATCAAATTCACACAGTTTATGCCCATAAGCCTCACAGTTCTTACGTGTTCATTAAGTTCTCATCTTTGTTCAATCTGGAATAACGAGTCTAGCCACTCATGATAGACTTAGAACAATAATAATAATTAGAATTAAAAGAAAACATAATTTAAATGAAAAAATTACTTATATTAAACTGCAAAAGTAATCCAACACCAACGCCGGATTCAAGAACATAAACTGAAAATCCTAAGTGTCTGCGGGAATAAGGCCCGAGACTGAATGCAGAAAAGTAAAATAAAGCAAAAATAAAATATAAGTGTTATGGTGCGTAAAAAGATAGATGTTTGTTTTCTGCCATGAAATCTACTTATATTGGAGTACAAAGACACTAGGTAAACTCCCCTACAGGCCGGGGGATCTTCAGCCCAATCCGCAGCTGCCATGCCCAAGACTTTCCATATCTGGCAGATTCTTCCCTTATTTAGAAGATCCTGAGTCACAGATTTTGTATTTGTCGTGCCCTAGTTGCGCCGATAGTCAACTTTCCTTGTAGAGCCGATCCTCCTTCTGGAAGATTTCAAACTTGCCTTCCGCGACTCTTCTTTCCTTCGGTGGCTAGGGTGCATTGCTCCTGCTGTAGCTGGTATTAGTTTCCCTTGTGTCCAGCCTCATTTCCTTCTCTTCTCAATCACTCTGGGTTTGTTGTGGGCAAGATCACAAATTTCTCCTTCAGCTTCTGCTGGAATGGTGGACGATTTATGCCAGGCTCGAGAGAGAGCTTTCCGCTGAGAAGTTGTTGCCCATCTTGGTATCATTGGCATCCAAATGCCCTCCAGAAGTGATTCTCCTGCCTCCCACTGCCCCTTGTGCCCATTCTGGCTCTTTTCGACTCAAAAAATATAAAAAATAAAGGACAAAAGAACGAGAAAAAGACACAAAAAATGAGAGAATTTGGACTTGTAACACCTACCCACTTTATTCATACTTACCCTCAAGTATGTGGGTACAACGTGCCCAAAAGAAAAAAATAGAAAACAAAAAGAGGAAAAGATATACTCACAACAAAGACACGACAAAGCAAGCATGTAAAACAAATCCCTTGCGGGCACAAAGATCTAGGCATCTGATCACACTCAACAACATATAAACAGTAAAAACATACATAATGCCCACTGCAAATCAAAATAACTAAGTGATTGGTTCTCTCATGCTTTCCTCACTCAAGTGTTTTTGGCTAAGTGTTTACGCTCATTGAAAACATAATTGAACCGAGGGTCACTATACAATTGCAATTGCTCTTGTTCCTCCACCACTGTTGGAATAATGGGCATACCTATGCTAAGGACTTAAAGATTGTAATGGGGCTACGGTTCAAGGTAGGAAATATTTAGATCTGGCTCAGAATCTAGTCGAATTTTCCCTTTGGAATACTCTTTTTGACTGTTACTGCCCTTTGCTACCGTGCCCATTTTATTTAAGCACATGTCCCATATTTTTTATTTTGTGGGCATTCTATACTTTTATTTTTTTGGGGCTTCTTTTTCATTTTCTCTTTTTATTTCGACCCCCCTTTTTTTTCTTTTTTTTCTTTGGCATTTTATGCCTTGTAACACACCAGATTTACCCTTCCCTCGTGCCCATGGTCTTTTTTTTTTGTTTTCAAGAAAGAACATGACCAGGGCTTTATTTATTTTCGGATAAAAAAGGGCTGCAAGGGATAATATCAGGGTGGTTTTATTTGGCTTTGTGGGCCCAGAAAGAAAATTTACCTAAGCATTTCAGTAGTATACCCATAATTCTTTGTGACCTTGGAATAGAGCAAAAGCAAGTTCTAGTTCATCTAAATTCAAAAATGCAGAAATCACAAGAAAGAATAATCACATGCAGGAATTCTGGCTCAATTCCTCACAAGGTACTTAGTTCATTTATCATATAAGCAGTAGCATGGGCATGCTGAAATGAAAATTCAGTAAAATATGCTGCCTTATGGTCACAGGACCCTAGACTCCATTCTTACAAGTTCAAATATTTACACATGCTTAACACTAAAAAAAACGCAAAGAAGACAGAGTAATCCCCACCCACATACTTTGCCTTAGGCAAAGTGGGTACGAGAAGGTTATCCTACAAACCGCAAACTTAATGAAACATTAGAAGGCCCCTCTACCCACACACTTTGCCTCAGCCAAAGTGGGTAAGTACGGGGGTCATCTAATTACAACTTAAAAACACAAAAACAACAAAAAAAAACACAAAAACAAAAAGACTCATAATGCCCACACCCACACACTTTGCGCTGAGCAAAGTGTGAGATTGAGGCGACACCTAAAAAGACATAAAAAAAAAAACCTAATCTATAGGAAAGAGTACCAGTGTAGACATCAGAGGGGGTCAGATAGTTGAATCCGACGTGCTTCAAATAGGCGAACAGGGCGGTCTTCAATCGGTCTAGTCTGGCTATGATGGTGGTGGCTTCTAGCTCTTGTTGTTGTGCCCTCGAGGGCCTCTTGCTGGGACCTGCATTCAAAGAAAAACTAAGGCTACTCGAAGTTTCTAGCTTCGGTATGCCGAACATGGGTTTCCCCTCCTCATCATCAAAAACATCCAACATTCTTTTCAAGCAGTTCAAATCAAATAATTCAACATGCTTGCAATACAAATTAGTGGATGAGGGATCAAACAAGTGCAGTTTTTCAGCAAGATGGGTTATCAGTTGGGCACATGAAATTCTGTTTTTAGAATGGGCCACGGTGTCCTTGAAATGGGCTATGGCCACAGCTCCAAAGTTTATCCTCTTTTTGTGCACCATGCACCAGAGGATAAACAACTCCTGGTTGGTGATGGAGTTGGAGCTATCTTTCCGGCCAAAGAAGTTGTAGGCGAGTACTCAGTGACAAAAGCGAAGGGCGTTGCTTTTCAACATGTGTCCCTTGCTAGTTCTAGACTTGAATTTGGAATCGTCACCTAACTCAGCCCACTTCTCATCCACATCCTCATCCGTGGGCACCGCAACAACAACAAATTTATAATCATGATCATTCAAATCTAAAAAGGCATAATGCCCAAACCCATGTTCAATTCATCAGCAGAAAGATTAAAATTTTTACCAAAAAATTTAAACTTAAAAACCTTGGCAGTAGTGCTACCTTTTCCCATACTCTTCACAAACAAATCATGGAAAAATTCATAGACCAACTTAGGAAAAATCAAACAATCCCATTCAATAAAGAACGACCAGCCAATGTTAGAGAAGAGTTCTCTTAGCATGAGTATTGTTTATGCTTAGCATGAGATATTTAGAGTTGTCTTTAGTTGCAATTCGTATTTATTTATGTTCATCTCCTTGTATTTGAATGTTTATGCTTTGTTAAAGCTCGTATAGTTAAGGATTAAGGATTTCCTTGTTAGGGTAGCGTTAAATCCCTTATAGGCCGAGATCATGCTATATTAAAGGATTAGCCCTTAGACGTTGCTCTAAGATTGGTTTTGCTAGCAAGATTAAGGAAAGAAGGAATTTAGCATTTTGCTTAAGCAGGATTTGAGCTCAGAACATTTAAGTGAGTCACTGCTGGGTTTATCCCTCGCAAACTCGTTTGGATATTTGAGGTAACCCCTCTTCTATCCTATGGCATGCCTAAGGGTGCAGTTGACATCAGGTTTGAGCCAGGTTGGGCCCAAAAGAAAAGAAAAAGGTTTTACGGATATGGAGAGGGCTTTTGCATTTTGCTCTCCATACACCGTCAGTTAATTATTGGATATCTTGAAGTTATTAAAGTGTTTTCGTTAAAACCCACTGAGTACATTAGTGCTCATGCCCCCTCTTTTTCAAATGTTTTTAGGTTCTATTATGTTTATTGAAATTCTAAGAATATTTCCAGACATGGTTATCTATATATAAGTAATGCATATTAAGTTTATTTCCGCTTCTCAAGTATATTTTCCTTTCGCCTATGGAGGGGCTTATTCACATTGACATTTGTTTATTCACTTTGACCTATGAATGGGTCTATGCTTGTTGGTATCTGTTTAGTTATCCATTTTATTCCACTAAAGCATGTTTCCATTTTAATCAAGTAAACCCGAGTATCATCGTCTATTTTTCGAAAGTATATCTTGATTCATAAACCCTCTTTGTTAATCTCCCGTCTTTATTCATTAATCCCTTAATAACACCCCGTCCCCATTCGTTAATCCCTATCTCAGAACCGGACTGTTACACCTCTTGGTCATCGATCTCTCCAACGGTCTCCTCCATAATTTTCAAAGAGGCTTCTTCCTCTCTTTCTAATTCTCGGGTGGAAATAGGTAAGGGTGGTGGTTCTACGGTGGAGAGAGGTTGGACGTTTATGACGGCAATGCTTGACGGCTTGGTTGGTGCAGCGGCATCGGTGGTGATGTCTCTGGTGCTTTCCGGTGAAGTGGAAGGTGTAAACTCAACCTTCTTTTTTGAGGACTTGGAGGCGTGAGTTTTGGGGGCCATGGTGATCGTGGGTATGATGGTTGAGAGAGGGAGTTTTAGAGAGAGAAAAGAGGGTTGTAATTTTTTGAAATTTTGAGTGAAAAAATGGCGAGTGAATTTTGGTGAGGGAGGGGGTGAGGGTTTAATACTCGGAATAACCCGAGCCACTCAATTTGAGTTGATATGACAGACCCGTCAGACGAATTTTGGGCTTCTAGGGTTTCCTTGTACAGAATCTTATGTTGTGCCCACGGGAGCAGAGAGATCCCGAATTTTCCGGAATTGCCTTTGATGGTGCCCTCCATCCTGGAAGTATCCAAATTAGCTAGATTCTTTCCTTCCATGAAAAATTCACCTAAATTTGTTTCCTAAAATACTCCAAAACAAAATATAGCCGTAAAACCCAACTCCTAGTCTAACATGGCAAAGAATAATCACTTAAAAGGAAAGAAATAATTGCGAAAAAAAATAAAAATACAGAAAGAAAAACCCGGGTTGCCTCCCAGTCAGTGCCCCAGTTATCGTCGTAGGCACGACGCTTCCTAGGCTCACATGTATGTGGACTCAACGAGCTGGATCCCAAGAGCCTTTATAGATGAAACCATTAGTTCCTTGAGATAATTCAGCCGCTGGCCGTTGACATAGAATGTCTCTCCAGTACTTGAATCAAATAATTCTACTGCTCCATTTGGGCACACGGTCTGGATCTCATATGGTCTAGACCATTTGGACTTGAGTCCTTCCCCGATCAGCTTCAGTCTGGAATTATACAGTAGAACCTTTTGCCACGCTCAAACGGCTTGTGGCGAATGAGATGGTTATGGGTTTTTTTCATTCTTGCTTTGTAGAGAACAACATTGTCATAGACTTCCAGCCTCATCTCTTCCAACTCTTGAAGTTGAAGCTTCTTTTCTATCCCAGCTCTATCAAGCTTCATGTTCAGCTTCTGAATTACCCAAATGGCTTTATGCTCAATCTCAAATGGAAGATGACAATTCTTCCCATAGATTAAGCGGAAGGGAGACATTCTAATGGGGGTTTTGTAGGTAGTGCAATATGCCTACAAGGTATCGTCTAGCTTGAAACTCCAATTCTTGCTATTGGGGTTTACGACCTTCTGAAGTATGGACATAACTTCTTGGTTGGAAACCTTAGCTTGTCCATTAGCCTGTGGGTGATATGCAGTAGTCACTTTATGTTTTACTCCATACTCTTTGAGCAAATTCTTGATGATCATGTTGCAGAAGTGAGATCCTTGATCACTTATTAGTGCATTGGGCACACCAAACCTGCTAAACACATTGGACTTCAGGAACTACTTGACCACACGACATCATTTATGGTGATTGCTTTTTCTTCTACCCACTTGGATACATACTCCACAGCTAGGACTATGCATTGATGTCCATTGAATTTGGTTAAGGGACCCATAAAGTCAATTCCCCAAATGTCAAAGACTTCTACCAGCATGATAGACATCATGGGCATTTCATTGTGTTTAGAGATGTTTTCAGTCATCTGGCAGCGTGGGCATCGACGGTGTGACATCCCAAAATTTTATAAATAGAAGATATATCATTTATTCGAATAATAGATTTTAATACAGCGGAAGTAAAATTTAAAATAAAATAATATTTAATTAATCTTGACCACCACCCCATCTCCACGTCATCGCCCGAGCTTCCTTAGCCTGAAAAATAAATAGCTTTGGGATGAGTGCTATTAACTCAGTGGGGTACACATTTATCCGAATTATACAAATACATAACATACAAGTCATTATAGCATAGTGCCCGTAGGCTGTCACATCATAATAACCCGGAGGGTGTCATCAATAAACATAAAGCCCGTAGGCCATCATAAATACTCAGAGAGGGTCATCATAAACATAAAGCCCATAGGCCATCATCAAATAATCCGAAAGGTGTCATCAATAAACCTGCACATCACGCACAAGCATAATAGGGATAAATTAGATCCGTGCGCGACGTCTAACATTAAATATTAAAAATAATAATTATCATAACTTTAATATAATTTAAATAATAATTATCATAACTTTAATAATAATAATAATAATAATAATAATAATAATAATAATAATAATAATAATAATAATAATAATAATAATAATAATAATAATGCATGAGGAAAACAATTCCCAACTCTCCAAGCCCAACTCCTTTCAGCCCAAACAAATAACAAACCCAACCAAACTCTAATTTTAAAAAATAAGCTCAACTCTCTTCTACAAGTCTAAAGCCCAACCATCTTTGATATTCTCTCAAAACCCATTTTCTCTCTTTCTCTCTATGCTTGACGCCAACACCAGAGAAAGGAAAAAAAGAATCTCTCCTCTCAATTCTCTCACGACACCAGCAGCCCCCCATCTCTCCTCCCCATTTTCTCTCTTTCTTTCAATACTTCACGACAACCATCCCACACCACCTCTGCCGCTATTTTATTGAGATGCCACCACCGAGACACAGCCGCCGCTATCCCGAACTCCATGTCTGCTGTCGGTTTCATTCTCGCCCTCATCCCACTATTTTCTAAAAATGTTATGCAAATGCAAATAAATAGCACAAAGGGGAAAGATACCTCAAGACTCAAGTGAAAAATGCTAGTGTAGAGAAGAGAAGAAATGAAGATGTACTTTGTGTTGTGATTTTTTTTTGATGATGATGAGGTCTATTTATATTGTTGGTGGTCGATCGGAAAAGGAAATAGACGAATTAAATTGCTGAAATTCGTAAGGAATTGATCTGATTTTCGGCTCCATCAAAAGAACAAATCCGCCATTTCTATTCTACATTTTCACACGTTTCATTGAGGAAGAAGAAGTATAGTTTAGGCTGCACCAAGTGGGCTTTGAAATAAACTTTAGATTTAATAATTTGGGCTTTCAAAATGGTTAGTCTAAAAATAAATAAATAAAAGAAAGATTTAAATTTAAAAATAATATTAGTATGTTTAATAACATGCAATAAAATTTAATTTCTTTATTTTATATAGACATATATATCTGCTTCGGCGCGACTTATAGGACTAACAAAATAAATATAAATAATATCATGATTTGAAATAAAAATAAAAAATAAAAATGTCATTTAACAAAATAGCCACTGTAAATTAGAAATTTGGGTCGCTACATCCTTCACCACTTAAAAAGAATTTCATCCTCGAAATTTACTTACCTTACCCTTAAAATGAATATACCTAAACATAATATCCTCTTAACTTTAACGCTTTCACTATCTTAACGTGCTCATTCTAAAATAACATTTAGATTTTCCACGGATTCTAAGTCAGCTACCTTAAAAGGCCTCTTAAAGATATCCACGATAAGTTGATACGTCTCTAATCCTTCATTCTCATCTTCTCCTTAAAAGAACTATGTCATTGAGAAATTCAATTCATCATTATTTCCAAAAATAAAATATAAATTCATCCCTAGTAATCCACTTAAAATTTATTCCTTATTGATCACGACCTTTATTACAATTTCTAAATTAAAACGCCTCCTAACCAAAATTACCTACTACGAGAAAACTGAGCAGCGCACTTAACCTAGGATCGTCTTCCTCTTTACTACTCCTCACGGTTCATGGCATATGCACGAGCATTACCTCTCCCTCTCGCGTTTTCTTCTCTTCTGGTGTTTTCTCCTCTTCTAGCATTCCCTCCTCTTTCATTGTTTCCTCCCCCTTCTGCATTTTCTCTTCTTGGAAAATTTCTTTGCTGAAGTTTAGGACAATTCGAGGTTATGTGTCCTTCTTCGTGACACCAATAACACGCATTCCGTCTGAAATGGCATTCCCCATTGTGATTTCTACGACATTGTGGACAAAACGGTTTATTTGATGTCGTTCTGAAATTTCTACACTCAGTCTGCCTCGATTTCTTCTCAAAATGGAATTCTCTTTCCTCACCATTTTCATCCCGACGTCTTTTCTCGTGGTTGGTTGGGTGTCTGGAAGTAGAGTTCTCTAAATTTAGGCGACTAGCTACAGCTTGAGCACGTTCCACTACTTCTGAGTATGTTGTAATGGTTCCTCGAGCGGCTAGGATCCCTGCGATCTCTGAGCGTAACCCATACTCGAAGTTACTTCTGAGCCTTGTTTTCTTCGGTATCCACTAAGTGCGGAGCATATCGAGAAAGCTGGTTAAACTTCCTCTCATACTCCATAACCGTCATGCTCCTCTGCCGTAAATTTATCAGCTCCAGCTTCTTCTGCTTTCGGTAGGCCCTCGGGAAAAACTTTCAAGATCAAATTCTTGAACTCGGCCCAAGTTAGATTTCGACGACGTTCCGCTGTCATGACTCGAGCCAAACTTTGCCACCAATGCCCTGCATCTCCGATCAGTTGAAAAATAGCACATGATATCTTTTCCACATCCATATAGTCAAGGTGTTCAAAAATCCGCTCCAGCTCAAATATCCACTCCTCCGTGTCGAGTGGTCCTTCGTTTCCCTTTAGCTTAGGCGGAGCCATCTATCGGAACTGTTTCACCATAGCATTACCTTCATTCCTCGGTGGAGGGGCGTTTTAAGGTATGACCTGCCTTAAAGCTTGCGTAAGCTCTTGCACAAAGGTTGGATGATTGTGAGGGGCCCGTCTTGCGTTGTCATCATCCGATTGAGTCTCCTCACTATCATCTCAAACGTTACGGCGTCTGTTGACCATGATTCCTATTTATCGAGTCCATTAGCGAAAGAATTAAAACTTAAAAACCAAACGTAGATAACTATTTCATTAATAATTCCACTAAAATAAAACTTAATCCATAATAACAACATAAAGATAATAATTTATTTCTTCTTCCACATGTCCCATATCAATCGTTTCTCAGCCTCTTATTAGATTTCACTACTAGATTCGAATTTTCTTTATTGGAATCTTGATTCTTAGTTCTCCACCCTTCACCGTGGACTAGATCTCGCCGAATTCCTAAAGTATCAGATATAAATGCGTCGAACAAATCATCTTCTTCAGATACGTATTCCACTAACTCTTCAAGAACCAGTTCAACCCAATCTTTAATTTGGGTGGGAACAATGCTGATTATTTTCTCGGCAGCTTTCACGTGTCCATATCGGCCACCTTCTTTCTTTATAACTTCCCATCTTCCTCGTAGCATTAGCAAATATTCTTCCACTCCGAATTCGTAATTCCATTTTATTTGCATGAATTTATTCCATAACATATCATGTCTCATCATTTGTGATGGATTTTTCTTATTGGCTTGCACACGTCTCCCGGTCCTTACCCTGGGTACTAATTTCCAACCATACATCTAAACATACAATTCTTATAGTCAATTTCGAGGACTAAAAAAATAAATAAATATAAAACATTTAATAATTTCATAAACATTAGCATAACTTGAACTTATACCATTTTCTCGGCGATGCGGAAGACGTGATGATGGTCATTTTTTACAAATCATAATTTTTTTTAGTAAGTCTATAGAAACGTAGACCCGCTCTGATATCAACTGTGACGTCCCAAAATTTTATAAACAGAAGATATATCATTTATTCGAATAATAGAGTTTAATACAGCAGAAGCAAAATTTAAAATAAAATAATATTTAATTAATCTTGACCATCACCCCATCTCCACGTCATCGCCCGAGCTTCCTTAGCCTGAAAAATAAATAGCTTTGGGGTGAGTGCTATTAACTCAGTGGGGTCCACATTTATCCGAATTATACAAATACATAACATACAAGTCATCATAGCATAGTGCCCGTAGGCCGTCACATCATAAGAACCCGAAGGGTGTCCTCAATAAACATAAAGCCCGTAGGCCATCATAAATACCTAGAGCGGGTCATCATAAACATAAAGCCCGTAGGCCATCATCAAATAATTCGGAGGGTGTCATCAATAAACCTGCACATCACGTACAAGCATAATAGGGATAAATGTACTTTAATTTCAACGTCGGATCCCCACCTTTACTTGACTTTAAAACTTGACTGAACGTGAATTTAATTAGATTCGTGCGCGCCGCCTAACATTAAATATTAAAAATAATAATTATCATAACTTTAAAATAATTTAAATAATAATCATCATAACTTTAATAATAATAATAATAATAATAATAATAATAATAATAATAATAATGCATGAGGAAAACAATTCCCAACTCCCCAAGCCCAACTCCTTTCGGCCCAAACAAATAACAAACCCAACCAAACTCTAATTTTAAAAAATAAGCCCAACTCTCTTCTACAAGTCTAAAGCCCAACCATCATTGATATTCTCTCAAAACCCATTTTCTTTCTTTCTCTCTATGCTTGACGCCAACACCAGAGAAAGGAAAAAAAGAATATCTCCTCTCAATTCTTTCACGACAACAGCAGTAGCCCCCCCTCCTCCCCATTTTCTCTCTTTCTTTCTATACTTCACGCCAACCATCCCACACCACCTCTGCCACTACTTTATTAAGATGCCACCACCGAGACATAGTCGCCGTTGTCCCGAACTCCATGTATGCCGCCGGTTTCATTCTCGCCCTCATCCCACTATTTCCCAAAAATGTTATGCAAATGCAAATAAATAGCACAAAGGGGAAAGATACCTCAAGACTCAAGTGAAAAATGCTAGTGTAGAGAAGAGAAGAAATGAAGATGTGCTTTGTGTTGTGATTTTTTTTGTTGATGATGATGAGGTCTATTTATATTGTTAGTGGTCTATCGGAAAAGGCAATAGATGAATTAAATTGCTGAAATTCGTAAGGAATTGATCTGATTTTCGGCTCCATCAAAACAACAAATCCGCCATTTCTATTCTACATTTTCACATGTTTCATTAAGGAAGAAGAAGTATAGTTTGGGCTGCACCAAGTGGGCTTTGAAATAAACTTTAGATTTAATAATTTGGGCTTTCAAAATGGTTAGTCTAAAAATAAATAAATAAAAGAAAGATTTAAATTTAAAAATAATATTAGTATGTTTAATAACATGCAATAAAATTTAATTTCTTTATTTTATATAGACATATATATCTGCATCGGCGCGACTTATAGGACTAACAAAATAAATATTAATAATATCATGATTTGAAATAAAAATAAAAAATAAAAATATCATTTAACAAAATAGCCACTGTAAATTAGAAATTTGGGTCGCTACAATCGGCACACTTCATCAGCATCTTTGTAAAGTGAGGGCTAAAAAAAACCGTAGTCAATAATATTTTTTGCAGTTCTTTTTGCACCAAAGTGTCCTCTAGGTGCTTCGGAGTGACAGTGGTCTAGAATGCTCTTAGCTTCTTCTGTGGGCACGTAGCAGTGGTTGATTTGGTCTGCACACCTTCTCCATAGTATGGGCTCGTCTCATACATAATATTGACTCTCACTTCTAATTTTGTTCATTTGATAGGTCGAGAGTCTAGTTGGTAATTCTCTAGAGATCATGAATTTGACCAAGTCAGCATACCAAGGTGCAGTGCCCTTGATGCTAAATAGGTACTCATCTGGGAAAGACTCTTCGATGGGTACCACGTCTTTTTTCTCATTGAGTACTCTATTCAAATGATCGGCCACTTGGTTTTGAGCTCCACTTTTTTCTTTGATCTCCCAATCGAATTCTTACAGCAGTACTATCCACTGAATGAGCCTTGGATTTGATTCCTTCTTCGCAAGTAGGTGCTTCAATGCAGAGTGATCGATGTAGACCACACTTTTAGCTCCGAGAAAAAATGATCAAAATTTTTCAAAGGCAAAGACTACTGCCAACAATTCCTTTTCAGTCGTGGTCTAGTTAGCTTGGGCATGATTCAGTGTCTTGGAAGCATAGTATATCACATGACATTCTTTTCCTCACTTTTGCCTAAGCACTGCGCCCATAGCGTATCCACTGGTATCACACATTATTTTAAATGGCATGACCCCGTCTGGAGGTTGAATGATGGGTGCCGTGATCAACTTCTTCTTCAGGGTTTCAAAGGCTTCTTTTCATGCATTGTCGAAGACAAAAGACACATCATTTTGTAAAAGATACGTGATTGGTTGAGCAATCTTTGTGAAATCTTTGATGAATAGCCGGTAGAACCCGACATACCTAAGAAAACCATGAACTTGCTTCACCGTAGTGGGGTAGGGTAGCTTTTCGATGATGTCCATCTTAGCTTTATCCACCTCTACGCCTCTCTCTGAAATAATGTGCCCAAGAACAATCCCTTCGCGAACCATGAAATGGCATTTTTTATAGTTCAGCACCAAGCACTTGTCTACACATCTTTTGAGCACCTTTTCAAGGTTGTCAAAGCATACATCAAATGAGTTCCCATAGACTGTGAAATCATCCATGGACACTTCGATGCATTTCTCTAAAAGATATGAGAAAATGCTCATCATGCACATTTAAAAGGTTTCAGGGGCATTGCAGAGCCCAAAAGGCATTCTCCGGTAAGCAAATGTGCCGAATGGGCACATGAAAGTAGTTTTCTCTTGGTCTTCTTGATCTACTACAATTTTCATGTAGCCTGAATACCCATTAAGGAAACAAAAGAACTTGTTTTCAGCCAATCTCTCCAGCATTTGATCTATGAAGGGCAATGGGAAGTGATCATTCCTTGTGACCGTGTTGAGCTTCTGGTAGTCTATGCAGACTCTCTACCTAGTTTGTAGCCTTATGGGCACAAGCTCATTTTTCTCATTTTTCATGACCTGGATTTCGGACTTTTTGGGTACGACATGAATAGGGCTTACCTATTTGTTGTCTGAAATAGGGTAGATGATTCCCATGTCCAGCAACTTAAGTATCTCCTTCAGTACGACTTCCTTCATGGTGGGATTCAACTTGCATTGTAGATCCCGCACTGGCTTTGCATCATCTTCCAAGAGAATTCTATACATACATACTGGAGGGCTGATGCCCTTGATGTCGACCAAAGTCCATCCCATTACTTCTTTGTACATACGTAACAATCTCAATAGCCGGTTTTCTTCGACAAGATTCAGCCCTTTGCTTATGATAACCGGCAGTGTTTTATTCTCTCCAAGATAGACTTACTTTAAGTGGTCAGGGAGATTTTTCAATTCCAGCTTTGGTGCCCTCTGCACCGAAAGTAGCATCCTTTCTATCTGAGTCATGGTGGGTAAGTTGTAGTCCACCATTGCATGCGGTAATTCTTCCAGAGAGTATAACATCATGATAGCGTCTCTGGTATCCTCATCTTCATCGAGGACATTGTAATCAGTTAACCCAGTTTGCAATAACCATTCCAGGGGTTCTTGTGTTGGTTTTGTATACTAAAAGACTTGTCTTTTGTATACATTATTAATAATGGTTTTATGATGATATAGAATGAATATTATTGCAGTCACTGTTTGCATTTAAATTGTTATATTTATATGCATGTTCACTATACTTACATTGTAGATGATATGGTGTGGGTAAACACATGGTTAGATCATATCATCAGTTCCTTGTAATGCATTAAAAGGCTCACGGTTTAGATGGCACTGAACCTGCTATCGGTACGCCGTAGAATAATCTGATAGTTAGTTTGTCTTGACTAACTGATTATTCTAATACACGGTCAAGTGTATTGAGGAGGATCTACTTAGGATTCTATTCTCTATTCTGACCTTAAATGAGAGAATAAGAATCCACAGAGTTTGGGTTCTTAACCCCTATGTATTGGCAGACATATACGTGTAGTGTTTGCAGCTTTGATTTATCAAAGGGTGAGATTCTTTCATAAGGATCAATAATCTCGATATCTTGGGTTGTGACATTTACACTTATGATGGGTTGTGCAATATGTAGGGGCACCGTGTCCTGGTGCGCCAGTTTGATGGTGTCCCCTTGAGGAAATGCAAGTTCATGCTGAAATCCTGCAGGTGGAATTTATTCCGTGCATGAGTAAAGCTTGTGTGGTACTACTCAAGGATAAGATATTAATTAATTATAGTTGTCAGAAGCTTACATAATTAATTAATGGGCATTATATCTTAAACGCGGGGAATGGCTGGACTAAAGGAGAAAGCATATTCAGAAATATGTATTAAATTGGTAGGTCAGTATTATTTCTTTAGTGGAATAAAAATAATACTTAATTTATTTAATAATATCCTAAGTTTATTGGATATTGGAAATTAAATAAATTATCAGGCCAATTTAATATTCTTCTAGATCCATGTTGTAGCCCAATATGACTTTAATGGACTGGAGATAGAAAAAGAGATAGAGGCCCAAACCCAGTAGGGTTGGGACACTGAAATTTCGACCACCTCCCCTATAAATAGGGAGGTGGGGGATGAAATTTTAAGAAAAATAATCAGCTCCTCTTGTGTTCTCTTTATCTCCACAGATTCCATACCGATCTAGTAGATTTCAGCCCACCCTGAAACTAGATTCAGTCCGGGAATATAACAGAAGATCAAGGAGTGGAATATCACAGTGGGCGCCAATCATCATCATACACAACAACAAGATTAAACCTTTAATCTTGTCCTCCACCCGTCGTTTGATTTGTAAGTCATTTTTCGATTCTATGTTTCCGCTTTAGTAGAATCGTTTAAACCGGATTTGCATGTTAATTAAACTCGGTTAATTAAAACATATGAGATGCATGAATTTATGATCTACATGACATTAGGATTAATGAACATCCAATTAAATCATGCGGTGGTTCAATTCGAAAAAACCCCAACATCTTGGTTATTCATGCGTCCTAGAATAGCTTCAGATTGGGCATAGAAATGGCTCACAAAGTTGACTGACTCCAGATCTTGTGGGTATTTTATGGCTTCAAAAATGTTGAACACAACTATCTGGCCATCGAACTCACATGTCAGTGTGCCCTCATCGACATTGATCTTGGTGTGAGCAGTTTTTATGAGCGGCCTCCCTCATAGTAGAACGGATGTGGATGGTGTTGTTTTGCCCATGTCCAAGACATAGAAATCTGTTGGGAAAATTAATTCCCCTACCTTCACCAAAACATCTTCTATTAGACCTTCAGGATAGACATTTGACCTGTCTGCCAACAAAATGATCACTATTGTTTCCTTGAGTGGTCCCAAGTTTAGTTCTTCATAAATCATCATGGGCATAATGTTTATGGATGCACCGAGATCAAGCATCGCCTTTTCAATCTTTTTGCTCCCAATTATGCATGGTATGAAAAACATACCAGGATCCTCACACTTCTTTGGCATTTTCTTTTGTAGCACTGTGGAGACATTTTCTCCCACGAAAAGTCTTGCATCATTTTCAAATCGCACCTTTTTAGCGCATAGCTCTTTCAGAAAATGGGCATAATGAGGGATCTGCCTTATTGCGTCCAGTAGTGGGATATTGATTTCCACTTTTCTAAGGACCTTGAGAAGGTCCTTCATCTCCTCTTATTTTCTATCATGGGCAAGACGTTCAGGAAAGAGAGATTTCTTCTTTGTTTCTTGCCTTATGGGCTCAATAACCTCTTCCTGTGTCTGCTTTTCTTCTTTCGTTATGCCTTCAGTATCTCCTTTCAGTTCAGTTTTCATCACTTTATCTTCATTCTTTGTGGTCACAACATTCACTTGTTCTCGGGGATTTACCACTTATGCGGGTAATTGTCCGTTGCTTTCTTTCAGTTGGGCAAGGTCTTGAGCTAGTTGGGAAATTTGTTTGCTCACATGTTGCAGACCGGCCCTTGTCTCTTGTTTGAACATTTCATTCTCCTGCTGTGACTTCACATTCTCCTTGGCCAGGGCATGTACTAGTTCGGCCAGGCTGGATTCTTCTCGTGCCCTCAGCGGTGGTAGTGGTAGCAAATCTTACTGGTAGGCATCATTCATTTTCTATCTGAAATTCTCGTGATTCCTTCATCCGGGATTATATATTTGAGAGTGGGGATCATATCACCTGTTGTTGTTATGCCCACCGAGGGAGTTAACTTCAGCAACATATCCTCATCCTGTAGTGTTGGGCATTCATCAGTGAAATAGGCCACATTTTTGCACACTCCACACACTCTTTTCTTTGGTGCCCCAGTATGGTTCATCACTTTCTCCATCTGGTCCAAGATTCTTTCCAACTTGACCTCAAGGTGCGTCGATTTCCCAGCATCTGAAATTGTCTTTGTGCCCTCGGCACTTTCATCTCGATTTTCATTAGCCATTTCTGCTAAAATTCTGAAGGCTTCGGTTGGCAATTTATTAAGAATAGATCCTCCACATGAGGCATTGACAATGATTTTGTCCTGTGGTGTAATACACCAAATTTTATTATCTAAGTTTAATTAGGAACATACATCTAATAGTTAGAATAATTGAAATATCCAAAACTTTTAAGTATTAAAATAATAGACTATGATTGTTGAATAGGTTAAATAGACCCTTGATTTTTATTTTTATTTTTTTTAGATTTTTTTAGGTAAGTTTGCTTGTTGAGCGGGTTAGAGAGGCCCGAATTATTGTTGTATTTTTATTACAAATCCCAAATCTTATTTTATTTTTATTTTTTTTCTAAACCTAAAAGGTGCTTGCTATTATCACTTCGGGTATTAGAAGATGATTTTAGGATATAATCATATATGATCCTAATAATTAATTATCTAGATAAATATAATTATATTTAATTATTATCCTATTATATGTTATTATGTTCTATCTAAATATATTATTATTTTATTTGAAAAACAATTAAATTATCTAAGTATATATATACTTACGGGAATGCTAGATATATATATATATATAGGACAATTAAGTTATAGTAAGCCACTTGGATATATAAAAAGAATAGAAAAAGGAAGATTAGGATGATTATGTAATGGATTTTAGGGTGTGCACGTGTCCTTGAATTATTGTTGAGGTGGAGTGTAATAAATTCATACATTTGTACTAATATGAATAGGTAATTTAACAGTGACCCTTATTTAACCACGAAAAAAATAATATAGTATGTAGAAAACCGTAAACCCTCATCGATTAAAAAAGAAGAAGAAGAAAAAAAAAAGAAGAAAAAGAAGACATTTGCAGCTGATTCAAAGACAATATGTGTATATTATCAATTTTGTAAATATATCTAAGTTAATATTTTAGGAGTTGAATTTAAGGTTATTAATGTAATATTAAGAAATTGGATTGTTAGTCGGAATTAGCGGTTTTTCGTGATGATTAATTAGTTGAATCATTTAATTAATATGATACACATGAACTACTGACCTGATTAATTAGTGATTATCACTTTACTGTATTAAGTGAATTTCTAATGGATTTATATCAGTATTATGAAAATAGATTATATATCAGTTTATATATTTAAATATATCTAGGTTTTAACATATAAACGCCATTAAATTAAGAATTACATAATATTGTTTTAACTTTACTAAAAGCATGATCTTTTTCCTACTTAATCATGTATTGTGTAAGTATTATTTCATTAATTAAAATGGTTTAATGAATGTAAATAATAATATTTCTATGATTTAATAATTAGAGAATGTCAATTTGTTAATCACCAAGTTAAAAACCCAGAAGATACTGAATAAAATTAATAGAAACTTAATTTCAAAAGGAGCTTAGGAATTGAGTTTTGATATGGGTCATTTAGTTAAACTAAGCAAATGCTGGTTATTGTAGGCCTAGAAGAGCTAGCAGAACCTGAGCAGAACCAACTCAGAGATTGAAAGCTTATCTGTGTTACAAATTTATCATCCAGGTGGGCTATTATATTTTTGCAAATTGTATCTTTCGAGCTATTAAGCTCTAATTTGTTAAAATTGCATATGTGACTATCTGTGTTAAATATTTACGTGGTACTGTATGTTATCGGAGTCTCATAAACCAGCGCTGTGTCAATGTGAGTAGCTACAGTATGCATGCATTATTCGTTATGCCCTACTCCTTGTTGACATGACTAAAATGAAACACTTATTGGTTACACTCATTGGGTATACTTTGGTCATACTCAACTATACGCGTTGGTGATGTAGTACAGGTTGCGGGCAGTGACTAGTTATACTCTTAAGTGCTTCATGATAAAATCTTTTGGTGAATTTAGGTTGCTTTCAATTTTAAAACCTCCTAAGCTTCACTACCTGCATGAACGAAGATAGATTACTTTAACAAAATGATTTGCATAACTTGAATTGTAAAAACTTACCCACTGAGTGCATTAGTACTCAGCCCAAATATTTCCAAATATTTTTTTCAGGTCAGTAGGCTGGTGCGTGGATGTGACGATGCTGAGAGATGGGCTTTTGTTATTTACGTGTTTTCCCATTGTCTCTTTTTGTTAAGTATTCTGTTGATAATGAAGTTTTCGCGCTCGTAATATCCTTTTGTTGAACATCTAAGAACTCTAATCATGGTGTTATGAATAGGTATATATTATTATATAGCATGTTTGATTATTCTGAGTCTTCTGTTGAGATTTTGTTAATCAGGTTACCCCCTTTCTTTTCCGCTTCTTAATTCTAACCCCTGTGGCATCTATTTCCATGGTCTTTCGGGACCGGGACGCTACAGAGTGGTATTAGAGCAGGTTTTGCAACTCTGCAGACCTGTTGGGTCAACTTATTTTATTTTTCTTTTTCATTAAATTCCCGTGTGATATTATAAAAGCCCCTAGCTCATCACTCACGCAACAGCTAAAAAGTACGCATGTTTTTATGCGGTATTTTTTTAGATTTTAAAAGTTCACATTAATTGGTGAAATGTTAAGTTTGTTTGGAAACGAAAGATTATGATTTTCCATGTTGGCGGGAAAGCCTTGAAAGATTGAGTCTTACACTGATTATGTACTGGTTTTGAGAATGAAATATGCCCGTGAGTATACAGGATTTTGTTTTAAACCATGTTAATTCTATTGTATACATGTGAGGAATTTGTTTATCTATGCTTTGGGCATACTTATGAATGATTGGCATATGTTGATTACACACATTGATAGTTTAACTGTGTTTGATGTTTGTGCTCTAGATAGTGGTGTAATCGAGCCGAGTCGAGTCGAGTAATAGCCCTATCGAGCTCAAGCTTGATAAGAAAAACTCAAAGCTCGACTCGACTTGAGCTCGGTCGAGCTTTAAATTTTCAAGCTCGAGCTCGACTCGATAGCAAACTTGACAAACTCGAGCTTGACTTGACTCGACTCTATTATGTATAAATATTAAATAAAAAATTATATTTATTTAATTTTAAATAAATATATTTTAATTATTAATGATATATATGTAAATAATTAAATTATTAAGGGTAAATTTGTAATTGTACTGAAGCTCGATAAGGCTCGCAAGCCTGTCGAGCTCACTATTATGGAGCTCGAGCTCGAGCTTGGTAACTACTCGAGCTCGACTCGACAACCCTCGAGTCAATTTCGAGCTTTCACCGAGTCGATCCCTAGTAGCTCACGAGTAATCTCGACTCACTTACACCCCTAGCTCTAGATGAGTACTTTGACTTGGAATTTGAGAACTTAAGATGAACTTAGCCTGTAGTTATTAAACTTAGGCTGAACTAGTAAGAATTTGTGAAAATGTTTGAACGTAGACTGATTGAGAAATTGTGCTAATTAGATGGCGAGATGGCAGGTGAGACCTCGAAAAAGGTGTCGTAGCCGTGTTACGATGGATGAGCAGATTGAGAGGTTCCGTACGTGTATTTGTAGACCAGGAGAGGATGTGCCAGAGTTCACTGGACGTTTTGTGACTTTATGGATGACTATCTCGAGTATCGATGGTATTACAGAGCTAGAGGCCATGGAGAGATATATTATTGGACTACCTCAGGATTGGAGGCCATGGGCTACGAGAGCTGCTGATATTTTCTCAGAGAGATCTCCGCTAACTTTTGCAGAGAAAGTCTATTTCTCGAGATTCTTCACGTATGTGCTACGGACTTGGGCAGATAGATGATGTGTGGCTCCACAATTACCCATAGTGGATGAGGATATAGATATGTTTAGAGTACCATTTTCGAAATGGATCGTTCAGCACCACATGCACCAAAGTCGCCACTTATCATTGTATGATCACATGATGATGAGGCTGGTCCATCTAGGACCCAGTTAGAGCCCATCGAAGAGGAGGAGGACCCGAAGGATGACCCGGAGGAGGATCCAGAGGAGGATCCAGAGGAAGAGCCGATGGAAGTGACTAATGGATCTACGAGTACGACGCTCCACTTTCGACATGATTTTGATGTAGAGGGACATCCTAGGCACTGGTATATTCCATCATATCCATAGATAGATGTATAGTCGTAGTATTTTGAGTAGTCTAGTATATACTAATGTTGACATTTTGTTGTATCATCAGCTCGGTAGCTTTTGTTAGTCAGAAACGTTATCATTCTTATAAGACCGTTCCGACATAAGGCATTAGGTAGATAGCCTCTTTTTGACTTAGTGGACTAGACAAAATATTATATCTTTGACAGATGTATAGATGATGTATGTGTGGTACTCCACTCTTTTATATAAAAGTTCCATTTCATGATATCTTTTAGATTTATATATATGTTGTGTATATATTTTTGGAAGGCTTTGCATATTTACATTTTGTTTTCTTTACGAGATGTGTGTTTATTATTTTTATTTCCTTTATGAATCTTTACGCAAGTGTTGATCGATTGGAGATTTGACTAGTTGTAGAATGCCAAGAGAAAGACCAAGAAATGTGAACTTAGTGGTACTGAAAGTACCGAATAACCCGCAAGGTCAAGGACCACAAATTGAAATGGAGTTCGGACGCCATAATCCCCCAACTTTCAATGGAGAATGTGATCCACTCACAGCCGAATGTTGGGTTCGAGCTCTTGAAAAGATATTTGGGTTTTTGCATTGTAGTGATAAAGAAATGGTGGTCTGTGCTCTGTATCAACTTGTGGATGATGTAGATTTCTGATGGGAGTTAGTTCGAAGGACAATTTTTGATGCAGATTGGGAAGTGTTCACCTGGGATAACTTTATGATGATCTTGTATCAAAAGTACATACCAGCACATTATCAGCATCAAAAGGCCAATAAGTTCTGGAATCTCAAACAGGTGATCAAATCAGTGGCAGAATATGATTTGCAGTGTTATCTCGATATGCATCACAGATAGTAGACATAGAAGAAAAGAAGATTGAAAAATTTCGCATGGGTTTGAAACTGGAAATAGGCACTGCACTGATCGGAAAGGATGAAACAAACTATGGTCAAATACTGAGTTGGGCACTTAGTATTGAGGCAATGCAGGGAACATAAAAGACTTCAGCATCTCAACTAGCAGCTAGGGATCAGAAGGGAAAATGGAAGTGGGATGGACCACAATGAGGTTATCAAGGGAAGAATTTTCAGCATAACTATCAAGGAGGAAGGAACTTTGGACCAAGGCCTGCAGGACAAGTGAATATTGCACCAAAATCTCAGGGCTATCAAGGGAATTCACCGTTGTGTGCAACTTGTAATAGACATCACTTTGGGCCATGTGTCCAAATGCTATCGTTGTGGTCGACAAGGTCATTATGCTAACAAATGCCAACAAAATTTGGGAATGCAAGATCAGCAGCAACAGAGGCCACAATTCAGACAGGCCATGAAAAATACGGGACCACAAGGTGGAGGTGGTCGAAGGAATAACAACAACAATAGAGGTAATCCTAGACCTCAGCAAAATCAGAATCAAGTTCCTCATGCACCACAACAAGCCAGAGCGTATGCTCTCAATCAGTAAGAGGCAGCTGGAAACTCTGGAAATTTGGCAGGTATGATTAGTTTGTGCGATATACATGTGCTTGCTTTATTTGATACTGGAGCTTTACATTCATTTATATCTAAAGATGCATGTGAACGTCTCCATCTAGAGCTAGAATTAGCAGGAGAAGCCTTAGCAGTAAGCATTCCCTCAAGACGAACACTTTTAGCCGATTATGTTTGTAAGAACTTAGACTTGTTAGTAGGTGAAAAAAATTTCACAACTGATCTCTATGCTCTTGAAATGCGGGACTTTAACATTATATTTGGGATGGATTGGCTGACAAAGGAGAGTGCAACAATACGCTGCCAAGAGAGAGAGATAATATTTCAGAAGCTAGGCGAGGAAGAAGTGAAGTTTTATGGAGCAAAAATGGAAAATATAATTCCCATCATTTCAGCATTGAAGGCTATAAAGTTGTTACAGAAAGGAGACTGTCAAGCGTTCTAGTAAACCTTGTAGGCAAGAAAGAAGAAAGTCTAATAGTGGATCAGGTACCAATGGTACAAGAATACGAAAATGTATTTTCCAATGACTTGCCGGGTTTGCCACCAGATAGATAAGTAGAGTTCACCATAGACTTAGAACCGGGAGCAGCACCGGTATCAAAAGCCCCATATCGTTTAGCGCCGAAGGAGTTACAAAAGTTGAAGGTGCAACTGGAGAAATTGTTGGAATTAGGTTTTATAAGACCTAGTGCATCACCTTGGGGAGCACCGATCCTGTTCGTTAAAAAGAAGGATGGTACTATGAGAATGTGCATCGACTATCGAGAGTTGAACAAGATAACGGTGAAGAACAAGTATCCACTTCCGAGGATAGATGATCTCTTCGATCAATTATCAAGGGCAAAAGTCTTTTCCAAAATTGATCTACGATCTAGGTATCACCAAGTTAAAGTAAGAAAAGATGACATACCTAAGACTGCGTTTCGAACAAGATATGGCCACTATGAGTTTCTAGTGTTGCCCTTTGGGTTAACAAATGCACCTGTAGTCTTTATGGATTTAATGAATTGGGTTATCCATGAATATCAGGATAACTTTGTGTTGGTCTTTATTGACGACATACTGATCTATTCAAGAAATGAAGAAGAACACGATGAACACTTACGACTAGTGCTAGAAAAATTAAGGAGAGAAAAGTTATATGCCAAATTCAGCAAGTGTGAATTTTGGCTAAATGAAGTAATGTTCCTCGGACACATTGTGTCAGCAGAGGGGATCAAGGTGGATCCTACAAAGGTCGAGGCAGTGAAGAGGTGGAAATCACCAACCAACATTCATGAGATAAGAAGTTTCCTCGGTTTAGCAGGATATTACCGGAAGTTCATTAAAGATTTTTCAAAGATAGCAAGGCTAATGACACAACTTTTGAGAAAGAAGGTCAAGTTTGAGTGGATTGATGCGTGTGGACAGAGTTTTCAGGAACTAAAGACAAGATTAACAACTGCAGCAGTCTTAACTTTGCCAGAAGGAGTGAAAGGATTCGTGATATACACTGACGCGTCTAAATTGGGTTTAGGATGCGTGCTGATGCAAAATGGGAAGGTGGTAGCATATGCTTCACGACAATTAATACCTCATGAACTGAACTACCCAACCCACGATTTGGAGCTTGCCGCCATCATACATGCACTCAAGATTTGGAGATATTATATTTATGGGTGAAATGCGAGATTTACACTGACCATAAGAGTTTGAAGTATATCTTCGAACATAAAAAGCTTAATATGAGGCAGAGAAGATGGTTAGAGTTAGTGAAAGATTATGATTACACGATATACTATGATCCTGGAAAAGCAAATATAGTAGCCGACGTATTGAGCAGAAAGAAACAAGGAGTGATGGGATGTCTGCTCACAAATAAGGAGAAACTTGTGAGAGAAATAGAAAAGATGGAATTAGAGTTGGTGTTCGCACCAAGCTCTACAGCAAGTGTCATAGCCGTAGTGGTAGCCAAACTAAAACTACGGTCGAGAATCGTAGAAGCTCAGCAAAAAGATGAACAATTAGAAAAGATAAGACAAAGAGTTAAAGTGGGCAAACCGAAAGAATTTAGGGAAGATAACGACGGAGCTTTAATGTTCCGTAACAGATTATACGTTCCCAGTGATGACACATTGAAGCAAGAAATTATGAGAGAGGCTCATAATACTCCCTACATGGCACATCCATTGTACCATTTACCTATTCTAAAAGGGGTGTTTTTGATGTATATTTTTGCACAATTATCTGTCTTGCATCTATTTTGGAAGAGTTCGTTGTGTTTTGAAAATTGCAGGTGGATAATTGGAATTGGGTAGTGCGGCCATCAGTTTTAGAAATTGCAGCAAGGTTCGTTTGAAAGAAAGTTCTGAAGCAGGCCGTTTGGGCAAGCCGCCTGGAGGATGGACCGAGAAGTTAGGATCTGGGCCTGTCCGTGAGTAAATTCAGCCTTTTTGCACAAGTCTTGAGACAGCCCAAGTCCTGAACGCGTAATCCAGCTGTCTTACAGCTTAGGAGTATGGGTTATTTTGCTATTTCCTAGTAAAGATAGACTAGGATGTTAACTCCTTTATTTAAAACTTTTTTGTTTAGGAAATTATCTTGGGAGATTTGGATGTATCCATATTAATAGTTTTTTATGCCAGATTATGGAGACGGACGCTAGACAAGAAAAGAATATTATTCTCATATCATTATTATTCTTACAGTTAATTCCTATACGAGAATTCATATAGTTTCGATATTTTTGATGATTAATATGCAAGCAAACTAGACGTCGTTCATCCGGAAATCAATCCACGAATCTTTGGCTCGATTCAACTGTGAGATCTAAACGTTTTCTTCTAATTAATTATTTTCGTGTATTTACTATTCTCCGCTTTGCAAGTTGTGATTGATTCGAATTGACGGAGTAGTTGCAAATACTTAGTGGTTTGAATTTGTTACTAGCTAATTAAATCCACCATACGAAATTGTGATAGGAGTTAAGTTGGAGCAAAACAATTTTTCTTGCTATGGCTTTTTCGTTTGTTTTACAGTGCATGACCCGTTCCTCACACAAAGGAGAATTATTGTTCAACCCGGAATTGGAGAGAACATTACACCAATTGAGGAGGGCTGCTCGGGAGTCTAAGGAGACGTCCCAACCTAAGGAAGGAACACCTGGTTTGCAACAGCTAGTCAACATGGCGGATAACCCAAATCCACGTGATAATCAGAACAACCAGAATAATCGAGCTTTAATCAATGCTGAGGCGGAAGAACCTGCTCCCTTGATTCGAGAGTTGGGTCAGCATCGAAATAACAGGCCTATCTCCATTGTACTGTCTCCCATTGCCCACAATGCAGAGATCCGGCCGGGGTTCATACAAGTGCTACCCAAATTCAGTGATGCACCTGGAGAAAGTGCGCACACACACTTAGCAGAGTTTGATTGGGTTTGCTCAACCCTGCGTCCTCAAGGCTTTACAAATGACAACTTGCGTCTGTTAACTTTTTCTCATACATTGCAAGGACTAGCACAAGAATGTCTTTTTGATCTTCCACCAGCTTCAATCACCACCTGGGATGAGCTGGAAGAACAGTTCCTGCGCAAATTTTTTCCAGAGACTAGAGCAGCGAATCTTCGCATGGCCATCTCCAGCATCAAGCAGAAACCGAATGAAAGTCTAGCAGATTATTGGGCGAGATTTCAGCAACTATGTCGAAAATGTCCAGACTACGGATTCACCGACTACCAGTTGTTCACTAATTATTTCTATCGAGGCATGTCAAGCTTCGATAGAAAGATTGTTGATGCTGCCAGTGGAGGATCATTTACCAACAAGACTTTGGCAGAGGCAAAGCAGTTGATCATGGACATGGTGTCTGGTGGGCAACAATATGATGATGAAGACGAGGGTCGCCACCGACCTGTGAAAAGCATAGAAAGAGCTGAGACATTTGATATGAATGAGAAAATTGAGGCTTTAACATCTCTAGTCCGTGGATTGGCCGTAGCCCAAAGAAAAGGGCCTCGATGTGGTGTTTGTACTGAGATTGGGCACTTTACTGATGCATGCCCAACCTTGCAAGAATCTTCCTCCGAACAAGCTTGCTATGATTCGGGTGATGCTCAACAAGATGCACTCAGGGGGGTTTACTATGGTGGTTCGGGACGAGGAGATGATTTTCAGAGAAAACGAAACAATGATCCCTACTCCAATACCTACAACCCAGGCTGGAGAAACCATCCCAATTTCCGATGGAAGCAACCTGGAGACCTACCTGCTCAAGGAGATTTTCTCCCGAAACCTGCAAGAGACGGGCAGTTTGCCCAAACTGACAAGTCTGCTCCCAGTATGAGTGAGATTATGAAGTGTCTGGAACAGAGCAATACTCTGGTGAATAATTTAGCACAGAATCAGAAGGCGTTCCAGCAGGAGACTCAGGCTGCACTCGGCAGTATGGGCACACAGATCACGCAACTTGCAACACAAATGAACAAAATGCAAGGAAATCAAGGAAAGCTTCCATCCCAGACTGAGCAAAATCCAAGGGGGAATGTTAGCGCTATCACACTTCGCAGTGGGAAGGAATTAGCTGAAGTTGAAGCAAAGGAAGGGAAAACCCAGAGGTTTGGGCAAACTATAGGAACTGATGACAAATATGAAGCTGACTTCGAAGTAATTCTTACGCACTCTACCCCTATTGAGGTATCTATTCAGTCGAATATTCCTAATAAAATTGACTCAGCCCCTTTTCCTTCCAGGTTAGCAAAGCACAAGAAAGAGGATGATGAAAAAGAGATCCTCGAGTTGTTCAAAAAGGTGGAAATTAATTTTCCATTGATCGATGCCATCAAGCAAGTTCCCCGTTATGCCAAATTTCTAAAGGAGCTGTGTTCCAAAAAGATGAGATACGGGAAGGATGCAAAGATCAAGGTTGGTGAAAACGTTTCTGCCGTTATTCAACGCAAATTACCACAAAAGTGTAGAGATCCAGGTATGTTTACTATCCCTTGCATCATTGGGAGTAAGAAGGTAGAAAAGGTTATGCTTGACTTGGGTGCTTCTATTAATGTCATGCCTTTATCCATGTACATAGATTTGAAGTTGGGTCCTATGAAAGATACTAGAGTCATTATCCAGTTGGCGGATCGATCTAATGCATACCCCCAAGGTGTTGTAGAGGATGTACTAGTTAAAGTTAATGACTTGATCTTTCCCGTTGATTTTTATATTGTGGACATGGATGATTCTTTTTCTGCACATAGATCATTGATTTTGTTAGGACGTCCATTCATGAAAACGGCAAGAACAAAAATTGATGTAGATAAGGGTATGATGAGCTTCGAATTTGATGGGGATGTTGTCACATTTAATATATTCGAAGCTATGAAACATGTGGAAGATCCTGAGGCTATTTTTATGATTGACACTGTTGATTCCATTATTGATGAGTTTGTTGAGAATAATTTCAGGGATGATAAGCTTGAACAGGTACTCTTTGGAGGAATGCATGCACCTACTGGAGATTCAGAGGAAGAAAAAGAAATCCAAGAGATAATCCAACAACTTTATGCCACTGAAGAATTTCCTGCAAGGAATCTGACAGGCCGTTTGCCCATACCGACCAACACAGATCCATTTTTGCCGTCTCATGTGAAGGCTCCTGTCCTGGAATTGAAGGTCCTTGCCGAGCATCTGAAGCATGCATATTTGGGGGAGGGAGAGACACTGCCAATCATCATCAACAGGGACCTGTCGTTTGCCCAAGAGGAGCGCCTGGTTGATGTTCTGCGCAAACACAAGGGAGCTATTGGCTGGACTCTTGCTGATATTAAAGGAATCAGTCCGGACATCTGTATGCATCAGATTCTTCTGGAAGATGATCACAAACCATCCCGAGATCCCCAGAGGAAGTTAAACCCGGTGATGAAGGAAGTGGTATTGAAAGAGATTCTGAAGTTGCTCCAATTGAGAATCATCTACCCCATCTCAGACAGTGTTTGGGTCAGCCCGGTGCATGTTGTTCTAAAGAAATCTGGAATCCAGCTCGTAAAGAATGAGAGCAATGAATTAATACCAATGAGATTGCAAATAGGTTGGCGGATGTGCATCGATTTCAGGAAGTTGAATGACACGACACGTAAAGACCACTTTTCGTTGCCTTTTATTGATGAAATGCTCGAAAGATTGGCAGGAAAGTCCTATTTCTGCTTCCTTGATGGCTACTCCGGTTATTTTCAGATTTTTGTGGCTCAAGAAGACCAGGAAAAGACGACCTTCACTTGTCCTTTTGGGACATTTTCTTGCAGAAAGATGCCATTTGGCTTGTGCAACGCCCCAGGCACTTTCCAGCACTGCATGATGAGCATTTTTTCCGATTTGATAGAGAGCTGCATCGAGATTTTTATGGATGACTTCACAGTGCATGGCAACTCTTTTGAGCAATGTATGGAGCATTTGGACAAGGTTCCTCAATGGTGTGTAGAGACTGATTTGGTTTTGAACTTCGAGAAGTGCCACTTTATGGTGCAACAAGGAATTGTGCTCGGGCATGTCATATCTGCAAAAGGCATTGAAGTGGATAGAGCAAAAATTGACTTGATCACCAAGCTGCCATACTCATTTAATGAGAGAGCAATTCGAGCCTTTTTAGGCCATGCGGGCTTCTACCGTCGCTTCATTCAGGATTTTTCGAAAATTGCTCAACCCATGACTAAGCTGCTACAGAAGGACACTCTTTTTGTCTTCGATGATAAGTGTAAGGAAGCTTTTGATTTGTTGAAGGAGAAACTGACTTCTGCACCAATCATTCAGCCACCACAGTGGGGACTCCCGTTTGAACTTATGTACGATGCAAGCGACTATGCTGTTGGTGCGGTGCTTGGGCAAAGGACAGGGAAGGTCAGCCATGTCATATATTATGCTTCTAAGACGCTCAATCCTGCTCAATGCAACTATACCACAACTGAGAAGGAGCTCCTTGCCGTTGTCTTTGCATGTGAAAAATTTCGATCTTACATAGTTGGATCAAAGGTTGTTGTGTACACTGATCATGGCGCTCTAAAGTACTTGTTTTCCAAAAAGGAATCAAAGCCTCGCCTAATTCGTTGAGTTCTTCTTCTGCAAGAATTTGATTTAGAGATTAAGGACAAGAAGGGGGCTGACAATGGTGTTGCGGATCATTTGAGCAGGTTGCTGACAGATGCCGATGGTTTGCCCATACGGGACGACTTCCCAGATGAGCAGTTACTTGCCACTGCAGAAACCATCCCTTGGTACGCAGATTTGGTGAACTTTCTCACCACTGGGATGTTTCCAAAAGGTACTGAATCTGCCAAGAAGAACAAGTTGAGAAGTCAAGCCAAGTACTTCATTTGGGACGATCCATATCTGTGGAAAACTTGTGCTGATCAAGTTATTCGAAGGTGCATTCCGGATGATGAGATTCACTATATTCTCACCTTTTGTCATGCTCACGCCTGTGGGGGCCATTTTGGGCCAAAGAGGACAGCTCGCAAAGTCCTAGACTGTGGTTTTTATTGGGAAACGTTATTCAGGGACGCCTACCACTTCTGCAAGCAGTGTGATCGTTGCCAACGACTTGGCAACATTTCATCAAGGAACGAGATGCCACAGGTTCCTATCTTGGTCTGTGAGATATTCGACGTATGGGGCATGGATTTCATGGGTCCGTTCCCCAGCTCCTATGGGCATTCTTACATTTTGTTGGCGGTCGACTATGTTTCCAAATGGGTCGAAGTCAAAGCTACCCAATCAAATGACTCCAAAGTGGTGGCAAAATTCCTGAAAGCACAGATTTTCCAACGCTTTGGAGTTCCTCGCGCTATCATAAGTGACCAAGGCACACATTTCTGCAACCAGACCTTGGAAGCCTTATTCAAGAAGTATGGGGTTACACATCGGATTGCTACAGCTTACCATCCACAATCCAATGGCCAGGCCGAAGTCTCGAATCGCGAGATAAAAAATATTCTGGAGAAGACTATTTGCCCAAGCCGAAAGGACTGGAGTCTGCACCTGGATGATGCCGTTTGGGCATACCGCATGGCATTTAAAACTCCAATCGGTATGTCCCCTTACCGATTGATTTTTGGGAAGCAGTGCCACTTGCCCATTGAATTGGAACATTGTGCTTTCTGGGCTGTCAAGCAATGCAATCTGGACCCGCACTTAGCCGCACATGAGAGGAGATTTCAGTTACAAGAGCTCGAGGAAATCTGGTTGGAAGCCTATGACAGTGCTAGCCGCTACAAAGGACGCACTAAGTTTCTCCATGATAAATACATCCGGAGGAAAACTTTTGAGGTCGGTCAAAAAGTTCTACTTTTCAATGCCCGCCTCCGACTTATGCCCGGAAAATTGAAGTCCCGTTGGACGGGACCCTATGAAGTTGTTAGTGTCAGTCCACATGGAGCCGTGGAGATCCGTAGTTTTGCCACTCAGAAATTATTGAAGGTCAATGGGTAGCTGCTTAAACCATACTGTGCCGAGATAGAGTTGTCACATTTTGATGGGGTTACTTTAGCCCGTCCCATTTCCACTTGATCCGGAACCTCTCGTCGAGCCACCGATGTTAAAAAAGAGGCGCTAATCGGGAGGCAACCCGACTTTCTTTCTCCCTTTCTTTTTATCTGCTTTTGTTTTATTTATTTGTGTGCGAATTTTATTTCTGATGCTTTTTAATTGTTTCTTTTGTTTTACTTATTTTATTTTAATTTCATTTCTTAAAAAAAAATACAAAAACATAAGAAGAGCTGCGGCAGTGGGATTTGTACATGGGCTGCATTTCTAAATGTGGGGGGTCACGATTTGTGTTCTTGATTAAATTGCATGGCCTTAATCGCAATTTCCGATACTCTAATTTGGGAATTTTCCTTTTAAGAAGCCCTAATTCCCCCAATTTAACCCTTGTGCCTTTGTAAAAATCGTCTATCTTTTTCACCGCTCTATTTCAGAAATTTTCACCGCCTTCCCACCTTCCCGCCCTCATCTGTGTGCATCGTCATCACCATGGGACGAAAGAAAACTACGAAGAAGCGCACTCTACAAGCTGTTCCAGCCTCTTCACCGTCGGAGCTCTCTCCTTCACCCAAGCAACCGCCTCCGTCTCCGCCGAGACGCGAGCCGACTCCATCTCCGCCGTGTCAGCCGACTCCGCCTCGCCCTTCACCGGCCGAAAGTCCCACCACCTCCAAGGCTGCCGGAAAACGCAAGAGAGAGCCCACTCCACAGCCACACGGTGCGCTCTCGCCCTCTCAGTCGCAGAATGTCTCCGATACCGGCTTTGCGACCCCTTCTCAGTCACCACCACCAGTCAACATCACGCCACAACCTTCACTGGTGAGGCCTTCACCGTCCGCAGCCAAGCCCTCTGTTCGCCGCTCTAACCATCGAAAGGGCACAACCACCTCTGCCTCGCACCACTCCCCCGACATGACTTCTCGCCGTGCCCCCAGCAAGGACACAGCCTCGTCGAGTCGCCGACAGTCTACACCGCAACCCCCGTTTCTCCCGGCTGATGAGGTAAATCGCCGTGCTCAAAGGAACGACGATCGTTCCTTTACAGGTGCGCGTGTGTTTAATTGGGACAACATTGCAGTGTTAGGACAGAATGAGAATATTCGGGCTTTCTTTGATGGTATTGGCTGGGGTAAATTTCTGGATAATTCTTTATCCGTTTATAAAAAATTGACTTTGGAGTTTTTGTCTACAATTTCCTTTGATTCTTCTAGAAGTTTGGATGATGATCATGCTTTAGTGTTTTCTTTGGGCGGGTGTCGTTTTACCCTGTCTGTTGATGATTTGAATGTTCTGTTGGATTTCGAGTCTGATGAGTCCATTTTGTCTGATGATTATATTGATGCACATCGTGATATCCCTGCTACTTTTAATCTTCATGCCCCAGAGCGTTGGTGTGAGTTGTCTGTCGACACAGAGTATAGTCGGTCTGCTAAGAGCACCCATCTTCGAGATGGTGCTCTTCGGCTCTGTCATCGTTTCTTGTCTTGCACTTTTTATGGTCGTCTAGATTTGCAGAACACAGTCACTCAGCAAGAACTTTTTATGTTGGATTGCATGGTTTTAAAGGAGAAGTTAAATCTTGGTGCGTGGATTGCTAGGCAGTGGCAATTTACTGCTAAGCACCCCATGTATAAGATTACCCTTGGTCATGTTGTTACTGCACTTGCACAGAGTCTGCATGTCCCCATTGATGAGCCTGAGTTTATGCCTGCTACTTATTTTGCTTTGTCTGATTTTGCTGCGATGAAACTGTTGTGCGTTAACACCGATGGGCAATATCAGCTTTCCTAACTGGGTGTCGAAGACCCGAGTTCCGTTCCCTCTACAGGTTCTGTTTTACCCGCTTTTGAGGCTTTGCTCACCACATTGACCCAAGGCATTGAAGATCGCCTCAACCGCCGCCTTGATGATATCAACACCCGCCTCACTAACATTGAAGGAGTCCTTCGCAAAATGACTGAGTGAAGTTTTTCTTTCTGTTTTACTTGTTCTTTTATCTGCTTTTGTGTTTTCTTTCAATTTCTTGTTGTGTGTTAACCCCTTTACAGTGAGGACACTGTGTGTTCTTAAATGTGGGAGGGTCCGTAAGTATCTGCTTATTTATATATAAAAAAAAAGAAGAAAAAAACAAAGGGGAGCAGAAAACAGAAAAAAGAGTAATAAAAAAAAACCCCCTTGAAGAATAACAGTATGAGGTTTGGGTGTGGAAGTTGTTTATGAGCTTACATGTTTCCTCTTTTAAGCCAAGTTCCCAGACTTATCCAACCCGTCACCCAAGCCCCATTACACCTTTTTGACAAGACCTTTTGATCCATAACTCAACTTGGTTCGATGATAATTGGAATGACGGGAGAGCAAACCGAAGCTGAGAAACACATATCACGACTTGTGTGTTTATTTATCCAATCCAATCTCTTCTTTGTTGTGAGAAAACAAGAGTGATTTCCGGTGAGGGTGGGTGTAGAGCATGATTTTAACTGAGTTAAGGGTGTTGAATGATTTCATAAATGAGATGGATTTGTGGTTGAGAACAGTTAGTCCTAGCCATTCCTCCAAATATTTGTTGGTTCGATACAGCCCATGAACTTGCTATTTGTTCTTTTTTTATTTCTCGTTTTTGCTTGTTTTGTATGCTCGAGGGCGAGCATTGCTCAAATGTGGGGGGGTTTGATTGGGTACCATTTACCTATTCTAAAAGGGGTGTTTTTGATGTATATTTTTGCACAATTATCTGCCTTGCATCTATTTTGGAAGAGTTCGTTGTGTTTTGAAAATTGCAGGTGGATAATTGGAATTGGGTAGTGCGGCCATCAGTTTTAGAAATTGCAGCAAGGTTCGTTTGAAAGAAAGTTCTGAAGCAGGCCGTTTGGGCAAGCCGCCTGGAGGATGGACCGAGAAGTTAGGATCTGGGCCTGTCTGCGAGTAAATTCAGCCTTTTTGCACAAGTCTTGAGACAGCCCAAGTCCTGAACGCGTAATCCAGCTGTCTTACAGCTTAGGAGTATGGGTTATTTTTCTATTTCCTAGTAAAGATAGACTAGGATGTTAAGTCCCTTATTTAAAACTCTTTTGTTTAGGAAATTATCTTGGGAGATTTGGATGTATCCATATTAATAGTTTTTGATGCCAGATTATGGAGACGGACGCTAGACAAGAAAAGAATATTATTCTCATATCATTATTATTCTTACAGTTAATTCCTACGCGAGAATTTATATAGTTTCGATATTTTTGATGATTAATATGCAAGCAAGCTAGACGTCGTTCATCCGGAAATCAATCCACGAATCTTTGGCTCGATTCAACTGTGAGATCTAAACGTTTTCTTCTAATTAATTATTTTCGTGTATTTACTATTCTCCGCTTTGCAAGTTGTGATTGATTCGAATTTACGGAGTAGTTGCAAATACTTAGTGGTTTGAATTTGTTACTAGCTGATTAAATCCATCATACGAAATTGTGATAGGAGTTAAGTTGGAGCAAAATGATTTTTCATAATCAAGGGAATAGTAGGCTTAATTAAATTGTCCTGTGTCAGAGTCAATTGATTTTGTGTCGGGTTCCTTAGGAATTTAATGCAATCAGCCCATTAAATAGGTAGAGTGTCTCTCAAGATTGTCGGTTGATTAGGGAAACAATTCATGAAGTGTCTTCTTGATTGTCGATAGATATAGGAATTAGGTTATGCCGGAAAGTGTCTTCGATAACCATAACCGATTTGCATGGAATAATTAATTTAATTCTTGAATCTAGGATCAGTTGAATAGCCAAGGTGGTGCGATTGAATTCCGGATAATTTTTAATCATTTATATAAATAATTCTTTTGTGTGAATGCTTGGATATTTATTAAATCACTACGTTAGTTTCGCATCTTTTATTTTTTATTTCTATAAATTCTCTGTTGAAGGGTTCGGTTTTACAGGTTGAAAAGTGAGAGTAATTCTCGCCAGTCTCTAGGGAAACGATCTTTATTGCTACTGTACTGTGCAATTTGGGCAAACCGACTGTTGTCGGATCTTTTATTTTTGGTGGAAACGACACACCATCCATGCAGCACAAAGCTATTCAAGGACTTGAAATAATATTTCTGGTAGAATAATATGAAAAGGGAGATAGCCACATTTGTGGAGAGATGTTTAACATGCCAATAAGTGAAAGCGGTACATCAATGACCTTCGGGGTTATTGCAGCCGTTGGAAATTCCAGAGTGGAAATAGGAGCATATAATGATGGATTTTGTAGTAAGCTTACCGCAATCAGTGAAAGGAAACTCATCAGTGTGGGTCATCATAGATCGATTGACCAAATCAGCACATTTCGTGCCGATCAAAACAACAATAGAATTAAGCAAGTTGGCACAGATTTATGTGAAGGAGATTGTTTGACTACATGGAATTCCAGTTTCTATCACGTCAGATCGTGATACTCGCTTCACATCAATGTTTTAGAGGAGTCTTCAAGAAGTAATGGGAATGAAGTCGAACTTCAGCACTACTTTTCATCCCCAAACAGATAGCTGGTCAGAGAGAACGATACAAAGTTTGGAAGATATGCTCCGTGGAGTTGTGTTGGACGGAAATACCAGCTGGAAAGATGTTTTACCCTTGGTGGAGTTTGCTTATAATAACAACTACCAATCAACTATAGAGATGGCACCATATGAAGCCTTGTATGGTTGCAAATGCAGATCATCCCTGTACTAGGACGAAATTGGTGAAAGGAAAATTTTGGGTCCAAAGATCGTGCAAACCACTGTCAAGATGATCGACCAAATTCGAGCAAGGATGAAGCACAAGACAGACAGAAGGCTTATGCAGATAAGCACAGAACAGACCTACAACTTCAAGTTGGTGAAAAAGTTTTCTTAAAGGTATCTCCAACACGAGGTGTTGTGAGATTCGGAAAACAATGCAAGTTAAGACCAAGATCTATTAGGCCATTTGATATACTAGAAAGAACTGGAGAGGTTGCTTACCAATTAGCTCTACCGCCAGACCTGTCACAAGTTCATGATGTATATCACATTTCAATGCTCAGGAAATATGTGTTTGACCCATAACACATTATCAAAGAAAGTGGGTTAGTTCTACGTTCTGATATGACATACGAGGAAAAACCTCACAAAATTATTGATAGAAAAATTCAAGTCCTAAAAAATAAGCAAATTCCATTGGTGCTTGTGCAATGGAATCGTCATGATCGAACTGAAGCAACGTGAGAACAAGAAAGAAAAATGAGACATCAATATCCTGAGTTATTCGAAGGTACATGAATTTCGGGATGAAATTCTTTTAAGGGGGGAGGAGTGTAATACTCTGAAATTTTATTATCTAAATTTAATTAGGAACATACATCTAATAGTTAGAATAATTGAAATATCCAAAACTTTTAAGTATTAAAATAATAGCCTATGATAGTTGAGTATGTTAAATAGACCCTTGATTTTTATTTTTATTTTTTAGTTTTTTTAGGTAAGTGTGTTTGTTGAGCGGGTTAGAGAAGCTCGAGTTATTGTTGTATTTTTATTACAAATTCCGAATGTTATTTTATTTTATTGTTTTATTTTTTTCTAAACCTAAAAGATGCTTGCTATTATCACTTCGGGTATTAGAAGATGATTTTAGGATATAATCATATATGATCCTAATAATTAATTATCTAGATAAATATAATTATATTTAATTATTATCCTATTATATGTTATTATGTTCTAACTAAATATATTATTATTTTATTTGAAAAATAATTAAATTATCTAAGTATATATATACTTACGGGAATGCTAGATATATATATATATATATATATATATATATATATATATATATATATATAGGACAATTAAGTTATAGTAAGCCACTTGGATATATAAAAAGAATAGAAAAAGGAAGATTAGGATGATTATGTAATGGATTTTAGGGTGTGCACGTGTCCTTGAATTATTGTTGAGGTGGAGTGTAGTAAAGTTATACATTTGTACTAATATGAATAGGGAATTTAACAGTCACCCTTATTTAACTAAGAAAAAAATAATATAGTATGTAGAAAACCGTAAACCCTCATCGATTAAAAAAGAAGAAGAAGAAAAAGAAGACATT
Organism: Perilla frutescens; assembly: GCA_026008535.1. Classification (NCBI taxonomy): domain Eukaryota; kingdom Viridiplantae; phylum Streptophyta; class Magnoliopsida; order Lamiales; family Lamiaceae; genus Perilla; species Perilla frutescens. The sequence goes on from BRKX01000004.1 coordinate 41,777,284, forward strand.
TGCAGCTGATTCATGATCAGTATGTGTATATTATCAATTTTGTAAATATATCTAAGTTAATATTTTAGGAGTTGAATTTAAGGTTATTAATGTAATATTAAGAAATTGGATTGTTAGCCGGAATGATCGGTTCGTCGTGATGATTAATTAGTTGAATCATTTAATTAATATGATAGACATGAACTACTAACCTGATTAATTGGTGATTATCACTTTACTGTATTAAGTAAATTTCTATTGGATTTATATTAGTATTATGAAAATAGATTATATATCAGTTTATATATTTTAATATATCTAGGTTTTAATATATAAATGCTATTAAATTAAGAATCACATAATATTATTTTGACTTTACTAAAAGCATGATCTTTTCCCTACTTAATCATGTATTGTGTAAGTATTATTTCATTAATTAAAATGGTTTAATGAATGTAAATAATAATATTTCTATGATTTAATAATTAGAGAATGTCAATTTGTTAATCACCGAGTTAAAAACCCAGAAGATACTGAATAAAATTAATAGAAACTTAATTTCAAAAGGAGCTTAGGAATTGAGTTTTGATATGGGTCATTTAGTTAAACTAAGCAAAGGCTGGTTATTGTAGGTCTAGAAGAGCTAGCAGAACCTGAGCAGAACCAACTCAGAGATTGAAAGCTTATCTGTGTTACAAATTTATCATCCAGGTGGGCTATTATATTTTTGCAAATTGTATCTTTCGAGCTATTAAGCTCTGCTTTGTTAAAATTTCATATGTGACTATTTCTGTTAAATATTTACATGCTACTGTATGTTGTCGGAGTCTCATAAACCAGCGATGTGTCAATGTGAGTAGCTACAGTATGCATGCATTATTCGTCATGCCCTACTCCTTGTCGAGATGACTAAAATGAAACACTTATTGGTTACACTCATTAGGTATACTTTGGCCATACTCAACTTTACGCGTTAGTGATGTAGTACAGGTTGCGGACAGTGACTGGTTATACTCTTAAGCGCTTCACGATAAAATTTTTTGGTGAACTTAGGTTGCTTTCAATTTTAAAACCTCCTAAGCTTCACTACCTGCATGAACACAGATAGATTACTTTAACAAAATGATTTGCATAACTTGAATTGTAAAAACTTGCCCACTGAGTACATTAGTGCTCAGCCCAAATATTTCCAAATATTTTTTCAGGTCAGTAGGCTGGAATGTAGATGTGACGATGCTGACAGATGGGCTTTTGTTATTTACGTATTTTCCCATTGTCTCTTTTTGTTAAGTATTCTGTTGATAATTAAGTTTCCGCACTTGTAATATCCTTTTGTTAAACACCTAAGAACTCTAATCTTGGTGTTATGAATAGGTATATATTATTATATAGCATGTTTGATTATTCTGAGTCTTGTGTTGAGATTTTGTTAATCAGGTTACCCTCTTTCTTTCCCGCTTCTTAATTCCAACCTCCGTGGCGTCCATTTCCACTGTCTTTCAGGTCCGGGGTGCTACATGTGGTCTCAGCCCTGAAACAACGTATTGGATCAGATCGTGATCTGTGATCTGGTGTTGTGGGCACTTTGTCAGCATGTTCTGAAATCGACACCAGTAGTCGTAGAAGCTTTCATTTATGCCCATCTTCAGACTTCCAATCCTTCACCTCATCTCCTGAAATTTGGATGTTGGGAAATATTTTTCCAAAAATTTCTGCTGCAGTTGTGCCTATGTGGTTATACTGTCAGTTGGCAGTGTGTATAACCAGTCCCGTGCCCCATTTTGAAGAGTAAATGAGAATGAAACAAGTCGCACATATTTCTCTTTCCCCTCATCCATGGGTTGAGTTTGACACACCATCTCAAAATCTTGGATATGTCTCTAAGGGTCTTCTCCTGTTATCCCATGGTATTTGGGCAAGATCTGGATGAAACTTGCCTTCAACTCCCAGCTTCCAGTGATTGCTAGGAGCGTTATGCCCATGGGACGTAAATTCATGTTAGTCGGAAAGACTAACTGCCTCAGCGTTCTGCCTTCTTCTTCAGCCATCATGACTATCCTTGGTTGTTCGTTCCTTTCTTCTTGAGCTCTTTCTTGCTCCAGTTCTCTTTCACGAGCAAGTCTTTCTGCTTGTTATACCCTCTGTGCTTCTGCTCTCATCCTCTTCAGAGTCTTCTCAGGTTTTGGATCGTATGAGCAATATCCTGTAGAGGTATTGGGCATTCACCGGCCAGGCTGTTAGGAAAATAAAATTTCTAGAATCAGCTCCTCGGGAACGGTGCCAATTCTGACGCACGGTCGTTTCGCGGTCAATATAATTCTCAAGAGAGAGTTATCCTTATGCCCACTGCAAGACATAGCCAGATAACGTGAGTAAAGGTCAATCCCACGTGGACCTGCGAATCCTATCTTCTAATATCACTTTTCCAAACTTTTGAAGGTTGTTGTGGTCTCCGTGCTTTGTAAAGTAAATACTAAAAAATAAAATAACAAATCAAAATAAAATAAAGAAAGAAAAATATTAGTAGTAACGTATTCCAGATTAGAACTCAGATTTCAAACTTAATAAACACTTAACCGATCATGGGCACGCTGATTATGTATGTGAATCTAATTATCTGGTTATAGGCAACGTATCGCTCTCACTTACCCAATCTATCCTTTCAGTTTAGCTTAGAGGTGATCTCTTATCCCCTAAACCTAAACTTATTGCCCAACCCCGATCTCTCATATGATTGTAAACAATAAAGCAGCATTATACCCTAGACAGATCCAGATTTACCTAGACACTGATCTCTCAGATGCCCTCAGTACCCGTGATGTATCTCATCCCATTATGACCAACACATAGCTATGATTCATTGACCATTTATAGAGGTAGTGAACACAATTCTAATTAACGAGTGATCAGCCACAATTAACTAACTTAGCCCACTTTAATGTGACAAAGAAAATGATTACACGACGGAACCAAATTCACAGAGTTTATGCCCATAAGCCTTACGGTTCTTACATGTTCATTAAGTTCTCATCTTTGTTCAATTTGGAATAATGAGTCTAGCCACTCATGCTAGACTTAGAACAATGAAAATAATTAGAATTAAAAGAAAACATAATTTAAACAAAAACTTACTTATATTAAACTGCAAAAGTAATCCAACACCAACACTGGATTCAAGAACATAAACTGGAAATCCTAAGTGTTTGTGGGCATAAGGCCCGACACTGAATGTAGAAAAGTAAAATAAAGAAAAAATAAAATATAAGTGTTATGGTGCGTAAAAAGATATTTATTTTCTGCCATGAAATCTACTTATATAGGAGTACAGAGACACTAGGTAAAATCCTCCATATGTCGGGGGATCTTCAGCCCAATCCGCAGCCACCATGCCCAAGACTTTCCATATCTGGTAGATTCTTCTTTTATTTAAAAGATCCTGAGTCGTAGATTCTATACTCTTCGTGCCCTAGTAGCGCCCACAGTCAACTTTCCTTGTAGAGCCGATCCTCCTTCTGGAAGATTTCAAACTTGTCTTCTGTGGCTCTTCTTTCCTTGGACGGCTGGGGTGCATTGCTCTTGATGTAGCTGGTATTAGTTTCCCTTGTGCCCAGTCTCCTTTCCTTCTCCTCTCAATCACTCTGGGTTTGTTGTGGGCACGATCACAAACTTCTTCTTCAGCTTCTGCTGAAATGCTGGCGATTTCTGCCAGGCTCGAGAGAGAGCTTTCCGCTGAGAAGTTGTTGGCCTATCTTGGTATCATTGGCATCCAAATGCCCTCCAGAAGTGATTCTCCTACCTCCCACTGCCCCTTGTGCCCATTCTGGCTCTTTCCGACTCAAAAAATGTAAAAAATAAAGGACAGAAGAACGAGAAAAAAGACACAAAAAATGAGAGAATTTGGACTTGTCAATAGGATGAGGGCCTAGGGATCCATCTTTATTGAATTATAGGTGTTTGTTGGTATTGTTGTTATGAATTGATTAGAAGCATATAGATCAATTAGCGTATAGTCAAGAACTTGGAACTAGGAAATACACATAGGTGCTGCCGAAATTTATGAAAAAAATAGGTATTTTATATTTAATTGATAGATTATAACATTTATATTTATAAATGTTAATTATTGAATTGTTGGTGTTTATTGATTTTGTTGTTCTGAATTGATTAGAAGAACATAGATCAATTAACATAGAGTCAAGAATTTAGGACTAGGAAATCCACATAGGTGCTGCCGATTGCCACGTATTCATGCAACGTGTCATTCCGATAGCATTTTTTGAACATCTACCATCTAATGTTTGGAAGTAATCATGGATTTGAGTTTATTCTTCAAAGATTTGACTTCCAGAACAATCATTGTTGATGATGTGTGTCAGTTGCATGAAAGTATTCCGATCATATTATGTAAACTTGAACGCATTTTTCCCTCAAGTTTCTTCAACTCGATGGAGCATCTACCTATCCACTTGGCTGATGAAGCTAAAGTTGCTAGGCCTGTACAATATTGATGAATGTATCCATTCAAAAGGTACTTGAGGAAGTTGAAAAATAACGTGCAAAACAAAGCACGAGTTGAGGGCTCAATCTGCAAGGCTTACTTGGTCGAGGAAGCTTCAACATTCTATTCATATTATTTTGAGGATTATGTAAAAACGAGATATAGAAATATGCCTCATAATTATGAGGGTTTTGGAGTCTTAACAGATGACAACATAGCAAATCTGTCAATTTTCAAGCACCATTGTCGACCGTCTGGAAAAATGTCCAAGAGATATTTAACAGAAAACGAGTACACTACAGCACAGATTTATGTGTTGCTTAACTATCCTGAAGTTGAACCGTACACAACGTAAGTATGCAGTCCACTAATGCAATTAGATCTATAGTGTGTAATATTGTTCTTCCACAAAATTCTAATCTCTGCTCAATTTTTTGAAGTATGTTTGTTGACTAATTGAAAGCAATGTGCTCGAATATCTCAACCGAAGATATTGATAAACGAATGGATAAAGAATTCGCAAGCTGGTTCGCCAAATATGTAAGTTTATGATAGTAGAAAATGTTAATATATTTGTACATAGCCAACTGTAACATAATATAGAGTTTTCTGTTATAACAAGCATAAGATCCAACTGATAATGTCAACATGATCATGCGTGATCTTTCAAGAGGGCATTCTCGTTCTGTTAATGGCTATCATGTGTATTTAATAAATGGATACAAATTCCACATGATTGCTCACGGCTCGCAGTGAGCTACAATGAACAGTAGAGTCTGCATTAAATGCACACACTATAAGTATTACGGGCGATTAGTGGAGGTTATTGAGCTGGAATATGTTGATCTGCCTATTAAGAAGACAGTGTTGTTCAAATACGAGTGGTTTGATACATCAACACAAGGAATAAATGTGCATCCTGACTACAAAATGGTTTCTATAAATAATAAGCATAAGTATTCAGGATCTGATCCATTAGTGCTTGCTAAACAAGAAATCCAAGTATGTTATTATGAATACCCAAGTTTAAATCGCTCTTGAAGTGATTGGTGGACAGTTTGCAAAATAAAGGTCTGATCTAATGTTAAGTACCATCGCAAGATGATAATACAATCATATCCTTACCTTTCCAAGAGGATAAAGTTGATAGTTTGCATACTCTCATAATAGATGACGATCCGATACCAAATCATCCAGATGGTGAGATAATAGACATTGAAGAAAAAGATCAAGATGAAGATGAAGAAGATATTGAACTAGAGATTGATTTATTAGATGGCAGTATCAGTGATGATGATGAAATAGATTATTAGTATGTCAGGTTTTCTAAATTAATGTTTTTTAACTTGATAGTTGTTTTATTATTCAACTAATTAGATGTTTTATTATTCAATTAATTAGTATTGTTGGCATTTGTTACTTTTCTAAATTAATGTTTGTTTTATTTTTCAGATGCATCGAGGCAGTGCTAAAGGTGGGGGAGCTTGATGATCTGGATCATCATCATCGTCATCTGTGGGCCTTAGTGGTCCAGTTGGTGATATATCACTGGAGGGATCATCACGTCCTGTATTCGATGCAGAGGGATATCGAGTTTGTTGGGTTGAGGATGAGTATGTTGAATTATATAATTGTTTTCCATTTTATATATTGTTATCTTTATTATTATATATATATTCTAATATCTTAATTATTTTATGCATTTGAAAGTGTTTTGATGCCAACTCATCAAGTCGCATCCGCCATCACATGCAACTTCAAGAAATTTTTGCATCCGATAGACTACACTTGGAATATGGTGCCCACTGAGAGGAGGCAGGCATATATGGAGGAGTTTCGGGTATCTTTATTATTATATATATTCTATTTTAAGTTTTTTTTAAGTTTAACATTGTCATATGTTTTCAATATGTTGCAGAAGGAGTTTTCTTAGGATCCCGCTGAGGAGGATGCCATTATGACGAGATGGTCTCTCAAGGCTGCTGAGAGATACAGGGACATGGTCTATGGTTTTGAGAAGAATAGGACCAAGGGCTGCCCTGCCTTCATGCCTCCTGAGATGTGGAAAGGTTTCAAGTAGCATTGGGACAGTGAGGCCTTCAAGGCCAAGTCTACCGTCGCATCAAAGAATTGCCTCACTAAGCCCGATGGTCCTGACACCGACATTGTGAAGCATCAAGAAAACTCTAGGAGTGCATTTGCACATGCTGCATCTTTGGTTTGTACTGAATGATTTATTAATTAATTTATTTATTTTTAATATGTGTATGCTAACACATCTCTATCTAATAGGTTAAGGAGAAGGGTGTCAGGCCAAATGACGTGGCGTGGGAGACATTCAAGAGACTGCATGACACCACTGATGGATCATATTCAGATGGGAAGTCTGCTCGTATCGCTGTAAGTTAGTTTACAAATATTTATAACTTTTAGTTTAGATATAAAATATATATTTAATCATTCTTATTTGATTTTGTGAATACACTGATGTATTAGCTCGGGTTGAGGAGTTGAGCCAGCCGACTCCTGCCATAGATGAGGCACCAAATGTGGACATAAGTGCCATATATGTCGATACTGTTGTTTGGTGTATATTTGTCCTACTTTATTATAGGTATTTAGTATCTTTAGTAGATTTTTTCCTTTATTTTTTTGTGATTTTTATGTTATTTCCTTCACTTTTGCTTTTTTTGGTGAGTTATGTAGATTTGCACAACATCTTGAGAAATGGAAGGATAAATGACTACAAACTTTGAGGGATTCAAGACAATGGGAAGATAGAGAATCGAATAAAGAGCGCATAGCAAGTTGAATCGGGTCAATCGGCCAAGAAACGAGCGAGAACGAAGCAAAACCGTGGAAGCTGCCGAAGACGGAGCTGGACACTGCGCCAGCGCGTGCGACGCGCGACCGCGCGGCACCCCTCTCAGCCAAGTGGCCCCGACAAATGCGTGGTCCCCTCGAGCGCGCAACATCTGACACCCGCAGGTGCGCGGCACCCCGCCAACGTGCGGGGTACATCCAGTCCAGCTCCCCGTTCAGTTTTTCGCACCCGATCAGTTTTGTCTCTCCCTCATCAGTCCCCGTTTTGAACCAAAGCTCGATTCCTTAATTTTCTTACCACATGGCTTGTTTGACTTAATCTTATAGAAGGGGACTTTAATTCACATGGCTTCACATGGCTATCCTAATCTTAGGGATAGGAATATAGGGTTTGACTCCCATATTAGTCTAGCTTTGGAATTTTTGTTCTCCCAAGCCTTCCATCAAACATCCCATCACATCCCATCAACATCCCATCACCTTTTCTCTTCCCTCTCATTTTCTCTCTCTTTGGACTCATTCTCTCTCTTTAGAATCCTACTCTTACTCTCACATCACATCACCTTTCTTCTCCTCTTACATCACATCACCTTTCCTCTCCTCTCACATCACATCACCTTTTCTTTCACTCTCACATCACATCATCTTTCCACTCTCTCTCTCTCTCTCTCTCTCTCTCTCTCTCTCTCTCTCTCTTTCTTTGGATTCCTCTCTCTCTCTCTTTGGATATCTCACACTTTATATTGGGGAGGATTCATTCTTAAAAAACATACATCACATACTTCACACTTGATCTCCATTTTTCACCACTTCTTCCACCACTTCTCTTCACCTTCACTACCACCACCGATTCAAAGAAAGAGAAAGGAAGAACAGAAGAGGCAAGAGGGTTAGAGCTTAAGGAGGAAGATCCGAGAAGAGGAGTCCAACTCCAAGCCGTCCGCGGAAGCTAGGCTTGCGGAAGGAGTTCCGGTTTGATGACAGCCCGAAAAGAGGAGTCCAACTCCAAGCCATCCGCGGAAGCTAAGCTTGAACGAGGACCTCCATTTTGGTAATTCTTTCCTTTAGCTTTAGCCCATTTGTGGGGATTTGTCCCAAAACTCTTGAGACAACAAACAATATTGTAAAAGTTGTATGAATTTATCTTTTGGTTTATGAATAAATGACTTTTATGCTTATTGTGTGGTTTTGAGCATGGTATTGGGCTAATCTCTCCAGTAGGGGGTGGAGGATCGATTTGGTTTTTATTTATGCTTTTGATGGTTGGTTGTTGTTGTTGGAATTGTGATTATTATGTTGAGTACTTGATCACTACTTAGCATTGCTAGACTTTAGATGAGATCGAGAGGAGATTCTAAATCCCGACCTGGGTTCCTTCAACGTTAGGTGGACTGGATTCATAAGCCTAATATATTGATCTTGCTCATATGATATAGCGAATAGAGGTTTAATGGATAGACGGTGACAGTAATTGAAGTTAAACCAATTGACGGGCCTATTGTATGTTTAAGATCAATATAACCAACTTAAAGCCAGCTTAATGGGAAACAAATGAGAGAATCCACACCCTAATGCTCTTCTCATAATCCTATCCTCTATCTTTGTGATTGATGGTGTTGTTAGTAGTTTTACTTACTTTAATTAGGTAGTTTAGTAAAAACATTCCATTCCCTCATTTAGAATGTTTAGGATTGTGCTTAAATTCGTGTGCTTGTTAACAATTATAGCATAGAATGATAATTGCCCACATGAAGCTTTCCTCGAGAGACATGACCTGAGTTAGCTCACCACTCTACAGTCGACCCCGTCCTCTTGCGGGGGTGTAGTCGACCGGAAATAACTACACCGTTCAAACAATTGGTGCCATTGCCGGGGAGAGCTTTAGGCGTACTGTCCTTTTGTGTTATAATTGTTTTCATGTTTGTGCTTTTGTGTTTGCTTAGTGTTTGTGTTTTCATATTATTTTTTTTATTTTGGTATTTGTGTTTTTATGTGTCTTGTGTTATTTTATTTTGGTTTTGTTCTTTGTGTTTTTATGTTTTTCTTTTAATTTTCATTTCTTCCTCCTCAGTTACGTGTGATCCCTTTTCTCGTTTAAGTCTATGTATGCTAGGTCAAAAATGTCTAAATAGGAAGCTAGCCCTGTCTTCAAAAACATTCATTGACCAAGGAGGATTGGGGTGCCCAACTGGAAAGGAGAAAGTTCGAGTGAAGCTTACTCTTTGAGTAACAAAGCTCGAAATGAAGACCAACAATGAGAGCATAGAATCGAGCCGATCGTGTCAATGATCCTCCATGATAATCTACTAAGGCTCTGACCAGCTCGGGACATTAAAATAAGCGCTGCATAGGAGGCAACCCATGATTTTATTGTTTTCTTGCTTTGTTTTAATTTTTATCTTTTTCGTATGTTTAAGTTTTTATTTTTGTTGTTGTCTCATGGGGATGAAGAGTTGCGAGTAGGCAGCTGGAAAGGGAACTGATGCAAAATGTTTAAGTGTAGGACCGCCGGCTCGGCACTGGCGCGACCGCGGGGTATGGCTCTCGGCAAAATGACTCCACGAGCGCAGCATTCCCTCGCGAGCGCGCCTCGTCCCATGAGCGCGGCCCCTCACACGAGCGCGAAACTCCCCATGCCACCAGAGCGGTGAAGTTGTTTTATTTATTATTTTCCTATTTCTGTATTATTTTGTTTGGTTGTTCGTCGTTTGTTGTTCATGTTGTTTTGTAAGAACCTGCATCTGTTACCGGTCTTCTACATTCTGTAATGTTTTCTCTTTCCTTTATTTCTTGCATTGAGGACAATGCATGATTTAAGTGTGGGGGTGAACTCGTGTTTTATGTTTTTATGGTAGTATCTTTGATTTTGCTGTTTTATGTTAAATTTTAAAAAAAATTATTTTGAAATTTGTTAGTGTCATTTTTATTTTGCTTTAATTTATGTCTAAATTATGTTTGTGTTTTATTTGTTGGAACCCGCACTTAGCATGATTTGTTTTGTCTAATTATCAAACTTGGTTATTTGGTATATGAATCTTCAAGCGATTATTATTAAGATGATCATGGTGCATGAAATCATTCATATTATTTCATTGTAGAATGTGAATTGTCTTGAAGAATGATTATATTTACATGATTTGTGTTGTGGGGTCTTGTCCTCTAAGAATTTGAAGGCTTGTTCATTCTCTTGTCAAATGTGTTAATCATGCTCGAAATATCATTCCCTCTTCTAACTCCCTTTCATTTGAAAAAAAATGAAAAATGAATAAAATGATATGTATGTTTTAATAAAGTGAGGATAATAAGGATTTTTGCTCCTCTAGTCGTCTAATCAACTATGAGCATGGAAAACCACACAAGGAGACTGTGGATTTTATCCCTAAGGACTAAACCTTTTGAAGCTTGATCCACGTCCTCTTGTTTTATTATCGTAATAAACGGGATTGCACTTTAGATTCTACTCCTATCATGTGTGTCATTCCTTTGAATCTATTCATGATGAGTATGGAAAACCACGTTAGGAAGCTCAGTTCACCCCGATGATTTCACCTAAGGAATTATATCCTTTGGGTGCATTCCCGGGTTATTTTTGAATAAAGTGTGGGGGAGTTAGTGAGAAGAATGTTCTATAGGATAATTGTTGCATTTTGCCTTGAGAACATCTTGCCTGCTTATTCTCATTGGACGAGCCACATGCCTTATTTTATAAATGTGTCATTCTCTTCGATTATAAGCTTTCTAGTTTGAAATAGTGTGTAATGCTCCTAGTGTGTATGATCTTCTTGAGGACAATTCCTTCTTGCTTCATATCTTGAATGACTCTGTTTGCTTGAGGACAAGCAAATGTTTAAGTGTGGGGGAGTTTTTGGTGTATATTTGTCCCACTTTATTATAGGTATTTAGTATCTTTAGTAGGTGTTTTTTCTTTGTTTTTGTGTGATTTTTATGTTATTTCCTTCACTTTTGCTCTTTTGGTGAGTTATGTAGATTTGCACAACATCTTGAGAAAATGGAGGATAAATGACTGCAAAATTTGAGGGATTCAAGATAATGGAAAGATAGAGAATCGAATAAGGAGCGTGTAGCAAGTTGAATCGGGTCAATCAGCCAAGAAACGAGCGGGAATGAAGCAAAACCGTGGAAGTTGCCGAAGACAGAGCTGGACACTGCGCGGGCGCGTGTGACGCGCGACCGCGCGGCACCCCTCTCGGCCAAGTGGCCCCCGTAAGTGCGCGGTCCCCACGAGCACGAAACATCTGACCCCCGCGGGCATGCGGCACCCCGCCGGCACTCGGGGTGCGTCCAGTCCAGCTCCCCGTTCAGTTTTTCGCACCCGATCAGTTTTGTCTCTCCCTCATCAGTCCCCGTTTTGAACCAAAGCTCGATTCCTTAATTTTCTCACCACATGTCTTGTTTGATTTAATCTTATGGAAGGGGACTTTAATTCACATGGCTTCACATGGCTATCCTAATCTTAGTGATAGGAATATGGGGTTTGACTCCCCTGTTAGTCTAGCTTTGGAATCTTTGTTCCCCCAAGCCTTCCATCAAACATCTCATCACATCCCATCAACATCTCATCACCTTTTCTCTTCCCTCTCATTTTCTCTCTCTTTGGACTCATTCTCTCTCTCTTTAGAATCCTACTCTCACTCTCACATCACATCACCTTTTCTCTCACTCTCACATCACATCACCTTTTCTTCTCTCTCTTTGGACTCATTCTCTATTTTCTCTCACTCTCACATCACATCACCTTTCCTCTCCTCTCACATCACATCACCTTTTCTCCTACTCTCACATCACATCACCTTTTCTTTTACTCTCACATCACATCATCTTCCCACTCTCTTTCTCTCTCTCTCTCTCTCTCTCTCTCTCTCTCTCTCTCTCTCTCTTTGGATTTCTCCCTCTCTCTCTTTGGATATCTCACACTTTATATTGAGGAGGATTCATTCTTAAAAAACATACATCACATACTTCACACTTGATCTTCTCCATTTTTTCACCACTTCTTCCACCACTTCTCTTCACCTTCACCACCACCACCGATTCAAAGAAAGAGAAAGGGGGGGAGAAGAGGCAAGAGGGTTAGAGCTTCAGGAGAAAGGCCCGAGAAGAGGAGTCCAACTCCAAGCCGTCTGCGGAAGCTAGGCTTGCGGAAGGAGTTCCGCTTTGATGACGGCCCGAGAAGAGGAGTCCAACTCCAAGCCATCTGCGGAAGCTAAGCTTGAACGAGGACCTCCACTTTGGTAATTCTTTCCTTTAGCTTTAGCCCATTTGTGGGGATTTGTCCCAAAACTCTTGAGACATCAAACAATATTGTAAAAGTTGTATGAATTTATCTTTTGGTTTATGAATAAATACTTTTATGATTATTGTGTGGTTTTGAGCATGGTTTTGGGCTAATCTCTCCATTAGGGGGTGGTGTATCGATTTGGTTTTGATTTATGCTTTTGATGGTTGGTTGTTGTTGTTGGAATTATGATTATTATGTTGAGTGCTTGATCACTACTTAGCATTGCTAGGCTTTAGATGAGACCGAGAGGAGATTCTAAATCTCGACCTAGGTTCCTTCAATGTTAGGTGGACCTAGTTCATAAGCCTAATATATTGATCTTTCTCGTATGATATAGCGGATAGAGATTTAATATATAGACGGTGACAGTAATTGAAGTCAAACCAATTGACGGGCCTATTGTATGTTTAAGATCAATATAACCAACTTGAAGCAAGCTTAATGAGAAACCAATGAGAGAATCCACACCCTAATGCTCTTCTCATAATCCGATCCTCTATCTTTATGATTAGTGGTGTTGTTAGTTAGTTTTACTTACTTTAATTAGGTAGTTTAGTAAAAACCTTCCATTCCCTTGTTTAGAATGTTTAGGATTGTGCTTAAATTCATGTGTTTGTTAACAATTATAGCATAGAATAATAATTGCCCACATGAAGCTTTCCTCGAGAGACACGACCCGAGTTAGCTCACCACCCTACAGTCGACCATGTCCTCTTGCGGGGGTGTAGCCGACCGTGTTTAAGATATAATGTTCATTAATTAATTATGTCAGCCTCTGACAGCTATAATTAATTAACATCTAAAACTTTGAGTAGTACCACACAAGCTTTACCATGTACGGACTAAATTCCACCTGCAGGGTTTCAACATGAACTTGTGTTTTCTCAAGAGAACATCATCAACCTGGCGCACCAGGACACGGTGCTCATGCATATTGCACGACACATCATGTATACACTATTATTACCCAAGATATCGAGTTTATTGATCCACGAAAGGATCTCACCCATTGATAAGTCAAAGCAATAAGTAATGTACACATATGTTCGCCAACAAACATGAGTTCAGAACCCGAACTATGTGGATCTTTATTCTCTCACTATCAGGGTCAGAGTAGAGAATAGTATCATATCGTGATCCTCATCAATACACTAACGAGTGTACTAGAATAATCAGTTAGTCAAGATAAACTAACTTATCAGATTAATCTATGGTATACCGATGGTGTGTTTAGGATCATCTAAGTTGTGAGCTCTTTAATACAATACAAGGTTCTAATGATATGATCTTACAGTGTGTCTCCCCATACCATATCATCTATAATGTAAGTATATTGAACATTGCATAAAATAATTATATAAAATAATCTAAATGCAAATAGTGACTGCAATAACTTTCAATTCATATCATGATATCATCAGAAAAGTATACAGAGACACGTCTTTCTAGTATACAAAACTAACATTGCAGTTCTTTGAATCTCATGCCTTCTGCCATCACAGGAGACTGGTTATAATGATACCAATTGTAGTGTCTGCTATATCTATTTTATGTAATTTAAACTGGGTAGTGTAATTTGTTTGGGATCAAACGATATTAATGAAAGAAATGGAAGAATTTAGAAAGAAATAAGGAAATGAGAAGAAGAAGTAAGAAGGGAAAATTGAGATAATTCTTTCTTATCATTTCATACGCCACTAAGGAGTATAAATACTCTCATAATGGTCCCCCACATTACAAAACCCTAACAGCATTTCTTTAGATTAAATAAAAACATAATATAAAATATGACATAAGCTAAAGTTGGAACCATAGCATTATTTTTCTACACTCAGCCACTATTTTCTGGCCCAAACACTTCATTGGCCCAACTCGCTTGCTTCCAGCCCAACAAGCATTTCTGAATTGCTTTCCACGACCCAATCCATTCCTTCAACCCGATTCTCATATTCAGAAATTGGAAAATTGCAGCGATTGTTAGCAAGTCCTAATTCTCCCAAGACTCCATTTTTAACTTTGCCCAACAGATCTCCGCCCCTTCACCGTGTTATTTGCCCAATTCCACCAATTCCGGCGTCGATTCCACTAATTCCGGTGTCGAGTCCCTAACAAACTTATAAAATATTTCATAACCAAATTTGGAATTAATAATACAACATTTTGCTTTGATTATATTCAAAACGTACCATATTATTTGAATTCATGTTATATGTCCATGTTTTGTTAATATTTATTTTATAATGTATAGTTGCATACAAATATATTTCACACATTCCTTTCTAAATTTATTTAAGAAAATCATAGCTGATATAAGAATTTTTGTTTAGGAGTTAAAAAATACATAAGTGAATTTAGTTATGAATTGGTTATATTGAAATTGAATACATGATTATATTTATTACTAGATTTTTGCCCGTGTGATGCACGGGATCGGGATCATCCATGGTCTCAAATTCAATTATTATACTTTTAATGCAAGTGTGACATATTCGTGTATTATAGATAATATTTTAGCTAATAAGTTAATACCTTTTTTTATATTTTTTGGCTATTTTTTTATTTTTTTTATGTTAGACAATTATTATTACGAATTTAAAAGGAGTTATGTTGACAATGTAATCGATAAAAAATATTTACTTGAATAAACAAACATACATATGTATATACGTACATGTTATATTATAATATAATAATATATTTCAAATTACAAAAAAAAAATATGTGTGTGTGTATATATATAATATTTCAAATAATTTCATAAATAATTAATGGATAAATTACACTTTGATCTCTACATTTTGGGCATTTTTTCAAAACTGGCTCATTTTCAAAATTAACAAAATAGTACCTACTTGTTCAATATTTTTGCAAACCTAACATTTAATCAATTTTACGGCCCAAAAATAATACATAATTAATTGTATTTTAATATTTCTTGATTAGAGGAATTTGTCTACGTGACTGGAAAAATATTCATATTAAAATACAATCAATTGCAAATGATTTTCTAGTCGTAAAATTGATTAATGTTAGATTTGCAAATAATAATAATAATAATAATAATAATAATAATAATAATAATAATAATAATAATAATAAAGTGGATATTGTTTTGTTAATTTTGAAAATATGGGCCATTTTTGAAAAAAGTGCCCAAAATGTATGTATCAAAGTGTAATTTACCCGTAATTAATATCTATTACAATCAAAATATTATATTATAAATTATGCAACACTTGTTTGTATACGATGTTTGTAGCAGTATTTGTTGAATTTATAAATATTTATCTCTATTTGATTTAGTTATACATTAAATTAGAATGTTAAATTATTAATTATTTCATATTCATTATAATTAAAAAATATTAGAAATGTTATATCCACATATAAAGTATACAGAGCATGCTACCGATCATGATCTTTTACCAAATATTTTTACTTTATTTTTTTATTTAATTATTTAATATATGTTGGTAATATGATCTATCAAACGTTATCCATTACTTCTTAATATGGAAAAATTCACATATTTATTCATTCGAACAAATAAATTTGAATGTCATGTACATAATGAAATATGCTATGTAATATAAAATATAACATAAATGAATTCTATAATTAAAATATATATATATATATATATATATTTATAATAACTATTGATGATGTGATATTTTTAGAGGGAAAAAAATTGTATACTAATATCTCACATCAATATTTCTTAATAATATATAATTTTAAAAATAAATATTGCATGTGATTTGATAGATTTGGGTGGGAAATTGGGGCTTTGGGCGGGAAATTTTCATGCTAGACTACTTCACTTTTATATATACTAGATTTACCTAAACGCGTTGTGCGATTATATATGAGATGATATATGTTATTTGATCAATATTTCTCTTTTAATTTATGAAAAGTAATTAATATTATAAATACATTTGTACACACGCGTTAAGTATTTATACTAGCATATTATATTTTATATTTAAAAAATAATTGTCATTTATATGTGATGTAAATCCAATATATAAATTTAATATTTTTATATTAAAATGTCAACAATACATGATTTCAAATATTAATTATTTAAGAATTTAAATGATTAATTATTAAAATTAATTAGTTAATGAATTTAAGAATTTTAGTCAATTCTTGTAAGAACTTATAAAATATTTCATAACCAAATTTGGAATTAATAATACAATATTCTGCATTGATTAAATTCAAAAAGTAGCATATTATTTGAATTCATGTTATATGTCTATGTTTTGTTAATATTTATTTTATAATGTATAGTTGCATACAAATATATTTCACACATTCATTTCTAAATTTATTTAAGAAAATCATAGGTTATATAAGAATTTTTTGTTTAGGAGTTAAAAAATGCATAAGTTAATTTAGTTATGAATTGGTTTAAGAATTTTAGTCAATTCTTGTAAGAACTTATAAAATATTTCATAACCAAATTGGAATTAATAATACAATATTATGCTTTGATTAAATTCAAAAAGTAGCATATTATTTGAATTCATGTTATATGTCCATGTTTTGTTAATATTTATTTTATAATGTATAGTTGCACACAAATATATTTCACACATTCCTTTCTAAATTTATTTAAGAAAATCATAGGTTATATAAGAATTTTTGTTTAGGAGTTAAAAAATGCATAAGTGAATTTAGTTATGAATTGGTTATATTGAAACTGAATAGATGATTATATTTATTATTTAGGAATTGTAAGACATAGCCCACAATAATGAATAATTCACATTTTTTGGCTTTTTTTTATGTAATACTACTATTACTTATTTGACCCTTGTTT
Organism: Perilla frutescens; assembly: GCA_026008535.1. Classification (NCBI taxonomy): domain Eukaryota; kingdom Viridiplantae; phylum Streptophyta; class Magnoliopsida; order Lamiales; family Lamiaceae; genus Perilla; species Perilla frutescens. The sequence goes on from BRKX01000004.1 coordinate 41,794,714, forward strand.
TGGTTTTTGGAGGGAAAACTTTTTTTTTTACTATTACTTGTACTCTACTTTTATATATAGTATAGATATAGATATAGATTTTCCTTTAACATCTGGGCAAACACACACAAAAAAAAACAAAAAAATTAAAAAAAATGTGTAATACCTTACGGGTCAAAATCAATCAAACCATGTCTATATCCGAGACTTGGCCTAACGGTCTGACTGAAGACTAGTTTTTGGCGAAATAAATTGGGTATTATCAAGAGAAAAGGAACTACAAATGGCTAGATAAATTAACCACATAGTTAGTCCCTACAATATGGCACAAGGCATTTTTACAGCAGAGCTGACAATACTAACGTTTTCAAGTTTCTTCTACAACATATGCTAATCTACAGCCCTCAACATTTAATTGGGATAATTAATTATAAAGATAGATTTCTAGGGTTGAGTAATAATATGATAAATGGCAAGTTCTTTACACTATAGAAGTACATTATGCATATCCTTACAAAATTGGAGCTTCTCAGTTTTCCAAACACAAGAAGACGGCGTCAATGCAACCACACAACCTCGTTCTGCAAGAAAGATGAAAATAAGCCAAAAATTTCTCGTAAAAACAAAGGCGAGATCAAGCTTCAAATAGACTGGCATAGCAAGCATACTATCCGCGAATGGGGAGATCAGCCTGCTCTTGCATTCTTTTTCAGTAGAATCAAGATTAACTTAACCATAAAACAGTAAACTTTTTCTACAAACAAACAAGTCTAGCCTCATGATTTACATTAAAAGAGACGATTCTGTACATACCATCTGCACATTCAAGTGATAGCTGTCGTGCTCATTAGTTGAATGTGTGCTCAGACTCTTCAAATATGAGATTTCCAGGCACAGCTGCTCCTAATTGGAAGTGTAATCCGCTAATGCTCATAAAATGGCCTTCTGCTTTGAGCTAGCCTCAATCATTTTCCGTATGAGAGGTCATACGCTAATGACTCTCTGGCAACCTGAGGTCGTACGCAAAAGTAAAAGGATTTAATCTCTTAATCTTTGTTCAAACAAAATATTGAATATACGGGTAGCAATAAAATAATGAAATCAGAAATCCAGAAATCTACTCCTATATGCTACTTTTTTTTTAATGCCAGAAGTTTCTATATTATATGTCAATTCCATTTCATGATGCAGCTGCTTTTTTCTGCTTGACTGGTGAAGTGGGATGAAGAATTACTCTACAAGAAAGATATTCCAGAAACAAGTAGTACTAGGTTACATACCTCCATGGGAATTCACTAGTATCAATTCCAGCTTGGTGAAGCTCATCTACATACTGTAGTGCTTCTCGGCATTCCTCCCTATCATCAAAGAACTCCTTCTTGTCATTTTCTATTTGATACGTTTCGTGGCCTTTACCAGCCACCACCTGTGGCAAATGAATTGCTATATGAGAAAATATTAAGAAAAAAGGATCGAAAGGAGTTTTCTTATTCCAATAATTCTCCTTTCTCATTCCAAGAATTCAACGTAGAGCGACAAGCAGACAAAAAAACACAGCTGTAATTTTCACTCGCACGTCTCGATACCATGACAACCCATCAATTTTCTTTCAGCATTCAAACAATCATCTTTAAAACCATTTCCACATTTTGTTTAGTGATGATACTCTGATGCATGCGTAGTAACATCTGATTCTTATGCCTCCCAGCATAGGGGAAAAGCAAGGCAACTTTAATTAAAAAAACTGCATTCTAGTTTTTTCCCCCTTTGCAGGTGTAGGCGACCCAAAGAAGTGCTTCAGAGGTTAATGATAAAAATATTTGGGTTGAAATCCAAAGGCACAAGGTTTATCTTTTTCTCATCTTCTAATTTGATCTGAAAATAAGACTTATGTATCAACAACTACCCCTCACTCATGCATTTCTGTTTGTTGCTTGATGACAGAATAATGCAATCAGAGCTAAACTTATGACATAAATTATGTCTTAATCATCTTCTAAAAGTATTTTTAGATCAAGAAGAGAAAAGGAAGATGCACATAATCTATATGGTATGCAATGCTCCAAGCCTCCAAGAGTTCATCTTTCTCATCTCACATCAACATGATGCATTATGCAGAAATTTTTGACATACAATCTCTTATTTGGACAAATCATACATTTGCTCCAACAAAATGTTCTATTTTCCAGGACAAGGTGATGGAATGACTCAGTAGTTTCTTCATGGATGCAATCTCACAATAGCAGTTTCAGAAATTGGTTTATTGTCCCTAATCTGTGCAGAAATGCAAATGAAACAGAGCAACATAATGTCCAAGAACTTACAACAATGTCACCTTCCTCACCCATAGCTACAGCACATCGTACTGCTACACGTCTAATATCATGTAAAAATAGTCTATGACCATTAGGAAGAGGTGGATAGTAATCATTCTCTCCGTGTTTCAAGTAATCTTGCATGGTCCAACCTACTCCAGCCAGCATATCATCCAAAATGTCCACTGGTAATAATATGGCATTCATCAGCAAGATAAAAAAAACAGATTGGAAAGAAGGCAGGCGAAATGATGAATGATTCTAATAGTAGGAAAAAAAGGCACAAAGGAAAAGAATCTTGAAGAATATCACACATCCCTTAGCAACTAGAGTTTATTATTATTAAAAACTTGAAACCCAAAAGAGCCGAAATTTATCTCATTTATCGAATCTCAGCCCTTATGGATAAGAACAATATAATTTATCCCTAATTACACATTTGGGTATTTTCAAATCCCAGTTGGATCTGCTTATTCAATTGTTTGCTTTGGCATGATCAAACATGTGCAGATGATTCTATGATGATATTTCTCAAAAAAAAAAAAAAGATTAAAATCATATTGAAATATGTTTTTACATTCAAAAAAGGAGCAAATACATCTACTTACAAGGATCTTCATTATTCGGATTGTCTGACGTCAAGATAGTGACATCACTTTTATCTGTAGCTATCTTTGCCATCATAGGCCTCTTCCCTCTATCACTTTCACCAGCACATCCAATCACTTCAAAAAACAAAAGAAGGATTGGGTCAGAAATAGAGTTACATCCGGATAGAAACTGCTGACGTATACATCAGTGATGATAAAATTTCCCATCTCAAAGATGCTTTTTATATCATAAGCAAAACATTAAAGAAGATCCAAATAAGTGTCAAACAAGAATATGATTCTTATGTCACAAGTGGAGGGAAGAAACCATGAAAATTGTACAGCAGTATGTAAGGAGAACTTAAAAAGAAATCCATTTAATGCAAAGTAAGAGTTGACCATTCACGGATCTCTGGGCCCAAGCAAACATCGAGTATTATACTGGTATTTATAGTTTTTCTAATGAATAACACATGTTCAACAGAAGTTTCAGAATTTGGAGAAACAAGTAGATTGTGGGAGACATTTTTTACAAAATCTTATTGAGGGTTCAGAATCTGGAGAAAAAATCAGGTCGTGGGAGATAATTTTTACAAAATCTTCTCCACTGTGCATTATCTTGTACCCGGAACTCAAAAGACACAAAAGAATATTCACATTGAGCTTGATTCCGAAGCTCTGATAAGTGTTCCTCTTTCATGTAATAAAGCGGGAAGCATCAAGTTAGAATGACCCAGAAGTTCTGTCAATAATTCCAGCATTAATTTCATAATACAGTTCTGTGTAATTGCAGTCATACTTGTGTTCTAAAGTGCATAACTCTTACTTTTAATAAGATCTGAAAAATACCAAACATTTTAATCCCTTATTTCTCATAACTGAAGACTTACTAGTACTCCTCTAGCTAGATGCTATGTAAGTTTATGCAATTTTCTATGAACATCCATTCAGTTGGACAGCTCAAATATGTTACAAAACAAAGCCAATGGTATGCATTTTAAGTTCATCTCCACTCATATGCGCATTCCAGATAAAAATAGGAGAAAGAGGGAGGGACAGAGAAAGAGAGAGACTAGGAGAAAGCAATATTGAAATTAAGTTAATGGAGCAAAACACTAACATGGATGCTTTTACACCTTAAAGGAGAGACTGAAGTTGATGAAATACATACCAGTGATGATCCTCCTGGGGCTAAGTTCTCTCACATAATCGAGGAGTCTTGATAATGCATCAGGAGTATGAGCGTAGTCCACAATAACTCCGAAAGCCTGTTCCTCATCTATCAACTCACACCTGCCTGGCACTGCATCGACCTCTTCAATTCCTCTGACAATGTCCACCAAAGGCGCCCCAACTGCAATTCCGACAGCAACAGCTGCAAGAATGTTGTATATATTATGCCTCCCAAGGAGCCCTGATGAGATTTCCAATATACCTTGAGGCGTATTCACCAAAACCTGAGTCTCAAACAAAGATAACTCAAATTTTAAAGGATGAACATCAGCGTTCTTATTTTCCAATGCATAGGTCACGACAGGTACATCGGGATTCCCCTGTGCAATAAAGAACATTGCATTTGGGTCATCAATGTTCACAATCTTTCGATGGCGTGATGGGTCTACCATCCTTTGGAAAAGCTTAGCCTTTGCTTCCCTATACTCCTCTTCCGTCCCATGAAAATCCAGATGATCCCTAGTCAGATTTGTGAAAACCGCAATATCAAAGTCAACCTCGTCACACCTCCCTAATGCCAACCCATGAGAAGAAGCCTCCATGACCAATGCCTCTGTACCATTATGAACCATCTTGGCCATCAACTTCTGAACCAAAACTGCATCAGGAGTTGTTTTAGTCGACTCCAACTTGTTATCCCCGTGAACATAATATGCCACCGTACTCAACATACCTGTCCTCAACCCCATCGCCTCATACATCCTTTTTATCAAAAAAGAAGTCGTGGTCTTACCATTTGTCCCCGTGACACCAATCACCGACATCCCCCTAGAAGGATACCTAAAAAACGAAGCTGCCAATGAAGCAAGAACTACATTCGTATCGTCTACAAGGACCAAGGCCTTACATCCCAATGTGCCCTCTATATCAATCTCCTTACTCGCCACAACCGCTACAGCACCTCTCTTATCCGCCTCAGTTAAATACAAATGTCCATCAGTTTTCCTTCCCACACAACACACAAACAAATCACCACTCTCAACAACTCGAGAATCATGCGAAATCCCACTGATTTCCACCTCCAAGTTCCCATAAACGGATATTGGAACAACTTTGCTCTCATCTAACAGCTCAGCTAAGCTCATTCTAAACTTAGGTTCAACAATTCTAGACTTACTTTTACCAAACTCATCAAAATCAATATCAAATGAGCTTGAAAAATCACCATCACTGACCTCAAAATCAGACTTCTCCGCACTTCCCTCCTCGCCCCCATCGCCAGGAATCTCAGTCAGCCCCTGCAGATCATCAATCTCCTCCAAATCAACAACTTCTTCAGGCTCCAACTCATTAGCAACCTCGGCTTCGGGCTCGGGCTCCTTCTTCGGGCGAGGCTTAATCAACCCCTGCTTGATAAATTCCTGGCGTTTCAAGGCAATTGCTTTATCAATTTCTCCGAAAAGATCGTCGCCGGAGTCATCATTGACTGAATCAGGAACATCGTCGGTTTCCTCGATCGCCTTGAGGAAAATGGGCAGGTCTTTCTTGTATTCCTCTTCTTGGAGTTTCCGGGCTCGGGCTGCTTGGCGTTGGATTTGCTGGAATTTGTTGACGCCGTGCATGGAGTCTTCGGGGGCTTCCGGAGGGTCCTCATCCGACGGGGTCGGATAGTATTTTCCGTCGGGGCCGACGGCGGAGACGGCGGTGGAGGTGGAGAGAAGGGGCGGCCTGAGGAGGAGGTTGAAGGAGGTGAGTTTGAACTTTGAGGAGTAAGAGAGAAGTGGCGGTGGAGGGAATGGTGGAAGAGAGAGGAAAGAGAGGGGCATGTTTGCTCTTGCTCCTCTGTAGTGTAGAGAGAGAGAGAGAGAGAGAGAGAGTGGGTTTAGCTTTGACAGTGGAAAGGATAGGGGGTTTTAGAAAGAGGGAAGGAGTTGAAATTTAGAGGTTGCAGCCAACGATAAACCACCCGGCTATATTTTTTTAAGCCTTAAATAATTTTATTTTTATATTAGTAGATTTATATCATTTATTTAATTACTATTTTTTTTGCATTCACTACTTAAAAGTTAAATCGATCGATACAGTTGCAATTTTCTTCTTGCTAAATTAAAGGAAAAGTGGAAAATATACTAAATGAGTTTATAAATAATTCTTTTTTGAGGTTACTTATGGCACCTGATGTTCACCCCTTGTTACATTAATATGTCCTGAAGTTTGCAAAGCAACACATCAATACCTAATATTTGTATAATTTAAAATATTAGCACTAGTAAAAATTTTAGACAGACCAAACATTAACGTGGACTATTAAAAATTAATTTCCATATTATTTTAATAAATCAGGTGAAAATCCACGTAAATTTTTCAACCGTCCACATTAATTATGAAAATATTAGGTACTGATATGTAATTAATTATTTTTTACATTAATTATGAAAATGTTGAATACTGATATATAATTAATCATTCTTTTTCTCCTTGAAGCCAATCAAACGAGAGGAAATTATATATCACTTTTTTTAGGAAAAGAAAATATCACATCATATCCCATCAGTTTGATGTTTTTACAGTTATGTCATATTGTTTGATTAATTACGAAATAGTACCTGTCATCCTCTTTATTTTTTAATCATATATTGTAAGATTTATTAATGATCACGTGTCATTAATAATTAAGTGATTAAGATATTTATATTAATTTAAGTATTTTAATTATACGGTTTAAATAATTTGATATTTATTTGATAAATTGGTCATATTAATCTAAAGGCGGTTTTTCACGATATTCATCACGTTGATATAACGTATCTGAAACTGGTCCTCTCACCTACTCATAAAAGAATACACAAAATTATATTTTCTCTATCATCTAAAGACGTTCTGTGCTTAAGGAAAACGGTGAAGGGAGATAAACCAATTTCTTCATTATCAAATAAGTTATGGCTTATCAAGGTTAGTACTCTGATTTATTTATTAAATGTGAAAATCATGAAGTTCTAAGATCCGTGCAATTCAATTTATGTTTACATGTGGTATCAGAGCAAGGTTTTGGAACTCATGATTTTTCATTCGTGATGATTTTATGAACCCTATAATTTGTTTCGTGAATTATTTATCTGTTCGAATACAATCTGCCTTTATATTACGAGATTGTATTCTGCTATAATTTACTGTTCGGCTGCCAATAGATCACGAATATATTCGAATTGGGATTCTGAATTAAACCTTGAAACTGTGGTTTACATGTTCGTCGTCTGATTTATATTTATCAGTTTATTAATTATTTCATAACTTCGGTAATCATCAACGTACTATCGACTTTAAATTTTAATGTATGTTTATTACGATTCCTTGTTCGATTTAATTATGCGAGTCTGAATAATATATTTATGTTTGTATATATATTCGATGATTTGATAAATGTGAATTAAAAGGCTATGATCTCTGTTTAGTTTTCATTATCAAGATAAAATTAGAATTCAAAGATTTATTTTCTAAACCTTAATGTCGGCCACTTGACGTAATGAGTATTCACTAGTTTTAATATTATATGATGTATTATTATTTGCATATTCATGTGATGATTAATCTTTTGATTGGCTGATCGGGTGTATATGCTATATTAATTGTTTTGTCTTTGAATTTCATAATGTTTATGCCAAATCACATATTATATTATGTGTTGGATTATGATTGAATATTATCAAGTCTTAATTGATTATTAATTTATTATATGATTAGAATTTATTTAATGTTGGTATGTTAATCACCAAAGTGGTCTAATCTGAAAGTTTAATAATAAATTTTAATCATATAATTATTTTCAATTATCTATAATAATGTGATGCTTGATTTAAGTAATTTTATATCATGGGTAATTGAATTTTCATAATTATAAGGCACTTAAAAATCACCCAAAGGTTGATTATATGTTCTTATAATTTATGAATATAAGTGTGATAATTGATATATCATGTTCTAACTATTTTGAATATCCAAAGATAACAAAATGGTTTAAAGTTGTCATGTTCAATTATCAAATTATGGTAAATTTGCATGCATCATTATGATTATGATTGTATATTGTTGTATCGTCCAAAGGAGAGCATCAATGTACATTTATTGTTTATCGATCCTCAATCTGTTTAAGTAACTCAAAATATTAATATGTAAAAATTATACTATCCTTGCAGTGCCTACTCCCGTCGCTCTTCATTCGCATGCTTCATCTGTTCCAATGTTTAATGGATTGAACTTTTCTAATTGGTGTGAACAAATCCGATTTCACCTTGGTGTTTTGGATCTTGATTCATCATTTGATGTTGAAAAGCCTGCTATTACTGACACTAGCAGTACTGCTGAAAAGTCTATCTATGATACTTGGGTGAAATCAAACAAACTAAGTCTTATGTTTATGTGAATGAGTGTAGCAGACAATATCAAGTCTACCATTCCTAACACTGAAAGTGCTAAGGAATTTCTGAAATTTGTGAAAGAACGTTCCCAAACTGCTGATAAATCTGTTGCTGGGACCTTAATGGCTACTTTAACCACCATGAAATTTGATGGTTTTCGTAGCATGCATGAACATGTCATTGGAATGACAAACCTTGCAGCAAGACTTAAGTTATTGGGGATGAGCGTGGATGAGAATTTCCTTGTGCAGTTTATCATAAACTCGTTTCCCTCTGAGTACAGTCCATTCCAAATAAACTATAACACCATGAAAGATAAGTGGAATGTGAATGAACTTCACGGAATGTTAGTTCAGAAGGAAACGGGGCTTAAGAATCAAGGAACTCATTCTGTTCATCTCGCAATTAATCAACGAGCTGGTAAGAAAGTCATCAAAAAGAAAGGAAAGGACAAGCAAGGACTACATAAAGTGAATGAGTCATCTGCCCAAATCCAGAAAAAAAAAACTTGACAATCTTAAGTGCCGGTTTTGTAGAAAGCCTGGACACTTTTAACGAGATTGTTTGAAATGTAAAGCATGGTTCGAAAAGAAAGGTATACATAATATTTTTGTATGTTTCGAATCTAATTTAGTTGAAGTTCCTAATAACACTTGGTGGCTTGATTCTGGTTGTACCACTCACGTTTCAAATATGATGCAGGGATTCATTATGACCCGAATCACAAATCCAAATGAAAACTTCGTTTATATGGGAAATCGAATCAAAGCCCCTGTTGAAGCCATTGGAACCTTTCGCTTGATTCTAGATACTGGACATCACTTAGATTTGCTTGAAACTCTTTATGTCCCTTCTGTTTCTCGTAACTTAGTTTCTTTATCCAAACTTGATTCTGTTGGATATTCCTTTAAATTCGGTAATGGATGTTTCAGTTTGTTCAAGCAAAATATTTTTATCGGTTCTGGTATTCTGCATGATGACTTATATAAATTGAAACTTGATCATCTTTTTGCTGAGACTCTCTTAACCTTGCATCATAATGTTGGAACTAAATGTGGTTTAGCTAATGAAAATTCTGCATACTTGTGGCATAAACGTTTGGGGCACATCTCCAAAGAAAGATTACAAAGATTGGTAAAGAATGAAATTCTTCCCAACTTAGATTTTACTAATCTTGGTATTTGTATGGATTGCATTAAAGAAAAGCAGACAAAACACACAAATAAAGGAGCCACAAGAAGCACACAACTTCTTGAAATAATACACACTGATATTTGTGGGCCTTTTGATGTTCCTTCTTTTGGGAAGGAAAAAATTTCCATCACCTTTATTGATGATTTTTCACGTTACAGTTATATCTATCTATTACAAGAAAAATCTCAGTCTGTAAATGCTTTAGAAGTGTTTATTAATGAGGGAAAAACAATTAGATAGAAAAGTGAAAATCATCAGGTCTGATAGAGGTGGTGAATATTATTAAAAATATGATGAATCAGGGCAATGCCCAAGCCCATTTGCTAAATTCCTTGAAAAGCGTGGTATATGTGCTCAATACACTATGCCTGATACACCACAACAAAATGGTGTAGCAGAAAGGCGTAATCGTACTCTTATGGATATGGTTAGAAGTATGTTAAGTAATTCTTCTTTATCCATTTCATTGTGGATGTATGCACTTAAACTGCCATGTATCTGTTAAACAGGGTTTCTAGCAAAGCAGTTCCTAAAACGCCTTTTGAATTGTGGACGGGTAGGAAACCCAGTTTAAGACACCTGCACGTTTGAGGTTGTCCGGCAGAATTAAGAATTTACAATCCACAAGAAAAGAAACTAGATCCAAGAACCATAAGTGATTTCTTTATCGGCTATCCGGAAAAGTCTAAAAGGTATAGATTTTACTGTCCTAACCATAGTGCGAAAATCGTTGAAACTGAAAATGCTAGATTCATTGAAAATGGTGAAATCAATAGGAGTGGACAACCACAAAATATGGATATTCAAGAAGTTATGGTGGAGATACCTTTGCCCAAAACTTCTTCTCATGTTGTTGTTCCTACAGTTGTTGTACAAGAACAACAAATAAATGATCAACCTCCCAATAATGAACCCATTATCAATGAACATGATGTAGGTGAACCAAATCAAATAGCCTTAAGAAGGTCAGAAAGATAAAGAAGGCCTGCTATTTCTAATGATTATATAGTTTATCTACAAATGTCAGAATTTGACATTGGAATTGATGATAATGATTCAGTTTCCTTCCCTCAAGCCATGGAAAGTAATAATTCTACAAATTGGTTAGATGCGATGAAAGAAAAAATGAAATCAATGGCTCATAATGAAGTCTGGGACCTTGTAGAATTGCCAAAAAATTATAAAAGAGTTGGATGTAAATGGGTCTTTAAGACCAAATGTGACTCTAGTGGCAATATCAAACAATACAAGGCTAAACTTGTTGCTAAGGGTTTTACCCAGAGAGATGGCATTGATTATAAGGAGACATTTTCACCCGTATCTAAGAAAGATTCTCTTAGAATTATTATGGCTTTGGTGGCTCATTATGATATGGAGTTATACCAAATGGATGTTAAAACTGTTTTTTTGAATGGGGATTTAGTGGAAAATGTTTATATGGATCAACCTGAAGGTTTTTCCATTGAAGAAAAAGAACATATGATGTGTAAACTCAAGAAATCAATATACGGGCTTAAACAAACTTCCCGTCAGTGGTATTTTAAGTTTAATGATACCATTACATCTTTTGGATTCAAGGAAAACATTGTTGATCAGTGTATATATCTGAAAGTCAGTGGGAGTAAGTTAATTTTCCTAATCCTGTATGTTGATGACATCTTGCTTGCAACTAATGATCTTGGATTATTGTATGAAACTAAGAAATTTCTCTCGAATAATTTTGAAATGAAAGATATGGGAGAGGAAACTTATGTGATTGGAATAGAAATATTCCGTGATAGATCACAAGGAATGTTGGGGTTGTCTCAGAAATCTTACATTAATAAAGTTCTTAAGAGATTTCGGATGGACAATTGCTCATCAAGCATCGTTCCAATCCAAAAGGAAGACAAGTTCAGCATTATGCAATGTCCAAAGAATGAATTGGAACGTGAACAAATGAAAGATATTCCTTATGCATCAATTGTCGGTAGCTTGATGTATGCACAGACTTGTACTACGCCTGACATCAGCTTTGCTGTTGGCATGCTTGGTCGTTACCAAAGCAATCATGGAATGGATCACTGGAAAGCTGCAAAGAATGTACTAAGGTATCTGCAAGGAACAAAAGAGTATATGCTTACTTATCGAAGATCCGATCACCTAAATGTGATTGGATACTCAAATTCAGACTTTGCTGGATGCGTTGACATAAGGAAATCAACATTTGGCTATTTGTTCCTTTTAGCTGGTGGAGCAATTTTATGGAAGAGTGTGAAGCAGACTATAATTGATGCATCCACTATGGAAGCTGAATTTGTGGCATGTTTTAAGGCCATAATTCATAGGAATTAATTGCAGAACTTTATTTTAGGACATGGAATAGTCGACAGTATTTCCAAGCCACTGAAAATTTTCTGTGATAATTTCGCCGCCGTATTCTTCTCTAAAAACGCCAAGTATTCCAAAGGTGCTAAACATATGGAATTGAAGTACCTTACCGTTAAAGAAGAAGTTCAGAAACAAAAGATGTCGATTGAACATATTAGCACCGATCTCATGATAGCTGACCCATTAACGAAAGGATTATCTCCAAAGACATTTATTGAACATGTCGAAAGAATGGGTATTGCTGGAAAGTTGTGATAGACTTATGATTATTTGACACTTTTGGCTCATTATATATTGTTTCTGATATTTATTGTAAATGTTTTGGTCTTGAAAAGAGACACTAATGTGGACCGTCATTATCCTTTATTATGAGTCGTATTAAGTAGATTACTAATATTGTAGTACATGGAAGTAACTATATCGATAAACTGATGTAAAACCGCCATGACTCGTATTGGTATATATTTAATATAGACATAATGATTTAACCAATGAATTTATCTGATGACGTGCACATTATGATTTTATTTAAACCATCAAGATTATTTCTGTCACTTTGGCCAAGTGGGAGAATGTAAGATTTATTAATGGCCACGTGTCATTAATAATTAAGTGATTAAGATATTTATATTAATTTAAGTATCTTAATTATACGGTTTAAATAATTTGATGTTTATCTGATAAATTGGTCATATTAATCTAAAGGTGGTTTCACGATAACCATCACGTTGATAGAATGTGTATATATATCTATCTATATCTGAAACTGGTCCTCTCACCTACCGATAAAAGAATACACAGAATTATATTTTCTCTATAATCTAAAGGCGTTTTGTGCTTAAGGAAAACGGTGAAGGGAGATAAACCAATTTCTTCATTATCAAATAAGGTATGGCTTATCAAGGTTAGTACTCTGATTTATTTATTGAATGTGAAAATCATGAAGTTCTAAGATCCGTGCAGTTCAATTTATGTTTACATATATATGTAACATTTTTTAAGGGAAAATTATCGGCCCTCGGAACCGAAGTGCAGTGTCCCACGGTGCAAGATGGAAATTGTCTGTCGGGCCATGAGAGTGATGTGCAATGTTCCATGGTGCACCATAGAAATTGTTCATTTATAGGTGAAATTTTCAGCTAATTCTTGTTGAATGGACTAGCTAGATAAAGTTAATAAGAAAAACAAAATCTAGTTAACGTGAAAAAAAAAAATTGACAAGGAATAAGAGGAAGGAGGCAATAATTTTGACGTGAAGATTAGGACATGAGATCATCGCTTGCACCTTTTGTGTTGCATTCCCTAATGTACATTTGATCTTTTTAGCTTTTTTTTTAGGTTTTTTTTCGATTTCAATTTATTATACTTTAGTATAATTTACACTTGTTATTTATGGTAATTTTTTAGTATTTAATTTTTCAAATATACAATTAATAATTAAAAATTAAAAATTAAATACTAAAAAATGATAATGAACTCTAATTGAATAGGATGAACCTAAATAACAAGTGTAAAATTAATATAAATAACAAGAAATTGAAATCAGAGAAAAAATGAAAAAAAACTAAAAAAAAATAGAGTGTGCAAGAGAGAATGTGACACAAAAGGAGACATAGACGATTTTATGTGACTTGTATTTACATAGTAATTTAATTAATTAGCATCTTATTAATAAACTAATAATTAATTTATAAAAAAATTAATAATGCATATTCAATCAGGAAAGTTACTTGAATGGAATGAAAAAAAAAATTAATGCATATTCAACCATTAGTTTTACAATTGTTAATTATGGTCTATTCCACTCAATTATGGTATACCATTTGTTTAGTAGTATTTAATGTCATTTTTGGCGTTCTGTCTCTCAAAGATGAAACGACTTTCGTCCTTTCAGCAGTAGCACCACAGTTCCTGCAAGGTTCCAGCGAACTAGACAACGTCAGGACTGGGAAGTAGACACGAATGAAAAACGATGCTTAGATATGAGAGTGAATTTATGAGCACTTTTCAACATGCAGGAATGTCTATAAACCATATTCCATCCTAGGGGACACCTAGGGTTTGGGACATTCAATCTCAGGTGGTGTAATTGATAAGTCCATTTATTTCGTATTTTTATGGGCATTTTATTCGATATAAATGTCCTTTTTAGTCTATTTTGAGTCGAAAAGAACCAGGTTGAGGTCAAAGGGCATTACAGAGGTTGAGTCTGGCGAAAAGGGCATTTTATGCTAATTTATTCATGTTTATCTCGTCGCCATAAACCGTATTCAGAGGCACTTGGGACTTCTTCAGCATTCATCATACATTCGGGAAGCAGAATGGGCATATCATAAAGGGATGAAGCTGACCAGATGATGTCGTGCCCACACTACTGGCACAGACTCAACCACAGGCCAGAATGGGCACATGCATGAATTTCGGGATTCTGTTGGAAGCTAGAGGTGTGAAGAATGACTGCATATCCGAATAAGAGTTGGTGATAAGCTGGACTCCTAAGAGGCATGGCAACTAAGAGATAGATGAGATAAGGACTGTTGGAGGCTTGGAGATGAAGTGATAAAGCCAATCCCTAAAAAATAGGAATTTGGTCAACAAACTGGATAAGGCTTATCTAGACAGATCAGAATGGGGCACGCCGGATCCGGAAGCCAGTGAAGACCCCAGTTTGTTGGGGAAACTCAAACTCGAAAATGTAACTATTTAAGCTAGTTTTATTTTCTGGAAATGGAGCTTTCGGAAGTCAGAAACATTGCTACAATTTTACTTTTCTGCATTTCATTTTCGTACGCTGCTTAGGCAACCACAAACAACCCAATAGGCCTTAAGCCATTGGGACTTAGGATTATGTTTATGTTTCTCATCGTTGGAGTTGAGATTTTTTCCTAATAAATTCGTAAGTTTTCATTTATTTTATGTCTTTAATTTCTGCAATTTTAGTTATGTCTAGCCTGCTTGGCTAGATCTTTATTTCTGGTGTTTGAACAATGAAAATGGTTTAAGTACAAATCTGGACTTGTGAGGACGAAATGGGCATAGTAATGCATGATAAGTTTCTGTCGATTCTTGAGCCTTGTTCCACGTGAGTGTGTGTCTGAAGTGCCCAATGTGGCTGATCACTCGTTAGGTAAAGATGGCACACCACTATTAATTGAATTGGCGAATCGTGACTGTGTGTTGATTCATATAGTAATAAGGGAATCGACGGGGTGTTGTGGGCACAAGAGAAATCAGTTGAACACAACAGATCTGGGTCCGTCTAGGGGCACACTGCTGCTTGCTTGTTTACATCTCTTAGAGGAATCGGGAGGTGGGTAACTGGTTAGGGGTTTAATAGAAGAGGAATCGCTTTTAAACCTAAAATGAAAGGATGGATGAGGAGACCATGAGAGGAATCCGGTCACCATAACTAGATGACCTATCATGTATGAAAATCGGTGTGCCCATGATCGAGCAGTTTTACACTTAAACCAAATTCAAGTTCAAATGACAGAACCTTTTGTTATTTGATATTGTCTTTAGTTTCCTTCTGCAGATTTACTTTCAGTACAGTGACAACACAAAACCCCCCCTTTTTGATTGGTGACTCGAAGGTGGAATCACATAAGCTCTCTGTGAGATCGACCCGTACTCACAAGCT
This sequence comes from Perilla frutescens, assembly GCA_026008535.1. Classification (NCBI taxonomy): domain Eukaryota; kingdom Viridiplantae; phylum Streptophyta; class Magnoliopsida; order Lamiales; family Lamiaceae; genus Perilla; species Perilla frutescens. The sequence goes on from BRKX01000004.1 coordinate 41,810,390, forward strand.
AGCTACGCTCGCTGTGGGCACAGGAGCAATACAAATTTATTTTGAGCGCGAAACGACCGCGCGTCATAATCTTCAAGGGTTACAGTCTTGTCATCAAGCCTTTCAGGAGTTACAACCTCCAACTCCTGCAGATCCCGACACGTGTTCAAGGACAGCTGCAGATCTTTTACTCCCTCTGGAGTTACATGCTCCACATTCAAACATGGCCAGGTGGGGGATCGGAGCCGTTACAGTCCAACCCACTTAACTCCTCCAACTCCAGGTGGGAAGTTACAAGTTTGAATGTTTGTTGGAGCCATCCAAGTGCATTTGTGGATTGGACGTTCGACCCGATGTTTTTCCATCAGCCGACCGGTCCTTTGCTGAGCCTTGAAACTGTAACGGTTAGGCTGCGCCGTTAGCCCACATACGCCCAAAGTCCAATTGCCAAGATTCAAGTCCGAGGATGAGGATAAGGATGAGACGAGACCGAGCACGGGTGCGCGCGTGTGTGCACGTGTGGGCTCATGGCCTACATCCTTGTGCACTTTAGACATTATACTTAAGTGTTAAAACACTTAAATACAATTTTTAACTAGGTTCAAACAATCTATATTGGACATAATATTAGCATGGTCCATGATATCTGCCGTCGCCCTTACACAGTTTACTGTTTTACTCTGTTCTTGCTTGTTTCTCATCCAAATGGCTTTTTTTTTGCACATTACTTCTAACTGGATTATCTATCATTTTAGGATTTTTTTTCAAGCTCATTTGCATCTCACAACACATTAGGCAATAAAACCCCTAATAATGAACAAAAACGTAACAATACACAAAATATGAAAAACTATACATAACTTGTCAATATGTGATGCATTGATCATCAACTACCCAAATGAATATGAAAATACATGAAATATGTACCCATGTTTATCACTCTTCTGACTTCTGATTCGAGGGCAAATCGTGTCAACCTCCAGTTGAATTATGGAGATATCAAGAAATTAGATCTTTATATTATATTTTAAATTTCATTAGATTTTTTATCTATTTAGCTTACATTTTAATTGGGAATTTTATTATAATTAGGATTTATGTTTCCTATTTTTAAAGTTTTATTATATTATAAATAGTCAGATCTATATTGTTATTAGATGAGTTGAATATGATATAAATTTAAGGTTTTGTTTTTTGTGCAATTTTCGGTATTCTTGCGAAAATCAATTAATTATGCTTCATTCTTGTGTTTTCTGGGTATTATTATAATCAAATGATTATACAAGTTTCTATTTGCATCAAGTTAGCATTTTGATTATGAAGTCATAACAATGTTCGTGATATTATTTTTGGAATATAATCTATATATTAAGGTAAAATCGTGTGAAAGACAACAGTTCTAATATAAATCATTGTCTATCACATGATTTAATAATTATATTTCAGACAACACTTTTTATATAGTAAACAACGGTTCTGAGTTAAACGACAACATTTTTGAGCTAATAGACACCAGTAGTGATATTTATTGTTGTAAATTTTTCTTCTTCTTTTTTTTGTATTTTTCATGAAGATTTAGATTATAACCGTTGTATTTTAATAAATTTTTACAATCTTATTTATTATTTTTTTACTTGAAAAATTGGGATTTATAACATTTTTTATTTTATTTTTTTATGCATAGGTGGATGATTTGTATTAGTATGGTACTCCTCTACATTTGACGCATAAAAAAATAAATTTCATTTATGTTGCACAATAATGATGATGATGATGATTTATTTTTCTATTTCAATTTCATTATTTAAAATAATTAAATAATTATATTTTTTATACCTAACTTACATTTAAAGAAATCAAATGTTCAGTAATCTTGGACAATTATACATTATTTTTTATAAAATCGTGTCGTTTGAAATATTTCAATTCAATCTTTTTAACATTGATTTTCATTTAGTTCCTAAAATTTAATTTTCTTTTTGTTTGTCGTAGCTACACAAAATTGGTCTTCTTATCTAATTAATTAACAGATGTGTATATCATTTTATTGATTTTAAAAATTAAGCACAATATATAAAATTAAAAAAATATATATAATATTACAAACTTTAAAAAATAATAATTATTTGTGCATCGCACAGGAGAAATACTAGTATATGTCAATGTCATTCAGACGGAAAAAAATATGATCTGAAAAAATAATAATTTACGAGGGTTTCTCTCTCTATTTCTATATATATATATATATATATATATATATATATATATAGAGAGAGAGAGAGAGAGAGAGAGAGAAAGAAGGAAGTTGTAGCATGTCGAAAATGATCGAAAACAAATTTTCTCGGATTAGAATTTATCATATATGGAAATTTGTATTGCAAGTACTTTTTGAGAAGATAGGAAGCAGGTTTCGGGAAAAAAAAGTATAATATTACTGTTAGGCTACCCACATCAGTGACCTCATCCAACTCAACCTTTAAATAAAATATTAATTTCTCTCCCCTCCACATACACAACCTCCAACTTTATATTATTTATACTTCCATCAGTGACCTCATCCAACCCAACCTTCAAATAAAATATTATTTTTTCATTTTCTTACAACCTACATAAAATATTTATCATTTTATTTTTTAATAAGAACATATTATTAAAATAATATTTTTCTCTTGCATTTAAAAAAATATTAATTAATTTATTAGAAATTTTTTTAATTCATAATTATCAAAAAATTACCCATACAATTATAAATTCATAATTTACTTCATAACAAAATAAAAATTACAAGAGTGAAAACATAATTAAATAAACTACAATGAGACACATGAAATTTTAAATTACGAGTGCATAAAACGTAAATTACATATTTAATTAGTGCCGAATTTTTCTCATATGTGCTCGATCAAATCCTCTTTAAGAGCTCTATGATCCTCTCTGTTGTGAAGTTGATCCCTATTAGTCATATAAGCCGATAAACTTGCGATGCGTTCAGTAGAGTAGTGGAAAGGTTCGGCATCTCCTCCTGAAGACACGTCTGTCAAAAACTCTGTGGGGTCATAATAGTTTTGGTATGTGTCTCGTTCATCCTCCACAATCATATTGTGTATGATGATACAAGCCATCATAATTTTTCCCATTAAAACCTTGTCCCAAACAAGGCATGGGCGTCGAATAAATGCAAAACGAGCTTGTAGAACTCCAAAGGCCCGCTCTACATCTTTTCTAGCAGCCTCTTGGTGTTGAGCAAACAACTTATGCTTTCGAGTCATAGGAGATGTGATTGACTTTACAAATGCAGCCCATGAAGGATATATGCCATCGGTGAGATAATATGCTCTATCATTTTGGCGACCATTGACGATATAACTAACCTGTGGTGCTCGGCCTTCTAAAACATCACTAAAAATTGGAGAATGGTGGAGAACATTAATATCATTGCACGCACCTGGTGTTCCAAAAAATGCATGCCATATCCATAAATCATATGATGCAACAGCTTCCAAAATGACTGTTGGCTTTCCACTTCTCCTTGTAAATTGCCCTGCCCAGGCATTAGGACAATTTTTCCATTCCCAGTGCATGCAATCAATACTACCAATCATGCCAGGAAAACCACGTTGCTCTCCAACATAGAGTAGTCTTGCCAAATCTTGTTGATTAGGCTTCCTAAGATATGTGTCACCGAAGCATGAAATGACACCTTCTACGAAATGGATGACGGCATCTCTTGTTACCGTTGCACTCATTCATAAGTATTCATCAACGACATCGGCTGATGCCCCATAAGCCAATACCCTCATAGCTCCTGTACATTTTTGCAATGGTGAAAGACCTTTTCTACCCGTGCAATCTGGTCTCTGTTGAAAATAGTCATCATTGGTAGTAACGGCCTCCACTATACGAAGAAAAAGTGATTTCTGCATGCGAAATCGTCGTCGGAAGAGCTCCGGAGAATACGTCGGATTAGAGACAAAATAGTCTTTCATCAAACGCTCTTCACCATTCTCACATTCCCTATCACAATACCTTCTTCTGATTGTAGAAGTTTGAGCTCCTACAACCAGATTGAGATTGTTTATGAGCACATTCTGGATTATACTATCAACTTCATGATATCTTTCATAACCTCGCTCTAGCCATTCATCAAGTTCGTTAGAATCAGAAGAATTAGAACTTGAGTTTGATTCAACATCAAAATTTTCATGTACAGACATTTTTCTAAAGTGAAGTTGAAAGATGTGGTAAGGTATTGAGGATTTTGTTTGAGTTTCTTTTGATATGTATTTTCTGAGATATGTATAGACAATGCATGAAATGGCCGACAAAAGCATATGATTTATCAAGAAATCAATTTGATATAAAGTGGAATCCAATGCATTAAATGGCCGACAAAAGCATGTGATTTATCAAGAAATCAATTTGATATAAAGTGGAATCCAATGCATGAAATGGCCGAAAAAAGCATGTGATTTATCAAGAAATCAATTTGAGATAAAAATGAAATTCAATACTCTCATACCCGACAAGAGCATGTGATAGACTTATGCATGAGGTTTGTACAAAAAGAAATTGACAAGGCATAAGAATTCAATGCATGATTGAGACTTATGCATGAGATTTGTACAAAAAGAAATTGGCAAGGCATAAGAATCCAATGCATGATTGAGGCTTATGCATGAGGTTTGTACAAAAAGAAATTGACAAGGCATAAGAATCCAATACATGATTGAGACTTATGCATGAGGTTTATACAAAAAGAAATTGGCAAGGAATATATATCATGTTAGCTTTACTTTTGCATGTGATATACTTAGCTTTACTCTTGCATATAAATTGTGACGAGAGTATAAGAATCCAATGCATGATTGAGATGCATGAGGTTTGTACGAAAAGAAATTGATAAGGCATAAAGAATCCAATGCATGATTGAGACTTATGCATGCAGGTTTGTACGAAAAGAATAAGAGAAATAGATATGCATAAAATACATTAATTATTTATAGAGTGAGGAAAAGACATCTCACAATTACAAACACACACATCTCATAATTATTAACACACACATATCATAATTACTAACACACATCTCACAATTACAATTACATTAATTTAATCTTTCCCAAACACAAGGGCAAGTAGTCGACGTTTCGTCTCTTCATCTTCTGGAGATAAATGATCTCTCACCAACAATGCATGCAACATTTTTTTCTCCATCTTCAAGTGATTTATTTGTATCTTTTGGCTATCCAATTCAAGTTTCCTAGCAAATAACTTATTTTCACTTGCTCTGGTGAGCCTCAATGCATGAAGTTCTGAGGCAACTTCAGAAGATTGTGTTGTCTTACCTTTTCCTTTCTTCTTTGACTTATCTCTTCCCATGGGACGAGAAATAGTCGAACCTTCATTAGTTGGAGTTTCTGAATTTGAAGGAATATGATATTCCCCATCTTCAGAAGTCCTTGATCTTTTGGTGCTGCCACCACTTTCTTCATCATCTCCCATTTCGCTATCTGGGCGGAGCCGTGTTGCATCATAATGAGAGGATGCAGCCCACCTTGGATGTGTACTCATAACATCATTATAAACAACCAAGTCTTGAAATTTGCTGCCACCTGCTTCATAAATTGTATGAGCTTCCATCTCGATATCCTTCTGGCTCATTCCACTTCTTTTCCTCCGATTTGCTTCCTCTAGAGCAGCAACCCACTTGCCTGTATTTTTATTAAGTCGTTTGAAATGACCTTTCATTGATTCGATATTTCTTGGGTTGATCTCATCTGGATTTTCTGCTTGACTTTTGTGATACTCCGCATACATATTCGACCACATCGTCTCCCTCTTTTGACCTTTTCCACGCACACTATCTTCGCTGAAATAGATCCAAGCTGACATAAGGGCTACATCTGCTTTCACGCACCAACTTACATTTTTTCCTCCTTTCTGATTTCGATTTGGGTTTGGAACATTTGCAAATAAATTGCGAGAAATATTTTGTGTCGTGGGAAATTCTTCAGAAGTAGGAATTTGAGTAAGGTTTGGCGAAAATTGAGAATTTTGATAATATTGAGAATTTTGTTGATTTTCTGAATTTGAAATATTTTGTGGGTGAAAGTATGATCCAAAGTTTGGCAAATGTTGGGAGTCATCAAAATAATTTGGGTGGTTTGGATCCATAGATTAAGATGAAGAAGAAATATGGGATTGATAATTTGTAGAGAGAAAATGTGTGAGGAAAAGAGAGTTTTAAGTTGTGTAAAAACATATCAATATTAGGCTATATTTATAGATAATTTTTTTTATGAATTTTGATATAATTTTATTTTTTTAATTTTTAATAATTATATAAAATATTTATGTTATAATTTTATATCTATAAAATAAAGTGGCACCCAATGAAAGGGTGCCACGTGGAGATACTTTTTCCACGCCCTCAACTTGCCCTCAAGGCGGCAGGCCGCCTCAAGTCACCAAAAAACTTGACTTTTCAATTTTTTTTTTAATTTTCCTTTGTCTTATTCGCGTGACCCAACCTCAAAGGCACCGATGGCAATAGTCTTAGTATAGTTAATTAATTAATTAATTAAATAAATATCTAATTAAAAGAGATATTAATTATATTAGTTAATAAAATGGAAGATTGAAAGGGTGAGTGAGTATTGGGCGAATGGTTGCAACTGTTCGGACGTAATCGCTCGAATCGAATTGGTGCAAAAGCTCTAGGCCGATCAGACGCGATGATTCACCAGTTGCAACTCTTGGCTCGAATCGACACAACCATTCAGCCTTGGAAGCGAACCGTTGCACTGTTTGGAGCCAATTGGTGCACCACTTCACCACAACTCTTTACCTACTATAAATAAGACCACAAGTTCTTCATTTTCATTCACTAATTCACAATCTGAAATCTTCTCTTCTACCCTAGTAATTGATTGAGAATCTCGATTATTGTTTTGTTCATTGTAACATAGTTTTGTAAAAGTGCAACAAAACTTTGTTGAAATTCATTTTATCTTGGAGACGATTGCTATAGTTTGTTTGCATTTAATATACAATACAATTTCGTCTTGCGGAGAAAGAGTATAACTCTTGACTTGACTTTAATTATCCTACCCGTTACTCTACCCAAATTACTTCAAAGTTTAATCCAGCTATATTCCAACAATCGCAAGATGAAATTGTTGTGATTACTCTTTGAAGATGGCTACCGTTGTTGCTCCTGTTCAAGGTGAAAGGTCGGTAAAATTCACTGGCGAAGATTTCAAAAGATGCTATTCTACTTGACCACCCTTGGTCTCGTCCGCTTCCTCAAAGAAGATGCTCCTATTGTTGAGGAAACCAATAACGACACTCAACGATGAACTGCTCTTGATGCTTGGCACCACAGTGAGTTTTTATGTCGTAATTATATTCTTAATGCTTTGGAAGACTCTCTCTACTCCGTCTATTCTGAATGTACAAGTGCTAAGGTGCTGTGGAAATCACTTGATAAAAAATACAAGACCAAAGATGCCGGTATGAAAAAGTTCATAGTCGGTCGGTTCTTAGATTTCAAGATGGAGGATTCTCAAACTGTCCTCGATCAAGTTCGAGAAATTCAGTTGATTTTGCATGATATTCATACCGAAGGAATATCTGTCAATGAATCATTCCAAGTGGCAGCTATCATTGAGAAATTACACCCACAGTGGAGAGATTTCAAAAACTATCTCAAGCATAAATGCAAAGAGATGGGACTTAAAGATCTCATTGTGAGACTTCGCATCGAGGAAGACAATCAAAAATCTGAGGAGAAAATCGATAAGCCAACTTTTGTGGCAAAAGAAAATCTGGTCGAGGCTTGTCCTAACAAAAAGAGGAAGTTTGTGAGCAAAAAGGCGGATGCTAGGATTGCAAAAAAAGCCAAAAAGTTTAAACAAAACTGCTTCAATTGCGACAAACCAGGTCACATGGCAAAAGAATGCAAAGCTTCAAAGAAAGCCAAGAAATCCGAGGTAAACTTGATCGAGAACCGATTTGTTCCAATAGATATGTCAGAGTTGAGTCTATCTGCTATTGTGTTTGAAGCAAATCTAGTTGACAATCCAAAGGAATGGAGGATTGACATAGGAGCCACCCCCACATATGCTCCGACAAAGAGATGTTCTCATCTTATACACCTTTGAATGGTCGAAAACTATTCATGGGTAATTCTGCTACCTCTGATATCGTTGGATTCGGAAAAATTGTATTGAAAATGACATCTGGAAAGGAGCTAACCCTTGTAGATGTGTTGCATGTCCCAGACATCCGCAATAACCTGATTTCCGGCTCTCTACTAAGTAAAGCTGGATTTAGACTAGTTTTTGAAGCAGACAAATTTGTATTGACCAAATGTGGTCTATTTATTGGGAAGGATTACCTAAATGGAGGACTCTTCAAGCTAAATGTAATGACTGTCCACCGAGACGTCAAACCAATCAATAAATTTGTTTCTTTTTAATTGGTTGAGTGTTCTAATTTATGGCATGCTAGATTAGGACATGTAAATTTAAATTCTTTACGAAGATTGGTTAATTTAAATTTACTTCTTCAAATGGAATTTAATTCACAAGAAAAATGTGAAATTTGTGTTGAAGCAAAAATGATAAAAGCTCCTTTTCATTCGGTGGAAAGAAGTTCAACACCTCTAGAACTTATACATACTGATCTATGTGATCTTAAGTTTGTGCAAACTAGAGGTGGTAAAAATTACTTCATCACATTTATAGATGATTGCACAAGGTATTGTTATGTATATCTGTTGAAAAGCAAAGATGAGGCAATAGAAGCTTTTAAAAGATATAAAATAGAAATTGAAAATCAACTCAATGTAAAAATAAAAACAATACGAAGTGATCGAGGAGGAGAATGTGTAGCACCATTTGAAGAAATATGCTTAGAAAATGGCATAATTCATCAAACCATTGCTCCTTATTCACCTCAATCAAATGGAATTGCGGAACGAAAGAACCGAACTCTTAAAGAGATGATGAACGTCATGTTGATAAGTTCTGGCTTACCTCAGAATTTATGGGGGGAAGCCATCTTATCAGCTAATCATATCTTAAATAAATTGCCTCATAAGAAACTAGATAAGACACCATATGAGTTATGGAAAGGTAGAAAACCTTCTTATAAATACACTAAAGTGTGGGGGTGTCTAGCAAAGGTAGAAGTACCTAAACCTAAGCAAATAAAGCTAGGTCCAAAAACTATAGACTGCATTTTCATAGGATATGCAAACAATAGTAATGCATTTCACTTTCTTGTGCACAAATCGGAAATTTCTGATATAAATGAAGGAATGATTGTAGAATCAAGAAATGCAATTTTCTTTGAATCTATCTTTCATAAGAAGGTTAGAATTGAAACAAATTCAGCCAAAAGAAACCATGAATCTGCGAATGATTCTCCCTTAGTTGAGGAAGAACTAAGACGCAGTAAAATGGCTAGGATAACAAAGAAGCATTATCTAGTCCAGAAGCTCCATTATGGAAAGAAGCTATCAATGCAGAAATTGAATCGATCATGCAAAACCACACTTGGGAAGTCGTTGATCTTCCAAAAGGTTGTAAGCCTTTAGGATGCAAATTGTAACGACCCGGCTACCGGACTGACGGCTGTCCCCACAAACCAACACGAGTCTTTCCAGCGTGCTTTGTCCTCACTCACATGCTCCCTGAGAAACTTCCCAGGGGGTCACCCATCCCACCATTACTCCAGGTCAAGCACACTTAACTTTGGACACTTAACTTTGGAGTTCTGGTGGAATGAACGCCAGAAAAAAAAAGATGCACCTTGTTAGTATGAGTAGCACCAATCAAATTGGATAAGCTCTCCTCGACTATACAGTCTCATTCCTGTATAGCCCCAAAATCCCTCTCTTTCAGGTGGATTCGGTTCATTCATGTACCCCTCCGTGCCTTGCACCAGCGATCACTCCATGCTTCGGCCCCGGGTGTCACATGCCCATCAGCTTCCGCTTAGTTCGTCCCCGAACCACACCTTACTGCAAGAGGTTTGGCTCTGATACCACCTGAAATGACCTGGCTACCGGATTGAAGGTTGTCCCCACAAACCAACACGAGTCTTTCCAGCGTGCTTTGTCCTCACTCACACGCTACCTAAGAAACTTCCCAGGGGGTCACCCATCCCACCATTGCTCCAGGTCAAGCACACTTAACTTTGGAGTTCTGGTGGAATGAGCGCCAGAAAAGAAGATGCACCTTGTTAGTATGAGTAGCACCAATCAAATCCTTTAAGCACTCCTCGACTATACAGTCCCATTCCTGTATAGCCTCAAAATCCCTCTCTTTCGAGTGGATTCGGTTCATTCATGTACCCCTTCGCTTGGAAGTCTTATAGGAACCGCTCTTTGTCCGTGTCTTGCACCGGTGATCACTCCAATGCTTCGGCCCCGGGTGTCACACAAGTGGATTTTAAAAAGAAAATATAAAGCTGATGGTTCAATTGATAAATATAAAGCTCGTTTGGTTGCCAAAGGGTACAAACAACAAGAGGGCTATGATTATTTTGATACTTATTCTTCAGTCACGAGGATTACTTCCATTAGAGTACTCATTGCTATTGCTGCATTGCATAACCTTGAGATACATCAAATGGATGTAAAAACTACATTCCTAAATGGTGAATTAGAAGATGAAATTTATATGGATCAACCAGAAGGTTTCATCTCTAAAGGTCAGGGAAACAAGGTCTGCAGGCTTGTAAAATCTTTGTATGGACTTAAACAAGCTCCATTACAATGGCATGAGAAATTTGATAAAACAATGTTATCAAATGGATTCAAAATAAATGAGGGTGATAAATGTGTCTACATTAAAAATACCCCTAATGAATATGTAATTGTCTGTCTTTATGTAGACGACATGTTGATCATGGGAAATAATAAGAACGTGATCACGAATACAAAGAATATGTTAAAAAGAAATTTTGACATGAAAGATATGGGTCTAGCTGACGTTATCCTAGGGATAAAAATCTCTAGAACAAACGAAGGAATTATCTTATCACAATCTCATTATGTAGAAAATGTGCTTAAGAAATTTGGAGCTTTTAATCTGCCTCCAGCTGCAACTTCTGTTGATATGAGTTTGTATTTAGCTAAAAATAGAGGAGAACCCATTTCACAACTCAAATATGCAAGGATCATTGGAAGTCTAATGTAACTTACAAATTGTACTCGTCCTGATATTGCATATTCAGTGAGTAAGCTAAGTAGATTTACGAACAATCCAGGTAAAGACCATTGGACTGCATTAACAAGAGTGTTAAAGTATTTAAAACATACCATACACCACGGTTTAACATATATAAGATATCCAGCTGTTATTGAAGGATACAGTGATGCAAATTGGATATCTGATATGCAAGACTCAAAATCTACTAGTGGTTTTGTCTTCATCATTGGAGGTGGAGCAGTAGCATGGAAATCTTCTAAACAAACGTGCATAGCTAGTTCTACAATGGAATCAGAATTCATTGCTGGGTTTTAAATGGCGCACGGCGCACCGTAGCGCAAAAGGGCCTTGGTGCCATGGCGATCGCCATGGCGAATGGCGCGCGCCATACGTATGTACGGCGCACAAGAAATATAAAAAATACAATATAAAATACACTCTATTTAAATACCCAAAAACACAAATATAAATGCATAAATTAACACAAAACACACAATTTAACACAAAACACATAATTCATCAAGCAAAATAGAAGTGTCAAAGTCTTAAGTCTTAAGTTTTAATCAATTAAATTATTTAAATATCATCATTAAATTCTCATTCCTCATCTTCTTCATCTTCATCATATTTGTCTTCACCAGTGTCCTCTTCCATCTCCTCATCTTCACCAAAGCCATCAACAATATCATCTTCATCTATGAGACTTCTTAAACTTGAACCAATTCCTACATTATTCTCTCTTAATCTTGAGCTTGAACTTGATGCAATACTACTTTTTCCTTTATCACCACTCTTTGTTGCTCTTCTAGTGTCATAAGTAGGCTCATTGACTCCCATCACTTTACTAACCACATTCCAAGTCAAATCATCATCTCCAAATACAAGTTCATCAACCTCATTCTCCTCATCCATTTTTCCCATCAACCATTGATTGCTATCATCAATTTCTTCCAATAGAATGGGATTTATGATGTCTTTCCTCTTGTATCGGCGTTGCAAAGCTCGATTATACTTGACATAAACCAAATCATTGAGACGAGCTTGTGACAATCGGTTTCTCTTTTTGGTATGAAGCTATAAAAGAGTAAAATAGAGTTAAAATTATAAACTATATTATGTATTGAAATAAAAGTATAAAACTATGTAAGTATAGTAGAATAAAATACGACTTACATGTTCAAAAACACTCCAATTTCTCTCACAACCGGTAGCACTACAAGTAAGGCTAAGAATTTTTATGGCAAACGATTTAAGGTTGGGACTTGTTGATCCAAAACAAGACCACTAATCAGCTACATTTTAAAAAATCAAATCATTGTTAGTAACAACGAATATAAAAATGTTAAAAATCTTAGAATCAATTAGAAAATGAGAATATAAAATATTACCTGGAGATTTTTTGGTTCTATTTCTAATTGTCACTTCCTTGCCAAATAAACCACATGCATTTTTGTAGGCATCCATCTCATCTATGATCAAGTCTTCAACATCGGTATTCGGGGACAATCTTTTAATGCACTCATACAATCCATCCTCAACTTCTGGACAACTCACTTGCTCGGGATCTTTATAATAGATGCTCGGATTTAGAAAATATCCCGAGCATGTAAAGGTCGGTGAAGTTGACATTCCCACCTATAATCAATAATCTTGAAAGCTTCTTCATATTCCTCTTGCTTCATTTCAAAACTTTTAGCAATAGCCTCTTTAGCTCTATCCATGGCTTCATACATATACCACATAGCTGGTTTCTTATCCTCATCAACCATCCGAAGTACTTTCACAAGAGGACCTTCCAACTTAAGAGCATACGCTACATTCCTCCAAAATGAATTTGTAGAATATAAGTTGCTAATTGTTTCCCTTCCGTATCATTTTTCCACTTTGACGCATTCCATTCTTCCGAGGTGACCATTTTCCTCAAATTATTCTTTTGCCTATGATATGAAGCAAGAGTGATAAAAGATGTTGCAAACCTTGTAATCGTCGGTCGATGCAAATTCCTTTTCTTCGTGAATTTCCACATCATATTCACAAGAGAGTTATGGTTATATATATAACCATTCATGGAAATGCACTTATTTATAGTATTCTTGATCCTTGTAATCTTTTCAATATCCTCCAACATCAAGTCCAAACAATGTGCGGCACATGGGGTCCAATAAAGATGTTTTCTTTTCTTCATAAGCAATTGTCCTATAAAAAATGAAAATAAAATTATTTCAATATAAAAACAAATGTGATTTCTTAAAGAATAAAAATATAAAAAAAATGTCCAAAAATTCTTACCCGCCTTCACATAATTAGACGCATTATCCGTCACCACTTGAATAACATTTGCCTCCCCAATTTCTTCAACAATGCTATCAAGAATTTTGAACAATGTATTAGCATCTTTCACAACTTCAGAAACATCCAATGATTTGAGAAACATCGATCCCCTCTGAGAGTTGACAAGAAAGTTCACAATATCCTTCGAAGCTACCGAATCACGCCATCCATCAGATAAAATAGAACAACCCTTGATTGCCCATTCTTTCCTATTCCCCAACATTATGGTATTAGTGTTTTCCACTTCTTTCTTAAGATATGGAACTCTTATTTCATACATAGTTGTCGGGGCCAATCCGGGACCATATAGTCCGACTTCATGAAGCATCTCTTTGAAACTATCACTATTAGCCGCATTGAATGCAATTGCATTATCATAAAAGAACCTTGAAATAACTACATTGACTCTGTCCTTGCATATCTTGTCATTTGCAGCAAGTGTGCCTTTTCTTTCTTTTATAGCCTTAATTAATTCTTGAGGACTTAATTTCGGGGCAAACAAAACATCTAGGGGACCTTTCATCTTTTTTCTTGGAGGGGCAGACGCTGATGATTTTGATTTACTTGAACTGCCCAAACTTTCTTTCTCATTCTCAATGTCTTCCTCCTCTTCATAATCATGATCATCAACAACATGATGCTCAAAAGCCATAGCGGCTGCCTTCTTCTTAAGTTCTTTATTTGCCATAAAAGTTCTAATTTCCTCTCTTACATGCTCAGGAGCCTTACTACATTTCTTAGCATTTCGATACCCCCCTACAACATGTTGTCTTGCCCGAGTTATCCCAGCTTTCGTCCATTGATTACAAAACTTACAAAGCCAATTATTTCTACAATTTGGGTCGGGCATTGCATATTTATTTATAGGATCGTCATCAATATCAGTTGGTGCACCATCATTAATATCAGCCATCCCAACCAACTGCCAAACAGAATTATAAAAAATAAATCAGAATTAAAAAAAAACAGGTTGCACACTCACTGCAGAGAGAGAAGAGAAAGCAGACTGAGAAGTAAGAACAAGCTGCCAACTTGATAAATCATTTTTCAATTATTATTATCTCTCATAAATATTTTCAAAAATTATTAAATAGTTTTTATCTAGAAACTAAATCAATAAATAAATGTTCAGTTGTGGAATGAAAAATTATTTTCAGTTAAATGTCTACCAATATACCAAATAAATATCAACGTACATGAGAAAATTTGATAATCTTTGCACTTTAGTCCCAAAATATAAAAGAATCAATCTAGTTGGGAAAAAAAAGAGAGCAGAGGGAGAAGAGAGCAGAGGGAGCAGAGGGAGAAGAGGGAGAAGGGAGCAGAGGGAGAAGAGGGAGAAGAGAGCAGAGGGAGAAGAGAGCAGAAGGAGAAGAGAGAGCAGAGGAAGAAGAGCGTACCTGTGCAGGGATCGTCAGACCGGTGGTCAGGATTCCGGCGCCGGCGGCAGCGAGAGTAGAAGGTTTGAGGAGGCGCGTTTCTGTCTGTCGTTGTGTTCAGTTTCACACTTTCACTCTCGGCGTTCAGGTTTGAGAGTTTGAGGGAGGCGCGTATCTTTTTTTTTCTTTTATTTAGGGTTAATTCTAGTTCTAATTTAATAAATAAATAAATTAAAAAAAAGATAGAAAAAACCCTAATAATCGCCATAATAACCTGCGCCATGGCCCATGGCGCTCGCCATGGCGCGCCATGGCAACGCCATATGTATGCTGTGCGCCAGGTTCATTTATGGCCATAAAATCATCGCCACGCTATAATCTTGTGCCATGGCGCGCCATGGCGTGATTTTTTAAACACAGAATATCATTGTATTAGACAAAGCTTGTGAAGAAGCCGAATGGCTTAGAACATTCTTAGAAGATATTCCTTGTTGGGAAAAACCAGTGCCTCCTATAATGATACATTGCGACAGTATGTCTGCAATTGGAAGAGCACAAAGCAGCATGTATAATGGTAAATCTCGTCATATACGAAGACGACATATTACCATTAGACAAATGATTTCAAATGGAATCGTTTGTATTGGCTATGTAAAGTCAAAAGAAAATATAACAGATCCGTTTACTAAAGGTATTAATAGAGATCTACTATAAAGTGCCATAAAGGGAATGGGCTTGAAAAGCCACATAAATAAAAACGTTCATAGCGGTAACTCAACCATACCAATTGGAGATCCCAAGAAGATGGTTCAATGAGACAACTAAGTTATGAAAGTTTACACTACGATACTTGGAATATTTATATTAAGAAACTCATTCTAGGCACTACACCAAGTATGACTGCTAGGATGTGGTCAGGATAAACCTTAAAGGTTTTTAATGATTCCTATACCGAGTAAAAGGTGGGGTAATGGCAGTTTACTCTTAAATAGGAGATCACCTATATTAGTGAGAAGTGAGGCCGCTTCAAAAAGAATCACTTATGAAACAAGATACGGTCAAAGGCCAAAATGGACAAAACGTGAGAACAAAACATTAATAGAATTGTTATTATGTTAATATTATTGTTTGGTTTACATTTAAAGTTGACCAGTTCAAGACATCACGTTCACTGAACAATGAGTAAATCCGATAATACTATACTAAAGGAAGGTTCAAAGTCGGAAGCTACCTATCCCTAAGCAATAATAATTTGTCGAGATTCTTATACTCTACATTTTCAAATATCTCTTTTGTGGGGGATTGTTAGTATAGTTAATTAATTAATCAATTAATTAAATATCTAATTAAAAGAGATATTAATTATATTAGTTAATAAAATGGAATAGTGAAAGGGTGAGTGAGGATTGGGCGAATGGTTGCAACTGTTCGGACGTAATCGCTGGAATCGAATTGGTGCAAAAAATCTAGGCCGATCGGACGCAATGATTCACCAGTTGCAACTCTTGGCTCGAATCGACACAACCATTCAGCCTTGGAAGCGAACCGTTGCACTGTTTGGAGCCAATTGGTGCACCACTTCACCACAACTCTTCACCTACTATAAATAAGACCACAAGTCCTTCATTTTCATTCACTAATTCACAATCCGAAATCTTCTCTTCTACCCTAGTAATCGATTGAGAATCTCAATTATTGTTTTGTTCATTGTAACATAGTTTTGTAAAAGTGCAACAAAACTTTGTTGAAAGTCGTTTTATCTTGGAGACGATTGCTATAGTCCGTTTGCATTTAATATACGGTGCAATTTCATCTTGCGGAGAAAGAGTATAACTCTTGACTCGACTTTAATTATCCTACCCATTACTCTGCCCAAATTACTTCAAAGTTTAATCCAGCTATATTCCAACAGTTACGTTGTTAATTAATGCACATAGTCGCTCATGGTTGAATCGCTCATGCACGTAGTCGATAGCACAATTTATGTGTTTGAGAAATTAATTATGCATGTAGTTCATAATATATACAATGTTTTCTAAGAAAAAGTAAAATTCAAAGGTGGCCTAATATATGACGTACCCAGATGTGCCGTGGTGAATCGGAATCTATGGATCATCTCTTTTGGAATTGTCCCCTTGTTGTTGTGGTTTGGAGATGGGTTTTCGAAGCTTTTCATTTGGAGGAAATCCGAGCTACCTCCATTCATGAAGCTTTTGTGCAGTTCATGAGTTGTTCGTTTAGCACCCAGATTTTGCATTTATGGAAGACGGCGGTTGTTACTATCATCTGGAGTATTTGTACATACAGAAATAAAGATATATATGAAAATTTAGTTCCAACTCCCCTGCTCATTATTTTCACTGTCCGAGTTGCTATTAAGGAGATGTCTCTTACGCGTGGATGTCAAGGTTACATGCACAATACTATCTCGGACTTACTGATTATTTTGAAGACTCAAGATTCAGCCTCGCCCAGCTCCTCCTCGTCATTTCATTTCGGTTGAGTGGCGGCCTCCTCCCCCGAGGTGGATAAAAAGTATTACGGATGGCTCCTCTCAGGGCTCTCCGGGCAGTATGTCTACGGGTGCATGGTATCTTCAGGCGTCCAGATGGGACGGTCTCTTTTTGTTTTCACACTGATGAAGGCGTCGGCTTTCTTTCCTTGGTGAGCTTTTGGCGGCGATTATGGCTCTGGAGTGAGCTCAACATCTGTCTCTTGACTTTATTTGGCTCGAGGCAGATTCTTCATACATCGTTTTTTTTACTGTCAGCACATAGTTTGCAGGTTCCGTGGTCTTTGAAGGCTCGTTGGCGTAAAGGGTTGGATTTTCTTAGTCGTATTCATTTTTGTATTTCTCATATTTATAGAGATGGCTCATATTTTAGCTTCTTCTTTTGTAAACTCGGGTTTTTGGTTTTCTGCTATTCTTTATATTGTAGATTTTGTAAGTCAGGATCTTTCTGGTACTACTTATTTTTGTTCGGTTTAGAGTGGTGCTCTTTTTTCCATATGATTTTTCCTACTTTGAGTTTTCCATATGGGATTTTAATGAGGTCCCGGTCCCCTAAGTTATCAATTTGTGATATCTGAGATTATTAGGTTTGGGTCGTTGTTTCTTTTTCTTTCCTTTATAAAATTCATTAAAAAAATATATATGACGTACCCAAAATAACTGAAAAATCCAAGAATGCAAGTTGCGCGTAAAAACTAAAAGAGAAAAAACTGTAACGACCCGAAAAATTATTTTTAACTGGTCGTTACCATTTTTCAAAATAAATTTTTTGTTTAAGCAAGTTATTGATATTCATAAAATCATATCAATTTTCAATCTTCAATCATCAATCCATTTCATAAAATTTGGGATTTGATTCAAATCAATCCCATACAATTATGATGTTTCCATTTTTCGTACACCAAAGCTTTAGTATAAATACATGAGTCATTTCATTTATTCCATCACACAAAGCTTCAAAGCATTCAAACATTTCTCAAGGCGGTGACGTTGGATCTAACTATGTTCGTTTTCAGTCAAGTTTAAAGTCAAGTAAAGGTGGGGAATCCAACATGGATTATTATATTCATTTATCCTTATTATGCATTTTATGCAGTTTATATGTGGAAATTATATGTTCGGCCTACGGGCTGCAGGAAAAGTTACTTAACCTACGGGTTGCATGTTCGGCCGACGGGCTGTAGGAAAAGTTACTCAACCTACGGGTTGCAGGAAAATGATACTTGATATGCTATGTATTTATTGTTCATATTGTGTATAATCTGGATAAATGCAGTAACCCCACTGAGTTAATAGCACTCACCACAAAACTATTATATTTTCAGGTTTATGAAGCTCGGACGATGACATGGAGACGGAGTGATGGTCAAGATTATTAAATATTATTTCCGCTGTATTAAACTCTATTATTTAAATAAATGAGATATTTATTATTTATGAAATTTTGATGCGTCACACAAACAAAACCTAAATTAATTAAAACAGTAACATATTAAAAAAGAATAATTCATCTCGTCCAAAGTTTCCTCTACATATTATTTTCTGTTCTTGGAATCCTCAGGAATAATATACACACACACAGAGACACACACTTAAATAGTTTGTGTTATATTAATTCATCATAAGCAATCCAATTAACTATCCAAAATATGACTACAATATTATATTATTTATATTGTAATAATAACTTTTTTAAGTAACACTACTATATATATATATATACCTATTCTGCCAAAAAAAAACTTTACAAGAGTTGAGGGAGGAAAATTAAATTATATTAGAGATCGAAGTGTTGCAAGGTTTATAGTAATATAACTTCAAAATTTAAAATAAATAAATAAATGAAAATAACTTCACAATTTAAGAATAAATTAAAGTTGCATTAAAGAAAATAAAGAACATGTCCGACTATGAAATTAGGTAGGTAGGTGATGATGTCGCAATCGATTCGCCGGATTGATGGCTTTAGCGTACCAAACCGATTGGTAATATTTATGTATTTAATTTTCTTTTATATAATTGGCTCAATGAAATTAAGACATTTCTAATTTTCTTATTTTTTTAGTGAAATAGTATCATTTTGATTCGACTTTGACGTTTCCCCATATTAAATGGAAAGGATTGGTGTTGTTCAAAAAGAAATAATTGAAAATAATTACAAGAATAAAATAGATTCGAAATGATGTTTTCTAAACTTATTTATTAATCTCAATTAAATTAGTTATGCCTAACAATAATAATTTGAAAGAATAAATTTGTACTAATCATTTAATTTAATTCTACTTATATATAATGTTGTTTTTTACAATCGATTCATTACTTAGCAATAAGTACACGAGAAAATGAGGAAGAGACAGTACTCTACTAATTTTTGAAAAAAAAAACCTCTCCATATTCTATATTAAAAAATATAGAGATAATTTTTTTTTAGCCAGATAAACTTTTGAAAAATTTACGTAATTAGCCACTAATTTTTAATAATATTTATTTTAGTCACTTAGTATTAAAGTATCCTTAACCAAAAAATAAATTACAAAAGTTAGAAAGAAAAAAGCCACGTCTCTGCAAATCATCTTCCCCACCCAACCCCCTTCCCCCTCACCTTCCCCACGTCTGACCTAATTAGCCCATCCACCTTCTTCCCTCCTTGAATCCTCGGCCGTCTGCAAGAAGCTGACGAACCAACAAGTTGTCTCCAGTACCATCTTCGCCGGCATCGTCTTCGTGGCGAGCAACCAGGTGACGAAAGTGGAGGGTGAATGTCCTAGAGGAGCACCGTCCAGCACCAATTATTGTGTCCCACAATAAAATTTAATATTTTAAAAATATTTATTACAAAAATAATTTTTATTATAGTATTACAAATCATAATCAACATTTATTGCTAAAAATTAAAAAATTTAAAAATTATATACCATATATTTGGAATAATCAACCATAAAAATCAATTATATTAACTAAAAAATAAGAAATAAATATTAACAAAAATATAAACCCTAATTGCGTGGAATAAACCCTAAATAATAATTATAAAATTAAACTAAGTCATAACAAATTGAAATTGAAGAAAAAAATTGATGAAAATCTAATAAAAATTAAAATGGGACACCAAATGAAATAGAGAAAAGTGGGATAGAGGATTTCATTCGGGTTTTGCGGGGATAAAATCATTTAATCCATTTTTCATGTCCAACTATTGTGTCCCACTATGAAATTTAATATTTTCAAAATATTTATTACAAAAATAAATTATATTATAGCATTACAAATCAACATTCATTGCTAAAAATTAAAATTTTTTAAAATTATATACCATACTTTTGGAATAATCAACCATATTAATCAATTATATTAACTAAAAAACAAGAAATAAATATTAAAAAATAAATATAAACCTTAATTGGATGGAATGAACCCTAAATAATAATTATAAAATTAAATTAAGCCATAACAAATTGAAATTGAAGAAAAAAATTGATGAAAATCGAATAAAAATCAGAATGAGATACCAAATGGGATAGAGAAAAGTGAGATGTGATTCATTTGGTTTTACAGTGGGAGGAAGAGAGAGTTTTCTTGTTATTTTCTTTTTCCTTTTTGTTAAATATGAGAATATTGTTGTACAATTTTTTTTAGATAAATAATTTAAAATAAGGATATTTTGTTAAATGTGGATAAACTAAATATATTTAATATGAGTTGGACCTATGTGTACTTGGTGCACAATCAAACATGTTGATCGGGTCAACGCATTGACTAATCAATATCGGAAAGCACGTTGACCGATCAACATCAAAATTAGTATCGACCGTAATACTAAAAAATATTACTCAAAAGTCCAAAAACTTTATCCTGTATCCATAAAAAATACTGGCCATAAAAAGAAATAAAAATACTCGTCCAAATCAGTATTAGCTGTAAAACTACCACCATTGGTGACTTTCTTCAAGAAAGTCAGCACTACAAGACAAAATAAAAAAATTAAAATTAATATGAATGTCACCAAAAATGGTGTGATTGAGGCGGATCGCCGCCCTTTCTCGGTGCCTTTGACTTCTGCACACGTGGGTGCCACATAAATTTAATATATAAAATATAAATCTTTTATATAATTTTCTAAAAAAAATTATACCAAAATTCATAAATTTTTTTTTAAATAGAGCCTAATATTGATATATTTTTATAAGCAACTTAAACTCTCATTTTCTTGCAGATCTTATTTCACCAAATTCTCAATCTCACATTTCTTCTTCATTTTAAGTTATGGATATAAATCACCCAAATTATTATCATAACTCCCAAAAATTTTCAAATTTTGGAAATTACTTTCACCCACAAAATTGAATATGTAATTTACATTTTATGCACTTGTAATTTAGAATTTTACGTGTTCTCATTGTAGTTTATTTGATTATGTTTTAACTCTTCTAATTTTCATTTTATTGCCATGTAAATTATGAATTTATAATTGTATGAGTATTTTTTTTTGTAATAATGAATTCAAAAAATATCTAATAAATTAATTAGGATTTTTTAAATATATTAAAAATTATCACTAATAATATGTTATTAAAAATAAAATAATTAATATTTTATGTAGATTGGAAAAAAGATACTACATCCGTCCCAATAGCATGATCCCTTTTATTAAAATAGAGAGGGTAAATAATAAAAAGGGGGGTCTTGCTATTGGAATGGAGGGAGTATATTAATATTTTATTTTTGAAGGTCGGGTTGGATGAATGTTACTGATGGAGTGCAGATTTTAAAAGGTTAGGGATTGTGGATGTGAAAGATAGAAAAATTAATATTTTATTTGAAAGTTGGGTTCCATGAATGTCACTGATGCAAGTAGTCTATCACTAAAATTAAAGTATCACTCAAATTTTTTTTTTAAAATATCGCATGTATCCTTAAAAAGTATCATCTTTGTCACCATTAAAAGTTTGAGTGACTCATTTGCCATATTATATTGATATATATGGAACCCCAAACCCAACATAATTTTATAATTAAAAAATTATATGTATAAATTATATACGGGAAGAAAAAAGTTTGGGGGGCTTCCATAGACAATTTCTACATGGTCTTTGAACAACTTTACTAAATAATAGAAATCATATCATCACATGAACTAAATATTAGCAACGCAATATTTGTAGTAAAGATAGGTTTATGAACAGAGATGGAGTACGTAATCACTACTGCAGCTACGTATACTACTGTTTGGTTAATTAATAATAGTGATTTAATTTGCTTTATAAATTCTAGAAAGTCCACCAATACGAACATTTCCAAACTTGAATATTCCAGAAAATCATCCAAGATTAAAGTAGATCTGTGGTACCAATGTACCATAGGCCATAATCAAGTTGGTCGTGTTAGAAGAATAAATATACGTATTTTTATATTTACTTTATTATTGGGGTATTTTTGTCTTCTCCCTTTTAACTTTTGTGTTTGCCTTCATACTTGCGTTTTTGCTTATCAAGATTGTAAGTTTCTCGAAGACCTCTTTTCTGTGTAATTCAAATATTCACTTTCCTTTTCTTCAATTAATAACATTTACCTCAAAGTCACCACAGCAATTGAGAAGATCAATTAATTTGGTTTTCTTCACTTCTTGGTGGTGTACAAGGACAGCATATACACCCTTCCACAGCTATCTGCTGCTATAATTATATATATTTGTCATCAAAATAAAACTGGATCCTTCAAAACCAAGGATTACCAGGGCTGAAAATAAACTAAATAATTACTCAATTCGTGTTCGTTCATTAAAATATCTTTTTAGTTCGGTTCAATAAGTTTGTGTTTGATAAGATTTAGGTCTTGTTTACTTTGATGGATAATGATTGATTAATAAATTATCCTATGTTTACTTTGCATTATATGAAAATGGGGGATAATCCAAGGCCTGTGATAAATGAGCATTGAGTGCTTATTTGTGTGATATGTATCCCTCCTAAAGAGGTGTGATATGATTTATCCATCAATGTATTCATTAAATTATCTATCCATCAAATTGTATATCCTCAAAGTGAACAAGCCCTTAAAGTATTATACGAATAATTTACATTGTTAGAAGTGATAGTTTTCTTTATTAATAGTGATATTGTGTATTCTTCAATAGAGGTGATACTTTTACTGTGATTTCTTTTTCTTAGGCGTGTGGGCTCGGGTTTGGGGAGGGTCGACTCACGAAACTTTTATTTGTAATAAATAGTTTGTGTTTGTATTTATAAAATTTCATTTATTCATATATATTCTTAATTCTTAATTTATCTTATTGAATCTAAATTGGGGGACACTTCATTCCCTAATTGATTAATTTGATTAAATACTGAAATGAAATGAGAATTCTGACAATTTACTTGATCCAAACATAGATAAGGAATCTGCAAGTTTTCATATTTTGCATAATTATATTCTTAGAAATTATTTTCGCTAACAATTTTATTTTCCCACTAACTAAATGAATCGTAAAGAATTTTATTAATTTTTCATCAAATTGTATTTACAATTTCCACTTATCGTGATTTAGATCAATTTTACAATTGTTAATAATTAGTAAAATTTTCTTCCATTTTCATACACATATCCCCCAACATCGCCACAATCTTTGTCAAGTTATTACCATTCATTTCTATTCCTGGACATGGTGGATTCTTCTTTTGTTTTTCTAACCTTCAAAATGAAGTTTAACATTTTTGCTTGAATTTATTAATTTCTTTAATCTTTCACAACAAATTAGTTCATTTAATTTGAATTAAATACTGGTCTACATTTTATAATTCCCTACTCAATTTTATGGTTACATTGTATTATAGACAAATAAAAAAAAAGTGAAAAATTCCATTTGTTCCATTTATTACACATGACACTCTTCTTATCTCCATCTCCAAAATTGTGAAACTAAAAATCCCAATCCAGAAATTGCAGACACAAGAAAAAAAATTGGTCGACTCCCAACATGAATAAGCTTGTCTTACCAAAATCAATGGTAATATCCATTAAAATAATTCTTGGAAGGAATCAACAATTTAAGAACATCAATTTTCATGTACATCACACAAAGGCCCAATAAAGCTCATATATCAATTAGAGGGGTCGGGGTCAACGCGACTCAACCCGCATTGACCGACGTTGACCACAAGAAAAAAAAAATTCTGATAAAAATCAATATCAATCATAACACTAAAAGTATCACTTAAAAATCAAAAAGTATCACTTATATCCTTAAAAAGTAACGAGTCTGCTTCTAATCTTATACGACTTTATTTAGTTCAAATTATAATTTTTTCCATTCCAATTAATATTTAGAGTTTAGGTTTTTCTAGGTTCATGGTTTTTTAGGGTTTTTTTTTTACTATTTTTAGAATTTTTTTAGATTTTTACGGGTTTATTTTGTGTGTTTTTAGGGTTCATATTTTTTAATGTTTATTAATCTCAATTAGGGGTTATAATTATTTCAAAAAAATAAATAAATTCATTTAGTTTATTTTAGAGTTCACTAATTACATTTTAGGGTATATGTTTATTTCAAAATTAGTTTTTTTAAATTACCGTTGATATTTATTTTGAAAAAATTAAATTAATTGTTGAGCGCAATGCACGAGCCCACACATTAGTGTCAGACGAGTGCATTGCACGAGTCACCGAACTAAAAAAAAATCATTCACTTTAATTTTATGGTTCATTAAATCAATTTTAGAGTATATATTTATTTTTATGTCAAAAAATTGAATTAATTTATTTTAATTTTAGGGTTCACTAATTGTACTTTTGGGTATTCAGTTTTGGTGGAAAAATAGAAAAATCACAAAAAACAATTAAAAAAATCAGAAAAAATAAAAAAATTATATATACATACATGATACATATGTGTATATATATATATAATTGGGCATGTGTACCCCACGCACTGCGCTTGGGCGCGTGTGGTACACGCACTTGCATGCGCTAGATTTTTTTTTTTTTTACTGTTTAATGTTGATGGGCCAGAGCGAGTCTTATGGGTTCAGAGACCAGAGTTATACATAAGGAGCATAGAAGACCTCTTCTTTGAAAAAATATGATAGGAATTAGAAAATTGTTGTACAAAATTAGGAGCACACATGCAAGAAATATGATCAGGTTGTGCGGTGTTTCTATTTTTGCGGTGTTGAATTAACCCTAAAATTGGAAAACATTGGGGGCTACGAGGCTTAAAGGGAATTTTTCAATAAAATTTTATTTTATTTAAATTAATTTGGGGGCCAGTGAGAAAATATTTGCCTGCATATAGAATTACTCTTAATCATAATCTGAAAAATAAAGTAAAATTCACTTTTGGTCCCATTAGAATAGGGTCAAACCACTTTTAGTCCCAAAAATTATTATTTTGCTCTCAAATGATATTTTTTTTGACAAGTTTAGTCCCATAAGATATTTTTTCGACAATTTTAATCCCATAAAATATTTTTTCTACAATTTTAGTTGCAAACTAACAGAGAAAGTTAACAACCGTTAAAATCAAAGTCAAAAAATGGCATCCTCAAGCACATCAACAATATCAAAATAAATACCAACAAAAAAAGTGCAAAATATTTTCAACATAATACTGAACCATATCAATATATATATATATATATTTATATAAAAGAAATGCCCAACGTAATCATCATTTCACGCGTTTTGACCTTAGTTTTAACAGTAGTTCACTTTCTTTGTTAGTTTGAGACTAAAATTGTCGGAAAACTATCTTATGGGATTAAAATTGTCGAAAAAAATCATTTGGGACCAAAAAGTAACTTTTGAGACTAAAAGTGTTTTGAACATATTCTAATGAGACTAAAAATGAAATTTACCGCTGAAAAATAATTAAGAAGAAGCTCATGGGCTCTTTGGGCCAACGTGACCTCAAATTATAGGTTCTAACACGGCCCAAAACAACAAACAACAAATTGACATAGAGGTGTCCATGCTTGTTTTTAAGCTGCGAATATCATCAATATCAAATAAAGTCGCCAATATTTTTACCCTTTTTCATAACATTAGGACATGATAGAAATTCTAAACGGGATGGGGAGGGGGATTACAAGAATTTTGGCATGGTCATATTTTACGATTAGGAGGGTAAATGAGTCAAGTCGAACATACATTTATTCATCAAATTTATTTAAAATGATATCGAGTGTATACAATTATATTTTAGTTTAATTGATTACCTATTCAGTCGAGCTCAAATGAGCTTGAATCGAGCCGAATTAAAAATAAGTCGAATTCCAGTAGTTTGATAATTTTAGTGTTTGTTTGTTTCATTTTAACTTGTCAAGCTCGAATTCGAACTAATTTTCAAATATTATCAAACACAAATATTATGTTCAAACTACCACCATTAGTCAAGAAGTATGATGTTATTTAGCAATATGTTTCATTAACTAACCGTTGATTTTCCCAACATTTCCTCAACCTAGAGACTAGAGTAATAATATTGAGAGAGAGAGAGAGAGAGAGAGAGAGAGAGAGAGTTAATGCAGGAGGGTGGAATGGTCCCATAAAATATAGATGTGATTGAATGGAACAAAAAAAACAGAAGCATCAGCCGAAAGCCAGCTGGCCCAGACATAGACGCCCCCTTAATTTGCCGCACATATAGACGCCCTTCACCGTTACTCACCCAATTTCCCATATAATATACGCCAATTTTCCTATTTCAATAACTCCAAACTCGATAACGTAACATTTTATGAGTTTTAATTGAAATTCTATGTTTGCAAAAAAAAAAAAAAGTCTAATATTTCTTGTGTAAATATGGACACCATAGGCACATAATTTACGTCGTCTAATCATGAACTCGAGATATATGTATTTCTTATATATAATGTAAGAACTTGAACCCAAAAAATGTTTGAATTTTTGGTATAGATATGAACGCATAAACAAGTAATCCCTATCGTGCTAACAAAATTTTGTTGGTGAACAAAAACTATTAAAAGAGAAACATTCAAACATTACATGAGGGGTTTGGCAAAGGATGAGGGACTTGCGCAGGGGGTGCGTGTTTAGATGAGGCGGGTACCTTTCGTGCTACCAAATATTTTTATGATAAATTTCAGGAATTAAGATGACGTTTATTATATTTTGTTATTTTTTATAATTTTTAAAACGTTACAATTAAACCACGATCTTAATTTTTATATTTTTCAATTATAGCAATATTTAAATTTTTGAAAGAGTTGAACACTATTTACTCAAAAGTTAATTCACACCGTGAACTCGATCCCACAACATGAAAAGTGGGAAATTTCAAGTTCAATTTACATTGATTCCCTCTCAACTTAGAAAAAAGAAAGATTAATACGAGACAAGTTTGTTTCGTTATGAAGGGGAAAAAAACCATTTTCATATATACTCAAAAATGAAAAATTCTCATGTTTAATTAATACTCTAAAACTCACTATGTAGACATGCCATATCAATCAACCACATCTCTTCAACTACAACTTCAACAAATCCATGAGCAATTTGTTATATTAATATAAATTAAAATAATAATTATTTGGTATATTATTAGCAACATTTTGTTAACCAGATTACAATGTCTTTATAATGATACTGGAAATTTGTTACATTAATATTAGCAAATAATGGAACAAGGTAATAACAAAACTGAAGATTTAATTATATAGCATGTCATTCAAAACATATTAGTAATTTAATATATTAATATTGTCAAGAATATTAGCAAGCATATGTTAGCTAGATATTCTGAAAATTGGTTCTTAACAAAATATTAACATGTCATAAACTAATTATTAACATATTAAGAACATATTGCTAATATGATAACCATAATTTGATAATGTGTCAATAACAAATTGTTAATATATTAATATCATATTCTAATATGTAACCAATTATTTGCTAAAGTATTGACAAAATATTGCTAAAATGGTAAATAACAATTGACTAACATATCAGTAATGAATTGATAATATGTTAATATCGCATTGCTAATATATAACACACGGCTCATTAACATGCTGACAAACACATTGCAAAACTCACATCTAATTCAATTTCTTTTTTTGAAAAAAAAAAATTCATGTTGTGAAACCAACAAAAATAAAATAAAAAATAAAGAAAATATTTTGCTCGTTCAAAGATTGCCAAAAATAAAAAGATGAATGTAACAAAAATTTCAATAGCATGAAAATTGAAAAATTCACGTGAAAGATGAGATTTGATATCATTTCAATTTTTGAATTACTACAATAACCCCACTTTACTAGAAATTTTAAGATATTATAATTTTGACCCCATTTAATTGGGATCAACCTTGATCATAAAAATCAAAGAGATTAATGGCTAAGATTGGATCCTAGTTTCTAGATGGAAAGAGGTTTAACATTTGAACCAAAACCTATATATATATATATATATATATATATATATATATATATATATATATATATATATATATATATATATATAATGCAGTTACTCACATTTTGTCAAACAAAAACGGGGATTTATTTATCTTTCAAAATAGTTCATTTTCCTGATAGATCTTTCCCTAAAAAATACATTCCTGCAAAAGTGGCCAAAAATAAACTTTCAATGTCCATTCCATTTCACAATGTTCCCAAAAAATGATTAAAGAAATCTAAATATATTACCCAAAATCCCTTTATATCTAATTATATATTTGTGATCTTGATTGTATTTTGATGGTCCGTAAAAATGATTAAAGAAATCTAACTCTGCTACCCAAAATCCCTTTATATCTAATTGATATTTGTGATTCTGATTGTGTTTTAACAATGCTTAGATCGTTTATCTTGATCCATCTATTGAATTTTGAATGGTCAAATATTTTGACATGGTATTTTCCCTATTTTTTTTAAATTTTAATTATTTTTAGTTTGAGGAGGAGGAGAGGAATTTGAAAATTGAACCTTGATCACTCATTCTTATGAAAGGTGATGAATATGACAAAGTTATAAATAAGATTCTAAAATACCTTGAACTTGACCATCGCGTTGTTACGAGAGGTCTCGTTTCTACTTGATGGACGTAGTTAACACATGAATGTTAGTAATCTACATTTTAATTTATTTGTCAATTTCGTCTGACTTTCTCACAACTGTTATAAAATAATGCTTTGAAATTAAGATTCCTTAATTTTTTTTTATAGGATCAATAATATCATTCTAGATTATGCCCGTGATTAATATTTCAGAGCATGAAAAGATTGCTTGTTGTGGCCTATATTAATTAGTTAAGTTAAATGTGTGAATTAAAGTGAGCTAGACATATATACATAGTACGATGAAGTTAAACACCTAATGATTCGGATCTGATATGATGGTGTCCACCCTCAGACAATTAATTAAATAATTAATTTGGAATATTGTATCACAACATTTGACTCCCTATTAAATCTTGGTACTTATTTCCGATTTGGAAGATCACCAACTCATAAAAATTAAGAATCATAATTAATAATGCACCTAACATAATATTTAATACTTCGATATACATTAAATAAAATAAGTGTGGATCTTGATTGTGTTGGCTGAGATATTAAATGTTCAGTCTAGTCAAACTTTTTTGCTTCATATGTAATTTACATTGCAAACTTTAAGCAACTTGATTGAATATTAAGATGTTATTAAACCAAATAAAATAATGGATTTTAATAGCGGTATATATATATACACACGAGTGAGATAGGAAAAATTAAGTTTTTTTTTTTTTACTCGCACACCCGATCTGTGATATTGAGAAGATTCGAACCCGTGACCTTTGGTCTCCAAATAATCTTACTCCACCACTAGGATGAGTAATCTCACTTCACCACTAGGTCATCCCCACCGGAATCTTAAATTTGAAATAACAATATTGTAAAAGTACTTTTTATCCATGATTTCGCCCCCAAAAAATATATGATTAGGAAATAATCATTGTCGACCATGCATGGTCGCCTAAGTGTTTTAAGCATTATTTTCAATATATAAAGTAGGAAAAATACTCATCAAAATGACCTCGTTCTGGTAATGTGGAGACGTGACTTATTTCTCATGTAAGTTCGGGTGAATCTAAATCGGTCTTTATTGACAGAAATTTTTGTTAGATGACATATCTATATTATATCTAAAAGTAAGATAGTCTAGCATAAATAGAAATTACTCATTTTCCCGCCTAAACTATATTTCTAAAATAAAAATTCTATAATATTTAATAAAAAGATTATTTACAAATATTAATGAATATATTAATAAACATCGATATATATATGTAAGTCAAACTAATTAATTAGGTCAATGAATTAGATTATGAATGTTAGTCAATATTTGGCAAATTATGGACGATTATATGTACTAAATGAATGCTACCATAAATAAATAAATTACTATTATTATTATTAAAAATTATTATAATTCATTCTAAAGAGGATAACGTGAATAGATATCTTAATCTAAATCTGATTATTATCTTAATTTAATCTTAATTAATTTATATCTATATAATAATAATAATATACAAATTTGGATTTTCGTGCTCAAATGCCATTTTTGAAGTTGGAAATATTTAATTAATATAATATTCTTAAAAAATATCATCAACTCCATTATTAAATAATTAATTCTATATCTACAATTTGCATGAATTATCTATAATAATATATAATATATATTTTTAATCAATTATACTTAGCCTATCAATAACCTAGCTAATATAAGAGGGATCCGATCATGGAGAATATCTATGAATAAAATTAGTCAATTATTGCCACAAATATGACCATAATTAAATTAGTCAATTATTTCCGCAAGTATGTCAAATTCAATTCAAAATTCTAAAAAATCAATTTCTTTTAGATATTTGATTACCTCATAAGCGATCAATTTTTTGAGGATATCATCTCAATATCTACCATCGAACAACACAGTTAAATATGTCAATTCAATTTGTCAATATATATCTCAAGATTTTATTTTATTTTTTCTTATATTCAATAGGAAGACAAACAGAAGTGCAATCGGATCCAATGATGTCTCTGCCAAAACTGCTATCAAAGTCTCTATATTGTCGGCGTCGATAACAATCTGATAAATTCATTGTCGTGCAATTCATTTTTATCATTTTGGTATCTAATTCTTTTTCCTTTTTATTTTTTGTCTTTTCCATGAGAGTTGAATGATTCGTTTGTGAAATTTTCAAGCATTAACATAAGCTTTTGATTTAATGATGCATCAAGTGAAAGTCAACAAAATTTCTTGCAATGGAAGCACGAGTCGAAGCACATAAACTTATTCTTAAACACAGGGGTACAAACTTCTAATTATATATCCCCTCTAAAATACAGATTGTCTGACATATTTTGATGAATACCAAAAGCTTCATTAAATTTGTTTAATCACTTTATATTTTGATATTCCGAGCATTGGCATGATACTTAATGTGTATTTGTAGGGTTCCTCAGAAAATTATTATTTTGAAAAAGAATTGAAAGAGAGAATTTTGAGAAGAAAAGAAAAAAGAAGAAAGTGATCAAATCGGATTTTCGAACAACATTAAAGCTACTGTGCCACACAACTCATAAAGACAACCAATTAAACATCGTCAATCTCATCGCCATCCTCTTCCAACTTGCATGATTTCAGGTATGTGTCTATGTGTGTCTCTATCAATATATTTCCTACTAATTATTATTGTTCAGTGCATTGATTATCGAAAAAATTATATAAAAAATTTTTAGTTTGATTGGTGATGACTAAACAGGTTGGTTGAAACAAAAGATTCTCTTTTTCGCATGCAATTTGCCCTCAGTAAATTTTCAGAAACATCTATCTGAGTTTTCGCTTCTTTGTACAATTAGCAGGGGAAAATTTATATATGGTGTCTATTAATACATATGTTGAAGATTATAAATGAGTGGTTAATTTTTTTATCACATTTATTCTATGTGATTGAGATTTCTTGCATCCAGTCCATATTATTTATCAATTGCTTTATCTTTATCAAACAAAGCTTTGTATTTGAAGTCTTTTCGGTTGTGATTTAGAGAGAAGAGGAGTCGAGGCGGTGGAGGGTCGAAGGATGACACTGTGAAGAACTTAATGCTCTCAGAATTTAACACGTGTTTGAGTTTCATATTTTACTATTAAATATTTCATATATTATAGTATATACAATCTAATGTAGTCTTCTTTCATTAATGTACATTTGTAATTAAAATATACACAATTTATTTGTCATTGAGATACATGCCACTTTTAATGCATTTGCTCATCAAGATATATGTTGATGATCTTATTTCCTAGGACTATGTTGATGATCTTAAACATGTTAAATCCAAATCTCCACCCAAATCCAATCAAAATAAATTTTATTGTAACATTTTAATAAAATTATTGAGTATACATATTTTATTCGTGCATCGCACGGGTGGTATATTAGTTTGTTACAAATTAATTAATTATGATACGGTTTTTTTGTAATATTGATAGGTTGAGTTATTTTTGTAAAAGATGTAAAGGATGGGGTTTTTCATGATATTCCCTATAAAATATTGTCATTTTCTTTCTTGATATTAGTTTTAGCTTGGTTTTAATAATTAATTTTTTTATAATTGTTATATTTGGACCCATTGGTCAAAAAATGCTTCATATAGTACATATTCATACTACCTAGAAAATAAATAAATCATGGAAATTGGTCTAAGATAAAATCATGATAGTTGAATAGTGTTTAATTGAAGACAAATATTGAATCTGCCCATTAATTGCAGCCCTACCTAACCTAGAAGTTTCAATTCACGGGCCAATTTGACTTGGTGTATTTAATGGGCCTCAATTTAGAAAGCTACTTGTTCACAAGCGCAAAATTAATTAATATTATGATATACAGTAAAACCTCTATATAAGAATAGTCTATATAAGAATAACTTTCTTATAGTAATAAAAAGTTGTGGTCCCAACTCGGGACCAGTTATAAATAAGAATAATCTCTATATTGTAATATTTCGGCATTTTCTTAGGAGCATTCTTAATAAATTTACCTCTATATAGTAATAAAGTGACATTAAATTTCATATACATTTAAATATTTATATAAAATGTCTAGAACTATTTTAACTGCATATGTTACATTAAACATAAGATTGTATGAAATACTTATCTAAAGTTATTTGTGGCAGTGCTTTAATTTTTTTAGGTTAATATCACACCCTTTAACTTGCACGTTCGATGTAATTAGTCAACACGATCACTTTCTTGTTGAATCTAAAACATTTTCATCTTGTCCAACATATTTGAAGCTTGTTGACATAATATTTTTTTTTTTATTTCTACACTATCATTTTCTGAATTATCACCATACGCATCTTGCGTGATTCCTATATGATGTATTATTCAATTAGAGCACACGAATGAATCTTATATACCTTTTAAATTCATGTTTTCAAATATGAATGGACGTTTCCAAGTGTTGTATAATATATATATTATTTTTTTAAAAAAATAATAATTTTCATATATAAACTCTATATAAGAATAACCTCCCTATAGTAATATTTTTCTCTGATCCCAACGATATTACTGTATAAAGGTTTTACTGTAATTGACTCAATATACACCAACTTTGCATATTTTAATCATCTAAAATTCTAACTCTCATCGTCTCAAATTTATAGTCCCCAATTCCTTTCTGAAATTAATATATATATATATATATATATATATATATACTTTTTTTAATTTTTAGGTGAGTAAATGAGGGTACAATAGAGAGTTCGTGTTTTGTTTTTATTTTTTCAAATGCATTAAAACAATAACTAGTAGGATTTGACACCATGTTGCCACTGCGCATGTGGTAAGAAATAGTAGGTCAACATAGTCACAGGTAGTGTCTTTTATAACAATGATAAATGAAATATGAAAGGGGACAAAAGGTAGGAGAATTCCAACATCTTCCTTAATTCTAAAGATTTATTGTGGCTGAAACAAAACCAAACACTTAATATTTTTTAGAGGCAAACATTGTTCACGGTGGCCATACTCACAAATGTCTCACCCTTCACAATTCAATGCTGCTTCTACTCATAACAAATCTCTATATACAAACAAATCATATATATTCTTTTCCTCTCTCAAGAGATAGGACAAACCTTCTAATCTCACATGCCCACCTAAAAAAAATGATATATTATTATATATGTTGTTTTGTTACTTGCAAGCTTGCAAGAAATGCATATATGTGCAGTTTCTTGGGATTTTAACAAAGGAGTGTTGAACAAGATTCATTAAAGAAAACAATTAAAAAAGAAGGAAATTATATATGATGCTATGAGCCATTTTTGGGCTTAAGCAGCTTCATTTCTCTGCTTCCACAGGTTTGAGAACTTGTATTTTAGTTTTTATTTACTTATTTATTAGAACTTGTATTTTAGTTCATCATGGATGTGGGCCGGACTAATGAAAGAAACATTATAGTACAACTTGTATTTCTAGTTGTATGCTAGAAAATTGCATTTACGGCTTGTCTTTTCGTCTTTTTTTGTGTTTTTAATTCTTTGCAGTTGCTGAGGTTGATGAAGAGTTTTGAGTTGTGACAGACTCACAGAATGGCAAAGATATCAGCAAGAACTGCAGAACATAGGAATTCAAGTGATTTCAACTGTATGAATTCTTCATTTCTTGCTTATTATGTCTTTGATTGATTCCATGCTCTAACAGTTTCTACATTGTGTTGTTGGGACAGGTTATTCGAGAAATTTTGATCCTCATCGAACCAGCTTTGATGAAGAATGTCGAAAAATTCAAGTAGGTATTCATAGTTTGTGATCATCTTAGCTGTTCTTTTTTTTACTTATTGAACAAGTAGATGTGATGAATTAGGCCAAAAACCAGTTGAATTGGCTTGAGCTGTTTGTTTCTACCAAAATCTTGAATGTATAATTTGTTTTTGTAGCAGTACGAAGTAGACTTAGCAAGTGTGACAGTTAATTCTAGTGAGAGAAGCTTGAGTGAAGTACTCATTCAAGAAGATATGCACATTTTGAAGCAGAAAAACAAAGAAACTGTGGTTAAGAGGACTCAAAAAGGGACTGAAACAGTTACTGAACTCATTGATCAAGTGATGGAAACTGGGAAGGAAGCAAGGAGGAAGAGCATAAAAGCTTACCAGTCGTGTTTATGTCAGTCGAACGACTCAAGTGCAACGGGGTTGAGCCACGAACATCCTTCAACTTCAGCAGAAGTCATGTCTTTGAATAGGCCTGCAGCATTTGCTGGCATTCAGAGAAACCGCGATGAGGTTAAGCTTTCACAAGGTTTTCGGAGAAGTATTGTTCTTGAAAAGTACGAGCGCGTTGATACGAAGATGCAGCAAGGCCAGGTGAGCAATGGCAAGGATAGAAAACTCATAAGCAGTGGAGGGGCAAGAATTGAGTCCAAACCTTTCTCTGATGCATTGGAAGTTTTGAATTTGGACAAGGATTTGTTCATCTCTGAAAAGTGCATCAAGAATTTTCAAATCTCTCAAGTTGACAAAGAATCTCAGCAATCCAATAAAACAGTAACTCTGAAATCACTGCTCCAAAACAGAAAATCTTCAGAAACATCTTTCTCTGTGAGTGAAATTAAGAGAAAATTGAGGCATACATTTGGAAGCAGAAGTAAAGAGTCCAAACCTTCTCACAACAGACCAATTTTCGGACATGATTGTATCTATCGTGGAGTTGAAACGAGGAATCCTTCGAGTTCTACTGCGAATGCAAAGGCAAAGGAAAAGCTAGGAAAGAAACAAGGCCTAAAGGTAGAAAGGGAGCCTCATTTTGCTGCTTGGGAGACTGACTCTGTACGCAGAAAAATCGACGTCTCAAGCAACAGATTGTCTGAGAAACATGGAGTTGATGCAGCTTTGGAGGTAACAAGAGATCTTGCTGCCAGACTTATAGATTTAAGTTCAATCGAGGACCTGAAAAATGAAAGTTTCATCTCTTCACACGAAATCGAGCCTTGCTTTAGCCCAAGAAGGGACAGCCAGTATTGTTCTGGTTCTGCGCAAGTGAGTCTGAGTTTTAGTCCAATGAGAACCAACAAAGAGATCACACCATATGATGGCACCACCGAGGCTCTTAGCATGGATACGAGCTCCTCCCTCGTTCCAAGCAGCGATGAAGAAACACAAGATGCAATGACCTCTCCAACTCCAAACATGAAGTTTAATGGTAGGTGATATACTGATATATATCCACACACATTCTCTTATGCTTCAATCAACCAGATTTTCTTAGTTTTTTCGGGTTTATACAGACATGCCTAACGTTGTAGAAACGAACAACATTCTTCATTCAGAAGCACAACATGGTAGCCTAATGCATTCCATAATGGTAAGTGATGCTTCGTCTCCTATCAGTTCATTTACAGGGCATAAATTTGCAGCATTTTTCTTAACAATCTTCATTTTTGTAGGATTCAATCACAGAGAATGAGACATTTTCAAATACAGTAGACGATTTTGCATCTAAATATCAAGAAGAACATCAAAGCCCAGTTTCTGTCCTCGATCAGTTTTTCACTGAAGATTCGAGCAGTCCATCAAACACCTCATTTCAATCTGGTAAGAAACAAGATCCACACACACATTAAGCCCAATATGAAGCACAAAGTAACATTTCGTCTGCCATCTGCAGCTCAAGAGTCATTAAAACCGCGACGCCTACACTTTGAAGAACACACATTAGCATCACCCTCACAAGTTTCACCAACCAGAGGCGATCAATGCATGCATGAGCAAGACTACTCGATCTCCAACTACGTTCGTTGGATGTTCCAAGCTTCATCTCTAAATTGGGATCAACTGCTCTCTCTCCATCTGCTTCATCCATCCTTATTCGATCAAGCACAGTTTCTGCTGTCTGAACCTCATTTCGACACGAGGCTTCTCTTTGATCATGTTAATGAAGTCCTGCTCGAAACACAGCGATCCCACTTCATATCTCCATATTGGCCAGCACTAGTGAAGCCAAAAATCTGCTCTTTGCCACTGGAAGAAGCTGTAGTTGGTGAGATCATGAGAGAAGCTGAGTTCTATCTACTTCCTCGGACACAGAAAAGAACACTAGATCAGCTTGTTGCAAGAGATTTTTCGGGCTCTAGATTGCAGCTCGATTTTCAGCCCGAAACTGAACAGATCATCATTCATATTTCAGAAGATATTCTGGAGGAATCTGTTCTTGATGTAATACTTCAACTTCATTCTTGAATTTAAGCCTTTTAGTTATGTAATTATAGGTGTGTCTGAAAATAGTCCAATTAAAACAAAAGTCTTGATCTTGAGCAGTTTGAAGTATAGAGAGAAAAGAAACAAACATGAAAAAATAAAGAGCATAGTTTATTTATCCAAGAACAGAATCTTTGTTGGACAGAAACTCCAAATTAAAATGTTGAAGTTATTTATACAATTTTAAAAGATTCCTAAAATCAAGCAGTTACAATCAAATAACAAATAAGCTAAAGACTTAGTCTAAAAGACATATTATTTTGCTAAAATCCAAAGAAACATTTCAACACTCCTCTTTGCAACCTTCTCTATATGTTCCATATTTCCACACTTTTTGAGGATGAAATCCTCCACTACACCTTTTTTTTTCTTTTCTTTTTTTGATATCATGCATCCTACACACTTGATAGGGAGGCTGGAGGAGGTTTTTATTTATTTATTGTTTATATAGTAAGGTTATTTTAATAATCTAAAAAATTAATAATTTTTAATTATTTTATTGAGTGTTGTCTAAAAGAAATTGTGATATATTTAAAAAGGTAAACCATCATTTATATGCCATACTATTTTCATTTTCTCAAATGTATCCCAAACTATCACTTTTATTAATTAAATATCTAATTTTTTAAAAACTAATTAAATTTATCCTCGGATATATTTTTCGATAAAAAATCACCTTATGTTTCAGCTAAATATTTGAGTCTTTCTTCTTATGTTAGAGTCAAAATCAATCATAATTATAACACGATATCTTTATTCTACTTAATATTTGAGTCTTTCTTTTCTTATGTTATAGTCAAATCAATCATAATTATAACATGATATTTTTATTCTACTTGAACACATTTTTAAACTGATTTTGGATGAAAATTCATTCGAGAGCATATTTGATTAGTTTTTTTTTTACAACAATTTAGTTATTTAATTGATAAAATTTTTAATTTAGGATAAATTTAAGAAAATGAAAATAGCATGAGATATAAAATTACTTAAAGTAACCTTATAAAATATTACTTTTTTTTTATATTAAAAAAATAGTTTATTTTGGTTTTGGGTGGGAAATTGCTCCATTATTAGACATGGCGTGGAGCTGCAAATTAACTTGTCCTCCAGCCGCCGCCGCTCTCCAATCTAGAAAACTCATCGAAAAAAACAATGGAAAACGAAAAACTTAAAAGTTGTAATGGTGATCTTCCACCGTCGCCCCGCCGCCCGACGCCTCCACAGTGATGACAGCGTTTTGGATCCCCGATTCAACCATTCGGTGAGCATCCTGTCGTATATTCGTTATTTAGTTGTGTTGAAATAGCTTTCATTGCGTTTAATTTACATTTTTTTGTTAGAAAAATCGCTGCACATTTGATTCTTATATGAAAATTAGGGATTTTTGTGAAGGAAAATGAATAAGAAATGCAATTTCATTTACGGAGGAACAAAAAAAGAAAGACGAAGGAATTGCAGCAAATTTAGTTAGATTCAACATGATCTCATTTAATTTTCGGTGCGAACTATTTAGGTTAAATATTGCTGTAAAAACCTTGATTGTAATATGCAGATTGTTGGGGGTTTGAACTCTAGAACTAGGCCTTTATTATTCTAGCTAGAATGCGTACAAAGGTGAGTTCGAGAAACATAGAGTCGTCCCTCCCCGACGAGCTGTTGTTCGACATTCTCGTACGTCTGCCAGCTGATGATCTCTACCAGAGAGCAAGGCTCGTGTGCCGTAGGTGGTCTCACATTATCCGATCTGATGCTTTCGTGAACACACACCTTCACCATTCTACTTATGGACTTCTTTTCTCTGCATATGGACCGAGGAAAATGAATCCAATTTATGTGAGTGCAACAAAGCAAGAACGAATTGAGATATCTGAGTTAAATTGCAAATCCACAACAGATTGGGGTAGTTGTAATGGTTTGGTTTTGAAGTTGAAGGAGACTAGTCTGTATATTTTGAATCGTGCAACAAGGCGGGCATTCCTTCTCCCTCCATTTGAGTTTGATAGTAAAATGGTGTATGGATCGTGGGGCATGGCATACAATGTGGCTTCCATGGAGTACAAAGTGGTTCAATCACACATTCCTGAATGTGAGCCAAGAGTAATTCATCTTGCTATACTGAGTGTTGGAGTGGATAATTCTTGGAGATATGTTCAAGTCGAGCACTTACCCCACGATGTTAGGGGACACTTTCATCGTATTCCTTTGATTACTGAAGGTTTTGTGCACTGGACGGGGGAGAGTGAAAAAGTATTGACAATGAATGTGGAGACTGAAATCATTAAAGAGACTAATGTCCCTCTTCCTGAAGCTTATCTGTCAGCATCAATACGCATGTATTATCTGTCAACGGGAAGGTTTCTAACCTTGTTGGTTGGGCGCAAAGATTTGATTTGGGAAGTTTGGGAGATGAAACCAGAAACCGGAGAATGGAGAAAGTGCACACAACTTCAATTTGATAGCGAACTTCATGAAGGTCATGAATTACTCTGGCCACAAGGTTGGGTTAAATACCCAGAGGTTTTGGCCTGTCGTACTGGATGTGCAGCCACTTGCACTTTCTACAATCTTCATACAAATGAAATTGATTCGTGTGAGTTACCAGCTGGCCTCTTCTCAGAATACAGTGTTTTACCGCATAGGAACACCCTGGTATGGTTAAGTTAAGTGAAGTTATGATTAAGCTAGCTATCTGATTTATATCACTCATGTTACTCGCCTTGACACTTGATTCGAGAAAGATTTGCATGTACTTCATAATACTAGCTAGGAGTTTAGACTTTCAAATATTGTCATATTCTTGAATGAGTGCTAATCATGATCATATTCTCTTAAAACTTTCAAAATATGTATTGATAGATCATAGTTGAAGTGTGTATTTTTTAATCTAAATACTCATTATTGCTCAAACGGTGTGGTGTTTATGCTTTATTAATGATTGTTATGCTTCATGGTTTGTTCCTTTGTTATGTCTCTGCTAGACTTGAGTGGCTTGTGTCAATAACACATGCATATTTGAATTTGCTAGTGGCTAATTTAGCTGTACCTTCCTTTGCCTACTAGTAAAAAAGTTGCTTCTTCATTCACTTTCTTATGTTGATTTATAACGTTTGGTATTATATTGTGAAATCTTAAATACACTATTACACTTCACGTTTGATTAGTATTTTACTTTTGGAAGTAGAATAATATATTTAATTTGTGAATTATTACATTTGATTAGTATGGAAAGTAAAATAAAATATTTAGTTGTAATTTATCATGAAAATCAGAACACATCAACAAATTAATCAGGCATGACTATCAGAAACAGAAAGGCTAGAATCGCCTTCTTTTAGACGATGTTGAGCTTGTGCGTGTTACTGTGTTACCTTAAATTTTCTGAATCAGAAACTCGTTATTTTTATTGTTTCAGTTCCTTTTTGGAGGCTCTTAGTCACAGTTTCTTTGTTTTTCTGCCTCAAAATGTGCATATCTTCCCAAATGACTTCACTCACTAGAATTAAATGTCACACTTGCTAAATCTGTTTCATGTACTACTACAAAAACAAATGTGTTAAAAGATCTATCTGATCAAAACAAGATAGAAAAATTAGTTTCTAACCAAATTTTTATGTTAAATGGATTGGGCGTTACTTTACCTTCGAAAGATTTATGTCAAATCAAACACATCTTGCAAGTCATATGACATGAATGTAGGGTGTTTTTATTTGTACTTTAAAAAGGGTACTCATATTTGACCACGGTGTCATTGGCCATAATATTTAATTACGGTAAGATTTTAATTTTTAGTAAATTATTAATAAAGATTCTAATTATTGTTTGATGTATGTTTACACTTGTAGCTTTGTAGTTAATTTTAGAAAGATGTTAGTCTTATTGTTTTGAAAATTTTCAAATGTACATAAAAATCTCCACAAATATGTTAATCAATAATCAGATAAAAAAATCTTTAATAAAATTTAAAAATTAAACTAATCTCTACCAAAATAAACAAGAATTTCATTTGAAAATTATGTGCTAATAAACTAAATTTATTCTGTTAATTATCGTTAACTATAAATATAATATATCATATACGCAATTGCCTTAAATTGACTGCATTGATTTTCAGTTAGTAAATTTAATTTAATTATAAGAAAAAATTAAATTATTAAATTAAATATGAAAAAGGGAGAGAAAAAAAAATACATATGATTTGAGAATTTTGAATAACAAATTAATCGGCGCTTCTCCTTAAAAAAATGATTGGCATCAATGCAAATAGGGTTGTGCAAAATCAAACCAAAAATTAAAAATCGAACTGAGGCGAGTTATTTGGTTTGGTTGCTTTAGTGATTTTTATCTTTAATTTTGGTTCGATTTTGAATATTAAAAACAAAATAAGTTTGGTTCATTTTCGGTTTCAATAAAAAAATATTTCGATTAAAATGGAACTAAAGTGTATAGATTATATTTTTTTAACTTATAATTTATAATTTTTACACATAATTGAAAAACTACAAAAATAAAAGTACACGCTCATTAGTGAACGAGTGCATAATCCAACAATGCTTCAACTTCAAAGTAAAAGATTTGCGAGATTTTTTTGTGTATTGAATTATTAACTATTAAATATAATTGTGACACGTGATAAGTTGAATATGTACGAGATTGAATTAAGGGATAATTTATTATAATTTATTTAATGTACTATTTGTTGTTTATTAAGATCCAATTATTATTTTACACAAAGAAAACGCGTTTTAACGACAGAAAACGCGTTTCTATAATGTACATATAATGCATATAAATATGTGATACGCACGCAAAAATATACATAGGACATTAAATTTTGTAAATAATGCTTAAAATATCAATATTATATACATATATTCATTGATAAACATATAAATAATGTATAATAGACAAATAACGATAAATAAAATGTATACATGCATATATTCAATCTTTAAAAATATAATTAAAAATTAAAAAGAATTTACAAAATAAAAAAAATATATAATCTATAATATTAAAATTAAAAAAAAACATAATTATAAGCATTATTAATCTAATTATTTACTTTCAAAATAAAAATTTCAATTAAACATAACTATTTTCGTGTATATATATATTATATCTAAATATATATAATAGACAAAGGAAGATAAATAAAATGAATACATTTATTCAGTATTTAAAAAAATAATTAAAATTAAAGAAATTAAAAAATAAAAAATATACAATTTAACATTTATATTATAAAAATAAAGTATAATTTAAAGAAATAAGAAAATAATATATTAATAAATGAAGTAAAGATCATATTAAACTGTTAATATAATGCAACATAAAAATAATAAATAAGCAAATTTATTATATTTTAAATTATCTAATACTCCCTCCGTCCCATTTTAATAGGATGATTGTGAGTTTTCACGGGGATTAAGAAAATGATTGGGAAAGATAATTAATTAATAAACTTCCTAATATGCCCCTATTTACTTCTTTGACATTGAATTAATACCTAATGTGAACATATTAAATATGAGTATATATTAGTAAATTAGATAAATATATTTAGAAACATGCCTATATACCGAGACATACCAAAAAGGAAAACAAGCCTATTAAAATGGGACGGGGGAGTAGTAAAATTAAAAAAACATAATTATAAACATTATTAATCTAATTATTTAATCGGTGAATAAAAAA
Source organism: Perilla frutescens (assembly GCA_026008535.1). Taxonomy (NCBI): domain Eukaryota; kingdom Viridiplantae; phylum Streptophyta; class Magnoliopsida; order Lamiales; family Lamiaceae; genus Perilla; species Perilla frutescens. Next base: position 41,853,784 of record BRKX01000004.1, read on the forward strand.
TTCAATTAAACATCACAAATTCATGTATATATATACTTTGTATCTAACTATTAACATAAATCTACATGGCACACTTGGTTCAGGCCTTACTGTAAGGCTTTACTCTTCCCACAAGTCATGAATTCAAAACTAGACTCATTGGCAGCTATTTCGTGATTAAATTACGGAATTTTCCATGTTATTTTTTTTTCAACGACTGAATTTGACGATAATTTAGCGACGGAAAATTTTATTGCTAAAATATGATTTTTTTGTAGTGTTTTTATAGCTTTAGATGTAATTGTTTAAAAAAAAATTAACATTCAATTAAAATAAAAATCGACCAAACAAACCAAAAAATTATGGTTTGATTAGATTCTGTCATATCAATCACTTTGTTGATTCGGTTTTCATTCTTTTCAAAATTTTGGTTTCTGCTTTTAATGGTTTGGTTTGGTTTGATTTTTTACACCAAACCAACCATTTGCATATTCCTAAATATAAAGTCATAGTGACCACGCTCACTGCCACTCATAAAATTTTTATACTACTCTTACAAAATTCAAAAATTTATACTCCTTTTAACAAATTTAAAATTTTATTTTTCATTTCAACAATATATTTTACACTCATCGTGATTAATACCTTTGATTATTATGTGATTCAATTTTTTAAAATAAAAAATATAACAAAATCAAAATAAATTCAACAATCTATTTAATTAATAAATTTGATTATTATCTAATTCAAAATATTAAAATAAAAAAATATTAGGAAAGAAAAATATATTAAACAATATATTGTATTCATAAATTTGATTATTATGTGATTCAAAATTTCAAAATAAATAACATATTTGATAAAAATAAAATAAATCCAATATATTCTATTAACAGTGATTTAAAATAAAATAAAATATAAGAAAACAAAAATAAATTCAAAAATATATTTTGTTTTTATAAACTTTTTTATTGTATGATTCAACATTTTGAAGTGTAATTAAAAAATATAAAATAAAAATATAAGAAAACTTTCAATTTTAAAATAATAAGTCAAATTATTTCTTAAATGAGTCAAGGTTATAAGAGTAAACAAACATTAATAAATAATTAATATTTTAATTAATTACTTACCAAATATTAAAACCTTTCATTAATTAAGTGGCAGACCACATGTGTGGTCAAATTGCATTACCCCTATAAAAATGATTTTTCATTCTATATCTACTTTTCACTATACACAATTTACACTTCATACTACACAATAAGTCTTTTTTACCCATCTTCCAAATCATTTTATCATTATTAAAAAAAAAAAGAGAATAATTGAATTCAATAGTCGTACGACCATCTCCACCTCCACATCCACACTATCTTCTCCAACGAGATACCTAGGTTTCCGGTGACTAGCGGATGAGACCTTCATCAGCTCAGTCCCTTCCCAACCCGGTGATGCCCAATTCTCCAACGACAACGTGACCAATGTGTTGGGTGGTTATAAGACTGGCAAGCGGTGGTGGTTACGGGTTGGGTGGATAAAGAGAGAGAAAAGGGAGGGAGAGAGACGAATGGGTTGTGATGGCGGTTCTTGCAGAGAAGAATAGTAGAAGAACGACATAAATGACGGACGGGAGAGTTTTTTTTTTAAATATTTTTATTTATTGTTTATTTTAATTTTTTACTAGTAAAGATATTTAAGTAATTTAATAATGAATTAATTTATTATGTGTTGTTGTGAAGAACAATTTTTGTATTATACCATGAGTTCCTTTAAGGCAATGTTTGGTAGCCTGGATAAAGACATATTAGTAAAGGTATCCAACAAGAACCGTGTGTTTGGTAGCCATTGCTTGTTCACGCGAGGCCCGGGGTGTAATTTACTGATTCGGCTGGTTAATGTATCCGACGCCCCCCTCGGTTACAGTTTCTAGCGTAGCAATCTTAGTATATATGCTTTTATCTAGGCTACCAAACATTGCCTAAACTAATTTACTCATTACAGAAGTTAGTTTACCAAATAAAACAATGTACCAAACAGATGTGTGAAACAATCTTAGTATATTTATCTTAATAACCAAACACAGAATTAAAATAGCTAATACGTAATTATCTTTCAAAGCAATCCAGATTTTATTAATGTGGGTATATCCGTACCAGTATACCAAACATTGCATAAGGCTTTAAGTAGTACACCCTCCGTTTCTGAATAAGTGTCATTATAACATTTAAATTTTGTTTAAAAAAAAAAATAGCATTCTACAAATTCGAAACAAAAAATTCACTTTTTTCACACATTTGCCCTCATTTATTGTACTAATACATTTATATTTAACTCATTTAATGTATTCACATAAGAGTGTATTAGGTAACTCAATTAATTTATTAATCTATATACATTCATTCATAATGACATTTAATCGGAAACGGAGGGAGTATTATAAGTAAAAAAAATTGAAAATTTAAATAGTTGACATTAAAACCTGAATGAGCAATTAAGTTTTTAATGCAAAAGAACTAAAATAAATATAAAGTCAACAGTCATGTATTTTCTTTGTTAAAAAAATTGTCAAATGATGTTAGAGAATAAATACCATTTGAAGTGTTGTTGGTATCCGAGGTTTTTTTAGATGGCATACACTTTGTAACACACACAATATTATACAACGTTGAGCTAACTAATTAAAAATAAATAAAAATGACTAATTTATAAATCTTCATATTATAATTATTTTGTTGATACAACTCATTGGATACGATGTACGATATGTTTCATATTCTTGTAATTCGAAACATATTTGATAGCATTTATCATGAGGAAAAGACAAAGTAGACCAGTGGCAAATTATTGAAAAATAGAAAATGATATGGGGTAAAAAAGCAACCTAAATGTTTTTTTTTTAAAAAGGCAAACATAAAATTTATTTCCTCCGTCGGATTGATATAGACTTATTTTCTTCTTTTGAATCTCCCAATAATTTCTATTTATATTTAGTTCATTAATTAATATATCAAATTGAATTTTCGGTTACACTTTCAGTGTTACATTCTGTGTTATATTTTAAAATTACGAGTTATTCTTGTATTTTTTTCTTCAATTTTATTTTTATGTGATTTAATTTAATTTTATGATTGCTTTTAGGGTTCACTCCACCCAATTAGGGTTTATAATTATTTTTTAATATTTAATTTTTGATTTTCAATTAATCATTCATTATTATGGTTGATTTTTTTAAAATTATATTTTATAATTTTTTTAATTTATTTATTTTATTGATTAATGTTGACTATGATATTTATGTTATAATTAATTTTTATTTAATAATAAATATTATTAAAATCATAAATTTAATAATGAAATACGGATTAAAACACAAAATTAATTCTAATGGTTCGACGTTGGGTGTCCCGGGAGTGTTCGCCTGTGGAGGGATTTTTCGAAACCACATGGGTTCAGTTATTGCTTCTTTTCTTAAGAAATTGGGAGTTGGATTTTCTTATGAAGTTGAGTTATGGGGTGCTATTATTGCTTTGGAATTTGCTGCTAGCAAAAATATGGCACATGTTTGCTTTGGGGTGGATTCTTCTGTGGTGGTTTGTGATGTTCAGTGCTAGGAATGGCAATGCTCGTTGGAGGATGAAGGCGTGTTTTGAAGGCATTATTCACTATATTGACAATATTCAGTTTCCTGTTTCACATATCTACACGGAAGGCAACCAAGTGGCACATAAATTGTCTAGTCATACTTGTTTTGCGGGATGGTGACTTTATTCTATTCCGGATATTCAATCTTTAGTCTTATTTTTTTGGAAATGACTATTTCAGAGCTACTGGTAAAGATTGATTTGTATTTTTCCTACTTTATTTTTCTTTTTTGATGTTCTAGACCGGGGATTGGTTTCGAGTGTCCATATATTTTTTTTCTTTTCTTTTCTGGTTCTAATAATACGCATCTCATTTACTAATATATACCCCTATTAAACAAGTTTACATTAAACATCAATTCATTATCAAACAAATAAATATGGACATATTATGAATTTTACTTGTTTAATTATCTTTTTCAATAATTTTTTAATCATATTGAGAAATCAATTAGTCTATATGAATGGGGCAAAGGAAGTAATATTTTGGAAATATTATAACAACAAAAAAAACTCAAAGGAAAATAGGAAATGATACGAGGTAAAAAAAAGCCAAACACGAGTTTTAGACATGTCAGATAACCATTACACTAAAGAGAAGTTTTTTATATTTTTCTGCAAAAATTGAACCGCCGGTGTCTCGCGTGGTGCAATCACCAAATGTTGACTTGTGTATTATGATCGCTACCAATATATTTTTTTGAAATAAATATATACTTTGAAATGAAAATTAGTGAACTCTCAAATTAAAATGATATTTTTTTTGCACTCAACACCTAAGTTTTTTAGAGGTATAAATTAAGTAATTTGAGATTGGATGAGATGAGATATTTTTACAAGCATTATGATAATATAGTCTGCCAAAAAAATTATTTATATTTTAATTAATTATGTGGGTTGTACTGACTGAGAAAATTGAAGATTGTGAAATAATTAATTTTAGCTAAGCGATAAAATAATCAAAATTGACAAGTGTGACAAAATTTATTGGAGGACTGATTCGAAATCACATGGGTAATGTTTTGGAAGCTTTTGCGTTAAAAAGTCACAAATGCACAGATGTTATCACAGCTGAAGCGCTGGCATGTCTCCGTGGTATTCAGATGGCTAAGGACTTGGGAGTTCAAAAGTTGATTGCTGAGGTTGACAATTTAGAACTTGCTAATGCTCTAATTAACAGGTTCGTTCCTCGTTCTTGTGTTGGAAATATTATCCATGACATTTTTGCTTTTACTTCATCATTTTCCACGATTACTTTTTGCTGAACGACACGTGATCACAACAAACCGGCACATGAACTTGCTCGGGTGGTCTTTTTGATTTCCCACTTATTTCTCTTCCTTTTCCAATTTACTCTCTTGTAATTACTGATGCTACATTTTGATTCATATATATATAAATATATGATGTTTCCCTAAAAAAAAAAAAAAAATTCCCCCCACCCCCCCCCCCCCCCCCGCCCAATCCCCGGCGTCCCCCACCTCAATTTCTCCCTTCCCAACCTCCAAATTAAATTAATTTGAAAGAAGAGGAAAAACCCCAAAATTTGAAATGGGTGATTTTCCACCATCGGCCCGCCGCACCCGCCGCCGCCGCCTCCTCTTCGGTATTGGCTACATTTCAAACATTCTCAGTAGTAAAGAAGAAGGAAATACATCGGTTAGCACCCTCCTCTTTTATATTCATTATTAATTTGTGCTGAAATAGCTTTCATTATGTTTATTTTACATGTTTTGTTAGAAAAATCGCTGCACATTTGATTCTTAAATGAAAATTAGGGATTTTGGTGAAGGGAAATAAATTAGAATAAGAGATACAATTTCATTTATGGAGGAACAAAATAATGACCAAATTTCAGCAAATTTAGTTAGATTCAACATAATCTCATTTAATTCCCAGTGAGAAATATTTAGCTTAAATGTCGAATGTAAAAACCTTGATTTGATATATGCAGATGGTTGGGGGTTTGAACTCTAGAACTCGCCCTTATTATCATCGGATGTGTAAAAAGGTGAGTTCGAAAAACATAGAGTCCCTCCCCGACGAGCTGTTATTCGACATTCTCCTACGTTTGTCAGTTGAAGATCTTTATGAGAGAGCAAGGTTCGTGTGCCGTAGGTGGTCTCACATAATCCATTCCGATGCTTTTGTCAACACACACCTTCACCATTCTACTTTTGGACTTGTTATCTCCGAAATATATGGATGGAGGAATAGGAATCTGATTTACGTGAGTGTGACAAAGCCTGGGCGAATTGAGATATCTGAGTTAATTTGCAAATTCAGAACAGCTTGGTCTAGTTGTAATGGTTTGGTTTTGGAGTTGAAGAGTAGTCTGAATATTTTGAATCCTGCAACAAAGCAGACATTCCTTCTCCCTCCATTTCCATATGAATGTAAATTTGGATTTACCGGATCATCTGGTATTGCATATAGTGCAGCTTCCATGAAGTATAAAGTGGTTCAACCACATCTTCTTCGAGGCGGGTCACGAAGAATGCGTCTTGGTATATTGACTGTTGGAGTGGACAACTCTTGGAGACATGTTGAAGTCGAGCATTTACCCCACAATGTTAGGCAACTCTGTTATCATACTCCATTGATTACTGAAGGTTTTATACACTGGGCAGCGGAGAGGGATAATGATAAAGTATTGACAATGAATGTGGAGACTGAAATCATTACAGAAACTAATCCCCCTCTTCCCGAAGCTTATCTGTCTACATCAACACATAAGTATTATCTGTCAACGGGAAGGTATCTAACTCTATTGGTTCGCCGTGAAGATCTGATGTGGGAAGTTTGGGAGATGAAATCTGCAGAAAGTGGAGAATGGAGAAAGCAAAGGCACTTTCAATTTGCATGTGAACATCCTGAGTTCATCTGGCCATTTGGTTGGGTTAAATACCCAGAGGTTTTGGCATGTCATACCGGAAGAGCACGCACTTTGATTTTGTACAATCTTCGTAAACATGAAATCGACTCTACCAAAGAGTTACCTAGCCTCACAGATGATTACAAAGCTGTGCCGCACAGGAACACCCTCGTATGGTTAAGCCCTTGATATATCCTTCATTCGTGTGTTAAACTTTTCTAGGATCTCTCGATTTATTTATAACTTGATTATATGGAATATTGGCGGAATATTTTTAAGACCATATATTATTAAAAAAATGAGTAGTACCTGTCATGGAACATATATATTTTGTAAAACCTTTCAAACTTATTGTTATTGATTACTGAAGGTTTTGTGCACTGGCAGGAAGAGATTGAAAAAGTAAGATTACCATTATTAGTAATCGGGTAAACATCCCAATTAAGTAAACAACATCAATATTTAATTAATTTCACTCTCTTCCACGTCATAAATATTCTATCCAACTGCATATAATTTGATAGTTTATCAGCAATTATTCTAGACACCCAACTACAACATTATATATTATTTTTTGTTTCCTTTTATTAATAAATATAATATAATTAGTTAGAATTAAAATAAACTATTATTATTACTGAAAATTGTAAGAACACAATATAACAAATTTACATAAAATAGACAATATGATAAAATACAAAATAAACAAACTAAGAACATAAATAACGATAAATTCAACATGAATTAAAAAGTGAACGATAGTATAAGAGTGCAATCCGATAGTATAATTAGATAGAATGAAAATATAGCAAAATTGACCTCTATTTATAGAGAATGAAAAAAATACGAATTTTGATATTTTTTTATATTTTTTTTATTTTAATATATTACATACAAAACATATGCATTATATCTATTTATCTAAATAAAATTTACATGACAAATAGAATGAAGATAAATGTTGTAATTAATTCTATAGGTGGAGACAAAGATGAGAGAGAGAGAGATCACATGGTCTCATTCTCCTCCATGGTCAACCAAGTCCGTTTGCTCTTTTTAAATTTTTAATTTCTTTTTGTCAATATCCACGTGGAGGTCGACCTCCACCTCCAAAACTTAATCGATAATGGTAGTCTAATGACAATGAATGTGGAGACTGACATCATTAGAGAGACTAATGTCCTCTTCCTCAAACTTATCTGAGACCTAAAAAGTATTATATGTCCACGGGAATGTTTCTAACCTTGTTGGTTGGGCGCAAAGATTTGATTTGGACTATGATTTATTTATGAAGTTCTTTTGATTCATTTTATTTGGTATCTATGATTTGATCATGTTTTAATTACTTTCGTGCTTGATTATGTATTATTTGAATGACCATTAAATAGTGCAATTAAATGTGTAGCACCCCAAACCCGGAGAGATCAAGGTGCTAACAGAACACACACGAAAGAAGAAAATCCCATAGAAAGATTTTCAAATAGAATAATCAATTTAGGATTTGCTATGTCAAATAAGCTTACGTTTAATAGTCAAATACTAAGAATTTATATATTTGACTAATCAAGAACCACTAGAAATAGAACTTAATAAATTCAACTGGTCAACCACATCAAAATAATAATAGTCAATTCATGAAAATATAACATGACCAAAACGCTCATAGGTATACACGTGGCAAAAGTCAAGGTTCAACGGAATCATAGAAATTAAGAACAACTCAGTTGACCATCAACAAAGCATACAACGGAAGCATATGAATCATATAATAGTTTGACCATAAATAATAAATTCAAAAGACGGTTAACTATAAAACAAAAGGTTTCCATTGGTCCACATTCGCCACCTGCCGTCATCAATTACCTGAAAAATATTTTAAATAATGGGGCTGAGTGTGAGAAAACACTCCGTGGATATACTCATACATTCGTCCCATAATTTGCATTAAGAATAACAATAATCATAATAAAAACTTCACATTTGACGTCATAATTCATACGCTCATTAAACATAGTGGAGACTGACCATAATGTGATCACATATCATCTATAACATATTCACAGCATATTCAGAAATCCTCATATGAGTCGTATCAAATCCACAATGAGCAACATAAACATAAATCATAATTCATTTTTCCATGATGGACGAAAGTTTCAATAAATTTTCAAAAGAGTTTTGGTAAGTAAGACCATCTTCTAGCTAAAAGTAGTTGTCGCTTTAATCTCAACTTGCACGTGCTAAACTTGCTGTCTCGGGTTAATACCTACACATAAAGACTATGTCTTAGAAGCTTATTAAGGTCGTTAACCTAATCTATAACGTAAATAAAGGTATAAGGGTAAGTCTATAAAATAAAATAGCGAAAAGACGACGCTTAAAGGTCAAACGAGCAATCCTAGCTTTAAGCTATACCGAGCCCTTAACCGAGTATAATATCTCTTAATCAATGGATTGAAATCATAATACATAAATTAAGGTTTAAAAAGATAATAATATACCAATAAAGTATCACTTATAATATAATATGCTTAATTTGAATTTAATAAAAAATTAAACAAAAATAGAAAAGGAAATAAAATAATTATATACATAAATAAAATTATAGTAAAAAAGATTTGAACCCATGACCTTAAATGTAAAATAATGATACCTTAACCACAATACTAAATGATTTTATACAACATAAAATAAACTGTTTTAATTAAATAGTTCCATAAATGCTTTGAATTAAATACACAAAATAAGAATTAAAACTACATCAAATGGATTTGAACCTGGACCCCTAATCATAAATAGTATACTTAACCATTAGGTTAAGCCTTATTTTCAAAATTAATCATCAATCATTAATTATACATATAGTCCAGAAAGATCTTATGATAAAAGATTAAAAATAATAAATATTACTTCAACAGGATTCGAACCCTAGACTTCTCAAGTATTAATCTAAACACTAACCACCAAACCATATACTATTTTCGAGAATTAAAAGGTGTTATTAATTATATAAGGTTTAAAATCATCTTTAATAAAAATGATTAAAATGAATTAAAACTGCATTAATAAAATTCGAACCCTTAACCTTTAAATTAACAAATCTGAACATATCCATTAAGCTAGATATAATTTTTAAAATTTATAACATGATTTTAATTAATTAAAGTTGAAACAGAAGACATTAATTGCAATAAAAGATATTTAAAAATGCATGCAAGAAAATTTAAACATTAGATGATATTAATTTAAACATCCACCATTGGGTTACACAATCCTTATAAAAATATTAACATATACTCTTTATTAAATAGTTACATAAATCTCTTCTTAAAATAAATAAATAAATGAAATAAAAATAAAAATAAAAAAAGGAAAACAAATACACAAACACACCTAGTAACACGCACACACATACAATAATCAACACACACACACACACACACACACACACTCAAACTCAAGGCACACACATACATATATAACATATTCCAATTTTTTCCCCTTCTTGTTCATTTCATTAATCCACCATTTAGCCTCTAAAGTATTCAAGAACACCATAAATAGAATTAAAAACATATTTTAAAGTTAATAATATAAAACAACCCAAAAATCACAATATATATACTAAAATTGAAAATAAAGGTGAAATATAAAGAAAGAAATAAAGTATTGATAGGTTAGGGATTAACCCATTCTTAGATCCGAAAATCGGAAGCCTGAACCTCAAAATTTCTTGAAAATAACCGAAGAATAAGAAAGAGGAGAAGAAGAGGAGTCCAAAAACGTAATTGCATGTCCGACCGGAAGCTCCGGCGGCGCCAACACCGGCAGCGGATGGGAGGGAAGGCGAGAGGGAGAGAGAAGAGAGGCTTGGGGGCTGACCTAAAAGAGGGATCCTCAAAATGACCTAGCTAATGAGTTAAATGTGTATTTATACCCCTCCCTAACATAACCCTAAAGCTAATTAAATCATAACTTGGTCAAATGAAGTCTCACTTAGGTGAAATCGAGTTCTACGGATTTGTATCGACGAGCACTATCATCTATCATATTCGATCATCTCGTTTCAATAACGATAGGTATCGAAAATAATTAAAAACATAAATGGGCTAAAAAGCCCATAAATTGGGCCTCAACATTAAAATGCCTAAATTTAGGCATTTGGGTCATGCAATCATAAATAAAATAGAGTTGAGCCTATTATTAAATTTTGGGGTGTTACAAAATGTGTTAATTCATAAATCAAAAGAGGAGCTTTAACACAAGATCTAGAATATTAACTGGTTTATCAACATCACTCGAGAGAGTTGCGATTAATTGAGTGCAATAAATCTCGGGATCCGTTAGGAGTTACATGATAGGTATTGAACGAGCACGTTAATATTTATTGTGAGATCCACATTCTAGGCATTTGGAGAGAAAGTTTAGAATACGATAGTGGTTGTTCTAGCATGGTTTAAATTCCAACATAGATGTTGAATGGAATGATTAAAAGAATAGATTAAATAATGAGTTTCCAATCCTAGAATGCATTTTTTTACTTCATTGCTTGAATTTGCACTATTTTTCTTTGTGTCTACAGTTATTTAATTTAATCATTTTATGCAATTTAATAATTAGTAACCAATTCGCTTTTTAAGAGTCTAGATAAATGTAGGAAGTTGTGTTTTGATAATTAGTAGTTTAATTATTAAGTCCTTGAGGATATGATCTTGTTCATTGCTATACTATTGTAGTTTGATTATAAATACAGAACAATGACGCGACTTATAAATTCTATAATGAATCTGCAAATTCTATTGGATTTAGTATCAGAAAACAAAATATCTATGAAGTCACTGAAAGAGTTATCGAGAAGATAAAAGAGACATAAGAATTCAGTCTCATCGCCCTGAATCAAGAATAGATTATGGTACAATGATGAAGATTAATGGTCGATATTTGAGTAAGTTTATAGTTCTAGAATTTGTTGCTGAGCATAGTGGCTATGATGTTGAGATCTCATAGAATAATATCAAGTGTACAAATTTTACAAGAAAATGATATTGCAAAATCTGTAATAACTCCAAGAGAAAGCTTTACTTTAATGGCAAAACAAGTAAGAGGACGTGAAAATGGGATTTGTTCTTGAGGATTATAAAAACTACTTGCGATCCAAGAGAACTATAGGTTTCGATTTTCGTTGTTAGGCTAGAGATTAATGTTCTAGTATGTGTGTATTGAAACACTTTTCATATCCATGGGAACTAGATAGGTTGAAATCTAGGCTATGAGGGGAGCTCATAATTCAATCAATTGAAAGAGAGTGTTCAGGTAGAACGGGTTTTGAGTAAGGTGAGGTCAGCTGTATGTAAGATCTTTAGTAAATGATACATCTATCTGAGTAGTGGATTATTTATCACAGACTTGACAAGTCCCCCTGACGTAGATCAGTTAATCGAAAAGGGTTACCAATCTCCTGTTTACTTTACTTTCTGTAATTTACTTTAAGTTCATTATAACGTTCATGAACATTATAGTGAACATTATCTTACAATGTTCTAGAACTTCTTTGAGGACGTTTACAGCACATATACTTTGTACAGGATATACACTTTCAAACTTAAATAACACAATTAATGGAAATAATGGATTCTAGAGGAGAGTTCATACAATGGCTTTTAGGACAGATTTCTTGACTACTTAACCTTATTTAATTTATCAATGGTGGAAAATCACTTAACTGTTATCAAACTGTTCTCACGAACATATATCATATCATAGAAATAATAGAATGAACATGTACTTCACTACGGTTGGTTCTTCACACACGTCATTACTCACAACTAAGTACCTTGGACTTAAATTCTTATGTAACACTTGTTCACTTGGTCGGTCCTTCCAAGCATCACATAAAATGATTAATCTATTTTATCCAACTAATTAATCAGTCACGACTAGAATTTTCCAATTAATTAACTTGCCTACATATACTGTTGTAGTCAATATACACATGAGAACTCCAAACAAGAAAACCAAATACCCAATGATAATCGAAAAATATATATCAATAAATCAAACCATGAATCCAATGTACTTACAAACTAAAGAATCCAATAGAACAACTACATAGAACATAATTAAATAGAAGAACTCGGAGTCTTCAATCTTGACGTAGCCCAAACCTCCACTTCTCCAAAGCCTCTATTGTACCGCCATAATTGTATACTTTGGTACGTCTCATGTTACGTCTTTTCTAATGAGTAGAGGGGGTATTTATAGTGTTGGAGGGAACCCTAAGGTTAAAATGAAGCTCAAAGTGGAGAAAAGCCTTGAAATCCCAAATTGGATCTGTCCAGATTGACTGGTGGGTCGAGTGCTAGGTCAACCCGGCCATGTGTATTTTATAAAGGACTGGGTCGACTGATGGGTCATCCCGTGTGCATGCTTCACTAAAACGGCCCATTTTTACTCATTTCTGGTTCGATTGAGCCTGTTCAACTTGCACAATGTTCCTAACTTGATTTTCCATATTTATAGGCTCTTCAATCACTCATTTAGACTATGTTAAATTATTTTCATCAATTCTCATAGGCTTTTCTCTTTAAAACCTGTCTAAAGGTCTAATTGATCCCTCCTTTAGCTCTCCAAGCACATACTTGATCATTTTACATCAAATAATAATCAAATTCACCACTATTACTGCAAAACTCACAAATACATCAAAAACCTAAAATGATAACATAATGAGCACAAAAACTATGAAAATCACACAACTTATCAACTTAAACACCATCAATTCATATATAAAAGTTGTGTAAAATACACAGCTATCAGCTACCAATATCAAAAATGTGCTAGCTAGATTCAACATACAGATTAAAGAAGTGTTTTATACATTTCGAGCATGGAATGCATCTACTCAAGGAAATGTGCTCCCCAAACACATAATGAGATAGATGAGAGAAATAAGATTCCTTATGCCTCTGCAAAAGGAAGTCTCACATATGCTATGCTATGCATAAAACCCGATATCTGCTATGTAGTGGGCAGTGTGGGAAGATATCAATTTAACCCTAGTTAAAGATGATGGACTGTGGTAAAGAGCATTCTCAAAAGGACTTGAGATTGCATGTTCATTTACCACTCAGACAATCTAATTATCTTGGGTTATAAGGACTTAGTTTTTCCAAACTGATAAAAAGGATCAGAACAAATCTTCCTCAGACTACGTGTTTAAATTGGGAAAAGAAGTCATGACATGGAGGAGTAAGGCAGAAACACATGCTCACTCCACTATGAAAGCCAAGTATGTAGTTGACTCTGAGGCTACGAAGGTCGTACACCTCCATAGTTTCTTGTTGGACTCAAGCGTGGTTCCCGATTTACCTTAGGAGTATATGATAACTCTAGTGCAGTAGCAAATTTGAAGGGAATCCATAGTCTATATACGGGAAAATTAAACACATAGATTTAAAGTACAACCTTATACAAGATATAAGGGAGGAAGATATGGCAGTGGTCAAGATTGCATTGGAAGACAAAATGGTTGTTCCATTCATGAGCCTTCTAAGCTCAGACCTTCATTGATCAAGTAGAGATAGTGGGAGTTGATGTAGACCCGGGATCGTTTTGAGTTTATGTTTTGTTGGAGAGTTAGCCTGTGTGGTGTTTATACTTGAAAGAAATGCTTCGAGTATAAGTGGGAGATTGTTGGTTTTGTATACTAGAAGCTTGTCTTTGTACACATTAAATAATATTAAGATGATATATATTGAATAATAATTGCAGTCACTGTGTGCATTTAATTATTCGTATACTTAGTCACATATTTTATATACTTGCATTGCAGAGGATATGGTGTAGGTCAACACACAGTTGAGATCATATCATTGGATTCATTACATTGTATTAAAAGGCTCACGGCTTAGATGGTCCTGAACCCACCAATTGAACACCATAGAATAATCTGATAGTTAGTTTATCTTGACTAACTGATTATTCTAGTACACTGGCTTGTGTATTGAGGAGGATTATGATAGAATACTATTCTCTATTTTGACCTTAAGTGTGAGAGTAAAGATCCACAGAGTTCGGGTTCTTAACCTATATATATTAGCGGACATATATATGTTGTGTCGACTGCTTTGATTTATCAGTGAGTGAGATTTTTTGATAGGATCAACAACCTTGATATTTTAGGCAGTGTTATTTACATATATGATGAGTGGTGCATTATATATGGCCACTGTGTCCTGGTGTGCCAGATTGATGTTGTCCCCTTGAGGAAGTACAAAGATCATGAGAAGCCCTGCAGACAGAATATTAATTTATTCTTAACATTATACGGAAGTCATGCGATACTACTCTCGGAATAAGATATTAATTAATTATAGCTGTTAGAAGCTTACATAATTAATTAACGGACATTATATTTTAAATATAGGGAATGACTGGACTAAAGGAGAAAGTATATTCGTAAATATGTATTAAATTGATAGGTCAATATTATTTCTTTAGTGAAATAAAAATAATACTGAATTTATTTAATTATATCCTTGTTATGGATATTGAAAGTTAAATAAATTAGCAGGCCAATTTAATATTCTTCTAGATCCATGTTGTAGCCCAAAATAACAATAATGGACTGGGAATGGAATAAAAGTTGGAGGCCCAAACCCATTAGGGTCTGATTAAGTAATTTTTGAAAATCTCCTTATTAATAAGGGATGGATTTTTCAAAAATTACACACAAGTAATACAACCCCTCTTTGTGTTCTCTTGATTCCTAGGATTTCTATACAATTTAGTAGTTTGTAGCCCACCCTACATCTAGACAAAGTTCGGAAATACAACAGAAGATCAAGAAGTAGAATTGTGGCTGATGAAACTTTCGAACACCATGAATGAAGTCACCGACTTTGTGTTCTCCATCAACAACGGGACTAGACCTTTAATCCTGTGATCAACCCGATAATATTTATAAGTCTTAATTTTGATTGTACTAACTATATTCCGCACTAATAGTTTCGAAATTGAACTTGCATGTTAATTCAACATAGGATAATTAATGTCACACATAAAATTATGATTTACATAAGCATAGAATTAATGGCATCCAAATAGATCGTGTGGGGTACAATTAAAAAAAACCCCAACACTTTCAACAACAAGATTAGACCTTTAATCTTGTGATCAACCTGACATTAATTTGTAAGTTTGTTTTTGACTGATTCTATGTTTTCGCTTTTAGTAGATTTAAAAAATACAACTTGCATGCAAATTCAACTAGGGCTAATTATTTACATCGCATGCATAAAATATGATATATATGAGCTAGGATTAACGAACATCCAAATAGATCCTGTGGTAGTTCAATTCGAAAAAACCCCAACAAGCATCACCAGTTCCAATTCAGAAAGAAGACAAGTGTTGGTCCCGGTGCGAGCCTTTCTCAGTTTAGATGGGGGGTTAATAAATTGACTTCAAAAACTTTGAACAGACGCGAAATAGATAGGGCCTTAACTCGCTTTTGAGATTTATCTGTGCTGACTGATTAGTTGAGTGAAGCTGACAGAGGCTTAGCTGGTGAGCTGATCAATTTTCAACTGGTAGCTGGAAGACGTGGCTGAAGCTTATCAGTTCAGTCTGTGTGTCTGAATGTGTGCAGTTAAAGAACTTGCAAAAACTGGAGAACAATAAGAACATCACACACAGAGATTTATAGAGGTTCGAAGCTTCCTGCTTCTACATCCTCTCTTCCTTCCGCAGAAGGGCAATCCACTATGCAAGAGTAAAATTTCTTTATTACAATTACATAGTGAAGAATTCCTGTTGGACCTGAAAACGACACCCTTTAACCTGAGTGCGGCCTCCTTTCCAACTATTACTGTCCCGAAAGAACAGACCCATCAGTACACGCTCCTCCTCAGCTAGTTTCTAGGTCGACAGCTCACACTTACCGGTCCCAACTGCTCACTGAGACTTTAGGTGTTATTGCTCATCTTTACACGATTTTAGATCTCGCTCGATCTTCAAGAGAACAGTCTTGAATCTGTTATCAACATGGAGTGCTTTTTTCTCTTGAGCTGGGTGGTTGATCTTTGAGGACTGTACTGAGAAGTTTTGCTCTTGCTAGAATTCTGTGTTAGCTTAGCAGCTTGCTTGACTTGAAGCACGCCTTCTCAGTATGAAACTTTTCGCACTTTGAGAGTCATGAGCTTTGAGCTGTAGAGAGATAGAGAAAAAATAGCTCGTTCTGCAAAATAGCAAAGTTAGATTGGCGAAAGTGTTGGCCAAAATTGATTTCACCCTCTTTAAAAAGATGAGTGAATTTTGACCCTTATGAATGGTGATGTTTAGAAATCACTGACAGCAATTTAATGCTTATAGCCATTTTGAAGCTCTTTTTAATGAACTAGCCATTTTGACTTTAATATTCCCTGCTCTCAGATCATCAGGATCTTATAAAGATTTCCTGAAAAGATCTTCATTAACTGCTTGTCAGTAGGAGCGGGTGACTTAGCTGATGGGTTCTCAGCTAGCTTAGCTTTCGGCTCTGAGTTTGTTCAATTGTTAGATCTTCAGCTGCCTTGAGCTTCTATCATGATGTAGTCTAGTTCAGCTGACTTATCATCTTCCAATTCTAGACTCATCAATTGGCTACTGATTGAGCTTTTACCTTTTCCTTCTCTGAACTGATCTATGGTCAGTTGAGTGAAGGCTCAAAGCATTCAGAGTAATTTTGTCAGTTAATTGATCTTTGATCAGTTTAGGATCGGCTCTGACTGATCTCTGATCAGATCAGTTTCAGCTTTTAAGCTGACTCTGTTCATCAGTCTATCCTGGATTTTTGCTGAGACTGATGATCAACTCATCTGTGGGTGCCTACCAGTCTCCAAGGTTCTCTTCCCCCTTTATAGCTTATCCCAAGCTTTGAGGAGTTTACTCTGACTGGTTTGATCAAGGAAATCTGCAAGCTGGTTGACCATGCTTCTGAATAGCTGTCTCTCATCTCAGCTCGAAGTCTTATTTGGTCATTATCCTTGATTTCTAGCTTTGTCATAACCTGCAGTTTTTCATTAAATCATCACTCATATTTTGACATTTCATCAAAACCGTCATTTGGGATTTTCCCAATAATTTTCCTAACAATTTCCCCCTTTTTGATGATGTCAAAACCAGCTGATTTGATGATGGAAAAACTGTACAAGGCTATCATTCATGAATGAGCATTTGAGCCTGTACTAGTTCTGGTGACAAGGCTGAAAATAGACTTCATTCATAATAACAGTCTTAGATGTTTGTAGCTTTTGAAAGCTGGCATTTTATACATTCATGAGTGTCAATGCTTTGATAAAAACATCAGAGCTTTGATAAAAGATGAGTTATCAGAGTGATGAAGCATTTCATTAATATGTGAGCTCAACGAGTTTCATCTGTAAGGTATTAGAGTTTTGCTGATCAAGAAATACAGCTAAAAATGACCTTCAGATATCTGATTACTCGTTTGCACAACTTGAGAAGCTTCAAATGTTTCAGTTCTAAACACAGCTCAATTCTGATTATCATGCGAATTATTAACTGATGTTCCTTAAGCTATTCAAATGGACAAATCAGCATGATCATATTTTTTTTTTTGTATTATGAACAAAAGAGCATGTTTTAGAAACTGAATGAGCATAGAAGATGAAGAATTATAGGAAGTAAAAGAGAGAGAATATCAGAGTTGATATTTTAAACTTTCTTTTTCAGTTGGAACTGTTCACCACTTAGTTCCGTCTTCTCTTGCTCGATTCTCCTTTTTCAAATTTACAGTGAGATATGCTGGGTATGCTGTGAATACCCCATTCTTGCTATTGATTCAGCTGAGCATTCTTCAAAGTCCAACGGTGATCTTGAGCTGGGCCATGCTCAGGTTGGACTCCCCCTCACGAATAGCTTTTCCCTGACGGATAGCTTCCCCCTCGTGAATAGCTCCCCCTGAAAGACAACTTGCCTTTGAAACTGTACCTATTTCTGGACTTCTCTTTGGATCCCATCCCAAAGAGTTATGTCACCTTGCCAGAAATCATATGTTGAAACATATGATTTTCCATCATCAATATATCCTTCCCTCTTTTTGGCATCATCCAAAAGAGCGAGTTGATGAAAGTCATAATAAGGCAATAACAACTGTGGCAGAGGAGAGAAAGAAGTAGCCAACAGGTTGTTAGTGATGAGGGGAGCTTGGGGTGCAGAAAAAGGAGCGGACAGCCATAGATGAGACTCCTCTGTTGTCATCAGCTGGTCAAGATCTGAGAAGGATAGATGATCTTGCCAAGGAGAAGGGGCTGATGTGATTTTGAGAAGTGGCTGTTCCGGAATGGTGATGATGGAATCCTCTTGAAGAAGAGTTGCAGACGAGTGTGAGGGCTCATGTTTAGGAAGGGGTGCATCATGGAGCACCAAGGTTTGGATCCTCTGAATCATGGAATCCTCTAGGACTGATGGAGGCATATTAAGTAGATGGTTCATCCAGCTTTGGCTCCATTCACCTTCCTCAATCCAGTATGAGTAGCCTCTTTTGTCTGCCATCATCAACATGGTGGCATCATCCACGCTGTACCTCCAGTGGTGATACTGGAGATATCTTTGAAGGTGTTCGACGAGAAATGGACTATGCTCTCTTATAGTACCAAAGCAATTATTCAGTTGCTGGTCAAGGCTTGTATTGAAGCCTCTTCCAGAGATTCTGGGGCAGCGACATAAGGAGGTTCGCTGGTTGCAGGGGCAGTAGACTCGTCACTTGTACAAGTATAGGAGTCACTGTCAGTCAGGGACTGTCCTGCGTCAGCTGGAGGATCAGCATAGAGAAGCGGTTGCTTTCCTTTTGCTAGGCTGGGGTCCTCCATGAGCTGAAGTCTCGACTTTCTAGGGTGGCCAGTTACATTTTCATATCTTCGGTGAATGTAGACTGTAGGAAGGAGATCTCTTCTGGTGAGAGTATATCCACCAGGGACTGTTCCGAGTTGCTTCGTGATGATATGACTGAGTCGATTTGCAAATCCTAGCTTGGCATTGAATGTGCCAGAGGTTAGGTCGAGCTCAGCATGCCTTACATGACAGTGAAGCTGTGTTAATATATAGGATGCCCAATCATCCTTGCATCCATAATATATTGTGGCCATAAGATGAGAGGTGTTATCATTGAATTGAGCATTTGCGATGCTACTCTGAAAGATGTGCACCACAATGTCCAGAATCTGGGCCATGGTTGGAGAGAGACTATCTTTCAAATTGTTTGAGAAGTCTCTGTTATCAATATGTGGACGTTTCCAGACATTCCACATCTCCAACTTTGAAGGAAACACCAATTCAAACACCTTTGGGCCATGATCAGGGAGCTGGAACAAGTTGGTTCACACATCTTTGTTGATGATGATAACCTGATCTCGAACAACAGAGATTATGTTGTGTCCTGAGATTTCTACGTGAAAGTAGAACTCAGCTATGAGCGGAAGATGCTTCCATGTGGGCTGTGCTGTCATAAATGACAAGAGCCCGCATGACTCCAACAAGTGAAAGATCATGCTGGTCTTCTCATGATCGATTCGAGCTTCAAGAAAGGCTCGATCAATGAACTTATCCATTGTGAGCTTCTTTATCAGAAGTTCCATATCCATCGATTGGAAGGATAAAGCCATTTTTTGATGATATAAGAAAAGAAGGAACTATGGATAAGTGAGAAGATAAAGAGAGGAAATGAAGAAGTTAGAGAGAGAATTTTATCTCTGTTGAATATATTTTTGCTTCTTCAACCTCTCCACTGCTTTTAAAGTAGGAATTTTGCATGCATTAAAACCAGAGCAATCGAGTGCTTACTGGCTAATCAACTATTTGATTTGAAGTAAAGTTAGCTGAATAAATGTTGCATGCATCTCAATCGTCCACTTGGATTAATACTTTATGATCAAGCGGCTAAGATCTGAGGGTTTGAAAATCTGAGTAGTTGCCATATATAGCACAATATTTTTCCAGAAGATTTGCTATTTATTTACCTCAGAAAAATTCGTCTCGATATACTTTAATGCTAAGTATAGAGACTTAAATGGAAACTTAGATGAACAGTAAGCTTATTTTGAAATGATAGTAATAACTTTTTCAAAAATAAGCTGAGAGGAATAGAGAGTAGAAAAGCTTATCGAAGTGGATCGATCAGGCAGCTGATGAGAAAATGGTCTTGGAGCTCGAGGCGTCAGTTTCTTGCTGAACTGATGATGTCGCCTTTAACTGATGGAATCAGTTTTGTTGAGCAGCTGCCGATTGACTCGTTGTCAATTTCCTCTTCTTGAGTGGCTGTATGGGGCTAGCTTCACTGCTTTATTTAAAGCTATTAGACCATTTTCTTTTGGAAGCTGAACTGGAAATGTTCTGGGGGGAATCATTTCCTACTTGGGTCTCAGCATGCTGAAGTTGCTGAAGAGCAACTGCTGAGGTAGTCAGCTTCAACGAGGTCAGCTCTTTAATTCCTCTGCAAGATGAGCTGGGTTGATTTACTGTCAGTGTCACAGCTCTTGAGCAAGACTTGATAAGCGGAGTAACATAACCTCTGGATAAGAGATTTGGAGACATAGCAGTCTTCATCAGCGTCACAGCGTCACAACTCTTGAGCAAGTTTTGAGCAAGACTTGATAAGCGGAGTAACATAACCTCTGTCTTCATCATCTTTGACTCCACTCTATCCAGGATGTTAACTCCTTGGGATTTCCACTACTTGAGTATGAGAGAGATCTTTTTCTATCTCTTCAGTGGTACCCACAACTTGTAGATTTTCCTTTTCTGACTGAATTGTATCAAGATTCAGTTATAGGCAACATAGATCAACTGGACTGTTAGCACACTAGTTTTCAGTTGCAACTCCTTGCGATCTCAAGATGGCTTGAACATCAGCTAGCAGGGTCTTAGCTGGAATGTTGTTATCAAGTCGATGCTTCATAATCCGCTGGACTTGGATAATACTTGGAGGAAATAGATTTGATACTCCAATTCTCTTCACGTTGCCACAAGCTCATGCCATGAAAGGCTGTAAGCAAGAAATGTGACTGGATTGACATTGAGTGTCTCCAGTTGTACCAGTAAAAGTACCGGTGCAGCTGTTTGAATAGCTGATTATCTTGCTTGGCAACATACGTGAAGTGAGTGAGAAGGAGATTCGTTACATCCTTCTAAGCACTCTTGACTTCATATTCACCACTGTAGAAAGTGCGAATATTGTCTTTAGTCAGTTGGAGAGGAGGGCAGGCTCTCCTGAAGTACTCAGCTCCATAATTTGGATGAGGAATTCCAATAAAGGGAATGAGCTCATCTGGATCAGTGCAGAGTTTAAAATCAACTGATGATCCATTTTTGGAGTGAGGAGAGGGAACTTCATTGGCATCTGAACTGCTTGAAGTTACATTGCCAGATTTGGCTTTGAATTCCCTCTTCTTTTTGAGTGACTGAAGATGTGCTTTCCCTTTCTTGGGAATCCAGTCGGAAATGAGGAATGGCAGTGCGTCATCATTTGGAAGATTCAGCATATCTTTTAGGAGCTTGCTCATTCTTAGAACAAGTCCTACTTTGGACTCAAATCTCTTAGTTCTTTTTGAGTCAGTGGCTTTGATGACTTGATGCTTGAATTGGGAGAATACGAATTCTGCCCAATTAGCTTCCAATCCTTCAACAAGGTATATCATTACCTTGTATCTTTCTTGAGTCAACTGACTCAAGCTTCCAATGGCGCCGAACATCATCTTGTTCGTAATATCGAGTATGACCCCATACTCGGGCTTTAAATCAGTTTTAGTTGTGGTAAAACTGAATTGCTTGGAGCAGTTTAAAGCACGCCATTTTCTCCAGTATGGTTCAGCTGAATCTTTCAGATCTTGAACCCTGGAGCCTTTTCTGGGAAGTTGAAAGATTTCTGCAATCTTTCTTTCAGTGATTTGGAGTTTCTTTCCTTGAATCACTGATTGTATGACCTTCCCATCTGCAGTAGCCTTTGTGTGAAGCAAGAACTCACTTACCAAGTTTTGTCAGAAAAATCTTGGAGGAGTTTCTAGGTAATGCAGAATTTCGGTCTTGTGAAGATTGACTAGAAGAAAAGGATTGTGTGATTCTTGAAGAATCAATTGAAATTTCTGTTTTTCCAGAAATTTATCTCTCATCATTTGCTCTTTGAAGGAGGTAAGAGCTCTTAAGTTTTCAGCCATTTTTGAAAAATTTGGCTGATTTTGATTTGAAGCTTTTCTTCCTTTTGAGAGAAAAAGAGAACACTCTTTTTTAAAGAGAAGAGAAGTCTTTTGATAGACTGCTTTTTTTTTTTAAATACAGTGGATATTGAATGTGTTGGTGTGTTGTGTTCTCTTCAAAGTTTTGACAAAAAGGGTTTTTATGAGAGATGAAGGTGACTCATAAATGTGTTAGTTGAAAGAATTAAATTCTCTTTTGTCATTTTTAGTCGTTGGTTTGAAATGACCATAAATCGTGTTAAAGTTTTACCAACGGTCTGAAATTTCAAAATGAATGCTGACATGTCATAAAAATATTTTGAAATGATTTTTATTTCCCCCTTTTTAAAAAAAAAAATGAAGTACACTGAATCACAAGATAATCACTAGAGAGTCTTGAATCAGCTGTGCTTGATCAGGCTCCTAGTCTCGCTTGTGTTCAGTTCTTCTTCTTTTGGCGGCAGGCAGAATGGGGCTGCTTTCCTCATCATCAGAGCTAGAGGACTCACCTTCAGAAGATTGGAGTTCTGTGTGGGCTTGAAGCCTTCTGATCAGCTTCTCATGTCGCTTTAACTGATGTTGAAGACTTTGTAGAAGTTCTTCTTGCTAAGCTGATAATTGACCTGACAACCATCTGAATTGATATTCGACCTAGATACTTCCTGAAGGACTTGATTGATCAGTTGCAATGGTTAGCTGCAAATCATCTCATCTGGATGATATTTCGTCTTCGTCTTCAGTAGCTTCCAGTTCTTCACAAAGAACTGTTTTGGATTGATCAGCTATTTATTCAGCTGTTTTTGCTGCTAGTTGATCTACATCCCTTAATTCAACTGTGTTGTGACTTGATTCCAGGGGAGTTTCTGGATCTGCCTGGGCTTGGGCTTGAAGTGCTATTTGGACTGGATCAATAAAGATCACTATGTCCTGCACTTTAGAAACTGATGTTAGCTGAGCTATTTGATCAGTTGAATCATTGACAGTTGTTTCCTCTTCTGCTGGTGGAAAATAGGTTTCTGTTGTTGCTGCTTGCGATTCTTCTGGGAGAACTGAGGGTTCAATGTGTTCCTTGGTCGGTTGTGGCACCGCTGATTGAACTGGTGATTTGAGTAATTCATCAAACTCTTCATCACTAATAGTTCTTTCTGCAGCATCTTTGACATCTTCTGGTTTGACAGGTGAGTCTGGATTTCATGCTCCATGACCTGTGGAGGAACTCCAGACTGCAGTTCTTCTGCAGTTTCATCAATGATGTCATCAATTTGTGTCTCATCCTCTCTTTGAGGAGAATTTTCAATATGACTCCTTGGGTCAGTCTTCATTATTCTGTCAAACAGCAATTTCTGCTTTATTCTGATGTACTTCTATTTTGTTTCGTCGTTCTCAATAGAATTAACAGGCAGCTGTATTTCTTTCAATTTTCTCACTTTCTCGACAATTTCAAACATAGATCCTTCAGCTGGATTTTCACATTATTTGCGGAGGTGAAGCTGTTGTTTGAGCTCGTTCCTTCTTGGTGCCCAAGCATTCTTGGTACTTGTCCATGTTGAGCTCTATTCTTTTTCTCATTTCTAGAAGCTCATTCCATGGAATCCCATGAGCATTAGGAATGAATCAGCTTCATACACGTGCCTCCAGAGAAGCCAATAAACATAGCTTAGCAAGGTGTTGTAGAGTTCTTCGTACCCAGATAGCTCTGCAGTAAAGTGTCGATCCATATACTGATTGACTTGTTTTAGAGCCCAATTTCTGATGTTCTCTCCTTTTGAGAAGGCCTTGATGTTTCCTTTGGTTTTGGGCATGGGTGGGTACGTGAACTGAAAGTAGTATGCTCCAGCTTCTCGGTGTGGAATTCCCTGAGCAGGAATGATGTCTCTTAGGTCTGTGCATAATTCAAAATTAGTAACAGACTGATGTATGTGTTCTTCAGCAGTGGTTCTAGGAGAGTCTGGTGGAGAACTTTGACTCCTTCTTGTTCTTGAGCTTTCAACACTTCTTTTGCTGAGTTGCTCAGTCATCATCTGAGCTGAGTGAGGATCTGAACTTCTTGCTGATGAGTTGGCTGAAGAGTTTTCTTCAGTGATGATTGCTCTCCTTGCTCTTCTGACTATTCATTGTGCTGATGAACCAGTCCCGGTTGATAGTGATCTGGCATTAACGGTTCTGAGAGATTGAACATTCAACGGCGTGCCGAACTTCTGAGACAGAGGAATATCATCCTCAGAATCTGTAGATGTTTTACTTGATCTTTCAGTGTCTACTTTCTTTCTTTTTCCTTTATAAGCAGCTTTCTTATTGTGTTGGATATTTTGCTGAGTGGCAGACTCATTGATGAAGACTGACTTCGTCTGTGATTTTGGAATATAGTCTAGCCACGTGACTATTGTGAAGAGTCTCTCTTCCTTCATTAGGTCAGGGAGTTGTTTTTCCAGGATCAAGCTGATTCGGTTGAGAAAATACATTCCATGAGGGAAGTTTTTGTCATTGTCGTTCTTCTCCTAGGAATCGACGAACCTTTTGAGTTCTCCGAAGAAGAATTTTGCGCAGTTGATCTTGATTTGATACATGATTGCTGCACAGACCTGATACTTGGGTTCTGACATTTCTAACCAGCTTCCAGTAGTTCCGATGATTATCTTGGAGGCAATTGAGCCTAATACTTGAAACTCTTTCTTGAAGAGGGTGATAAAGTAGTTCTTCTTGAACTTGGATGTTGCGTCTGCCCGTTTCCACAGTCTGTAATCACTCTCTGAGTCTGAGTAAATATCTTCAAGATTGGCTCCGCTAGTTGAAAGGCTGAACATTGCTCCTAATGTTTCAGCTGTGACTTTGAATCCCTATCCTCTTACTTTTGTAGTAAAGAAGTCCTCATTTTTATACCCATCAGAGTTGAGGTAGAACTCAGCTACGTGTTTTGAGTAGGCTCTTGAGGGAGCTGCTTCAAGGATTACTTGCAGTTGAGCATCATATAATCTGGCAATGATTTCTCCACTTAGCTCTGAGTTCTTGCAGTTGTTGGAGAACACGGTTGGCTCAAAAAACTTATCCTTGAGCAGTTTGTCACAGAACTTTGATGAGTCTTCTCCTCTTGATCGAAAATTGAACTCTCTTCGTGTATGATGAACATAATTTTGAGCCATGATTTTGGTTTGAGAATCCTTTTAGAGTGAGAGTGATTTTTTTTAGATGACTTAGGGTTTGCTTCTTTTGGAGAGAGAAATACTTGAAGGCAGGTAGTCTGAGGTTGGTGAGATAACTTTGAAACTTCAGCCAAGTTATTTATGAGGTGGGGTAATTTCAATCCAACGGTCAGAAAATTTTAGCTTTGGTTGACCTGAACGGTTCTGATCATACGATGCCGAAGAGTCGGCTGAGTAAGGCGTTCAAAATTTATCCGTTGAATTGATTGAGGAGAGAGAGAGAGAGAGAGAGAGAGAGAGAGAGAAAGTAGGTGGGGTCAATGATAATAGTTGAGAGACATGTCATTTTACTGTTCAGTAATAAATTTAATTTGAACTTATCTGATTGTTGCTCTTCTCCAATCTCCACGTGGCATTTGAGCTGCTGATGTCATTAGTTGTCTTCTCGACTGATGATCCTCTTGGCTTGGAGTGATAAGTTCCAGCTGGAGTCTTTTCAACTTCGACTCCTTTGTCAGCTTTAGCTGTCCTTTTCAACTTTGCTCAGCCTAAGCTCGTCAGCTGCTTCCTTCAGCTGTAACTTTATCTTCATCAGTCAGTTTTGAATTCAACTGTTCTCATTAGTTGAATATGACTGGTTGAGAACTGATGCCTTCTGCAATCAGTTTTACTTATTTTCAACAGCTTTCTTGCAGCCTTTTGCCATTATTTTTAGAACTGTTGTGGGCTGTATCAGTTTAAGCTCCAAAGCTCAGAATACTAATTCCCTCTTGAGTCAGTTCTCATCATCACTGGGAGTGCTCTTCTTCACTCCTCCTGTTGGACGATCATCATCCTCCTTTGAAGCTAGTTCAAGCAATCCCAATTGGATGCATAGCTCAACAAATCTAGCTTCTGGAAATGGCTTGGTAAAGATGTCGGCTATTTTTTTCTCCGTGTTGACATATTTGATGCATATGTCTTTCTTCTCAATATGATCTCTGATGAAGTGGTGCCTGATATCAATGTGCTTTGTCCTTCAATGTAATACTTGATTTTGAAATATTGCAATAGCACTATTGTTGTCACAGTAGATTGGCACTTCTTCAGTCTCCACCTTATAATCCTTGAGCTGTTGCTTCATCCATAAGATTTGAGCATAACAGCTTCCAACAGCTACATATTCCGCTTCAGTTGTTGACGTGGCACCTGAGTGCTGCTTCTTGCTAAACCAGGATATCAGTTTGTTTCCAAGAAACTGACATGTTCCACTGGTACTTTTTCGATCAATTTTGTATCCTCCGAAGTCTGAGTCTGAATAGCCGATTAGACTTAAGCTGCCATATCTGGGATACCATAATCCAAGATTTATAGTTCCCTTGAGATACTTTATAATCCTTTTTGCTGCTTCAAGATGACTTTTCTTTAGATTGGCTTAGAACCTTGCACATAGTCCGACTGAGTAGGAGATATCTGGTCGGCTGACGGTCAGGTAGAGAAGGGATCCAATGATTCCTCTGTAGTCCGTTTGACTGACTGATTCTCCTTCTTCATTGAGAGTCAGCTATACTGACGTATTCATTGGAATTTTAAGAGCTTTTCCCTTGTCGGTTCCAAACTTCTTGACAAGCTCCTTGGTATATTTGACTTGGCTGATGAAGATTCCATCCTTGAGCTGCTTTACTTGGAGTCCTAGGAAGAATGTCATTTCTCCCATCATGCTCATCTCGAATTCGCTTTGCATTAGTTGTGCGAATTGATTGCAGAGATCTTTACTTTTGGATTCAAATATTATGTCATCCACATAAATTTGAACCATCAAGATCTCAGCCGATCGTTCTATTCTGAATAGAGTACGATCGATGACTCCTTTCTGAAACCCATTCTTTAGCAAGAACTTTGTGAAGGTTTCATACCAAGCTCTTGGGGCCTGCTTCAGACCATATAGAGCTTTCTTCAGCTTGTAGACTTGGTCTCCGATTTCAAAGCCTGGAGGTTGCTCTACATACACATCCTCCTTGAGCATTCCCTGCAAGAATGCACTTTTCACATCCATTTGATAGACCATGAAATTGTTGTGAGCTGCATAGGTGAGGAACAGTCTGATGGCCTCCAATCTTGCAACTGGTGTGAATGTCTCATCAAAGTCGATCCCTTCACTTTGTGAGTAACCTTTGGCTACCAATCTGGCCTTGTTCCTTGTGATCATGCCTTGTTCATCCAGTTTTTTGTGAAAGACCCATTTAGTCCCAATAACTTTTTGAGTTTTCGGCCTATCAACAAGAAACCATACGTCATTTCTTGTGAACTGGTTCAGCTCTTCTTGCATAGCTATAATCGAGTCTAAATCTTCAAGTGCTTCTTTGATGTTGGCTGGTTCCATCTGTGAGATGAAGCATGTGAAGAGTGCATGCTCTGTTGACCCTCTGGTCTAAACTTTACTTCTTGGATCCCCAACAATTTTGTCGACTGGATGGCTTCGGAGCCATTTTGGAATGATTGCTTTTTCTGCGCCTTTAGCTGCTTCATCAGTTGTTCCAGTAACTGATCCTTCGGCTTCTTTGTCAGCTGATTCTTTGGCTGTTTCTTCAGCTTCTGTATCAGCTTCAGCTTGTTCTTCATTTTCACTGATTCTTCTCACTGTCCTAGTTAAGGGGTTTGGGGTTTCATGACAATTTATATCATCAGTGACCAAGTTATCTTCAACTGGTCTAGAATCAGTTTCTATGCCATCTTCTTGTGAAACTTCAAACTGCTCTGGGACAATATGATCAACATAGTCCAGCAGATTTTCACTAGGCAATGCTTACTCCGATGTACAGTTCTCCTTTTTGTTTCTATACTCATTAGCAAGCTCATCAAACACCACATGACATGTTACTTCCATAACTAGTGTCCTTTTGTTGAACACTCTGTAAGCTTGAGAATGAGGGGCATTATAGCCGAGAAATATTCCCTCATCAGCTTTGGCACTAAAAGCTTTCAGCTGGGATTTGCCATTGTTGTGGATATAACATTTGCAGCCAAATATCTTAAAGTAAGAGATAGAAGGCTTACGACCCTTGAATAGCTCATAGGGTGTTTTGTCATGGTTGATGACAATGGCACTTCTGTTCTAGGTGTGGCAGGCTGTGTTAATTGCTTCTGCCCAATAATATTCAGGTATGTTGGCATCTGCTATCATTGCTCTTGCTGCCTCCTATAGCGTGCGATTCCTCCTTTCTGCTACGCTGTTTTGTTGAGGAGTTCTTGCAATAGAATGTTCATGAGTGATTCCGAGTTCACTCAGGAACTTGATCATTTGCTGATTGACAAATTCAGTTCCATTGTCGGATCTTATCCTTTGAACTGATTTTCCCTTGTCAGTCTGCAATCTCCTGATCAATGTTGATAGCTTCTCAAAAGTCTCATCCTTACTTCTCAGGAACTCCACTCAGGTATACCTTGAGTAGTCATCTACTACTACAAGTGTAAACCTTTTGCCTCTGGGCGTTGGTGGTCTCACATGCCAAAATAAGTCTATGTGAAGTAACTGAAGAATGTCAGTTGTTCCTTGAGGATGACTTTTGTTCTTAAACGACAACTTCACCTGCTTTTCTTTCTAGCATGGTCCGCAGACACCAGTTTTCTTGTAGATCTCCTTGGGAAGCCCATCAACTAGCTCCTTCTTGGCCAGGTAGTTGATAGTTTTGAAGTTGAGGTGATTCAATCATCGATGCCATAATCAGCTTGCTTTAGTTGAACCTTTGGAGGGAAAGCAAGCTTCTGAATAGCCGGTTGACCAGTCAACTATATACATGTTGCCTTTTCTTACTCCAGTTAGGAGTATGGCTCCAGTTGACTTGTCCCTGATGTCACATGAGCTATTGCTGAAGTCGACTGAGTACCTATTGTCACAAAGCTGACTGATGCTCAGCAGTTTGTGCCTCAGTCCTTCGACATGTGACACGCCATTCACGACAACTTTTTCTTTAACCACGAACCCTTCTTCAATAGTTTGGCTCTTTGAGTTGTCTCCAAAAGTGACTAGTGGTCCCTTAATCTCTTTATAACCATCAAGATCATTCTTGTCTCCGGTCATGTGTTTTGAGCACCCGCTATCCAGATACGAAGTATCTTTGACCTTTTTCTTGGATATGATGCTCTTTTCCTACAAGACAGAGATCAGGTTTTAGGTATCCGCGTAATATCGGGTCCTGGGAGGTTAAACAGATATTTGGGAATCCACATTTGCCACACTTTTAGATTTTGTTGATTGAGAGATTCTTCAGAATTTGATCTCTTGATCAACTCTGGACTTCTTATAACTCTTCAATTGAGAGTTGAGTCCATTGATCTGTATCTCCGATGAGTGTTAGGATAAAAGACCTCAACTAATATCCTCTCATCTTGTGACTTTGTTGCTCTTTATCTTGGATAGTTTTTACTAGACCTTTGACTCTTAGCTGTTTGGCCTTTGTGGGATGGCCTTTTTCCAAGCCAGTTATGAGTGGGATTAATTGTTGGTTGATCCCTTGAGTTCAAGTACTCATCATACTGGGTTGCAAAGTCACTTGGAGTGAATTATTCCAGGGAGATTGATTTATGTTGTTTTGCATAGTACAATCTTGTGTGTATATTTCTCTTGGGATTTGAGGCATTTCCAAGTTGATACACAAGTGGCCTTTGAGGATAGACTTGCCTGGAAGAGGTTGCAGCTCTTGGTTGAGCCATTGATGGAATGTTTTGAACTGATGATCTTTTCTAAAAGAATGATCTTAGTTGATCTTCAAATTTCGATTGATTTGAATATCTTGAGTGAGATGAAGGCTTTTGTTGAGAGTTTGGCTTTGGACGAGCTTTTGATCTGGACTGTTGAGCTGATCTGTGTTGAACTGGTGGCTTTGACTGAGAACCAAGCCTTTGAAATACTGAATGTCTTCGAGTTGCCCTTTTCGATAGATCAGTCTGGTCTCTGGGCTGAGGTTGACGAGTTTCTAAGATGCCCTTGTCTTTTGACTCCTCAACTGGAGGGAACTGAGCTGGTCTTGTGAATCCTTTCAGGATTCCAGATTCACAGCTCTGTACAACTACCTTGCCCTTCTCTGTGGCAGTGTACTTACTATATCCCAGCCCTGGACTCCCAGATGTAGTTCCCTGATGACTCAAGATTTCATCAAGAGTCTGGGATCCCTTCTTGAATTTGAGAGATAATTTCTCTCTTTCAAGAATTTCTTGCTTGAGCTTCTCATTCTCAGCTTCCAGTTCTGCATTTCTCAACTTCAGCTGATCCATTTCTATTATCTGAGCATCAAGACTTTTTAGTCTTTGATTTTCAGCGCTTAGTTCATCAAGTTTTCTTCTTAGCTCATCATTCTCACTCTCCAGTTCAACATGCATACTTGATACATAAGCTAATTGATCTTCTAGGATTCTTAACTGTTCATCCAGTTCATTCCTAGAGATTGATGCTTCATGTATATGATAAAATGAGGTTATTGAGTCAGCTTGACTAACCTCTTCATCATTGTTGGCATGAGGCATAGTAGAGCTTCATCATCGGAGCTGTAGCTGTCTGGGTCGATTCCAGATGGGTAGTCTGAATCGTCAAGTACATTATTCTCAGAATTTGCGATCATTACTTTCCTTTTGAGGAAGCTTCTTCTCACTTTGGCCTTTTTATTTTCAGGAAGCTCTGGACACTCGTATCTGTAGTGTCCTTGCTTGTAGTAGTGGAAACATTCCTCTATGTTCCTGTTTACCATCCTGAATTGTTCAGCTGGACGATCAGCTGGCTGCTGGTTCTTCTCACCTTTTGCAGCTTCATCAACTTGGGGTTGAGCAGATTGTTGATCTCTGACTTTTCTTAGTTTCTTCAGCAATCTTATCATTGACTGGATTTGCTCATTCAAATCTTCAGTCAGGATCTCCTTTTTATCGGATGAATCTCTTCTTCGATCTGTCATCGATCCCCCAGGATTCTCTCTGACAGGTGAGCCTCTTGGCCGGAAGTTGTTTCTTCTGCGGGCTTCTCTGAATCGATTTCTTTCCGCATAGAAAGAAGCATCATGAGAAGAGGAAGTGGATGCTTCTCTCTTTTGATTCAGGCTGTACTCATGAGCTTTGAGAGATCCAAATAACTCTCTGGGAGTAATGCTATTCAAGTCTCTCGACTCTTTAATAGTAATTACTTTCATATCCCATTCATCATTGAGATCATCAAGAATTTTCGAGTTCATCTCACTATTGGGATAGTTTCTTTCCAGATTGTTCATCTCGCTTATGATGCCAAGAAATCTTATTTCTAGGCTCGAGATGCTTTCTTCCGGCTGAATTTTGAAGGACTCATATTTATCAACTGCCAGCTGGAGCTTGTTTCCTTTGATGTCTTCGGACTTTTTGCACAAATCTGCAAGAAGATCCCAAATCTCCTTTGCTGTTTTGCGGTTTTTTATATCCTTCATGTGATCCTCATCTAGAGTCTGGAAGAGTGCTGCTTGAGCAACAAACTATAGATTTTTCAACTTCTTCTCTTTACCTGTGAGAAGATGAGTCGGTTTTGGGATCCTGGCTGGTTGATTGACATCCATGATGTGGGCTTCATTGCCTATCATTATGATGAGTGGACCATCTTCGATCACCTCCCACATATTCTCAAGGATGGAGCATAAATGAGCTTTCATCCTCCTACTCCAATTGTCATAGTTCTCAACTGAAAAGAGAGATAGCTTATGGTTTCCCATAGCTTAAGAGATTAGCACAGATAAACAAATCTGATTCAAATGATCTGCAGAAATGGCTGATCCTTAGAATCAACCGTTCTGATACCACTTATTGGTCCTTGTGTGAGCCTTTGTCAGTTTAGAGGGGGGGGTGAATAAACTGACTTCAAAAACTTTAAACAGATGCAGAATAGATAGGGCCCTGACTCACTTTTGAGATTTATCTGTGCTGACTGATCAGTTGAGT
Source organism: Perilla frutescens (assembly GCA_026008535.1). Classification (NCBI taxonomy): domain Eukaryota; kingdom Viridiplantae; phylum Streptophyta; class Magnoliopsida; order Lamiales; family Lamiaceae; genus Perilla; species Perilla frutescens. Next base: position 41,886,575 of record BRKX01000004.1, read on the forward strand.
GAAGCTGACAGAGGCTTAGCTGGTGAGCTGATCAGTTTTCAACTGATAGCTGAAAGACGTGGCTGAAGCATGTCAGTTTAGTCTGTGTGTGTGAATGTGTGCAGTTAAAGAACTTGCAAAAACTGAAGAACAATAAGAAAATCACACACAGAGATTTATAGAGGTTTGAAGATTCTTGCTTCTACGTCCTCTCTTCCTTCCGCAGAAGGGCAATCCACTATGCAAGAGTAAAGTTTCTTTATTACAATTACACAGTGAAGAATTCCTGTTGGACCTGAAAACGGCACCCTTCAACCTGAGCGCGACCTTTTTTCCAACTGTTGTTGTCCTGAAAGAACGGACCCGTCGGTACACGCTCCTCCTCAGCTGGTTTCTGGGTCGACCGCTCACAGTTACCGGTCCCAACTGCTCGCTAAGACTTTAGGTGCTATTGCCCATATTTACACGATTTTAGATCTCGCTCGATCTTTAAGAGAACAGTCTTGAATCTGTTATCAACCTGGAGTGCTCCTTTCTCTTGAGCTGGGTGGTTGATCTTTGAGGACTGTACTGAGATGTTTTGATCTTGCTAGAATTCTGCGTCAGCTTAGCAGCTTGCTTGACTTAAAGCACGCCTTCTCAGTATGAGACTTTTTGCACTTCGAGAGTCATGAGCGAACGTGTTGGCCAAAATTGATTTCACCCTCTTTAAAAAGATGAGTGAATTTTGACCGTTATGAATGGTGATGTTTAGAAATCACCGATAGAAATTTAATGCTTGTAGCCATTTTGAAGCTCTTTTTAATGAACTAGCCATTTTGACTTTAATATTCACTGCTCTTAGATCATCAGTGTAACGGCCCGGTCCCGAGGATGGGGACAGGGTTGTTGTGCGTAAAAATAGCACGAAAATTTGAAATCCAGGGGGTGGGGGTTTAGAATTAAACTAAGTTAGCGCCTCAAGAACTTAGGAAACTTAACTTTATGACTTGGAAGAACTATCGTTTTCAACGAATCAATAAGGGTCAAAGGTTCAATCGAGTCAAATAGGTCAAAGGATTCAATCGAGTCAAAGGAACGCCATAACATAGGCCAATCGGAATTTAAACAGAATCTAATGACAAGTAGATAAGAATTTGACTATTTAAATAAACAAGACCTCTCATAGGTCATAACAGGTAAGACCCATTAATAGGTCGGAATCAAACAAGTCATACTGTCCCATTCATAGGACGAAACAAGGGACAACTCAAGATTAACTGGAAACGAGTAGAATCATGCTTGAAAGAAAAACTTCTTCATAGGCGAGCAACAACAACAAGCATGCAAGACCCATTTATAGGTTGACTGAAAATAAACAGATACCAATATGCTCAACAAGTATGACTCTTCAATTAACTTGGAATTAATGAGAGAATAACTGGGATGTCGAATGAACATGCTTCTAATTCTGAAAACTTAATCAATAATTGGAATCATAGCATTTAAGACATGTTAATATCAAGAATCAAGTTACATATATCAAGACAAAATACTAACATTAGAGTACTTTGCAGAAACTTAGCGGAAGAAGATTATGTAACCATATAGAGCAACAAACTTGAAACTTCAGACAACCCCACCAGCAACACATCACCGGCCTCAGCATCTCAATCTGAAAACATTTGAAAAAGAGGGTGTGAGCACTAATGTACTCAGTGGCGTTTTATGAGAAAACTCTTGATAAACTTAGAAATATCCAATTATAAACTGGCGGCATATGGAGAGCAAAACGCAAAAGCCCTCTCCATATCGGCAAAACCTTTTTCTTTCTTTTCTGGCGCTTTCCTGGCTCAAACCTGTTGTCTGCTGTACCCTTAGGCCTGCTTTGGGATAAGAGATGGGTCACCTTAAGTATCTTTCTGAGTATGCGAGGGGGTTACCCAGCAGTGACTCCCTTTACTTTCAAATGTTCAACTCGGTGACTCGAAGCTCACGACATGATAATACAAATAAACTGTTCTTTGAGCTCGATAACCTGTTTACAACAGAAGCTATATCCTTACTTAACTTCCTTCCTTACTTAACCTTAACCTTTCTTACTTACTTGACTTAGCAAGTAATACCAAGCCTAGAGCAATCGTCTAAGGCTAATTCTTTAATTGAGCATGATCTCAGCCTATAAGGGATTTATAACTTACCTTAAAAGGCAATACTTAGCTAAATAAGCTTTAGCAAAATCCAACATTCCAATACGAGGAAATGAACACGGATAAACATCAATTGCAATTAAAGCAATTCTAAACATCTCATGCTAGCATAAATTGTATATAAAAAATTCTAGCATATCCTTAGCTAATTAATCTTAGCAAAACCCAATAACCAAATACTAGGAAATGAATGGGCATAAATATAGATTGCAACTAAAAGCAATTCTAGATCTCATGTTAGCGTCAATTGTATTTAAACAATTCTAGCGCATCTAAACATGCTTGAGAGCTCACTTAACTTATAATAACTTACTTTACTTTATCAAACTCAAATAACAATTTAACATAATCATGCATAAAACTTCCTTCCTCCATTTCCTTTCCTTGTACAGAGACTAAACAGGCAGAGCATAAAATACTTTTATTGGATATTTTCCTTGCCTTAGGATAGGACGTATTTTACTTGCTTTTATTGTTATCTCTTAGTGCCATTTCTCCTAATTAATTGCCCTATACTTGTGTATTTTGGAAGAATGATGTGTTTGTTGAGTTGTGTAGGGATGTAGTACAAAGTTGGAGAAAATGGCAGGTTTTTGGTGCAAGAAGAAGCTGAGTGAAGAAAGATCAAAATTTGAGTCTGACAAGACCAAGCCGTAAGGGCTTGCCGCTGGAAAGCTGGAGCGAGTTTCTGGAACCTGGACCTGTACATGCGTTTTGGGATTGCAAAATCTGATTCTCAGCCCAAACCGCAACTTGGACACGGAAATACATTCTTCCATCGCCTCAATGAAGTTTTTGCATAGAAATTACTATGTTTATCTAGATTAGGATCTTATTTCCTAGTAGGACTCTATCTTTTTATGGTTAGTAGATATATATTAGGTTTTTAGCTGATTTTCAACAGATACGCACGACACAAAAAACGAACGCAGCAGCAGTGAACGGTTTTAATTCAGATTTCTTTCTCCTCTCTTCGTTTAATTCATCGCACGGCTCCACAATATTTTCTGTGCTCGATTTCCAAGTATGCAAGTTAGCTAAGTTCCTCGTATTCCGGTGACAACAACAAAGCCCCATTTATATAAACTGTGAGATCTAATTTGTTCGTTCATCATTACTTATTTGCATGCATCTGTTGTTCTTAAATTTCAAGTGGTTAATTGTCTCGGGTCTATTGAGTAGTTACAAATATTCGAAAGTCTGAGATTAATTACTAGCCAATTAAATCGGCCATACGTAATTGTGGTTTAGGTTTAATAAATGGTAAAACGGTTCTTCAGAACTAGGGGAATAACAAAATTAATTTAACGGTCCTACGTCAGAGTCTGTGAAGTTAAGAATCGGGTTTCTCTTATGCTTATTGCTGTCGGCTCATTAAACTCATATAGCGTCTCTTACAGTTGTCAGCCGATTAGAAAAATAATTAATGAAGCGTCTTCTTAATTATCGAGAATTTATGGAGAAATTAGGTCATGTTAGAAGCATCTTCAGTGACTATAACTGATTTGCATGGAATTAATTGATTAGTTCTTGCATCACGGAACAGTTTATATAAATATAGGGTGGAGTTTGCTGGATCCGGAATATCTTTATTAATTTGTTTAAAACCCGTTTTCTCTGCTTAATTATTTCGTTAGTCATTATTATTAATTTCATTATTTTATTTCATAAAACACACGAAAACCCTCTTTAAAGTTTGGTTATACAGATTGAAGGTCAAGAGTAGTTCTCACCGGTCCCTTGGGAGATGATCTCGCTGATCGCTGTACTCTGCAGTAAGGGCTTACCGACGGAAGTCTGGACATTTATTTTTGGTGAAAAATGATGCACCAAATTTTGGCGCCGTTGCCGGGGATCGGTTCTAAAAGCAGTGATTACTCGAAATTTTCAGTTTGTTATTTACTTTGCTTTATTTTTGATTTTTTTTCTGGTGCATGACCCGTTTCTCTGCAGAAGAAGATTTAGTGTTTGATCCGGAGCCAGAGACAACGTTACACAGATTGAGGTGAGCTGCTAAGGAGTCTAAGGAGGCTCTCGAATCTGAACAAAACACTCTTGGTATTGATCAACTTTTTGACATGGCCAATAATGAAAATCCACTGAACCAGCAAGGCCTTGCCGCAAGTGGAGCCCTCATCAATGCCAACGTTGCTGATCCTGAGCCCGAACCTGAGTCTCTCATCAGGGAACTCAGCCGCCTTCGGAGCAACAAACCCATCTGCATCGTACTGCCCCTGATTGCCAACAATGCAGAGATCCGACCTGCATTCATCCAAGTGTTACCGAGGTGATCTGCCAGGAGAGAGTACACACAAGCATTTGTCTGAATTTGATCTTGTGTGCTCGACTTTAAGACCTACAGGTTTTACTGCTAATAATCTAAGGTTACTCACTTTTTCTCACACTTTGCAGGGAAAGGCAAGAGATTGGTTGTTTGATTTGCCACCGGAGTCCATCACCACATGGGTGGAATTAGAAGGACAATTCTTGTGAAAATTCTTCCCTGAGACTCGAGCTACAAATCTAAGGATGGCAATCAGTAGCATCAAGCAAAAGCCGAATGAAAGCTTGGCCGAATACTGGGAATGATTTCAACAACTTTGTCATAAATGCCCGGACCATGGGTTCACTGATTATCAACTTCTGACTAATTACTTTTACCGTGGCATGTCTTCTTTCGATAGGAAAATTGTTGATGCTGCCAGCGGAGGATCTCTCACCAACAAGACCCTCACCGAAGCCAAACAGCTCATCATTGACATGGCTTTTGGAGGACAGTAGTATGAATAGGAAGACGAAGGTAGACACTGGCCAGTAAGGGCACTTGACCGAGCTAAAGGGTCGGGAGTGAATGAAAAGATAGATGTTCTTACTTCCCTGGTCTGAGGCCTTGCTGTGGCGCAGACAAGGCCAAACCGCTGCGGAGTCTGTTCCGAGAAGGGACACTTAACTGACGAGTGTCCAAATTTGCAAGAGCCCTCAACTGAACAAGCTTGTTATGGATCAGGCGATGCACAACAAGATGCTCTCAGAGGAATAAATTATGATGCCCCACGAGGAGATACTTTTAGGAGGAAACAGAATAATGATCCTTGCTCCAATACCTACAATCCAGGTTGGAGAGATCATCCGAATTTCTGTTGGAGACAGCCTGGAGACCAACCAGCAGCAGGAGATTTGCCACCGAGGCCCCCAAGGGGTGAGCCGTATGCCCACATGGACCGATCTGCGCCATCTATGAGTGAGATCATGAAGAGTCTCGAGCAGAGCACAAGCCTAGTGAATAGCCTAGCGCAGAGCCAAAAGGCCTTTCAGCAGGAGACACAAGCTGCCCTGGGCAGTATGGGCATGCAGATCACATAGCTCGCCACACGAGTGAACAAATTACACGAGAATCAAGGGAAGCTGCCTTCCCAAACTGAGCAAAATCTATGAGGGAACATCAGTGCTGTGACCCTTCGAAGCGGCAAAGAATTGATTGAGGTTGAAACAACAAATAAGAAAGACAACACGCAGTGTGGGAAAACTGCAAAAGCTGAAGACAGACCAAGCACAGATGGCAAACAATCTGCTGCCCCGTTTGCCCCTACTGAGGTACAAGTTCCACCAAAATCTCTAACCCTATTAATGCAGCTCCTTTTCCTTCCAGGTTAGCAAGGCACAAGAAAGAGGAGGATGAGAAAGAGATCTTTGAGCTTTTCAAGAAAGTCGAGATCAATCTCTCATTGATTGATGCTATGAAGTAAGTCCTGAGATACGCGAAGTTCTTGAAAGAACTATACTCCAAGAAGATAAGATATGGGAAAGATGCAAAGATCAAGGTTGGTGAGACTGTTTCAGCTGTTGTTCAACGGAAATTACCTCAAAAATACTGAGATCCAAGTATGTTTACCATCCCTTGCATCATTGGGAGCAAAAAGGTAGAGAAAGTTATGCTAGACTTAGGCGCATCTATCAATGTTATGCCGTTCTCTATTTACAAGAAATTATAATTGGGTCCTGTGAAAGATACTCGAGTCATCATTTAATTAGCTGATAGGTCCAACGCATACCCTAGAGGTGTAGTAGAGGATGTCTTAGTTAAGGTGAATGAGTTGATTTTTCCTATTGATTTCTACATCGTTGACATGGATGATGCATTGTCTGCACATAGATCATTAATTCTGTTAGGTCGTCCGTTCATGAAAACTGCACGAACTAAGATTGATGTAGACAAGGGAATGCTAAGTTTCAAATTTGATGGGGATGTTGTCACATTTAATATATTCGAAGCTATGAAGCATGTGGAGGACCCTGAAGCCCTTTTTATGGTTGATATTATCGATTCCATTATTGATTATTTTGTTGAGCATAATTTCAGGGATGACAAATTAGAGCAGGTACTCTTTAATGGAATACCCAAACCCACTGCAGATTCGGAGGAAGAAAGGGCAATCCGCGAGATAGTCCAACAGCTGTACGCAGCCGAGGAGTTTCTAGCCAGAAATCTGACAGGCCGTTTGCCCTTGCCGATCAACACGGAGCTATTCTTACCATCTCATATGAAGGCTCCTGATTTGGAATTGAAGGTCTTTCCCGAGCATCTGAAATATGCTTACCTAGGGGAAGGAAATGCACTGCCCGTCATCGTTAGTAAAGACCTTACTGCAGAACAAAAAACACAATTGGTTGTTGTTTTGAAGAAACACAAGGGAGCTATCGATTGGACTCTCGCCGACATAAAGGGGATCAGCCCCGACATCTGCATGCACCGGATCTTCCTCGAAGCCGATCACAAACCATCTCGTGATCCTCAAAGAAAACTGAACCCTGTGATGAAAGAAGTGGTGCTGAAGGAGATTTTGAAGCTACTCCAATTGGGAATCATTTACCCCATCTCTGACAGTGTTTGGGTTAGTCCAGTGCACGTGGTTCCGAAGAAGTCTGGATTCCAGCTTGTGAATAATGAAAGCAATAAGTTAATCCCGATGAGATTGCAAACAGGTTGGCGAATGTGCATCGACTTCCAGAAGTTGAATGATGCTACACGCAAAGACCACTTCCCACTGCCCTTTATTGATGAGATGCTCGAAAGATTGGCTGGGAAATCCTATTTTTGCTTCCTCGACGGATACTCAGGCTATTTTCAGATTTATGTGGCCCAAGAAGATCAGGAAAAGATGACCTTTACTTGCCCATTTGGGACGTTTGCTTGCCATCGCATGCCCTTCGGCTTGTGTTATGCACCGGGCACCTTCCAACGGTGCATGATGAGCATTTTTTCGGATCTAATTGAGAGCTGCATCGAAATATTCATGGATGATTTTATAGTGCATGGCGACTCATTTGAGCAATGCTTGAACCACCTCGACAAGGTTCTTCAGAGATGTGTCGAAACAGACTTGGTCTTGAATTTCGAGAAGTGTCACTTTATGGTGAAGCAAGGAATTGTGCTCGGGCACATCATATCTGAGAAAGGGATTGAAGTTGATAGAGCAAAATTTGATTTGATCACGAAGCTGCCATACCCATCCAATGAGAAAGAGATTCGAGCCTTCTTAGGCCATGCAGGCTTCTACCGTCGCTTCATTCGGGATTTCTCGAAAATAGCCCAACCAATGACTAAGCTGCTGCAGAAAGACGCCCTTTTTGTCTTTGATGATAAGTGTAAGGAAACTTTTGATTTGTTGAAGGAAAAGCTGACCTCTGCTCCGATAATTCAACCACCACAGTGGGGACTCATGTTTGAGCTCATGTGCGACGCAAGTGACTTTGCCATTGGAGCTGTTCTCGGGTAAAAGATTGAGAAGCAGAGTCACGTAATTTACTATGCTTCAGAGACTCTCAACTCGGCTCAATGCAACTACACAACCACAGAAAAGGAGCTCCTAGCCGTGGTTTTCGCTTGTGAGAAATTTCGCTCCTATCTTGTTGGATCAAAGGTTGTGGTGTACACTGATCATGCTGCACTCAAGTATCTACTGTCCAAAAAGGAGTCGAAACCACATCTAATTTGTTGGGTTCTCCTACTGCAAGAATTTGATTTGGAGATTAAAGACAAGAAGGGAGCCGAGAACCATGTTGCTGATCATTTGACCAGGTTGCTGACAGAATCCGACGGTAAGCCCATACTGGATGATTTTCCAGATGAGCTTTTACTTGCAGCTGCGGGAAGGGCACCTTGGTATGCGGATTTGGTTAATTTTCTCACTACTGGAATTTTCCCAAAAGGAATTGAAACTGCGAAGAAGAACAAATTACGGAGTCAACCCAAGTACTTCATTTGGGACGAGCCCTATTTGTGGAAAACTTGTACTGATCAAGTGATCCGACGATGTATCCCTGATGAAGAGATTCCATCTATCTTGAGCTTCTTCCATGCCCACACCTGTGGAGGTCACTTTGGGCCGAGGAGAACAGCTCGTAAGGTCTTAGACTGTGGGTTTTATTGGGAAACAATCTTCAAGGACGCCTATTTCTTCTGCAAGAATTGTGATCGTTGCCAATGCTTTGGTAACATTTCTTCAAGGAATAAGATGCCTCAAGTTCCTATCCTAATCTGCGAGATTTTCGATGTTTGGGGCATGGATTTCATGGGCCCGTTTCCAAGCTCTTTCGGCAACTCCTACATACTTTTAGCGGTCAATTATGTTTCCAAGTAGGTCGAAGTAAAGGCTACTCAGACTAATGATTCTAAGGTCGTTGCCAAATTCCTCAAAGCTCAGATTTTCCAACGCTTTGGTGTCCCTCGAGCTATCATCAGTGACCAAGGCACGCACTTTTGTAACCGGACCTTAGAAGCCCTTTTCAAGAAGTATGGAGTCACCCATCGCGTTGCCACGGAATACCACCCACAATCCAACTGTCAGGCTGAAGTGTCAAACCGTGAGATTAAAAACATTCTGGAAAAGACAGTATGCCCAAACCGCAAGGACTGGAGTCTGCGGCTAGATGATGCAGTATGGGCATACCGCACGGCTTTCAAAACGCCTATCGGGATGTCCCCCTATTGGCTGATTTTTGGGAAACAATGCCACCTTCCAGTGGAACTGGAACATCGAGCTTTTTGGGCTGTAAAACAGTGCAATTTGGACCCTCGACTGGTCGGCCATGAGCGACGCTATCAATTGCAAGAGCTCAAGGAAATTCGTTTGGAAGCCTATGACGGTGCAAGCTCCTACAAGGATCATACAAAATTGTTACATGACAAATATATCCGGAGAAAGACTTTTGAGGTTGGCTAGAAAGTTCTACTTTTCAATGCTCGCCTATGCCTCCTGTCAGGCAAGCTCAAATCTCATTGGATGGGCCCCTTTGAGGTAGTGAGTGTAAGTCCACATGGAGCAGTGGATATTCACAGCCTAGATACTCAGAAGCTGTTGAAGGTGAACGGCCAATTGCTCAAGCCATATTGTGCCGAGACGGACTTCACCGATTTTGATGGGGTAGATCTTGCAACCCCGATGACCCACCAGTGATGGAACCACTTTGTCGAGCCTCTGACGTTAACTAAGGACGCTGCTCGGGAGGCAACCCGAATCCTTTTCCTTTTCTCTTTTATTTTTTGTCTCTTCCATTTTTTTTTGTTTTCCTTTATTTCCTTTTCGTTTAATTCCATAAAAAAAATAAAAAAAATATATAAAACAATAAATACACAATAAAAAAGGAAAAATAAATGGAGATCAGATGAATAATAAAATGAATAAATAGTGATGGGGGCATTTGTGTAGAGTTTTCCTCCCCAAGGGCGCAATTGCAATTTCATATGAGTTGATTAAGGGATTTCTACACCAAGCCCTAGCCCCAATTTAATTTACCCTCTCCCTTAGTCAATTTCACCCTCACTTGAATTTACACTCTTTGATTTCAGATTTTTCACCGCCTCCTCCACTTCCCGCCAACACCGAACCACCGCCGACCACCTTTCTTCTTCCTCCTACCATCGATCACCATGGGGAAGAAGCGCAGCTCGACGTCTAAGAGAAGGGCTGCCTCTACCTCGATCACTCCCCCCTTTCCCGCATCGCCTTCTCCGACACCCACCGCGGAACCTACGTGTGAGGCATCAACGCCTCCAGTCTCACCGCCGCCGCAATCACCCTCCACCATCACACCACCACCATCTCCGATTGCAGTAATCCCAGAGCTAAATGCTCCGTCGTTGTTCCTGCGTCGCTCGAAGCGCCGTCCTGACCTAGCCGCCTCCATTTCTCCTTCTACCGGCAAACGGTCCCGCACCCAACCGGAATTCTCGCCGCCGCGAGTGATTTCCCCTCCTCCGTTGCCATCGCCAAACACCGCCTCATCCCCTGCTATTGCCGCGGCCGAGTTACCGCCACCTCCATCGATGACTCAAACGGCGGAAGGCACCGCCATGCCCGTAGCCGCCCCGCTCCCCTCACTGGTTCCCAACCCACCATCACCGGCTCCGGAAGCCTCTCACAAAAGTTCTCATGCCAAAGCCCTGAAGGCTTCCTCTAGCTCTGCCGCCGCCCGGCCGTCTTTTCTCCCGCCTGATGAGGTACAACACCGCACCGCAGTGAACACTCACCGTGTTCTCGCCGGTGCGTGCCTTTTTGATTGGGAAAATATTTCTGTTCTAGGTGTTAATGATAGGATACGTGCCTTGTTTGATGGTATTGGGTGGTCTCGTCTACTTGATATTTCTACTCCTGTGCATCGTGCATTAGGGTTGCAATTCCTGTCGTTGTTTGTTTTTGATGCATCGAGGGGGCTTGATGATAGGCAGACTATTCTCTTTTCTTTGGGTGGCCGAAACTTTCACATGTCCATAACTAATCTGAACATTGTGATTGAGTTTGAATCTGATGAATTTTTGCGTGAAGAGGCTTACAAGTCCTCGTTCTGGGATGTGCCTACTGTTTTTTCTAAAACCGCTCACGAGCGTTGGAGTGTTCTTTCTATTGATGATTCTTACAACCCTCACTCCTCTAAAGGAGCCATTTGCGTGATGATGCTCTTAGACTATGCCATAGATTTCTTGCAGCTAATTTGTTTGGCCGTTTGGATATGATGAGTATTGTCACTGTGCAAGAGTTATTCATCCTTGACTGTTTGTATGCTGGAAAAAAGTTGAACTTTGGCTTTTGGTTGGCTAGGCAATGGCACTTTAGTGCCAATCATTCACTCTGTAGAGCACCCCTAGGCTGCTTTGTTACTTTGCTTGCAGAGTGATTGCTCGTCCCTCTTTCTGACCCTGATCCTATGCCTGCCACTCTGTTTCGTCTTGAGCATTTTGCTGCTATGAAATTGCTTTATGTGAATGCCCAAGGGCATTATCAGCTCACTCAACCGGGCATCGAAGGCCCAATTCTACCTCTCATGCAGGTACCGCAGTCACTTCTCTCCTTCTGAAGATCGAAGCTTTGATAACTGCCGCTGCTACCCAGCTTGAGGACAGTCTAGGACGCCGGCTTGATGAGATTGACGGCCGCCTCCATGTTATGGAGCAAGTTATCCGCTATCTGGTGGGAGAGAGTTAGTCCTTTATTCTCCCATTCCTTTTAATCGTTGTTTGTCCTTGTTTTGCTTGTTTTTCTTTTTTGGTGTTTGGTTTTTATTTTTGTTATGTCTTGAGTCTGTTTTTTGTATTCCTCTCACAGTGAGGACACTGTGACCTTCAAGTGTGTGGGAGGAGGGGGGGTTACCTTGTCAGTTTCTTAGTTATTGAAGTTATAAAAATAAAGAAAGTCATTTTTTGGTTTCTGTTGGAAGATGACTAAGTATTGATTGCCACGAATTTATGAACTTCAGGAGAATGGGCTGTGTTTAGTTTGACCGAATGAATGGTTGTTATTTTGTGATAGGAATGTGCCAATTTTTTGGATGAGATCTTGAATGATGAATTATGCCGTTGATCAAAACTTTTGGGCCTACAAAAATGTGAGTTTTTGAGCCTATGAGCATGCATAAATAAGAGCTCAAAGTTTTCTGTTGATGAGTGTTTGTCTGATTACGCTATTTGGATGCTTGAATTGCCTTGTTACCACCTTTGTTGCCACCTTTGATTTCATTGACGAACATGATTAAGACAGTTAAGGGTACCCGAGCTATTGGCCTAAAGAAAAGATCCCACCGTATATTGCCAATTAGTGAGCCATCTTGAGCCTGAAAACCATTTCCTTTCAATGTACAACCACTATATATGAGCTATAGCTTTTTTTGATTGGCCTTTTGACTCGGGAAATGTGCAAGTGTAAACTTTGAATTAAAGCTGCAGCAGTGGAAACAAGTTGATGCAGGGAGAATAACACTGAAGAAGTGTCTGTCCGAAGAAAAAAAGAAGAAGAAGAAATAAGAAAGGAAGCAAAGCTTCACGAAAAAAAAGAAAAAAAAAGAGCAAAGCAGGACAGTGAGCATGAATAAGACAGTTCTTTTTGAAGTGATTTTGTTGAAAGATCTTGAAGAACTCCAGTAATGAGATCCTGGCCAAGCCCGAAAGCTTCTGCAGCTAGACTTCACAAATTGGGAACACTTGCATATTTCCTCTTTAGCCACTTTATCCAAAGATTATCCTACCCCATGCACCCGAGCCCTATTACAACCATAGAGAAAAGCCCTTTTGATTTGTGAATATTTCGAAGTGTGATGACTTTGGTGACATATGGGCAATCCTATGCTGAAGATGGCTAATCATGACTCGTGCGAATTGCCTCTTGACCTAATGTTTGAGAGTATAATGAGCGAATCTTGGTGAGGCTGGATTGATGAGCATAATTTTGACTTGATTGAAAAGAGTTGGCATGTTTTTTGAAACAAAATTGGTTGGTGGTTTGTGGATTGATAAATCACAGTTCCTACTCTGATTGTTCATCGGTTTGGGAAATTGATGCTTGTTCATTTATCCTTTTGAGTCTGTTTTTGTTGCTCGAGGACGAGCAAGGTTTAAGTGTGGGGGCATTTGATAGGACGTATTTTACTTACTTTTATTGTTATCTTTTGGTGTCATTTCTCCTAATTAATTGCCCTATACTTGTGTATTTTGGAAGAATGATGTGTTTGTTGAGTTGTGTAGGGAAGTAGTACAAAGTTGGAGAAAATGGCAGGTTTTTGGTGCAAGAAGAAGCTGAGTGAAGAAAGATCAAAATTTGAGTCTGACAAGACCAAGCCGTAAGGGCTTGCCGCTGGAAAGCTGGAGTGAGTTTCTGGAACCTGGACCTCTACACGCGTTTTGGGCTTGCAAAATCTGATTCTCGGCCCAAACCGCAACTTGGACGCGGAAATACATTCTTCCACCGCCTCAATGAAGTTTTTACATGGAAATTACTATGTTTATCTAGATTAGGATCTTATTTCCTAGTAGGACTCTATCCTTTTATGGTTAGTAGATATATATTAGATTTTTAGCTTATTTTCAACAGACACGCACGACGCAAAAAATGAACGCAGCAGCAGTGAACGGTTTTAATTCAGATTTCTTTCTCCTCTCTTCATTTAATTCATCGCACGACTCCACAATATTTTCTGTGCTCGATTTCCAAGTATGAAAGTTAGCTAAGTTCCTCGTATTCCGGTGACAACAACGAAGCCCCGTTTATATAAACTGTGAGATCTAATTTGTTCGTTCATCATTACTTATTTGCATGCATCTGTTGTTCTTGAATTTCAAGTGGTTAATTGTCTCGGGTCTATTGAGTAGTTACAAATATTCGAAAGTCTGAGATTAATTACTAGCTAATTAAATCGGCCATACGTAATTGTGGTTTAGGTTTAATAAATGGTAAAACGGTTCTTTAGAACTAGGGGAATAACAGAATTAATTTAACGGTCCTGCGTCAGAGTCTGTGAAGTTAAGAATCGGGTTTCTCTTATGCTTATTGATGTCGGCTCATTAAACTCATATAGCGTCTCTTACAGTTGTCAGCCGATTAGGGAAATAATTAATGAAACATCTTCTTAATTATCGAGAATTTATGGAGAAATTAGGTCATGTTAGAAGCATCTTCAGTGACTATAACTAATTTGCATGGAATTAATTGATTAGTTCTTGCATCAAGGAACAGTTTATATAAATATAGGGTGGAGTTTGCTGGATCCGGAATATCTTTATTAATTTGTTTAAAACCCGTTTCCTCTGCTTAATTATTTCGTTAGTCATTATTATTAATTTCATTATTTTATTTCATAAAACACACGAAAACCCTCTTTAAAGTTTGGTTATACAGATTGAAGGTCAAGAGTAGTTCTCACCGATCCCTTGGGAGACGATCTCGCTCATCGCTGTACTCTGCAGTAAGGGCTTATCGACGGAAGTCGGGACATTTATTTTTGGTTAAAAACAACGCACCACCTTAACATGCTTCTAGAGCTTACTAGCTCAAACCATATATTTGGTTTAGAATTACCCACCTCAATGACGAGCAGCTCGATAACGAGCACGTGGACGAAGCGACCAGCCGAAATTCCTTCCTCGAGCCTCCTCGGGGTTCATCTCCTCTTAGGAAAGTAGATCAACGACTTTAAACCTTATTCAAGACCCTAACAAGAAATCGAAATGATATCTAAACCCTCGACCCTTAACTATAACTTAAAACACGAGAATTTAAACGATTAAGACATCCGAAATTACCGCAAAAGGGGACAGAAAATCTGACTCGAATGATCAAGATTCCAGATAATTGGCCACTGCTATGTCGTAGATCTTCGAAAGAGCTTCAATTTGAGTACTCATGGGCCTCATAGTTCCAACCGAGGCCAAAGTTATGGACTCCGCACGAAAACGTGCCGGAGCTGCCGCACTTGCACATGCGCCGCGGCGGGGGTGTGCGCGCCGGCGGCCTAGCGCCGCGGCCGGGGGGGGGGGGGATGGGGGATGCGTGCCAGCGCCCCCTGCGCTGCAGCAGCCCCTTGCGCCGGGGTGGCCTCCATGCGCCGCGGCGGCCCTTTGCGCCGTGGCGGCCCCCTTGCGCGCCCGCGCACCTCCTTGGCCGAGGGGGCTCCGCCGCCACGCTTCCTGCTCCGCTTCTCTCTCTCAACTGGGGGTGCGCTCACGAAGAGCGCTCCCCTCTCTCAAGAAATGGGGGGGGGGGTGAAGAAGTGAAATGAGCGAGAAATAAGGGAGGGGGAGGAGCTCTATTTATAGGGAAAAATCAAGGCTTCCTCGAGAAGCTGCTGCAGTGCAACAATACTGCTTTAAAAATATCGGGTTCGGTTAAAAGGCGCTTTATTTGATAACGAGGTCCAAATGACCTCATTCACGAAATCTGAAAATACCAGGAGGTTCGTTGCTTGAGTACTATTGAACCAACTTGACTTGGGGTAAAGAACGAGTCATCTTGAAGGAGAACGAGAAAAGATTCTCTTTTCAAAAATAAAGTTACTATTCCACACAAGGGACAAATAAAATTTCTGAGCGTTCAATTGACCTCAGAATGAAAATCCAGGAACGCCAATGGATTCCTTGAGAATTTTTCTATAAGATAGGCTTGAAAAAACAAGGCTCGGGACAACACACTAGATTTCACAAATTTCTAACGATCGAGCTCCTATGGAAAAACACTATTCCCGCTCTTACTTAATACGATTTTCATCGCCGAGGCCTCAAACAAACTTGGATTGAAAATCTGAAAGTACCGGTACGCTCCTTGGGTCAACACCTTCCAAACGTGACTAAAATCGGCTATAATTGAGCTCGAATCGAAATTCTCGAAAAGACGATTTCACAAAAAATAATTCCTAAAAACGCGGCTTACAACCGAAACATCTTTATTATGCTCAAAATTCCTCTTAATATTTCCTAATTAAAATTAGGAATTACTTAATCATATTCTGAAAATCAGGGATGTTACAGACTACACCCCTTAAAAAAATTTCATCTCGAAATTTACTTCCCCTCAAACGGAGATCTGGATACCTCTTTAAGAATCTATAGCCTTTCTGTAACGACGTAGGTTCGAAATCTTTACTATACGGCTAAGAATAACCTTAGGCCTTCCTTTTATAAATTAGTCCTCACGCATGACTAATACTTCTATAATCGTTCTTCTTTTCTTCCTCAAAGCCTTAGCATCTTTTATCTTTTCTTCTTAATGAAATCTCTCTCCAAATATCACTTTACACGAGCTCCTTATAATCTTGCATTCGAGCGAACCTCTAGAAACTATTCGAGCAATGAAATAAATAAAAGAAAAAAAATTCGCTAAACTTTCTTCTCGAGCACGGGCAATCTCAACAGATCCATCCTTCTTTTATCTTGCCTGGCTTTGCTTTTGCTTCTGACTTTACTTCTCGCAGCTTTGAGAAACTTCAATGAACTCGAACTAGACGACAAAACTAAAAAAAAAACAGGCACCTACTTCGATGGTTTAGCTCTCTACTCTATTCCAAGATCCACACTCGAGTACTATCACGTTCGAAAACTCACTTTATCTTCATCTTTAACTTCTCGAGGTTCGACTTCTTCGTCTTCTTGGGGCTTACTTCGTGATGCGTTCCAAACTTAAATTCTCGACGCAACTTAAATCTAAACTTCTTCATCGCAGTCGTCTCTTTTTCTCAAAGCAGTCGTCTGACTTCGTGGCTCCTATTGGTGGTCACCATTGCTTGCAGGCGTACCGATCGCACGTCTAAATTTTAACTGCATGCAAACTTTCTTGCCGACGTTCCTTAGATCACCTTCAAACGCAAGGAGCTGAGACATTATCTTAGAAATGCGCGTCCTAACTTCAGAGAATACTATCTGGCTCTTACTTGGATTCTACTTCCTTTTAGGAAATACTATCTCTTATTCCTCCAACGCTGACTGAAAGGAATACTGGTATAGCTCTCTACTCTATTCCAAGATCCACACTCGAGTACTATGAGTGTGAGCGAAATAAATGAATGCCTCCGAGTGAGGGCTTTATCTTGATCAATAATTCCTTGACAAGGTTAAAAGCTAGAAAGAATATAACACTTGGTTATATATGCCAAAAATATTACCTTTTTAGAGGACTTATAAACTTAAAGGGTTCTTCCATAAAGATATGGAAGAAATCAACGGTTAGCAACTGGAAACCGTGCTGAAAGATTTTCACAAAGGCGTCAGCATAGCCTAACAAGAAAGTGCTATTACTGATTCTTGATGATCAAAGAAGTATCATCCAAAAGATTGCAAATTATCCAAGCGAATATAATCAAAAAATTTCAAATGGTATAAATGGAGAATTTCAATTGATATGAAGCTATTGAAGGGCAATTGAATCAATTAACAAGAGAATAAATAAATCAATTCCAAAAAGAGAATGAATAAATCGATTCAGAATGAGAATGAATAAATCAATTCTATTGACAAAAGAATAAGTAGACTCAACAAAACTTCTTATCAAACTGAAACTCTTAATCTACCGAATACTAGGTCTACCTTCTTAACGATCTTCTTCGGGTCTTCTCTTTCTTGAGCATCACGCACCTTCTTCTTGGCGAGGTTGCGATGAATATCATGAGTCGGCGAGACTCAAATGGCTGCGCTTGGCCGGGAGAGCAACATTCGGGGATCTCCTCCTATCTATCAAAAAGGGACGCGACTAAGCGACTTGATCTATGGCACTTCCTAGACTCAAGACAGCTTGACTTCAACGTCTCTTGGAAGCTCGGTAGATCACCGATAAATGTATCCTTGAACTATCTTGGCTACAGTCATGACGACAATCTTCCTCTTCATTAATCGGTTTGAAACAAGTGATAACTCGGTGTATCGAACGCGACGTGACATTGAATGTCCCTCCATTGAATTAACAAGCCTTTATCGAAAGAAATGAATCTTCATTCCTTGCAAACACGATTGAATCTTCAGACGAGACTTCTCTAGAGTTGAAAACTCTTGTGTGGGGATTCCTTGAACTTACGTTGGATCTAGGATCTGATAACTTGCATTTAACTCGACTGCTCACCTTCTTGCTCCTTGCTCGAAACTGAACTTCATGACCTTCTTCTCTATTCTACTATAATCTTGGAACCCCTTTATCCTTCTTATGAATGCTCTATAAATGTTCTTTCGAACATCTCTATTTAACTTAGCTCCTTGAGAGGGAACTTACTCAATCTAGGGCTCTTTAAGAGAACCAAAAGGGAATTTTAGAATTCTCCTTAATTCAAGCTCGCTATAGTCTATGTTCTAACTATATTCTCTATGCCTCATCTATCTTTAACTCATCCTCAAATCCTTTCTTTATGGGCAGTAGACAAGTCTTTTAACAAAAGAAGATTTTCAAATCAACTTTCAAACTTTATAACTTACTCAAAAATTTTAACGATCCAAAATAACCGAAATAGTTTGAGTATTTGCGGAAATAATATCTTGAAAAGATTCACTACTTGCTTGAGTCCATAATGACTCAAAATTCTTTAAAAAGATTAATCTAGAACTTACTTCAATAAGTTCCACTTTAAACTTGGTATAACCAAAAATTTTATTTCGAAAAGAAATAATATTCGACTTTCGAAAATCGACTAACCTTGTCTTGCTCAAAACTTTTCTCCTCATCCTGTACTTTCAAGAGTTATACCAAATATAATCAAAATACTTTAACTCAATCATACCTTAACTTTGTTGAAGATGTGAGGGTGATGATGAGCTGGGGGTTGCTGATTAATACCTTTGAACAATTCAATATTCACATAGAACTCAATCAAACTTTAAGAAGAGATAGGTCTGTAGAGTTGCAAACCTGCTCTGATACCATATGTAATAGCCCGGTTCAGAGGATGTGGACGGGGTTTTTGTGCGTAAAAATAGCACGAAAATTGGAAATCTATGGGGGGTTTAGAATTAAACTAAGTTAGCGCCTCAAGTGCCTCAAGAACTTAGGCAACTTAACTTTATGACTTAGAAGAACTATCATTTTCAACGAATCAATAAGGGTCAAAGGGTTCAATCGAGTCAAATGGGTCAAAGAATTCAATCGAGTCAAAGGAACGCCATAACATAGGCCAATCGGAATTTAAACAGAATCCAATGACAAGCAGATAAGAATTTGACTATTTAAATAAACAAGACCTCTCATAGGTTATAACAGGTAAGACCCATTAATAGGTCGGAATCAAACAAGTCATATTGTCCCATTCATAGGACGAAACAAGGGGCAACTCAAGATTAACTAGAAATGAGTAGAATCATGCTTGAAAGAAAAACTTTTTCATAGGCGAGCAACAACAACAAGCATGCAAGACCCATTTATAGGTCGACTGAAAATGAACAGATACCAATATGCTCAACAAGTATGACTCTTCAATTAACTTGGAATTAATGAATGAATAACTAGGATGTCAAAAGAACATGCTTCTAATTCTCAAAACTTAATCAATAATTGGAATCATAGCATTTAAGACATGCTAATATCAATAATCAAGTTACATATATCAAGACAAAATACTAACATCAGAGTACTTAGCAGAAACTTAGCGGAAGAAAATCATGTAACCATATAGAGCAACAAACTTGAAACATCAGACAACCCCACCAGCAGCACATCACCGGTCTCAGTATCTCAACCTGAAAACATTTGAAAAAGATGGTGTGAGCACTAATGTACTCAGTGGGGTTTTATGAGAAAACTCTTGATAAACTTAGAAATATCCAATTATAAACTGGCGGCATATGGAGAGCAAAATGAAAAAAGCCCTCTTCATATCCGCAAAACCTTTTTCTTTCTTTTCTGGCGCCTTCCTGGCTCAAACCTGTTGTCTACTGCACCCTTAGGCCTGCTTTGGGATAAGAGATGGGTCACCTCAAGTATCTTTCTGAGTATACGAGGGGGTTACCCAACAGTGACTCCCTTTACTTTCAAATGTTCAACTCGGTGACTCGAAGCTCACGGCATGATAATGCAAATAAACTGTTCTTTGAGCTCGATAACCTGCTTACAACAGAAGCTATATCCTTACTTAACTTCCTTCCATACTTAACCTTAACCTTCTTTACTTACTTGACTTAGCAAGTAATACCAAGCCTAGAGCAATCGTCTAAAGCTAATTCTTTAATTGAGCATGATCTCAGCCTATAAGGGATTTATAACTTACCATAAAAGGCAATACTTAGCTAAATAAGCTTTAGCAAAATCCAACATTCCAATATGAGAAAATGAACGCGGATAAACATCAATTACAATTAAAGCAATTCTAAACATCTCATGCTAGCATAAATTATATATAAACAATTATAGCATATCCTTAGCTAATTAATCTTAGCAAAACCTAATAACCAAATACTAGAAAATGAATGGGCATAAATATAGATTGCAACTAAAAGCAATTCTAGATCTCATGCTAGCGTCAATTGTATTTAAACAATTCTAGCGCATCTAAACATGCTTGAGAGCTCACTTAACTTATAATAACTTACTTTACTTTATCAAACTCAAATAACAATTTAACATAATTATGCGTAAAACTTCCTTCATTTCTTTCCTTTCCTTGTATAGAGACTAAACAGACAGAGTTTAAAATACTTTTATTGGATATTTTCCTTGCCTTAACATGCTTCTAGAGCTTACTAGCTCAAACCATATATTTGGTTTAGAATTACCCACCTCAATGACGAGTACCTCGATAACGAGCACGTGGACGAAGCGATGAGTCGAAAATCCTTCCTCGAGCCTCCTCGGGGTTCATCTCCTCTTAGGAAAGTTGATCAACGACGTGAAATATTATTCAAGACCCTAGCAATAAATCGAAATGATATCTAAACCCTTGACCCTTAACTATAACTTAAAACACGAGAATTTAAACGATTAAGACATCCGAAATTACCGCAAAAGGGGACGGAATATACGACTCGAAGGATCGAGATTCCGGATTATTGGCCACTTCTATGTCATAGATCTTTGAAAGATCTTCGATTTGAGTACTCATGGGCCTCGTGGTTCCAACTGAGGCCTAAGTTATGGCCTCCGCATGAAAACGTGCCGGAGTTGCCGCACTTGCACATGCGCCGCGGCGGGGGTGTGCGCGCCGGCGGCCTAGCGCCGCGGCCGGGGGGGGGTGCGCACCAGCGCCCCCTGTGTCACGGCAGTCCCTTGCACCGGGGCAGCCTCCATGCGCCGTGGCGTCCCCCTTGCGCGCCCGCGCACCTCCTTGGCCGAGGGGGCTTCGCCGCCACGCTCCCTACTCTGCTTTTCTCTCTCAATTGGGGGTGCGCTCACGAAGAGCGCTCCCCTCTCTCAAGAAATGGGGGGGTGAAGAAGTGAAATGAGCGAGAAATAACGGAGGGGGAGGAGCTCTATTTATAGGGAAAAATCAAGGCTTCCTCGAGAAGCTGCTGCAGTGCAACAATATTGCTTTAAAAATATCGGGTTCGGTTAAAGGCGCGTTATTTGATGGCGAGGTCCAAATGACCTCATTCACGAAATTCAAAAATACCGAGAGGTTCGTTGCTCGAGTACTATTGAACCAACTTGACTCGGAGTAAAGAATGAGTCATCTTGAAGGAAAACGAGAAAAGATTCTCTTTTAAAAAATAAAGTTACTATTCCACACAAGGGATAAATAAAATTCCCGAGCGTTCAATTGATCTCAGAATGAAAATCCGGGAACATCAACGGATTCCTTGAGAAATTTCTATAAGATAGGCTTGAAAAAACAAGGCTCGGGTCAATACACGAGATTTCACAAATTTCTAACGATCGCGCTTCTACAGAAAAACACTATTCCCGCTCTTACTTAATACGATTTTCATCGCGGGATCTCAAACGAACTCGTATTGAAAATCCGAAAGTACCGGCACGCTCTTTGCGTCAACACCTTCCAAACGTGACTAAAATCGGCTATAACTGAGCTCGAATCAAAATTCTTGAAAAGACGATCTCACGAAAAATAACTCCTAAAAACGCGGCTTACAACCAAAACATCTTTATTATGCTCAAAATTCCTCTTAATATTTTCTAATTAAACTTAGGAATTACTTAATCATATTCTGAAAATCCGAGATGTTACAATCAGGATCTTATAAAGATTTCCTAAAAAGATCTTCATTAACTGTTTGTTAGTAGGAACGGGTGACTTAGCTAACGGGCTCTCAGCTATCTCAGCTTTCGGCTCTGAGTTTGTTCAATTGACAGATCTTCAGCTGCCTTGAGCTTCTATCATGATGTAGTCTAGTTCAGCTGACTTATCAGCTTTTAATTCTAGTCTCATCAGTTGGCTACTGATTGAGCTTTTACCTTTTCTTTCTTTGAACTGATCTATGGTCAGTTGAGTGAAGCCTCAAAGCATTCAGAGTAATCTTGTTAGTAAACGGATCTTTGATCAGTTTAGGATCAGCTCTGACTGATCTCTGATCAGATCAGTTTCAGCTTTCAAGCTGACTCTGTTCATCAGTCTATCCTGGCTTTTTGCTAAGACTGATGATCAACTCATCTGTGGGTGCCTACCAGTCTCCAAGGTTCTCTTCCCCCTTTATAACTTATCCCAAACTTTGAGGAGTTTACTCTGACTGGTTTGATCAAGGCAACCTGCAAGCTGGTGGACCATGCTTCTGAATAGCTATCTCTTATCTTAGCTCGAAGTCTTATTTGGTCATTATCCTTGATTTTCAGCTTTGTCATAACCTGCAGTTTTTAATTAAATCATCACTCATATTTTGACATTTCATCAAAACCGTCATTTGGGATTTTCCCAACAATTTTCCTAACAACAAGTTTCATCTCGCTCAATGTCCTAAACGTGAATTGGAATGATAACAGATGGAAGCAATTTCGTTTACATCTGTTGTTGGGAGTATTATATATGCTCAGACTTGTACTCGACCGGACTTAAGCTTTGCAGCTGTAATGTTGGAAAGATATCATAGTAATCCAGGAATGGAATATTGGCCGGAAAGCTGCAAAGAAGGTTCTGAGATACTTACATGGAATAAAAGATCACATGCTTACATATAGAAGGTCTGATCACCTTGAGGTGATTGGGTACGCTAACTTAGACTTTGTTAGATGTTTGGATACTAGAAAGTTCACTCTCAGCTTGTATGTATTTATTTTAGCTAGAAGTGTAATATCATGGAATAATGCAAAACAATCTGTTGTTGCTGCATCTACCACAGAAGCTGAAAATTTGTAGCATGTTTTGAGGCTACAATTTATGCTAATTAGCTGCGAAATTTTATTTCAGGGCTTGGAATTATCAATAGTATTTCTAGGCTATTCGAATTATATTGTGATATATAACTCTGCAACAGTATTTTTCTCTAAAAATGACAAGTACTCAGAGGGTGCTAAGCATATGAAGTTAACATACTTTGCCGTGAAAGAAGAAGTTCATAAATAAAGAGTGTTAATAGAACATATTAGCACAGATCTTATGATAGTTGACCCTTTAACAAATGGATTACCACCCAAGACATTTACTGATCATGTTCAAAGTATAGTCATTATTGTTAACGATGACTATTGAGTATGTCATTTATTTTTGTAATTAACACTCTGAGCTCATTTATGAAATGTTTCTGATTACCAGTTTCTATTTTGCATGCATATTTGAATTTGAGTAATATAAGCAAGTATAGTCTTATATAAAGACATCATGATTAACGATGTGTGCTCCTCACTAATAATCATATCAGAGAGAAGGTTAGTTTGTAGTACATGGAAGAGACAATGTCAATTATATGATATACAACCACCATGGCCCGAATTAGTTCTTATTATTAAGTATGAAATTACGATGAACCCATTAAAGTATAATGTTTAGTCATTCAAATGTGCATAATGTTAGTTTAATTAATTTATTTATTTTATCCATAGTGTTAAGCAATGTCACATTAGTCGAGTGCAATAATGTAAGATTATTTATGTCTCATGTAAAGTTATGTGGCTTACTAAGGTCTAATAAATAAATAATTCAATAATTATGGACTAAATTGTATCTGAGTTAATATGGAGTATATTTATCATTATATTTGCTATTTGATGGGAATGGTGGACTTATGTGGAATAACAACTCATTACTGTAAAACTAGGTCCATTTCCTAATATAAGAGGTATTCTCTAAAATACTAACCATCATGAATGATAGAAAATGAAAAGAAACATCAATGAGTGAAACACTGATTTTCTGATCTTCTTAAGAAATTCAAAGGAGCAATTATAGATTTGATCATGGAGACAAGTACGCAATATTCTATTAATTATGTGATTATGTGAGAATTATTAATTTCAAAATCATGCAATTTTTTCATAAAGTATTGTAGAAAATTAGAATGATGTTATGTTGGAAAATATGAAAAATGTGTGAGGGAATTATTCTAGATTATTCTAAAACCTAGATATCAAATGTTTGCCCTAATGGCAACCTTTCATATTTTGGAGGTTACACTTATGTTTTAATGGTGGATCAAGTGTAAAGCCTCACTTTGGAACCTATAAAAGGGCTCTCAATCCTCATTTGTAACACACCAAAATTTTATTCTCTTCTCTTCTCTCTTTTCTCGATCTTGCTCTCTAGTTTCGAGTTAAGCTTGTGCTCTATTTAGTGGTTCAAGTTTCGGGTTCTAGCTCTCTTTGATTAAGTTCGAGCATAGTGTTCAGTTCGCCGGAGGAAGTTCCGGTCCCTCCGCTGTATCCTAGCGTCCATACGGGACGAATTTGGTTTGAGGAAACTGTGATCTCCACATGCCTCGGATTTCCTTTATTTGTGTTAATTTTATTATGATCCATAGTTTATTCCAAACTATTATTATTTTGATCATCAATTATTATTATTGTTACGTTGTTATCTTGTTTTGTTCAACTAGAGTCAACAATTACATCGTAAACCACCAAATCCAATTGCCCGGCCCATTCGGTAAATCTCCTCAATCTTTTCCTTCAAGTTCTTAAATCACTCTTCATGTCGCCTTCCATCGGAGTTTAGTATCTACAATGTTGATTCAAGTACATCATGAGTTTGACAACTAATCAAGGAAATCTAATTAGCCAATTATGTTTATAGTCTGAGCACAAGAATCCCTGCTATCTTATTCCAAAAAAAAAAAAAAGGCTGCTATCTTTTTAGTTGTTCTGATTAATGATGATTTGTTTGGTCTTTTCTCTTTATGAATGGCCCTGCTTCGGCGACGACCAAAGCTGTATGTTGAAGGAGATTGGAATTAAAATTGGTCAATTGAATTTGGTTGTTCAAGAATGCGATTTTTTTAATCATTTTCCCGTTGTTTCTACTTAATTTTAAGTGTGAATATATCTTTGTAGCCAAGATTGACTTGTAAAATTCTTTTCTAATTAAAAATTGCAGAATCTTCATTTCTAATCAAATTTATTTTCATTCACCGTAATATCCTCGTTGAAATGTGGGACTGGGCAAAAATTTAAAAAGAAATAGAAATCTTGTATGCGGCCCTTGTACACACCCAAATTTCAGATTTTTGAGAAAAAAGAACAAAACAACAAATTCTTCTACACGGTCAAATTTTCTTCTACACGACCAAATTGTACATGGCCAAAAATTAACGTGTTGTGTACAATGAAAATTGTACACGTTGCAATTGTTGTGTTGTGTTGAAAAAAAATATTAACTTGCCTACACGTTGAAATATTAAGAAATTGTACACGGCCAAAAATGTACACGTTGAAAATAAAATTAACTTGCCTACACGCCGAAATTGTACACGGCCAAAAATGAAAATTCATTTGCTTACATGCATACAAAAGAATTTGGCAAACAAAAAATAAAAAAATAAAAATTGAAGCTTCATCGTGTACTACACGATGGCTTACCGTGTAAGCCACCGTGTAATACACGGTGAAGCTTCAATTTTTTTTTTTTTTTTTTGCCAAATTCTTTTGTATGCATGTAAGCAAATGAATTTCCATTTTTAACCGTGTACAATTTCAGAGTGTAGGCAAGTTAATTTTTTTTCAACGTGTACATTTTTGGCCGTGTACAATTTCCTAATATTTAAGCTTGTAGGCAAGTTAATTTTTTTTCAACACAACACACCAATTGCGACGTGTACAATTTCCATTGTACACAACACGTTAATTTTTTTTGGTGTGCATAATCAATTGCAGCGTATGTGTCGTGAACCATGTGCAATCAATTTCAACGTGTACAATCTCCTTTAATTTTTTGGCGTGTAAAATTTCAACATGTGTGTGATGAGCCGATAAAATTGACTTTGACTTTTTCAAATTTCATTAAGGGTAAATTAGACTTTTACATTTCTGTTTTGGTTATAAAAGAATATCTTACAAATCTTGGTTAGAAAAGAAGTTTACAATTTGCTTTTGGTTATTTTAATTTTTCTCCCTAATTTTAATGTGTGAAAAAATAATATATGTTAGTGACTGTGTTAGTGTGTGTTTGCTAACACCGTTAAATTTTCCGTCCACTAAATTGTCTACAATATCCAATTTTTAACATTGAGGAGATGTTTGCTTCGAATATCAAGAAGGGGGCAATAAGATCCCCAAATAGTTGGAGGGGCTATTGTAAAATCATTCTAATTTTCTACAATACTTTATGAAAAAATTACAGGATCTTGAAATTAATGATTCTCACATAATTACATGATTGATAAAATATTGCATACATTTCTCCATGATTAAATCTGAGATTGCACCAATGAATTTCTTGAGAAGAATATTAAACGGGTGTTTCACCTCCTTGATGTTTCTTTCTATTCGTTTTCATTCGTGATGGTTAACTAATGTTTAGAGAATATCTTTTATATTAGGAAATGAACCTAATTTTACAGTGATGAACTCTTATTCCCCATAAGCCCACTATTCCGATCAAATATTGAATATAATAAAACTGCTCAATCCATATTAATCCAAATATAATTTAGTCCGTAATTATTTGATTAATATATTTATTAATCTTTAATAAATCATATAACTTTACGAGATATAAATAATTTTACTGCTATTTGCACTTCTTCCAAAATTTTAATACCAAAGAATAATACAATGTCCTATTTGGTTGATGCGGATGGAATTGAATAATAAAATTTACACGTCATTTATTTTAATCGTATTGATTTTACATGCACATGTCTGGCGTACACGTCTTCCTTATGGTACAGAAACATATTAAATTTGAAAAAAAGTTATTCGAAAAATATTAAATTATAAATAATTGAATGATACGATATATATTAATGAAAAAAATACTCAAAGATCAACGAAATTAATTATGTTCTGATATTTTATCAAACTAATCAAAGTCAATGATTCACGTGGTTGTTCAAATGTAGCTCGCTAGTTCTGTCTTACGAGTTACGACTTGTCATTTGAATAACAAATAAATTTGATTTTTATATTAAATATTTTTTTTGGTCTTTATGTATTCTACATCAATATGGTCATCGTTTCTATAAAATATTATTCTTTATTAGCTAGTGGATTATAGATCCCACACTAAAAACCTCTTTCGAATAGTTAAAAAAAAAAAAGAAACAAAAGAAAACCTCTTCCTGATTTTGAGATAACATATATAGTAATCTATCATAATAATTTCATTATATATATATATATATATATATATATATATATATAATCTCTAGCTAGTTGAAACACAAAGTATTTGTATACATAGATGTCTTGGCTGGAAATATTTGAAACCACTTTAATATTAATCTGTAAACATACTATCTGTGTAATCTGATGGCTAGAGGTCATGTCGACGTTGTCTCTGAAGCTGATCAACAATATGACAGACTTGAAATGCTGAAAGCCTTCGATGAAACGCAAGCTGGTGTGAAAGGCCTAATCGATTCGGGGGTGTCGAAAATTCCTAAGATCTTCGTGAGGCCATCTAACGAGCTAACATACAAAACTGCTCAGCAAGATGAAGTTCAAATTCCTCTAATAGATCTAAGCGATTTCAAGAATCCCGAGAGGCGAAATCGGATTGTTGAACAAGTGAGAACTGCCTCAGAAAGGTGGGGGGTTTTCCAAGTGGTGAATCATGGGATTCCATCAAATGTTAGTGATGCAATGATTGATGGAATCAAAAGATTCAACGAGACGGATGTTGAGGAGAAGAGGAAGTACTACTCACGCGATCCAACAAGAAACGTAAGATTCAACAGCAATTTCGATTTGTTCACTTCAAGAAATGCTACCTGGAAGGATACCTTGGGGATTACATCTGTAGCCCAACTCTGTAGCCAGGAACTGCCAGATTCTTGCAGGTATATATAGTACTATTTTCTTCTCTATTTTTCATTATTTTTTCGACTGATATATCCTTTACTTTCCGTGAGTGATAAATGAATTGATCATGCATAGAGAAAGCACGGTTGAATACTTGAAGCACGTTGCAGTTTTGGGAATGGCAGTGATGGAGCTATTCTCAGAGGCTCTCGGACTAGAGCCCGGCCACCTTAATAGCATGGAGTGCACGGAGACTACCCCGATTAGCTGCCATTACTATCCGGCCTGTCCCGAGCCAGAACTGACTATCGGAACAAAAATGCATTCTGATTTTGGATTCATCACACTTGTTCAACAAAACCAAATCAGTGGCCTCCAGGTTTTGTATCAAGATCAATGGGTCGATGCTCACCACATTCCTGGAGGTCTACTTGTTATCATTGGGGATCTTCTCCAGGTATCCATGCATCTTCCAAACTTAATGTTAATTATGAGTTTCTTTTTTTTCTTTTTGTTATAAATTAATTTAGCTCTTTGTGATATATATATCAATCTGTTGGTTTTGGATATACATGTACATAGCTGGTGTCAAATGGGAAATTCATAAGCAGTAAGCATAGAGTGTTGGCGAAAAGCGCTGGACCTCGAATTTCTGTGGCCTGCTTTTTCTCCGGACCTTCGAGTGAAGATAAGCGCTATGGGCCCATTAGAGAGCTGATATCAGAAGAAAATCCTCCCAAATACAGAGAGATCGTGTTTGGTGAATATCGGCTCAAAGTTTTCAACCCTGCGTTCGACCAATATCTTGGTCTTGATTATTATTACAAGCTATGAATTTATGTTGTTTTAACTTAATCTGGGGGATTTATATAGTTTTTGTCAAACGTAGGTGTAATGGGCCCATCAGATATACATACATACATACATACATACATATATATATATGATCAGAAAATCCATTCACATACAGAGAAGTTGTCGTGGGTGACTAGTATTGTGCATTTGTGCAAGTTAGTCAATACTGGGCTCGGTGCAGTGAGTGTCATAATTATGATTATGATTGCCAGAAGTTGAATAATTTCCTAGAATGACACTTGAATTAATTTTGGGCGGAATGTTACAGATAGTTAATACTACTATCTTAACACAAACATGCAAGGAAATTAACGCAATAACACAAGTATAAATTTTAAATCACACACAACATGTATGTGATTGCCACAAGGCGAAATTATGCTTCTATGAGCCAACACAAAGGTTTAGTTGATGATGTCAGACGCTGAGCTCTTGACACATCAAATAAAATACATGAATCCTATTATAGTTTTCAACTAAATCGAATTCAAAAGTACAAATTAATGTACCGTTAATTTGTAAACAAACTAGCAATGATTTCACAACCTTCTATCTATCCTAACTTGTACAATCTATTATCATGAATCGATTGAACAACAATGAACATCAAAAGGAAGAAGAACGAACGAAGAACGAAATCTATATGCTAAGTTTACGACTCGAACTTTTCAATCTCTACACACAGCGGCAAGATATCTTCTGCTCGAATAATTCTTCAAGTGTGGACCATGCTTCTTTATAAGCCCTTCACTTGAGTCGACTTAAGGTCCATGTCATCTCCACGAACGTGTGCTTCAAATAACCGCCATCCCTTCACGTTTTTGTAGAAAAATCGTCTTGAGTTCTGGCTGGTGAAAGTACTCCACGTTGCATACCATTTCTTTCAAATTTTCCTGCACGATTTACTTCAAAAAGAAACGGTTAAATAAAGATAACTAGAGAACTAAAGATTAGGAGATAGAGTTTTGACTTGTTCAAACTCTCCTATAAATAATATATTAATCATATATATATATATCCGTTTATTTTACATAAATAATTCCGTGGATATATTTATGATTTGATATATAAGATAAAAACTAATTTATTAAAAAATAATAAATAAATAAATAAAACTAGGAAATGATAAGATTAATGACGACGAATGTCACAGACACTGTCATAGGGAGTCTGTATGACATTAAGTTCAACATTGAACTTAACAATCTCAATGTCAGACAACACTCAACAATCTCTCCCTTAATCTTAGCCTTTCTGTACAAAACATACAACTCAAATGTATTTTATACAATTAGAGTCATAGCGGAAAATGGAGACCATAAAGTCTCCCCCTTAAGGGTTACTCCCCCTTAATGTGAACATCATATAACAAATGATTAACCTTGTTATAATAGCAATGTTAAACAGAAGTTCAACACTAAATATTCAGGGCACATTGATCATACAACATCCCAAAAAAAAACTTGTTGCTATGCTTATCATGCTCAACAAACACGGTATTAAACAATCACCATAAAAATAGGTTAAACAAGATAAGCCTATAAAATTGAACACAAATATAATTTGCATCCCAAAATAGAAATACATTAAAAACATCTTAAATTAAACGTGTGTCCAGCACACACATAAAAAACCAATTAAAGACGCATCAAGCATCTTAAATGTGTCCAGCACATAACAAACATAATAAAAATTGTTTGATAACAAAAAACAGAAGCTTAAACACCGAGCTTCACATCAACTTCCTCTTCCCTTTAACTGCACTCTTTCTCCCCCTTTCTTTAGCAGTGACATCTGCGGCAGCAATAGCTCCAGCATCACCTTCATCCTCTTCTCCATCAGCATTTACTCCCCCTTTTGGTGTAGAAAGAAGAGTCACAAAAGCATCGCGCACGGTAGAGAGATGAGTGATCGTCTGATCCAGCTGAGTTATTTGATGTTGAAGTGTCTCCAAAGACATCATCCCAATAGGAATAGAGGGCATGGAGACAACATCATGATCAACATCAGGTACAACAGTCGACTGGGAGGGAGCAGGAGTATCATCGGCAGACTGATCCTCAAGTGCAGCAGCGGAATGGTAAGACAGGTCAATGATTTTGTCGTCATTCCCCTTGGGCTTCTGAATGGATAGAGAGGGCTGCTCACAATCAGCTTCTTTTTGCTCTCCTTTAAACCTTGGCTCTTAAGGATAGCAAAGATCAAATATGGAAATGAGAGCATATTTGAAGAGCTAGATTTAGAGGCAGCCTTCAGAGCTGCATAAAAAATGTAAGCACCAAGGTTGCAAGGCAGATGAGTTCCTAGTTTATATAGGAGAGTTGCCTGATCGACTGTGAGGACAGAGAGGTTTGATGTGGGAAGCCAATTACACACAGTTAACTTAAAAAGCACCGAGTAGAAAAAAGTTAATTTGGAGGTAGACACCTTATTCATCCAATTTTGAACAAGTCCTCCAGTAATAACTTTTACCACGTCATCTATCAAATCCAAGGAGATGATAGTGTCCTCATTACCAAGATCAAGGCACGAGTTAATAACAGTAGGGGAAAACTTGTAAATTTTATCCTTAACATACACAGTCCCAAAAGATAATTTATCAGGATCTCCCATATTAGGTAAGCCATTTGTATAAAACTCATGGATAACAGAAGGGTCATAAGATAGTAGAGAGGTAGCAGGCTTCCATAAACCCCGTTCTTTGAGAAACACATTCATCCCATGCTTCTTAAAACTTAAAACATCTATCATCTTCTCAACCCTAAATGACCTTTTAACAACAAGATTATAAGATTTCTTAGCATCTTCAGAGTAGAAAATCTTACTATATGCTGAAGACACATCAAGGGGAGTGTCAGAGTCGACATCGGAATCCTACTCTAGAGGACCAGAAGCGGTAGTAACTTCCTGTTTGACATCAACAGGACTAGGATTCACAGTTTTAGGAGAAGGGGGGTGTTCTCCAGAGGAGTCTGATTCATCGCACAGAGACCAAGAAGAAGCCTTAGATCCATGACGTTTTGTCTTATTAGAGGAGACACCCTCTGACTTTACGAAGACTTCACCATGAAGTCGCTTCGACTTTCGAGTTGGAGAAACTGTCGTGGTCGTTCGAGAGAGAGACTGTTGGTGAGATTTGGAGTCAGGATCAATAGGATTTGAATGTTCTCCAAGCACATGCATCTGAAGAGGCTTAGGGTTTAAGACCTTGGTGCTTGGAGAAATCTTTGGAACTGGGAGAGAAGTATCAGCGACTGATTTTTCTAGGGGTGAAGGAGGGTTAGAGGTGGAAGTGGGTGGATTTTCTGGAATAGGAATTTCTACGGAGGACGGAGTGGAAGTTGAAATCGGAGAAGGGTTTACTGTTGGAACTGGTGTTGAAGAGGAAGAAGGATTTCCTTGATTCATCTCTATCATCTGCTTGAGAATCATCATTATGGCTTGATATTGGTTTGGATCTGCCATAGATTCAAGAAATCAAAGAAAATTTTTGAAGCAGAAGCGGAGAAGATGAACCGTTCGATGATTTGAGATAGAGAAAAAAACTTGAGAAGAGAGAGACAAAAAAACTTTTAAATAATGAAAGGGATATATTGAACTCTCTTCTTATCATAGCACATGATATGCGAGTCAGCTTATCATGTACACAAATATTATATAAATATAAATATATATATAAATATTAATTTTTAATTTTTTTTAAAACGCATATTTTGATAAATAAAGTGTGTTGACTGGTTATGATTGAATAAATTCGCATGAATTAATTCACAATATAAAATCATAACTGTCTTACTTCACTTTAATTGATTCGAATCAACACAGATATCCCGATGTTAAGACAAACAACATTCTTTTGAACATCAGGATTTCAAACACCATTTAAATAACACACATTCCAAGAGATTTTCTTAGAGAAGAAAACCTCTCGAAATCCAATGGTTTAGTAAAGATATCGGCAATTTGATTCTCTGTAGAAATGTATTCCAATTTGATGATATCTCGTTCCACAAGATCTCGGATAAAGTGATGTCTGATGTCAATGTGTTTGGTGCGTGAATGTTGGATTGGGTTCTTCGAAATTTCAATTGCACTGACATTATCACATAACAATGTCAAAGAAGGACTAGCCAGATGATAATCAAGCACCATTTGATTTAACCACAATAGTTGGGAACAATAACTAGCGGCAGCAACATACTCTAATTCGGCCATGGAGAGTGAGATACAATTTTATTTCTTACTCGACTAAGAAACCAGATTGTTACCAAAATAAAAACACCATCCGCTAGTGCTCTTCCGATCATCGACATCACCTGCCCAATCGGAATTACTAAATCTTACAAGATGAATGTTAGAACTCTTGCAATATTTAATACCAAACCCAATTGTCCCAGAAATATAGCGAATTATCCTCTTAACAGCTTTAAGATGAGATTCTTTAGGCTAAGATTGATATCTCGCACAAACACCAACATTAAACATAATGTCAGGACTACTAGCTGTTAAGTATAATAAACTCCCTATCATTTTTCTATACATGGTAGAATCAACATTGCTACCAATATCGTCTCTGCTCAACTTTTTAGAAGATCCCATAGGCATCTTCATAGGTTTAGCATCTTCTAATCCGAAGCGCTTGACCAATCCTTTAGCATATTTACTTTGAGAAATGAAGATCCCATCTTTATCTTGCTTGCTTTGTAGACCAAGGAAATAGTTGAGTTCTCCAACCATGCTCATTTCAAATATGTTGCACATTGAGTCTACAAAATATGTAGACCAAGGAAATCTTTGAGCAGATTAGTATAAGTCGAACCAAAAACAATGTAATCAACATAGATTTGAGCTACAGTAATATGTTTTTGATTTTTCTCGATAAATAATGTTTTATCAACTTGACCTCTTGCAAAATTAATATGTAGTACGAAATCGGTCAGTCTAGCATACCACGCTCTAGGGGCTTGTTTGAGACCATGCAAAGCCTTTTCGAGCTTAAAAATGTGCAAAGGTTTCTCATAACATTCGAACCCCTTTGGCTGTTCGACATATGCCTCTTCCTTGAGATAACCAATCAAAAAAGTACTTTTAACATCCATTTGATGTAAAGTAAAACCCAAATAACATGTAATTGCACATAAAAGATGAATGGATTCAATCCTTGCAACAGGGGCAAAGGTCTCATCAAAGTCTACCCCTTCAACTTGGGTATAACCTTGAGCAACTATACGAGCTTTGTTTCCGACAACATTGCAGGACTCGTCCATTTTATTTTTGAAAATCCATTTTGTCCCAATTATATTTTTATCTTTGGGGCGTGGAACTAGTTTCCAAACATTGTTTCTTCCAAACTGGTTTAGTTGCTCATACATAGCATTGATCCAAAAATTATCATTAAGGGCATCCTTGATATTTTTTAGTTCAATGTTAGATAGAAAACAAGTGTTTAACATACAAACATTTAAAGAAGACATGCATACCAGTTTCAACATTTCTTCGTATTCCTCTGAGTTCTTGCTCCTGGTTTGAACTCCTTCGGATTGGTCATCAATGATTTGTGAATCTGGATGATTCTTCCTAATTCGACTTGGAGGATCTCTTCTTAGTTCATCTTCGACATTCACTAATTGGTCGTCTTCACTGTCTGAAGTGCATGTTGATGTTGGTGTTTTGACTGGAACTTTATCATTCTGTAGAACATTGATGTTGACATTCCTCGTGGATGTCTTGTTCTCAACATCAAGTCCAGTCTGATCACTTGACATTTCACTTGTGTCAAGAAGATCCATCACCTCATCCTCTTCAGCTTTTGAAGCAATACCTGTGTGATCATCAAACACAATGTTAATTAATTCTTGGACTATTTTTGTCTGAAGATTGAACACACGGTATGCCCGACTGTTAGATGCATATCCCAAGAAAATTTCCTTATCGCTCTTAACATCGAATTTTCCCAAATGGTCCCTGTCATTTAGGATGTGGCATACACATCCAAAAACATGAAAATACTTTAAATTAGGCTTCTTGTTCTTCAGAAGTTCATATGGTGTCTCTGTCCTGCCGGGGCGAAGAATCGCTCTATTCCCGATGTGACAAGTAGTGTTCACTGCTTCAGCCCATAGCTGCTTAGACAACCGTTGTGCTTGTAACATCGCTCTTGACATCTCCTGAAGAGTTCGATTTTTTCTTTTGACCTCCCCGTTTTGTTGAAGTGTCTTTGGTGTAGAAAACTCATGGATGATGCCTCTTTTTGCACAGAACTCTTCAAACATCGAGTTTTCAAATTCGAGCCCATGATCAGTTCTAATGCACATGATGTTGGACTCATGCTGTCTTGACACCATCCTGCAGAGCTTCTTAAACATTCTGAATGCTTCAGATTTTTTTTGTAGAAATTCAACCCATGTGAACCTCGAAAAATTATCCACTATAACCAGAATGGACCTTTTACCACTCATGCTTTTGGTGTCAACTGGACCCATGATGTCCATATGAATCAGATCGAAGCATTTCGTGGTTTGACAAGCTAAAGAACTTTTATGCGAAGATCTCACCTGTTTGCCCTTCTAACATGCACAGCAAACAACATCGAGATCGATCTTCACTGGTGGAATATCTCTAACAGCATCAGCTTCTATTAACTTCTTCAAACATTGAAAGCTGATATAACCAAGTTTTTGATACATGAGTTGAATGTCAACATTGACTGAAACATTACATTTCTCATTCTTGTCCGCATAGTAGCAATTATCTAATGCCCGACTTCCGAACATAATGCACTTATTCTCGCTATCAAAAACTTCACAAGTATTTTTGTCGAATCTGACATGCATACCGTCATCACATAGCTGACTTATGCTTATCAGATTTTCCGTTAGAACTTTGACATGAAGCACATTGTGTAACTTAGGAAAATTCTTAACATTCAAGGTTTATTTTCCCACTATATTACCTTGTGCTCCTCCACCATAGCTCACTTTGCCTTTCCTTGTCATGGAATAGTCATCGAAAAACTTTGGATTTTCTGTCATATGCCGTGAACATCCACTGTCAAAGTACCATGTACCAGCAATGTTGGCTTTCAGCTAAGTGTACACAACATTGCATGAAATCTTTGCCTTCTTGGAACTTTTCTTCTTTTTGGAAGTTTTGGAAGAATTTTCCATGACAATATTTTCCGTTGCTATATCATCATGATATTTGAAGCAATACAGTTTGATATGTCCAGACTCTTGACAATAATGATAGACATGTTTCTTCTCTTTGGATTTGTCATTAACCTTTGGTTTGACATTTCTGTCAACATTGACTAGAACATCCTTAGAGCTTTCTCCTTTGACAAACTTGATAGGGTTAGAGATAGACATTGATGAACTTGATGTATATCCTAAACCTGCTTTAGTAGTTTGTCCCAATGCCAGAACATCCCCCTACATTGAATGGAGTCAATGTCCTTCACTAAATCATCTGGAGATTTTGATGATTTTGTCGACCTAGACGATGTTGATGAGGGAGAATCAAATAGCCTTTGCGGTTTGAAGTTTGGCTAACCTTTCTTCATAGATCGCACTAGGGAATTGAACTTCTTGGTAAGTAGTGCAACACTTGAGGACTCATCTTCATTGATCTCCTGAATGTTCTCAACATCAAGTTGAACATTTGAACTTGATGTTACTGACTGAAGTGCAATTCCTTTAGAGGAGCTATTTGACTTCTGGTTTTCGAGATTTATCTCAAAAGTGAGTAGAATACTCATTGCTTCACTCAAACTCATGTTTGATACATTATGCGCTTCTTCAATGGCAGAGATTTTCATGTTGAATCTCTCTGGAAGCGTGTGAAGAAGCTTGATTACCATATTCTCATTCGAGACCGGACATTCGAGAGCTATAGACTCATTTGACACTTCACACAGTCGTTCAGTATACATTGAAATAGTCTAATCATCTAACATTCGCAGAGTTTTGAATTTGGAAGTGAGTAGCCTGAGCTTTATTTGTTGTACACTGGTTGATCCTTCACAATGTTCCTATAGTATGTTCCATACTTGATACACCGTGGTGCAATTTCATAGCATTTTGAAGCATGGAACATCTACTGAAACAAAAATAGCATTGAGTGCTCGAGAGTTGAAGTTGGAGATAATTCAGTCATCATTAGTCCACTGGGTTTCTGGAGTAATGATGAAAACTCCATTAGGTCCCTCCATCCTTGGAGGAGACCATTCTTCAATCACGGCCAGCCAAGCCCTCTCATCGATGGACTTGATATACATCTTCATGCGAGATTTCCACATAACATAATTCTTGCCATTATTATCCAATGCCGGAGGACGGCACTGGTTAATCTGAATATCCATTTCAGTGAGTCAACAATCTAAGGATCGAATACTTAGTGTGTTAAGTACCGGCTCTTGATGCCACTTGTTGAAATTCATTGCCTTAAACACTAAAATTAGATACAGAATCACAATGTCAAGCTCAATGTTACAGATAGTTAATACTACTATCTTAACACAAACATGCAAGAATATTAACGTAATAACACAAGTATAAATTTTAAATCACACACAACATGTATGTGATTGCCACAAGGCGAAATTATGCTTCTATGAGCCAACACAAAGGTTTAGTTGATGATATCAGACGCTAAGCTCTCGACACATCAAACAAAATACATGAATCCTATTATAGTTTTCAACTAAATCGAATTCAAAAGTACAAATTAACCTACCGTTAATTTGTAAACAAACTAGCAATGATTTCACAACCTTCTGTCTATCCTAACTTGTACAATCTATTCTCATGAATCGATTGAATAACAATGAATATCAAAAGGAAGA
This sequence comes from Perilla frutescens, assembly GCA_026008535.1. NCBI lineage: Eukaryota > Viridiplantae > Streptophyta > Magnoliopsida > Lamiales > Lamiaceae > Perilla > Perilla frutescens. The sequence goes on from BRKX01000004.1 coordinate 41,924,503, forward strand.
AGAAGGAATGAAGAACGAAATCTATATGCTAAGTTTGTGACTCGAGCTTTTCAATCTCTACACACAGCGGCAAGATATCTTTTGCTCGAATAATTCTTCAAGTGTGGATTATGCTTCTTTATAAGCCCTTCACTTGAGTCGACTTAAGGTCCATGCCATCTCCACGAATGTGTGCTTCAAATAACCGCCATCCCTTCACGTTTTTGTAGAAAAACCGTCTTGAGTTTTGGCTGGTGAAAGTACTCCACGTTGCATACCATTTCTTTCAAATTTTCCTGCATGATGGACTTCAAAAATAAATGGTTAAATAAAGATCACTAGAGACCTAAAGATTAGGAGATAGAGTTTTGACTTGTTCAAACTCTCCTATAAATAATATATTAATCATATATATATATATATATCTGTTTATTTTGCAGAAATAATTCCGTGGATATATTTATGATTTGATATATATAAGATAAAAACTAATTTATTAAAAAATAATAAATAAATAAATAAAACTAGGAAATGATAAGATTAATGACGATGAATGTCACAGACACTGTCGTAGGGAGTCTGTATGACATTAAGTTCAAGATTGAACTTAACAATCTCAATGTCAGACAACACTCAACAATTATGTTAATCCTGGATGTACAATAGACCCCTTCAAGTGGTTTAACTTCACTTACTGTCACTGTCGATCCATTAAACCTCCATCGGTTATATCATACTATCTATTAGGCTTATGTACCCAGTCCACCTAAAGACTAACAATTAAGGTTACGAAACCCGATTCACCTAACGTTGAAGGAACCTAGGTCGGGCTCTAGAATCTCCTCTCGGTCTCATCTAGAGCCTAGCAATGCTAAGTAGTCGCCAATTACTCAACATAAACAAGCACAATTCCAACAACAAGTAACCAACCATCACAAGCATGGATCGAATCCCAAATCGATTATCTACCCCCTAATGAACGGATTAGCCCCTCATGCTCAAAACAACACAACAATCATACAAGTTCTTCATTTTATAAATTGAAAGATAAATAAAATACACACTCTTACAATATTGTTTGTCTCGTCAATTTTGGGACAATCCCCACAAATAAGTCAAGCTAAAGAAAGAAATACCAAAAAGAAGGGTCCTCGAGCAAGCCTAGCTTCCACGGACAGCTTGAAGTTGGATTCCTCTTCTCATGCCTCTTCCTTGAGCGTGAGTTTCCTTGCCTCTTCTCCTCCTCCTCTCTCTTTCTTTGTAACTGTGGTGGTGAAATTTAGAACTTGAGGGGAAAGTTGTCAATTTCCCCATCTCTTTCTGTGGTGAGACCTTTTGGGAACCTTCTAGGGAGAGAAGTGTCCCTCCAGAAGCGTGTGTGAATGAATAGAGATGGTGGATGATTTATTAGTTGAAGAGAGAGAAAGCAAAAATGTGGAGTTATTGCTTGGTGTTTCCCCAAACTCCTCCTGCTCCTAGCTAGAAGCTTGAACCATGCGTATTTAATCCTCCAGCTGGCCAAGTAGTGGAGAGCATTAAAGACCAAAACTGATGAACCATAGCTGGAACTGATTGACTGGAGCTCGAACTGATCGCAACTGAACTGATTAAGGGGACTCGAACTGACAGCCCGCACACTGGCGGTGTGTCCTGCGCTCGCGGGGCTAGGGTACCACACGCTCGTGGGGCGGCACGTGCTCATGGGGGCTCTTTACCGTGGGCACTGCCCCGTGATCGCGGGGGTTGCGCGCTGGCGGGGCCCTTCAACTCCAGCTTCCAGCTTTTCTTCAGTTTGGCGCATCAGTTAGCTTCCGGTTAAGTTTCAGTCGGCTTTTATCTGTTGGCGATTTCAACTGATCCCATCAGTTGTTGTTCAAGTTCAGCTCCAGCTTCGTTTGGCTCCAGCTAGAAATCTTCAGTTCTCCTCCAGCTCAGCTCTTGGTTCTTCAGCTGCAGCTCCTATCTTTTCTCTTCAGTTTGGAGTCATCAGTTTGACTCCAAAACTGATCAGTTTTGGGTGAGACTTGAGTGTGGCCATCAGTTGGATCCATTACTATCGGGCCGGGGGCGTCTTCGCCCCTCCAGACCCCCAGACAAGGGGAATGTCACCCCCCTTGACCCCCCGATCAGCTCAGTGAAGTGGGTGATTCAGGACCTATCAACAAGCTAGAGCTTCAGTTGGGAGCTTCAGTTTGGAAGCTTCTTCCCCTAGCCACTTTTAAGGCCATAAAATCCTACTTTTTGACACAAAAGCTCAAGTTTTGTACAAACCTGGCCCAACACACCAAAAGAGCAAAAGTGAAGGAAATAACATAAAAACATCACAAAAACAAAGAAAAAACACACACTAAAGATACTAAATTCCTATGATAAAATAGGACAAATATACACCAAACAATCGCGATAATATAAATGAGACCAATAATGAGCTGATTTCAAGTTACTTGGTTTTTTAATTTATTTGTGAGAATTTAGGAACTTCATTGTCTTCTAACACTTCCGCGATATGCATCTTAGTCACCTTGAGAAAGTTGAAGTAATTTCAACAATTTTGGATAGCTAGCTAGCTAGCTAACTGCAATATTGTGAAAGGGAATTAATGTTTCTAGTGTGCATGACTTTGTGAAAGTGAATTAGTGTTGTTGTTGTTGTGTTGGTTTATTTTCTATTGTGAAAGAGAATTAATGTTTCTAGTGTGCATGACTACATAAGAGTGTTGATATATACTTTAATTTGGAATTAATGTTTCTGCCGTTCTACTCTAGCCTGCTATTATGTTATACTTTAATATGCGAATTCTGCAATCTTGTTATGTATACACATGTTCATTTCTTCAATAAATATATATCTGAAGTGATCATTCTTAAACTTCATTTCATGTTCAGTTGTTAAAATTTATTTGGGGTTTATGAATCTTCATTTGATTTATATTGTAGTGAAGAAGACTCTGGTGTTAAGGGATCTGAGGATAAACATAAACAATCTGATGATAGATAATTCTTGTTCATTATTAGTGATACTTCATTTCTTTGATAATGATGCTTAACTGAATTTAATGATATTTCATTTCATTGTTAAGAAAGTTGATCAAAAATTAAAAATCTGACATGCAAGTCTTGTTCATTATTATTGATACTTCATTGTGTTGATAATGGTGCTTAACTGAATTATTAGTGATACTTTATTGTATTGTTATTGATGTTAAGAAAGTTATTAATATTTTTTTAATTTTATTTATGTTTTTTACATGACAGACACTGTTAGCAGCTGCTCGCAAAGGGATGTAAACATAGGAGTTGTGCAGAAGTTGGTGGAATGTAAGAGTTGTAGTTGTGTGAATGTAGAAGATTATGTGCAGAAGTTGATGGATTATTTTTTAATTTCTTTTTTTTTTTGGTAATGAATGATGGTTGGAAACATTGAAATGATAGAATGTTTACTATTAGTTTGGAAATAATGATTTTTTTTTTGTAATGAATGATGACTGGAAGCAATGGATTTTTGTGTAGCTATGATGGGAAGGTGGTTTGGAAATATTATTTTTTTGTAATGTTTCCAGAAGGTATTTATTGGAGTTATAAATTTTAGGATATGCAGGTCAGATAGTTTTTGTAATGAATTATGTTTTTGTTATAATTATGAACATGTTTAGAACACTTGAACATATATTTGTTGATGTCATGATAATATGTATCACTATTTATGATAAAAGTACCACTATGTGTATAGTGAAATAACACTATTTATTTTGTGTATTATCAGTAATAAAAAATAGAGAGAGAGACACAAACACAAATAAATCATAAAAAAATATCAGCAATAGTAATGATGCTGTCAATATATCAAATAATATCCTGGATTATTAGTAATCATTTAGTATCATAACTTATAAACTACAGTATCAATACTAATGTAACGAAGTATCACTATCTGTGTAGTGGAGTAACACTATTTATTTCGTGATGTAACACCCTAGATTTTCGAATAAGGTTAAGAGGATTCTTAATGGTGTTTAAGAATTTAAGGAAGAAATTTTAATAAGGTTTAAGTAAGGTCAGATGTCAGTCATGACTTTAGGGGTCAATTTTCGTAAAATCATCTTTTCAGAAAATTTGATCTTAACTCTGTTATGGCCGATTTTGGTCTTTTTAGAAAGGTTTTAACTCAAGGAATATGCCGGTGTTTTTGGATTTTAAATCTGATATCGTTTGAGGTTCCGGTGAAGAAAAACGTATTTAAAGGATGAATGAATAGTAACTTTTTCGTGCGTTCGTGTTTTGAGAAATTTATGAAATCCTCCTCATTGATCTGAGTCTAGTTTTGTCAGGCCTCTCTTATGGGAAATGACTCAAGGATTCCATTGGCATTCACGGATTTCCATTTTGAGCACAATCGAATGCTCGGGAGCAAAATCTGTCAGTCTGAGTGAATAGTAAAAAGTAATTCCAAAAAGAGAATCTTTGCTCGTCTTTCTTCTGATGACCTCGTATTCATCACGTGTCAAGTTGGTTAACTAGTATTCGAGCCAACGAGTCTACCGGTATTTTTAGATTTCATCTCTGAGGTCATTTGGACCTCGACATCGAATAAAGCAGCTTTTAACCGAACCCGGGGTAACTTTTGCAGTGTTTCCACACTGGAGTGGCTTCTCAAGGAAGCCAAGCTCCCCTCTATAAATACAAGGAATCTCCCTTCACTTTTCCCACACCACATTCACTCATTTCTCATTTCCAAGAGAGTGGGAAAGCTTTGAGAGCCGAGAAAGTTCTGTGGAAGTAAAAAGCGTTCTTCGTGAGTGTTCTCCAAGATGACGAGCGGAGTGGCGTGGAAGGGATGCGGTGAGGGAAGGTACTAGGGGCGTCGTTGGGTTGTAGCAGGCGGCTCTACCACCGTTGCAACTCGACGAGATGCCGAGCTACCCACCTTCCTTCGACGCATCTAACCCCGTCCATTATTGTTCGTCGGTCTCGATTTCCATTTCTTTTCCATCTTTTAATTCCGCATTTACTTTCCATCTAAATTTATATTTTGATTCTTGTTGAAGTTCCAAGTTAATAGCATTTCTGTTATACCACTCGTATTTATTCTCGTCGTTATGATTCTCATCATTATTTCTTGTATTTAATCTCGTTTATTCCGTTAAAGTTCCGTTCGAATTATATTTAAGATTTCATCGTTATTCTAAGTGTTTAAGAAGGATTATCATGTTTATCTCGTTATAATGTCAATTTCTTTTCAAGATTAAAGTATGTTCGTTTCGATATTTTATTCAAAGTTCTAAGCCTTATTTCAAGTTTAAAATATCGAGGAAAGGGAGAGGCGAACGAGTAACGCCTCGACCAACACTTTGATCGAAATTTTTGGAAATTCATGAAAGATCACGTACCATGCAAGGGTTGCACGGCCCGTGTAAGGCCGTCCGGAACTTACGGCATGAGTCTGGAGAGATAGCACGGACCGTGCTGGGGCTTGCACGGCCTGTGTCAGAAAGTCTGGGCATTTTATTTCTTGCCCATTAATTAGCACAACCCGTTCTATGATTGCTCGGCCCGTGCAATGCTTCTGCCACCCTGTTTTGACTCCAATCGTGTTCTAAACTCGAGTCTTTCAGACCCTCATGTTTTCTAAAGGTTCTAAAGTCGTGCTATCTATGTTTAAGTCCTAGTTAAGGGTGGATAAGCTAGATATTGTTTAATTTCTTGAATAGATATTATAATCTTCGGAGGACGCCACTAAGTCGATGATTTGACTTTTGTAGGAGGTAGTGAGCCCCGTGGAAATTCGGAGAAGGATCGTTAGCTCGTTGCTTCATCTTCTGTCCAGTAGTCGAGGTAGGTAAATCTATACTCATCTAAAGTTTGAGCTAATAAGCTTTAGAAGCATGGTAGAGCAAGTGAGATATCCAATAAAAATATTTTTGCTCTGCCTGATTGATCTCTGTACAAAGAAAGGAAGGAAAGGAAGTTATTATATGTAAAGTGAGCTCTCAAGCATGTTTAGATATACTAGAAATGACTAAGTATTGTTTATGCTAGCATGAGATAATTAGAATTACTTTAATTGCAATTTATGTTTATGCACGTTCATTTCCTCGTATCTGAATATTGGATTTTGCTAAAGTTTATTCAGCTAAGCATTGCCTTTTAAGGTAGTGATAAATCCCTTATAGGCCGAAATCATGCTAAAGTAAAGGATTAGTCTTAGACGTTTGCTCTAGGCTCGATAATTCTAGTAAAGTTAAGGAAGCTAAGGAATTAAGTTAAGGATTAAGGATAAGGAAGAAAAGCTAAGGTTAAGGAAGGAAGTTTAGAAAGGAAGAATATATTTTTTCTTATAACCAGGTTTGAGCTCAGAATTCCTGATCTTTGATCATTAAAAGTGAGTCACTCCTGGGTTAATTCCCTCGCAAACTCGTTTGCATATTTGAGGTAACCCCTCTTCTATCCTACGACATGCCTAAGGGTGCAATTGACATCAGGTTTGAGCCAATGTTGGGCCCAAAAGTAAAGAAAAGGTTTTGTGGGTATGGAGAGGGCTTTTGTGTTTTGCTCTCCATATACCGCCAGTTGATTATTGGATATTTCTCAAGTTATTAAAGAAGCTTTCATTAAAATCCACTGAGTACATTAGTGCTCACACCCTCTTTTTCAAATATTTTCAGGTTGAGATGTTGAGGATGATGGTGGCTGTGGATGTGGGTTGGCTGTCAAGATTGTTTTATTATAGTATAAGTTTCTTTTGAAATCCCATGATGTTTCTGCTACTCTAATACACTCTTTATAATTCCTAAGATCTATTATGTTATCGAGATTCTATGAATATTCTCCAGACATGATTATATGTAAGTGATGCATATTAAGTTTTATCCCTGCTTCTCGAGTATATTTTCCTTTCGCCTATAAAGAGGCTTGTGCGTGTTGATATCTATTTATTCGTTTTGACCTATGAATAGGTCTATGCTTGTTTGTATCTGATTAGTTAGCTATTTTATTCCGCTAAAGCATGTTTCCTCATCCCTCAAGTAAACCCGAGTATCATCGCCTATCTTTCAAAAGTATATATTTATTCTTAAACCTTCTTTGTTAATCTTCCATCTTTATTCGATAATCCCTTAATAACACTCCGTCCCCATTCGTTAATCCCTATCTCGGGACCGGGCTGTTACAAATGGTATCAGAACCAGGTTTGCAACTCTACAGACCTGTCTCTTTGTTTAAGTTAAGCTAAGTATTTATGTGCATATGAATTGCTTCATGATAAGTTACAGCAGCAATCCACAGCTCGCCATCACCCTCGTATCTTCGACTAAAAAGTAAGGTGTGGTAGTATAGAGACTTTGGATTTTGGATTCATGGTTTTTGGAATACAGGAAAGGAAAAGATTTTAGCAAGCATCCCTCTTTTATGGATAAAAGAAAAACCTTGAGAATAAAATTTTGAGTAAAAAGTATTCAAGTAAGATGATTTACTGAGGTAAAGAGTTTTTGAAAAGAATCCTCGATCAGAAAGAAAAGGTTTAATTCATTCTCAAAGTTTTGTTTAAAAGGAAAAAGTAAAATTTCTGTTTAAAGATTTTGTGCACCAAAATTTTTGTAAAACTCAACTTCTTAAAAGGATCTATGCATGCAAGATAAGTAGTCTGAATCTAGATGATAGCATGATCTCAGGAGAACCTTAGGTCTCCCTTTTATAATCTAGACTGATTAAGCTTCATGTTTCTAGATGGTTAAGCGTCATTCGACTACTAGGAATAATGTGCCTCTTTTCCACCCTGTACAAGAAATGAACGGCTTTGGAGAAATACCAGGAAATGTATCTGACTTGGAAACATGCATCCGCATGTGTAAGCAAGCACCGCCCACTGAGAGGCCAGCAATGTATCGCATCCTGCAGAGCACAATCACCCGTGATCCCGAGATGTATGCTGTAATCGGGAATCTAATGGAATTCTCCTCAGCCTTGATGGCTCTTTGGGAGTCAAGGTATGGCCATGTGAATGCTCTAGCCGAGCAAAATTCCTCCATTGTGGTGGAACCAGAACTGCTAAGGACGACTCTCAACAGTCCCCCTGAATTTCAAGCACCGCGCCCTCGTGCTGAAGGAACCTCAGGAGTGAAACTCTTGAACGTCCGGGTCGTGAAGCACACCGAGACTTTGTTCTCTAGCATCCCTCGAATGCACTGGGACAGTGTATGCCCCATCAGTTCCCCGAAGGAAGCTTGAGGAAATTCAAGTTCGAAGTACCAGAGACAGATGAAGATGAGGAAGAAGAGGACCCAGAAAAGAAAGGCGAGAAAGAGGTGGAATCGTCATGCAAAAGGAAACGACCCAGCGTATAGTTAAGCTTTAGAAGTAGGTAAATGAGGTGTTGTTGTTAGAACACTGACACACGGTCGTTTCGCGCTCAAAAATATATTTGTAAACTCTTGTGCCCACAGCGAGCGTAGCTAGCCAATGAGTACGGGTCGATCCCACAGAGAGCTGTTGCGATTCTATCTTCAAGTAACTAATCACAAAGGGGGTTTTAGTGTTGTGGTGACCGGATTCCTCTCTGTGTCTCATCATCAATCCTTTCATTTTAGTTTTAAAAGTGAATCATCTTCGATTAAACCCCTAACCAGTTACCCACCTCCCGATTCCTCTAAGAGATGTAAGCAAACAAGCAGCAGTGTGCCCTAGACGGACCCAGATCTGTTGTGTTCAACTGATTCCTCTTGTGCCCACAATACCCCATTAATTTCCTTATTACTATATAAATCGACACACAGTCACGATTCGCCAATTCAATTAATAGTGGTGTGCCCTCTTTACCCAACGAGTGATCAGCCACATTGGGCACTTCAGACACACACTCTCGTGGAACAAGGCTCAAGAATTAACGGAAACTAATCATGCATTACTATGCCCATTTTGGCCTCACGAGTCCAGATTTATACTTAAACCAATTTCATTGTTGAAATGCCAGAATTAAAGATCTAGCCGAGAAGGCTAGACATAATTAAAATTGCAGAATTTAAAGACATCAAAATAAACAAGAACTTACTGAATTAATTTAGCAAAAGCTCAACTCCAACGTTGAGTAACATGAACATAACCTAAGTCCCAAAGGTTTAAGACCTTTTGGATTGTTTTGGCTGCCTAAGCAGCGTACTGAAAATAAAATGCGGAAATATAAAATGTGAAAGTGTTTCTGACTGTCTAAAGATTGTTTTCCCAGAGACTAAACTTGTTTAAATAACTACATTTCTGAGCGGAGTTTTCCCCACAAGCGGGGGTCTTCTGCTGCAATTCCGGAACGGCGTGCCCTCTCTGATCTTGACTGGATAAGCTTCAGCTCCATCAAATCCCTATTTTTTAGGGATTGCTCTTATCTCCTACGATTGAGCTTATCTCTTCGTTGCAGCGCCTCCTAGGAGTCCAGCTTAGCTCCAACTCTCCTTCGGATATGTAGCTATTTTCCACCAGCTTCTCTTCAACTGATTTCCGAGTTTCACGGGAATGCCCATTCTGACCTGTGGTCGAGTCTGTGCGAGTACTGTGGGCACGGCATCATCTGTCAGTTCCATCCGTATCTGATATGCCCACTTCGCCGAATGAATGTGGGATGGATACTGGAGAAGTCCCATGTGCCTCTGATGAACATATGTGCGAGATAAACGTGAATAACTGGGCATAAAATGCCCCTTCCGCCAGACTCGACTCTCGGAATGCCCTTTGACCGCAACCTGGTTCTTTTCAACTCAAAACACACTAAAAAGGACATTTATAGAGGATAAAATGCCCACAAAAACACGAAATAAATGGACTTATCAAACACCTTGCTGATCTGTATATCCACTTTAATCTAGATCTTATTCTGTAAATGTATTAATCAACCATTTAGATTTTAATAGCAGCAGTAATTCTCCAAAAGGTTGCCCTATTTTCAGATGTAACCAAGAACCTCTTTCTTATTAATGCCAAAAAGTCCTCTTATAAGGCAATTTTCTCACTTTGCTTGATCTATTCTGCGTAATCTAAAGGCCTTATCGAAAGGCATTTCATTTTGCTTTGTACAAATTCAAGCGAGCGTAGCCAATGTTTAGGATTCTTTAGAATGCCGTCGAGAAGACATCAAGCTGAGAGAACAAGGCCGCAAGCAAGCAAGTCCTGAACCGTGGCTCGAGAGCTGAGAATGTGTTTCTCAAACACAACCCTCTCTCTTTTAATAGTTTAGAAGACTCGATGGGAGTCGAGAAAAGAGTTTGTTCCTTAGAAGTGAATTTTCGATTTTATAGTCTGTTTAAAAGATGAGGAATTAGGTTGTGCTCTTTTATGCACATGGATGATATGGACTACTGTTGGGAGTCCATTCGAAGAACGATAACCTTGGAGCAATGTTCAGAGTATAGTTGGAAAGACTTCAAGTACGAGTTATATCAGAAGTATATCCCAGATTGCTATCATAAGGCAAAGGAGATGAAGATCTGGAATTTGAGATAAGGAAAGAGGACGTTGTCAAAGTACGATCAAGAGTTCAATTGGTTATCAAGGCATGCTCCACATTTATGGTGTCAGACGAGAAGAAAGCACCTATAGATCAGGTCACTTTGTCATATCCCTTCCAATAGGTTAAAGTGATCTCTGGATATTACTTTTTCAGCCAAGTGTAGCTAATTGAAGTCCAGTCGAGTCGTGCTAGTTCGTAGCAACCTCATAAAGAAGAAGAAGCGTGATGCTCAAGGAAAGAAAGAAAGAGCCTGAAGAAGATCGTTAAGCAGAGAGACTTAGTGTTTAGTAGATTGAGAGTTTCAGTGTGAAGGAAGTTTTGATGAGTCTATTAATTCATTCTCGTGTCAATTGAATCAATCGCCTTCTAACAACTTCATATCATTTGAAATTTTTTGATTATATCCTCTTGGATAATTTGTAATATTTTGATGATACTTCTTCGATCATCAAGAATCAGTAATAGCACTTCCTTGTTAATCTATTTTGACGCCTTTGCAAAAATATTCAGCACGGTTTTCAATTGCCAACCGTTGATTTTCTTCCATATCTTTGTTATGTGCAAGAACCTTTTCGAGTCATAAGTCCTCTTAAAAGACAATGTTTTTAGCATAGATGACCCAGTGTTATATCTCTTTCAGCTTTTAAGCTTGTTAAAGAATTATTGATCAAGATAAAGCCCTCACTTGGAGGCGTTCATTTTATTTTGCCCCCACTCATAGAGCTCGAGTGTAGACCATTGAATAGAGTAGAAGATTCGAAAAGAGGATATCCCTAAGACCGCTTCTAGAACTCGCTATGGACATTACGAGTTTGTAGTAACGCCTTTCGGATTGACCAACGCCCCAGCGGTGTTAATGGACTTAATGAACCGGATTTTTCACCCGTATCTAGATAAGTTTATACTAGTTTTCATAGATGATATCATCATCTATTTGAAGGACAAAAATGAGCATCAAGAATACCTAAGAGTGGTTCTGGAGACGTTAAGAAGAGAAAGGCTTTACACTAAGTTTAGTAAGTGTGAGTTTTGGCTCAAGGAAGTTATGTTTCTAGGTCATATAGTTTAAGTAGAAGGAATCAAGGTGGATCCAGCCAAGATTGAAGCTGTAAGCAATTGGAAGTCTCCGAGAAATGTGAATGAGATAAGAAGTTTTCTAGGACTCGCGGGATACTATCGTAGATGCATCGAAGGATTCTCGTCAATATCTAAGGCTATGGCGTGATTGTTGAAGAAGGACTTCAAGTTTAGGTGGATGCCCGAGTTCGAGGAAAGTTTCCAAACCTTAAAGAAGATATAACCACAGCCCCGGTATGGGCCATTCCTGGAGAAAATAAAGAATTCATAGTTTACGCTGATGCGTCGAGAAAAAGGATTAAGATGTCTGCTGATGCAGAGAGGAAAGGTGATTGCTTACGCTTCTAGGCAACTTAAGAATCACAAGCAGAACTATCCCATGCATGATTAAGAGCTAGCAGCGGTTGTTTATACGTTAAAGATCTGGAGGCACTATCTCTACGGAGCTAAGTGTGAGATTTTCTCAGATCATAAGAGCTTGAAGTCTTTCTTCGAGCAAAAGGATCCTATCATAAGGCAGAGAAGATGGTTAGAACTCGTAAAGGATTGCGACTGCACCGTTCACTACCACCCGGGCAAGGTGAATGTGGTAGCTGATGCCCTATGTAGGAAAGAAAAAGGCAGAGTTAGGACTCGTTCAAGTTAAGAAGGAGCTTTAAAAAGAATTTAAGAAGTTAAGGATCGGGGTGCTAATACCACCTAAGACCATTCGATCCCAAAACGCCGCGATAGTTGCTCAGCCTGACCTAAGACAAAGGATAGTTGAAGCCCAGAGAGGAGATGAGTTTCTCAAGGAGAAAAGATTCGAAGCACGGTCGAATAGCTCGCAAGACCTCGTAGAAGCCACCGATAGCGTGCTCTTATTCAAAGGAAGGCCTTGTGTGCTAAGCAAGGAAGAACTAAAGGAGGAAATCATATGCGAAGCACATGACATGCCATACACAGCACATCTCGAAAGCACCAAGATGTATCAAGGCCTCAAGAGGAACTTCTGGTGGAATAACAAGAAGAGAGAGATAGCCGCCTTCGTGGAAAGGTGTTTGAACTATCAGCAGGTGAAAGCCTTCAATCAAAAACCTTCTAGTTTACTCCAACCCATAGAAATTCCTGAATGGAAGTAGGATCATAGTAGTATGGACTTTGTGGTAGGTTTACCAAAGTCTAAGCGGTGGAATACCACTATTTGGGTAATCGTGAATCGATTATCAAAAGCAGCACATTTCATTGCTGTTAATATGACAGATGAGCTAGATCAACTTGCCCAGATGTATGTTAGGGAATTTGTACGATTGCATGAAGTACCGGTCTCGACTATATCAGATCATGAATTGAGATTTATGTCAAAATCTGGAGGAACCTACAAGAAGCCTCAGGATCAAAGCTCAATTTTAGCATGACCTTTCATCCTCAAATGGATGGCCAGTCCGGAAGAACTATCCAAATTCTAGAAGACATGCTCAGAGGAGTAGTCATAGATCAAAGAAGCAGATGAGAGGAGATATTGCCATTGGTAGAGTTTGCGTACAACAACAACTATCAGTCATCGATCGACATGGCCCCTTATGAAGCCCTGTACGAAAACAAGTGTAGGTCGCCCTTGTGTTGGGACGAAGATAGAGAGAAGAGGATATTTGGTCTTGAGATGGTCCAGGAAGTGGTCCAGAAGATCAAGCTTCTTCATCAGTAAATCAAAAAGGCTCAAGATAGGCAGAAGGCTTATGCGGATGAAAGAAGAATGGAGCTGAGTTTTAGCGTTAGAGATAAAGTATTCTTGAAACCATCTCCGTTCAGAGGAGTGGTTCGTTTTGGAAAACGAAACAAGTTAAGGCCCAGATTTATTAGACCTTTTGAAATTCTAGAGAAGGTGAATGAAGTAGCCTACAGATTGGCCTTACCACTCAACCTGAGTGATGTTCATGACATCTTTCATGTCTCGATATTGAGAAAGTACGTGTTTGATCTAAAGCATGTGATTAGCAAGGAGGAGATAGTCCTGAATGAGGACTTAGCCTGTGAAGAAAAGCCCCAGGACATTGTGGATCGAAAGATCCAAAAGTTGAGGAACAAGGAGATCAGTCTTGTAAAAGTAATCGGGAACCATCATGGTTCATAGGAGGCAACCTGGGACTTTAATCCGAGCTACTCAAGAAGTACCCTGATATCGTTTATCATGGTTAGTAAATTTCGGGATGAAATTTATTTAAGGGGGTAGGATGTAACACCTCAGATTTTTGAATAAGGTTTAGAGGATTCTTAATGGTATTTAAGAAGTTAAGGAAGAAATTTTAATAAGGTTTAAGTAAGGTCAGATGTCAGTCACGACTTTAGGGGGTCAGTTTTCGTGAAATCGTCTTTTCGGAAAATTTGATCTTAACTCTGTTATGGTCGATTTTGGTCTTTTTAGAAAGGTTTTAACTCAAGGAATATGCCGGTATTTTTGGATTTTAAATCTGATATCGTTTGAGGTTCCGGTGATGAAAAACGTATTTAAAGGATGAATGAATAGTAACTTTTGCGTGCGTTCGTGTTTTGAGAAATTTATGAAATCCTCCTCGTTGATCTGAGTCTAGTTCTGTCAGGCCCCTTTTATGGAAAATGACTCAAGGATTCCATTGGCGTTCACAGATTTCCAATTTGAGGACAATCGAACGCTCGGGAGCAAAATTTGTTAGTCTGAGTGAATAGTAAAAAGTAATTCCAAAAAGAGAATCTTTGCTCATTTTTCTTCTGATGACCTCGTCTTCATCACGAGTCAAGTTGGTTCACTAGTATTCGAGCCAACGAGTCTCCCGGTATTTTTAGATTTCATTTCTGAGGTCATTTGGATCTCGACATCGAATAAAACAGCTTTTAACCGAACGTGTAGCGCCCCAAACTAATCCGTTTGGCCACGTCACTAAACATACTTGTAACGCCCCAAACTACTCCGTTTGGCCACATCACTTAACAAATGATTTATTTACATGCATTTGCATTCTCTTAATAAGTTGAGCGGAAGCTAAGGTGAAATTGCATATTGAGGTATAACATCATAATTCCGAATATAAATTTTTCTTTCACAAATATAATATGCAACCTATCGAATCTACCCTATCACACAACATAGTATTTAATGGAAGCATAGAATAAACCCATCCACATCATTCATACAATCGTCTAACCTATCAGGCTCATAGGTCTTAGACATCCCGCCCGTCTAGCACCCTAAATTAACAAACATAGCATAGGAATTCAACGACCTATATTTACACAACATAGGCTCCTAGGTCAATCGACCTGCCTTTAAACATTGACATGTTATATCAAGTTAAATACAATCACAACTACGAAAATCGGGCTAATCCCATTCCCAATAATTGTTAATCATCAGATAAATAGAACGATCAATAGAATTATAATAATATATGTATCCAAAGGTATGTAAAAGTAAACACAATCTTGTGGGGGTTCTTTTGTGTTCACAACGCTCCTACTCAGGCCTCGACTCCTCAACCTGAAATTCATTAAATGAATGGGGTGAGTATTTAACAACATACTCAGTGGGTAACACTGTAAACAGTTATAGCCAATTGCACAAGTGAAAATATAAAATATGGATACTTATTTTCTTTGTGGAGACTAGCCTCAACCCCGTAGGGCCCAAACATCATGATGCCCCCGTTAATGAACGTCTTTATCCCTGTAGGGTTTCCCGCATGCTTATTATACCCCAGGAAGGACATTAACGAGTCTATTATCAACCCCGAAGGATCTCTTTATCGACCCCGAAGGATCACTGTTCTGCCCCGAAGGGTCTCATTCATACTTATATAATCAAAGCACAACAATAACTATAACTTTACATGTGTTCACAGTTTAGAGTTACCCCACCTTATGAGACGTTTTCACAATTTCTCAACCTTTAAAATAATTCCTCGCCGTGCACAAGTTGTCCACCTCGAGCCCCAATATGTCGCCTAGCACCTTTAGATCCCTTTTTCATTTTAGATGTCGAGTTATACAATTAAATCATAATTTTGACCAACTCATGCTATACTTTTCTTTAAAGATTTCATACATATCCATATACACAATCATGGATATACAAACTCATAACATGATTTTGGACTCAAAATACACATTAAAACTCGTTGAAGCATTTAATCGAACACGTTACGTGCACTTATTTAAACCACATGATCATGACTCAATTTAAATAATTTAAACCCAATATTTCAAATACCAACACCTTCATCCTAGGGCTCTAACATACATGAAAATCAACTTCATACAACCATCACAACACCTCCAACCAACATCAACATATCAAGGGAAAATTAGGGCAAAATCCAAACTCTAGCAACAATGAACCATAGGAATTCGATATAACTTCACATATAGCTTCAAGGAGGTAAATAAACCATATGTTCAAGATATCTAGGCAAGAGGGTCAATAAAATCGAAAACCCTAGTTTTTGGGTATGAACTCTAGATTCAAATCACCAAGAAATGGTACAAAATCACTAAGATGAAGAGGTATGAAGTTACCTTAGATGATGGATGATGATGGTAGAATCCCCTCCCAAAAGTTGAAGAATTTCTTGAGAGAGAGATGGAGGAAAAATCGCCCAAAAGGAAAGAGAAATGAAGAGGAATGAAATAAGAGTGATATTTAAATATAGAAATCCGGAAAGAAAAACGCGTCCCAGCCCGCGCGACCACGCGCCTCCCACGACCGCGCACCAGGGCTCTCAGCCAACTGCACCCCATGCCTGCGCAACCCTGCGCCGGCGCGCGCGCCTTGCCCGCCCCGCGGGCGCGCAATATCCCGCGGCCGTGCACGACCCCGCGGCCGCACACCATTCCGCGGCCGCGCGGCGTGTGCACTTCAACCCTCCGAACTAATTCGGCTCCCGGACATTTCCAACTCTATTTAACTTTAAATTTTTTTTTCAAAGCACCTTTAATACACACCGAAAAAGCAGGGGGCGTTGCCCCCAGCGAGACCCCCGATCAACTCAGCGTTAGGGTGTTCAAGGTATGGCAACCATAAAATTCAATGCAATAACATTCATCATTTAACACATAACTCGACACTTTAGTATTTAAAATTCAAACTGTATTATATACTCAGTATAATACCACTGTGTGCTATGACGTATCAGTTCGAGTGGAACAACCTGCAACAAAACAACAGTATAATACAATCATACTCACATGATTAATATTTAAATAATATCAATTCAAAACCATTTACTAAAATTATAATTTATAATTTAGCAAAAGGGTTCGGGGTATCACAATCTCCCCAACTTTTAAAAATTTCGTCCTCGAAATTAGCCTAACATTTCTGTTACAATTGGATATGTCCCAAGTGGCCTCTTCAGGTCCATGCCTACTCCATTGAACTTTTATTAAATGAACCTCACGGGTTCGAAGAGTGTGAACTCTTCTATCTAACACAGCAACTGGGACTTCTTCATACGTCAAGTCTTTTGAAACTTGCACTGTGTAATATGAAATGACATGACTAGGGTCAGACACGTATCATCTAAGCAACGACACATGGAAAACATCGTGCACACCCGCCAAATCTGGAGGTAGTGCTAGGCGATAGACAACATTACCTATTTTCTCTAGAATCTCGAACGGTCCCACATATCGTGGCTGCAACTTACCCTTCTTCCCAAATCTATCCACTCCTTTCATTGGTGCAATCTTCAATAATACCTTGTCACCAATCTCATAGCTCACGTCTTTTCTCTTCACGTCGGCATAAGATTTCTGGCGATCTTGAGCTATCTTGATTTTTTTTCTTATCTTCTTCAAAGCTTGAGCATCTTCTATCTTTTCTTCCTTATGAAATCTCTCTCGAAACATCGCTTAACACGAGCTCCTTATAATCTTACCTTCGAGCGGATCTCTAGAAACTATTCGAGCAACGGAATAAAAGAAAAGTTCACTAAACTTGCTCCTCGAGCACTGGATGTGCGGTCTCAACGAGTCCATCCTTCTTTTATCTTGCTTGGCTTTACTTTTGCTTCTAACTTTACTTCTCGCAGCTTTGAGAAACTGCGACGAACTCCAACTAGACGACAAACTCGAATAATTAGGCGCTTAATTCGATGGTTCCTTGCACGTTCCATCACGTTGAAAACTCACTTTATCTTCATGTTTACTTCCTGAGGTTCGACTTCTTCATCTTCTTGGGACGTACCTCGCGATGCGCTTCTTAATTTCTCAACGCAACTTAAATCTAAACTTCTTCGTCGCAGTTGTCTCTTTTCCTTATAGCAGTCATCTGACTTCGTGGCTCCTGCTGGTGGTCACCATCGCTTGCAGGCGTAACGATCGCACGTCTGGACTTTTAACTGGACGCTCGGAACTTACATGCCGACATTCCTTAGATTGCCTCTAAACACAATGAGCTGAGAAATCTTCTTGGAAACGCACATCCTAAACTTTAGAGAATACTATCTGGCACTTACTTCGATTCTACTTCCTACTAAGAAATAATATCTCTTATTCCTCCAACCTTGACTAAAAGGAATACTGCTATATATTCTCTGCTCTATTCCGTTAGGGTGTTCAAGGTATGGCAACCATAAAATTCAACTCAGCGTTAGGGTGTTCAAGGTATGGAAACCATAAAATTCAATGCAATAACATTCATCCTTTAACACATAACTCAACACTTTAGTATTTAAAATTGAAACTGTATTATATACTCAGTATAATACCACTGCGTGCTATGATGTATCAGTTCGAGTGGAACAACTGCAACAAAACAACGGCATAATACAACCATACTCACATGATTAATATTCAAATAATATCAATTCAAAACCATTTACTAAAATTATAATTTATAATTTAGCAAAAGGGGTCGGGGTATCACAGAACCGGGGGTAACATTTGCAGTGTTTCCGCACTGGAGTGGCTTCTCAAGGAAGCCAAGCTCCCCTCTATAAATACAAGGCATCCCCCTTCACTTTTCCCACACCACATTCACTCATTTCTCATTTCCAAGAGAGTGGGAAAGCTTTGAGAGCCGAGAAAGTTCTGTCAAAGTAAAAAGCGTTCTTCGTGAGTGTTCTCCAAGACGACGAGCGGAGCGGCGTGAAAGGGATGCGGTGAGAGAAGGTGCTAGGGGTGCCGTTGGGTTGTAGCAAGCGGCTCTGTTGCCGTTGCAACTCGATGAGACGCCGAGTTAGCCACCTTCCTTCGACGCATCTAACCGCGTTCATTCTTGTTCCTCGGTCTCGATTTCCATTTCTTTTCCGTCTTTTAATTCTGCATTTACTTTCCATCTAAAGTTGTATTTCGATTTTTGTTGAAGTTCCAAGTTAATAGCATTTCCATTATACCACTCGTATTTATTCTCGTCATTATGATTCTCATCATAATTTCTCGTATTTAATCTTGTTTATTCCGTTAAAGTTCCGTTCAAATTATATTTAAGATTTCGTCGTTATTCTAAGTGTTTAAGAAGGATTATCGTGTTTATCTCGTTATAATATCAATTTCTTTTCAAGATTAAAGTATGTTCGTTTTGATATTTTATTCAAAGTTCTAAGCCTTATTTCAAGTTTAAAACGTCGAGGAAAGAGAGAGACGAATGAGTAACGCCTCAACCAACACTTTGATCGAAATTTTCGAAAGTTCATGAAGGAGCACGGACCGTGCAAGGGTTGCACGGCCCGTACAAAGCTATCCAGAACTCACGGCATGAGTCTGGAGAGATAGCACGGACCGTGCTAGGCTAGCACGGACCATGCTATGCTTGCACGGCCCGTGTCAGAAAGTCTGGGCATTTTATTTCTCGCCCATTAATTAGCACAGCCCGTGCAATGCATCTGCTACCCTGTTTTGACTCCAATCGTGTTCTAAACTCGAGTCTTTAAAACCCTCATGTTTTCTAAAGGTTCTAAAGTCGTGCTATCTATGTTTAAGTCCTAGTTAAGGGTGGATAAGCTAGATATTGTTTAATTTCTTGAATAGATATTATAATCTTCGGAGGACGCCACTAAGTCGATGATTTGACTTTTGTAGGAGGTAGTGAGCCCCGTGGAAATTCGGAGAAGGATCGTTAGCTCGTTGCTTCATCTTCTGTCCAGTAGTCGAGGTGGGTAAATCTATACTCATCTAAAGTTTGAGCTAATAAGCTTTAGAAGCATGGTAGGGCAAGTGAGATATCCAATAAAAATATTTTTGCTCTGCCTGATTGATCTCTGTACAAAGAAAGGAAGGAAAGGAAGTTATTATATGTAAAGTGAGCTCTCAAGCATGTTTAGATATACTAGAAATGATTAAGTATTGTTTATGCTAGCATGAGATAATTAGAATTGCTTTAATTGCAATTTATGTTTATGCACGTTCATTTCCTCATACCTTAATGTTGGATTTTGCTAAAGTTTATTCAGCTAAGCATTGCCTTTTAGGGTAGTGATAAATCCCTTATAGGCCAAAATCATGCTAAAGTAAAGGATTAGTCTTAGACGTTTTCTCTAGGCTCGATAATTCTAGTAAACTTAAGGAAGCTAAGAAAATAAGTTAAGGATTAAGGATAAGGAAGAAAGGCTAAGTTGAAGGAAGGAAGGTTAACGAAGGAAGTTTAGAAAGGAAGAATATAGTTTTTCTTATAACCAGGTTTGAGCTCAGAATTCAAGATCTTGATCATTAAAAGTGAGTCACTGCTGGGTTAATTCCCTCGCAAACTCGTTTGGATATTTGATGTAACCCCTCTTCTATCCTACGACATGCCTAAGGGTGCAGTTGACATCAGGGTTGAGCCAAGATTGGGCCCAAAAATAAAGAAAATGTTTTGCGGATATGGAGAGGGCTTTTGCATTTTGCTCTCCATATACCGCCAGTTGATTATTGGATATTTCTCAAGTTATTAAAGAAGCTTTTATTAAAATCCACTGAGTACATTAGTGCTCACGCCCTCTTTTTCAAATGTTTTGAGGTTGAGATGCTAAGGATGATGGTGGTTGTGGATGTGGGTTGGCTCCCAAGATTGATTTATTATAGTATAAGTTTCTTTTGAAATCCCATGATGTTTCTGCTACTGTGATACACTCTTTATAATTCCTAAGTTCTATTATGTTATCAAGATTCTATGAATATTCTCCAGACATGATTATATATAAGTGATGCATATTAAGTTTTATCCCTGCTTCTCGAGTATATTTTCCTTTCACCTATAAAAAGGCTTGTGCATGTTGATATCTATTTATTCGTTTTGATCTATGAATGGGTCTATGCTTGTTGGTATCTGATTAGTTAGCCGTTTTATTCCGCTAAAGCATGTTACCTCCTCCATCAAGTAAACCCGAGTATCATCACCTATCTTTTAAAAGTATATATATATTCTTAAACCTTCTTTGTTAATCTTCCGTCTTTATTCAATAATCCCTTAATAACACCATGTCCCCATTCGTTAATCCCTATCTCGGGACCGGGCTGTTACACGTGAATACTTTAATAGCACATGATTTGTTATTTTGTCCTCCAAATAGAGCCTTGAAAACCATGAGTTATCCTCCAAATGATATGTTGATATCATAGAGCTCCAACAATCTTCAAATTTCTTTCTATTTGTATGTCTGAAATTCATTTATGAAGGACTTGTTCATTTTCAAATTCCCAAACTGGATGATTGCATTCTGGTACAAATGTATAACACCCCAGATTTTCAGATAAAGTTTAGAGAATTGTTAATGTTAATTAATTAGTTAAGGAAGAAATTTAAATAAGTTAATTAAGGTTGGATGTCAGTCACGACTTTAAGGGTCAGTTGTTCGTAAAAATCATCTTTTGGAAAATGTTATCTCAATTATTTTATGGCCATTCGTGGTCTCGTCAGAAAGGTTTTAACTCGAGGAGTTTGCCGATGTTTTCGAATTTTAATTCTGAAGTCATTTGAGTTCCCGGTGATGAAAAACGTATTTAAGGAGTGAATGAATAGTAACTTTTGCGTGCGTTCGTGTTTTGAGAAATTTATGAAATCCTCCTCGTTGATCCGAGTCTAGTTCTGTGAGGCCCTTATTATGGGAAATGACTCAAGGATTCCGTTGGCATTCACGGATTTCCATTCTGAGGTCAATCGAACGCTTGGGAGCAAAATCTGTTAGTCTGAGTGAATAGTAAAAAGTAAATTCAGAAAGGAAATCTTTACTCGTCTTTCTTCTGACGACCCCGTCTTCTTCATGAATCAAGTTAGTTCACTAGTATTCGAGCCAATGAGTCTCCCGATATTTTTATATTTCGTGTCTGAAGTCATTTGGACCTCGACATTGAATAAAACAGCTTTTAACCGAACCCGAGGTAACTTTTGCAGTCTTTCCGCACTTAAGTGGCTTCTCAAGGAAGCCAAACTCCCCCTATAAATAAGGGACCACCCCTTTTGCTTTCACTTGCTCATTAACTATCCATTCACTTCTAAATCGAGAGAATGAGAAGCTTTGAAAGCCAAGAAAGTTCTGCCGAAGTAAAAAAGCATTCTTCGTGAGTGTTCTGCAAGATGACAAGCGGTTTGGCATGGAATGGATGCGGTGAGGGAATGTGCTAGGGGCGCCGTTAGGTCGTAGCAGGCGGCTTTGCCGCCGTTGCGACTCGACGAGATGTCGAGCTAGCCACCTTCCTCCGACGCACCTAACCCCGTCAATTCTTGTTCGTCGGTCTCGACTCCGTTTTCTTTTCCATCTTTTAAATTCCGTATTTACTTTCCATTCTTTAAGTTCTTCGCATTCTTCATTATTGCTTGTTTACCTTCCGTCTAAGTTGTATTTCGATTCTTATTGAAGTTCCAAGTTAATAATGTTTACGTTATATTTCTCGCTTTATTAATGTCGTTATTATTCTTGAGATTAACCTCGTTTATTCTGTTTAAATTCCGTTCAAAGCTATATTTCAAGATTTCGTTGTTATTCTAAATATTAAGTAGGATTATCGTGTTTATGTCATTATAATGCCGATTTCTTTTTAAGTTAAAGCATGTCATTTCGTCTTAATTTAAATTGTCGAAGCATGTTTGTTTTTAAAATTTTATAAAGTGTTCTTCGTGTTCGTCGAAGGAATCGACAAACCCTGAAGAACCCAGATGAAGGTTGCCCAGAAACTGGGTGGAAGAGAGAGAAAGAAGGAGCCCCGCGGGGGGGGGGGGGTGCGCTGCCGTGCCACACCCCCCTATGCCCTCAAGGAGCCCGCCGGCACTAGGGGACGCCGCGTCGGGGGGGTGCCCGCCGGCGCACCCCTGCGCCGCGGATGGGGGCTGCCCACCGGCGCCTATGTGCGCCGCGGCGCCCCCCCTTCCCCGTGTTGTTTTTCGCCGATTTTCTGGCTATTTTTCGTACCCTCTTTCTGAGCTTTTCGAGCTTTTCAAATCGTGTTATTTTCAAGTTTAGATTTTAGAGAAGCAATCAAGTTATTTCCAATTTATTTCGAGTAAGCTATTCAAGTTGTTCTCCGTCTAAAAATTGAGAAATCAAGACGAGATGCTCTTTAAATAAAATAAATCCTTCTCGAAACCTTATTAAGTCGTAAAGTCGTGCTATCCATGTTTAAGTCCTAATTAAGGGTTTTTAAGATGGGTATTATTTAAATTCATGTTATTAGTTAGAAATCTTCATAGTAGGCCGCTAAGTCGATAATTCGACTTTTGTAGGAGGAAGTGAGCCTCGTGGGAATTCGAGAAAGGATCATCAACTCGTTGCCTCATCTTCTGCTTCGTGATCGAGCTGGGTAAATCTATACTCATCTAAAGTTTGAGCTAATAAGCTCTAGAAGCATATAGGGCAAATGAGATATCCAATAAAGCATTTTTGCTCTGCCTGATTGATCTTTGTACAAGGAAGGAAGGAAAGGAAGATATTATGTTATAATTGAGCTCTCAAGAATGTTTAGAATGTTTAGAAATGCTAGAAATGTTAAAGTATTGTTTATTCTTAGCATGAGATGTTTAGAATTGTCTTTAGTTACAATTCGTATTTATTTACGTTCATCTCCTTGTATTTGAATGTTTATGCTTTGTTTAAAGCTCGTATAGTTAAGGATTAAGGATTGCCTTGTTAGGGTAGCGTTAAATCCCTTATAGGCCGAGATCATGCTATATTAAAGGATTAGTCCCTAGACGTGCTCTAGGATTGGTTTTGCTAGCAAGGTTAAGAAAGGAAGGAACTTAGCATTTTGCTTAAGCAGGATTTGAGCTCAGAACTTTTAAGGGAGTCACTGCTGGGTTAATTCCATCGCAAACTCATTTGGATATTTGAGGTAACCCCTCTTCTATCCTATGGCATGCCTAAGGGTGCAGTTGACATCAGGTTTGAGCCAGGATGGGCCCAAAAGAAAAGAAAAAGGTTTTACGGATATGGAGAGGGCTTTTGCGTTTTGTTCTCCATATACCGTCAGTTAATTGTTGGATATCTTGAAGTTATTAAAGTGTTTTTGTTAAAACCCACTGAGTACATTAGTGCTCATGCCCCCCTCTTTTTCAAATATTTTCAGATTGAGATGCTGAGGATGTTGGTGGCTGTCGATGTGGGTTGGCTGCCAAGATTGTTTTGCTATAATCTAAGTTTATTTGAAATCCCATGATGTTTCTGCTACTCTGATATACTCTTTCTAATTTAGTTCAAGATCTATTCTGATTATCGAGACTCTAAGAATATTCCCAGACATGATTACATATATATATAAGATGCATATTTAGTTTATTTCCAATTCTCGAGTATGATTTCCTTTCGCCTATGAAGAGGCTTATTCACGTTGATATCTGTTATTCGTTTTGACCTATGAATGGGTCTATGCTTGTTGGTATCTGATTAGTTAGCCGTTTTATTTCGCTTAAGCATGTTTCCATTTTAAATCAAGTATACCCAAGTATCATCGTTTATTCTTCGAAAGCATATCTTGATTCGTAAACCCTCTTTGTTAATCTCCCGTCTTTATTCATTAATCCTTTAATAACACCCCATCCCCATTCGTTAATCCCTATCTCGGGACCGGGCTGTTACAAAATGCCACAAGCATAACATGTGTCTTATATCGGGAAAAATCTGCAAAGAATAAAAAAAAATTAAAATATTGAGTTGAAATACAAATATTTAAGTAAAGCGTCACTAGATGTGATGTGAAATATTATTAAATATTAGATGAAGTACCAATAACAAAGTAACAAATATACGAGATAGCTGTCATCACACATAAAAAATTAACATTTATAGCAAATATACATGTTCTATTTAGTCCCAATAACTGTGATGGGATATATCAATACTTACTAAATGAAGTGTTAGTAATAAATGATCACTACATAAGAAACAAAGTATCACTAATTACTATACGAAGGATCACTATGGTGATGAGTATCCAGGACAAACTTTCACATTGAATTAACTTATTGAGGCAGAAACAAACAAGTGTCAATGATTGCGATGTGATGTATCACTAAATACCAGAGGAAGTATCACTACTGTCTAAAATACAACATGTGTGTGTGATATACATATTTCTTGAATTATAGAGGTAGAAATAAAGTAATGTCAATAACTATGAGGTGACGTATCACTAACTACTACATGAAGCATCATTAATTATAATGTGAAGTACCACTATCATAATGACCATAAGTGACAAAATATGACATTGAATTGAATTATACAACCTGAAATAAGAGAGGTGGAACTACCACGTTAAATATCACTAACTACTAGGTGAAGTATCACTAATTTCTTAAATTAAATGAATAATCTACAGCACTTTAAACTTTGAACACTATATAACAAGCAATGTATCACTAATTCCTATGTGAAGAATCACTATGATGATGAGCACGTATCACTAACAAACATTCACATTGAATTTAATTATTGAGGCAGAAACAAAGAAGTATCAATAACTGTGATGACATGTATCACTAACTACCAGGTGAAGTATCACTACTGTCTTAAATACATTTCCCAATTGGTGGGTTACAACAAATAAAAAATAGACGTAAAGTAGTACTTACTGCCAATTTCCAACATAACAGATTCACATTGAATTTAATTATTGAGGTAGAAACAAAGAAGTATCAATAACTGTGATGACATGTATCACTAACTACCAGGTGAAGTATCACTACTGTCTTAAATACATTTTCCAATTGGTGGGTTACAACAAATAAAAAATAGAAATAAAGTAGTACTTACTGTCAATTTCCAACATAACAGATTTATGTTCATTGATATATGTTGTTTCTGCATCTTCACCATTGGATTCATCATCAAGTAGAACAATATCCGAGAATTACAAAATTAAAATTTAAATAAGTTCTATAAGTATTATCATAACAAAAAAGCCACATGAAAACAGAATTTTAAATGAATTCATCCAAATGCATATTATCGAACACATTGCATGCATAAATTCATAAACCTAATTATTGATCAAGGATCACAAATTCACAAATCTCATAAACAAAATAAACATACCATTTGTTGCAGATGTTGTTTTGTCGGAATCGAGTGAAATTTCATCGGAGGGAACATCGCTTGGTTTTTCCGATTTATCCATTAAATCATCCACAAAATGAGCAGCTAGGGTTTAAGGTGGGAGAAGTCTGGCGTCGTGTTTGGGGCTGGGGGAAATCGCGAGGGCTGGTTTAGAGAAGTCTTGCGTCGTGCTTGGGCTTGGGGGAAATCGCGGTGCTCGGTGGAAATCGCAAACTAGGAGAATAGATTAAGCCAGTAATTTTTTTACTATATATATATATATATATGGTCGGGTCGGGTCGGATTGAGATCCATCTGACGTAAGAGACCCATTATACAGTTTCACACAAGTGTGCCCCATATTGAAATATATATGCATAAAAAATATGTTTGGTAATTTATGGGTTTTTCTTTAAAAAAAATATTCGTACAGAAGGCGGGAGTTAGACTTTCTTAATTTTCGCAAGATGAAATTGCCATGTAATATTAATGTAAATGGACTTCGGCAATCGTCTCGAAAATACAACGACTGTCCAATGTTATTTCACAAAACGAACTTCGGCAATCGTCTCCAATATACAATGACTTTCCAAAAGTGTTTCGTTGTACTTACAAAAAATGCGTTATAGAGGGAACACAATAATAATAAAGAGATTTTTAATTGATTAGTAGATAAGAAGATAAGTATAGAAGAAATGAAGCTGAATTTATGGGGATCTATTTATAACATGGAGCTCTTTGTGAATAGGTGGCATGTTTTGGTCCGGATCAATTTAGACCATTGAATCGTATTGGTTGATCAAGCCACACGGTTCAACAATTATCATCAAATGAATGCATTGGTCCGAGCCAGAACTCGAACTAACGCAAAGGTTCGGCTTGATCGCACCACTTTGGCTTGTCGTCTCCTCAACTCCTAGTGAGTATGTAAATGTGCCAAGTGCAAAGCACACCTTAAACTGACAAGTGCGATGTACAGCATGATCTCGGACTCGCCACTTTAGTTAGCTTATAAAACTAACTACAACACCACACGATTGACTATAGGATAATCGATTTAAATCATCACCAACCATATTTATTCAATGTGGTATAGACATTTTCATATCACGTTCACTCTTCCATAAGCAGTATTAAGTTGCCAACTTTATTAATTAATATATCTTTTAAAAAAAATTGTATTTGAGATTATAAATATACAAAATTCATCTACATGAAACGTAGACTATGAATCGAAAACTAGTTTTTTTTAATAAATGAAAACATTATTAATTTATAAATTTATTAAAATAACCAATTGAATTAAATAAAATAACCAATTTCCAACTAAACCTTTACAAAGCAATCTAATATATAAAGTCCAAAAACAAGTATATCCACAATGTTATAGAGTTATATAAAAGAAATATGGTTAAATAATAGATAATGTACCAACATTGTTCGAACTTTTAATATGTCACAATATTTATAAAAAATATCATTTTGATACCCAATGTTTCAAAAGAATTAAAAAGTGTCCTGATTCAATTATTCGATGTACGATGGAAAACACACTAACATTTCCATTAGTGTATTCAATATGATCCACAAATCTCCTACCTTAGTGAATCTCAAGTAAAATCACATATCACTGACGACCACATACATTTATTATTTCCAGATATATATCTGGACTTGAAATATTTTTTAATTTAATTTTTGTTGAAACATTTAGTTTCAAAATTATGTTGTTCAAACGTTGGGTTTCAAAATTAAGTTGTTCAAATGTTGGGACATTTTTAAAAGTTTGATTAAACGTTGAGACACTATCTTTATTTACCCAATACATATTTCACAAATGTCAATATTATATTTTTATTTTATAATATTAAAACGACATAACATATTATATTTATTGGAGTGAAAATACAGTTTTAATTTATAACAAACACAACAAACTTAAAAGTCTAGCAACCTTAGGGTTTATGGAATTGGTTAAATAATTTGATTACTTTACAAACTGTATATTATCTTTTTATTTCAATATTTAAAAAATTGGCAAATATACATTTATTATCCTATGATTTCAGAGTTTTAATGAATATATCTCATTATTATTTAGATAGTTATAAATTATTACCTATCATTTCAATTTATCAAATCTAACACCCAATCATGAGATTCCAACCAATTAGATACCAATGCAGATTGGACTATCCCGATTTACACATCAAAAATTTAAAATGAGTCAGTTTCATCATTTTTCTCTGTACTCTCTCCCTCCCCCATCTGCAAACAACAACCGCTGAAGTTGGCTTTCATGAATATTGGTTGTCTGTAAATTTCCTTCGTTTGCTTGAAGTTGCTTGAAGTATTGACAAAATCCATATAGCACAACAAACTCCACACATTATTGTTTTATTTTTGGGTTAATTACCTCTAAAATTGTGACTTTTACCTTTTTTTTGTTTTACATATTAACTTTTAATTTTTGCGTAATTTTAAAACGGCTGATGTGGCAGACAATCAATCTGACATGGCCAAATTAATAGTGATTTGGCCAACACATAAAATCTCACATATATATTGGGGTCAAATTAAATTTTCAAAAAATTACAATTAAAGACACTAAAAATATCTAATTCTCATTTGCACCCCGAAAGCTTATGTCACACGGCACACCACTATCACGGCCATTTAATTGATCGGTCGAAAACCTCTTGCCAGTGACCTTCACAACACCTCTCTTTCTTTACCTTTCATCTATACTACATCCCCATTCACGTTATAATTTTACATCTTCTCCAACAAAAAAAATGGATTAAATTCCTATTTCAGAAGGATCAATCCAGAAAAATGAGAAAAAATAAATTGAGAAAAAGTTCATGAAGATGGTGGAAAATTCAACGTCATCATCTTTCCAATCAAAGACCTTACCGGTGTAGCAGAGCCCCGCCATAATTGAACCTTCGAATTTGCAGTTGTAAGTAATTACAGCCGCTGTGATGATATTAAAGCAAGTGGAGTAATGTATTTGGCAGAGGTGTGGTGGAGGTTTGGGTAAGGTATGAAGACTTAGGAGGACTTGATGTATATATGAATGCTAGCAAATGGATAGATAGGGAGTATAATTATGATGGAATGCTTATTGCTTATTACTTCTACTTCGCTTTAAAAATGGTACAATGTTATATAAGAGGACTGAGGATCCTTTGGATGTGTATTGATTGAATAAAACATTTTGATCAAAATGATCCCACATCCCATTGCATGCTAAAACTAAATCTAAATCTCATGTGCGCAGCAGAAAATTGAGATTATCGATTACCTTGCAATCGGAGAGACACCATTGAGATGATGTAGATATAAAATCCACAAATCCTCCATTCTTCATGTTATCCACTCTATGATTTTTTATTGTATGACCTAACCTTGATCCAGACATTGTGTGGGCGACGATTCTCTAGACCTTGTAGAAGCTTGGAGATGAAGAACCCGTATAATAGAATTTTTGAAAATTTCTTTCTTTTGGGGAGAGGAATTTCCAAATTCACAAGAGCCTAAATAAATCTTCTTTCAACTCCTCAAGTCCGTATTTTATTGTTTTGCTTTAAATATGCTACAAAATTGCAACTATTACTGCAAAACTTGCAAACATATCAAAAACTTCAAATGATAACAATATAAGCACAAAAGCTATATAAAATGCACAACTTCATATAATAAACATAATCAATTCATATCCTTAAGTTGTGTAAAATACACAGCTATAAATGAACATATAGTCTAAGTGCTCATTGACAGTAACATGAAATATAACAAACACGTAATATTAAAATGGACAAAAACTTAAATCCACGTCATAAAATAAATTAATCTCACACCTTAATTGAACTGATGAACTTTGTGTCAAACACTATCAATAACTTAATGTCTTAGTCACGCCGCACCTAGAATATCATTAAAATAAACCGTATAAATGCATGATTCACACTAAAATGCAAAACTAATTTGAAATTAACTTAAAATGAAATAATGAAAATTGACTTTCTTACCAAAATGAAAAGGTACTATGATTTAATAACATTATAATTCAGATTAGTAACAAATTGAAAATTTGAATACAGTCAATGACAAAATGAGTATGCCGAAATGAATTTGGTTAGTTAATGGCATAATTAAATTTAATTAAGACCACATGATAAATTGAACTATTTCAATAAATTTTGATTAAAAGAAGAATCTGACCGTGAACTACCTTCTAATATTTGTTGGCATTCTTAGTTTGAGGATAGGTCCATCTGTTTTATCTAATTGGACTAAACTCTAAAGGCCTAATGTTGGTAGCAACTCAGACCCATTTGGAAGCATCAACCCGGCCCAATCACTATAGCCCTACTTATTTGCTACAGTTGTTCAACTCTCACACACCGATTCATTTTGTTGTGTATTTCTAGAGATCTCTTCTTCTTCTTCGTAAGAAATCTGTGAGAGAGTGAGATCTTGTGTAGTAATATCTATTCATCTTCTCTTGATTTCTAGCTTGTGTTAGGGCTCTTGATTCACTGCCTTGGTGGATCGATTGTGATTTGATTAGGGTTGTTGTTACCTGGGTTTGTGAAGGCCCCAGATTAGGGTTCTTGAGTCTCTTTCTCTAAATGGTGGTGTGTGGTAGAGGATACTTTCTTGTTCAGCCGATTTCCTTTGTGGAACAAGTCTGAGCCATAATATGTATAATATTTTGGACAAAAAATGTTGTAATTAGGTAATGACTTTTGAAGTGATCAACTCGATACCTAATAGTAGTATCAGATCGGGTCTGGCTCGCCTCTGAAGCCTCCACAACTGAGGCCTCATTGTCATGTTCAAAAATGCAGAAGGTAAGACGGATTACCCTCTCCAAGGGCTCTGCTCTGGTAAAGTGGCTTGTACCTCTCTGTTTTTCTAATTCTAATGTCGTCTGTGTGCGGCTATAGGCTTAGGCTTTTGGTTGATCTAGGGTATCGGTGATTCTGTGCCTTTGTGCTTCTGCTGCTATCTCTGATACTATGTTTTTTTCCTCTCTTAAGTCTGCCTTTGTGCTTTGGTACTCTTTCGCTTTACTATTTTCTTGAGGTTTGTAAAACCTTTTCTAAGTTCAAAAGAACTTGAAAGAAATCAGGGATTTCTTCATACCTTGATTGTGAGTGAGTGTTGACCCTCTGCGCCCTCAATAAATCGAGTGATTATGAACTGGAAAATCCAATTTTTTGTATACAATCTTGTGTATCACTGTGTTTTGTCTTCTTATTTCCTGTTTTAATCCTCTTTGTATTTTCTTGATCTCTATATTCTAGTGAATCATGGCTAATAATTCTGCGAGTGCTTCTTTTGGCATGGTTGTATTCAATGGTAAGGGTGATTTCAATATCCGGAAACAAAAAATGAAGTGTGTTTTAATTCAACATGTGTATAGAGCTGATGATTTATCCTACCTGACTGGAACCTCTGATGCTAAAAGTGAGAAATGAATGAGTTAGCTTACTCTACCCTAATCTTGAATTTGAGTGATTCTGTGATTAGAAAGGTTGGAACCAGTGATTCCACTAAATCTAATTATGCTAAAACTTTGTGGAATACTCTTAATCAAGTATACACTGAAGTTTCCTTGCCTGGAAGAATGTTCTTGCTTGACAGATTTATAAATTTCAAATTAGACCTGAATAAAGACATAAATGAGAATCTAGATATGTTTAACAAACTAATTCTAGATTTAAAACTATTTGGTGACAAACATATCTATGACTATACTCCCTTTGTGATGTTGAATTCCATACCTGAAGAATTTAATGATGTTAAATCTACCATCAAATATGAAAGAGATGATTTATCTCTTGATATTGTGATAAATGCCCTAAAAGGAAAAGAAATGGATATCAAATAAGGGAAAAGTAGTTCTGGTAACAAATTTATGTTTGTCAGAGGTAAGGGGAAGGAAAAAGGCAAAACTTAAGGTAAAAATAAGAAAAAAAAGAAGGATAAGGAAAATGAGAAAGAAAAACCTAAGTCTAAAATAAATAAGAAATCTAGAAAGAGTGTAAAAACCCATATAAACTAAGAGAAAATACTGAGGGCAGTGTTAATAATGCTACAGAGGGTAATATGGGTGAATGTTACATGGTGCATAATGGTTTCTGTGTGCCTTCTTCTGTGAATTCTATAACAAACTCTCTGGAAACTAATCAGTTGCTTTTGGACTCAGGTTGTTCATTTTACATTTCTCCATATAAGCATCTATTTTCTTCTTGTAAATCTGTGCAAAATTCTTAAGTTCTTATGGCTGATGACATGAAAAGAGAGATTTTACGAATTGGAAATATATGTTTAAAGTTTTCTGATAACTGAACTTACATTCTAAAAAATGTGAGACATGTTCCTAAAGTGGATCACAACTTGATGTCATATGGTACTCTTGAAATAGATGGTTTGAATGGTATATGGGGAAATGGTGTTATGTCAATAATGCAAAATTCTCATGTTTTATTCACTTCACATAAACTGGGTGATTATATATGTGTGATACCATTCCTTTACCTTCTGCTAACAATGTGAAGCATGATAATAATGTGTTGTGGCACAACAGACTTGGTCATATCTCTGAAAAGGGATTAAAAATTTTGCTTAAAAATGGTTATCTGAAATCTGATGTGATCACTAATCTGCCATTTTGTGATACCCGTGTTCTGGGAAAACAATATAAAATCCAATTTCCTTTGAGTCCTCCATCATATGTTCCTAAATGCAATGATATTCTTGAATATGTGCATGTTGATGTATGGGGACCTGCTAGTGTTCCCACACATGGTGGGAAAAGGTTTTTTCTGTTTGTTATTGATGATTTTTCTAGAAAAGTTTGGGTCTTTTTAATGGTAAACAAATATGATATTTTTGACAAGTTTAAAAACTGGAAAATTTACATTGAAACCCAAACAAATATGAAGGTCAAAGCTATAAGAACTGACAATGGTCTTGAATTTTGTAATGTCCAATTTGATCAGTTGTGTGTTAATCATGGGATTAGAAGACATAAAATTGTTCCCTACACACCCCAACAAAATGGGGTGGTTGAAAGAATGAATAGGACTCTTCTAGACAAAGTTAGAAGTATGAGAACTATGTGTGGATTGTCTAAGAAATTTTGAGGTGAGACTTTGTGTACTGCTACATATCTTGTGAATAGATCCCCCTCAGTTCCTTTACATGGCAAGTGTCATGAATCTGTCTTTCTTAACAAACCTATGGATCTTTCTAATTTGAGAGTGTTTGGATGTACTGCCTTTATGCATCAGAAAACTGACAAATTAGAACCAAGAGCTAGAAAGTGTGTGTTCTTGGGATATCCTGAAGGAGTGAAAGGCTATAGATAGTGGGTTAGGGATGAACTTGGTTTCAAAACTACAATTAGTAGAGATGTAATCTTTAAAGAATCTGAGTTTCCATATTTGTCCTCTACTTCTGATATGAATAACCCTTTTTCTATTTCTGAAAATGATGATGCTTTGTTTGAGGTGGAGTCTCAGTCTGTAGTCACTCAACATGTTCCTTTACCTACTGAGCAAAATGAAAATGTTGACACTGAACATGAGAATGAACACCAAAATGAACAAGATCATGATGAAACTGAGCATGGATCTGCTACTGAATCTGATGAGCATGCAAATGAAAGTGAAAATGTTGACTTGAGAAATTATCAACTTACTAGAGATAGGAGAAACGAATCATTGTAAAGCCTGTTAGATTTGTAGGATGCACGCTAGAACCTGAGTCTTGCATGTTTAACTATGCTTTCAATATCCATGAATCTCTAGTTAGTGAAGAACCTAAGACTGTTAAATAAGCTTTAAAGTCTAACAAGGCTAATGAATGGCTTAGTGCTATGAAAAATGAAATGAGGTCTCTCAAAGTCAACAATACTTGGGTTTTAGTGCCAAAACCTGCTAATTGCTCTGTGGTTGATTGTAAGTGGTTGTTTAAAGTTAAACATGAGCTTAAATATGTGAGATACAAAGCTAGACTTGTTGCAAAAGGTTTTACTCAAAAAGAAGATGTAGATTATGCTGAAATATTTGCTCTTGTGGTAAAGTTTACTACTGTGCGTATGATGCTTGTATTTAGTTGCTCATTTTAATTGGGAATTAAAGCAAATGGATGTAACTACAACTTTCTTAAATAGTGATCTGGACAAGACTATTTACATGTCTCAACCTGAGGGTTTTGTGGATACTTCTAAGCCTGATTTTGTTTGTATGTTAAAGAAATCCCTATATGGCTTAAAGCAATCCCCTAGACAATGAAACATTAAATTTGATCAATGCATGAAATCTCTAAAATTTGTTAAGAGTAGTTTGATCATTATCTGTATTATAAGAATACTGACTTTGTACCTATGTTTCTGTTGCTCTATGTTAATGACATGCTTATAATCAGTCATTGTATTAAATCTGTGAATAATGTTCAAACTTGTCTAAGTGAGAATTTTGAAATGAAGGATTTAGAAGATGCTAGGAAAATCATAGGGATGAACATTGAAAGAAATAGAAAAGCTTGTACCTTAGTGTTGAATCAGAAATCATATGTTGAAAAGATTCTTGAAAAGTTTTCTATGTCTTCTGCTAGAGCTATGAATGTTCCTCTTGCATCTCAATTTGTTTTAAGTAAGAATCAGTGTCCTAACACTAACTCTGAAATGCATGCTATGAAGAAAATACCTTACTCTAATGCTATAGGATCTGTAATGTATTTGATGGTGAGTACCAGGCCTGACATAGCTTATGCAGTCAGTTGCTTAAGCAGATATATGTCTAATCCAGGTATACCTCACTGAGAGGCTTTGAAGTGGCTTCTCAGGTACTTGTTATCCACTGCTAAGACAGGTATTAACTTTCATAAGCATGAAAAAGGTGTTACTTTGTGTGGTTATGTAGATTCTAACTATGCTACTGACAGGGACAATAGAAAGTCAAATACTTCTTATGTGTTTACTCTTTGTGGTGCTTGCATTAGTTGGAAATTCCAACTTTAGCATGTTGTTGCTCTTTCTACTATTGAATCAGAATATGTGGCTATTACTGAAGCTATAAAGGAAGTAATTTGGTTAAAGGGTGTATTGTCATAAATTTGTTTTTTGAAAGATAAAGTAATTGTTTACTCTGACAGTCAATCTGCTATCCAATTGTGTAAGAATCCTGTTTTTCATGATAGAACCAAAGCATATAGATGTTAGGTTTCACTTTATTCGTGGTGTAGTAGAAAAATAACATGTTTTACTTTAGAAAATTCATACAGAATATAATCCTGCTGATATGGGTACTAAATGTCTTCCTGTTGAAAAGCATGTTTCTTGCATACACATTCTTTATATAGATAATGGTTAAGTGCTTCTTATCTATTGTTTCTACTTGCTTTGTGCTTGTATGTGCGTGTGTTTGCCAGCTCTCCGTGTCTTTGCTATGTGTGTGTGTCTTAGGTTGCCTGGTTATATTTTCCCTTGGTGTAAGCTTTACAGCTTGCTGGTATAAGGAACCTTGTTGATCAAGGAGTGTTTGATCTTACTGTTTTGTGCTTTAAGTCTCTCACTTTAAAAAGGGGTCTAACATTCCCCAATACAGACTTAGTGTCTGGTGTTCTATCTACTTGATGTTTCCTTTGTGATTATGTCATGATAAGGAGATTGGCAATGATTCAAGTTGTGTTGTGGGAAGTTTCTTTCTCAGCTAGACCTAAGGTGGAGAATATGAGGATAGGCCCATCTGTTTTATCTAATTGGGCTAAACTCTAAAGGCCCAATGCTGGTAGCAACTCAGGCCCATTTGGAAACATCAACCCGGCCCAATCACTGTAGCCCTACTTATCTGCTGCGGTTGTTCAACTCTCACACACCGATTCATTTTACTGTGTGTTTCTAGAGAGCTCTTCTTCTTCTTTGTGAGAAATCTGTGAGAGAATGAGATCTTGTTTAGTAATCTATGTTCATCTTCTCTTGATTTCTAGCTTGTGTTATGGCTCTTGATTCACTGCCTTGGTGGATCGATTGTGGTTTGATTAAGATGGTTGTTACTTGGGTCTGTGAAGGCCCCATATTAGGGTTCTTGAGTCTCTTTCTCTCACCGGTGGTCTGTGGTAGAGGATACTTGCTTGTTCAGCCGATGTCCTTTGTGGAACGAGTCTGAGCCATAATCTGTATAATTCTTTGGGCTAAAAACGTTGTAATTAGGGAATGGCTTTTGAGACGATCAACTCGATACCCAACACTTAGAAATAGATAATATGATATTTTGTCCTATTAGAATACCTAATTAGAAATCCTAATTAAATTAAGGGCATATATATATATATATATATATATATATATATATTAAAGCTAATTATGAAATCAAAATGAAAACAACTACTCTAATCCATTTTCGCCAGGCTCATATAATTGTAACCAAAATCTTGCTTAATTAGAACTAATAATATTTAAGGCTACAGAACACCAACTTCTCAAACTTATTCACCGACTTAATTAATCATTAAGTTAGGGTTTGGGAAAATGATAAGTACTCGTATAATTTATTCTGATTAACACATAGACCATAATTTATTTTTCTCTTCTCTTAATGATCAATTAAAGTATATGACTTTTTTTTTCCTTTTAATCCATGATTTATAATAGATTAACTATAAATGAATGAATGATATTGTTATCTTTTTCTGCAAAAACCATGCAACTATAAATGTCATATTTCTAATTCTATTGCAAAACGAAAATAAAAATACCAAGATCAAGATTAAGAATGATTTACCTTGAATAATTATTGGAACGGGAACAACAATTTAACAAGCTTTCCTAATTGTGGCAAAACGGGATTGAAATCAAAATTTAATAAGTTTCAAAATTCATATCTAGGAAAGAAGATAAATATATTGGAGAAATTTGATACCTCGGTACTTCAGCGTTCAAAACTTTTTGTAAGAAAATAGGTTAAAATCTCATTCTTTGTATTTATAGTAGGAGATTAGGGTTTTGACTTCCCATTTTTCATTTAAAATTGAATTTGGATAAGTTTAAATTGTCTAATGATTTGAAATATCCTAGCTTCTAATTTGTTGTACACTTTGCTAACGAAATGAAAATCTATATAATATAAAAATGGCTCAAAGAATAATATCAATTTTTTTATATAACCAAAATATATAAGATTACAATAAAATTTCCTAGAAAACACGTATCATGCATTTATGCTAATATCAAAATTCATTTAGCTTTATGCTTGAATTTAAATATGTATGAATATGAACTCACGCATATCTTAAATTGTGTCACATAAAATTCTATATGATTTTAAATAAATAAATCTTAATTTACTAAATGAAATAGAATATATATTTTTAGGAGCACAATTTAGACTATACTATAACTCGAACACTGTGTAAATTTAAAATTCACAAATTCTGATAATTCACATAATTAAAGATAAATACTTTATTTAAACACTGATTGGAAAAACGGATTGTTACAAATTACCAAAAGCGCCTCCCGGAAGCCCTTTAGCATCAGATGAAATCATATAATCTTGTGGGGACACACTTGTGTGAGACCGTCTAACGGATCTCTTCGTTAGACGGATCACTATTTGACCCATTAAGTGGTCCCCACCCCCTTCCCCCTTTTTCTTTTTCTTTTTTTTTTAATTTTCTTTTTAAGTGGTCCCCCCTCTCCCTCCCCATTTTCTTTTTCTTTTTATTTTTTTTACTTTCTAATTTCTTCATTTTTTTGTTTTTCACAAATATATAATTAATTTTTTGAATTAAATTATTTTTTTTATCCGGCGTCTCGCGCAGTGTACTTGCCCGAAGCTAACGCGTGGACTCGTGCATTGCGCTCGATAATTATTTTTTAAAAATAAATATATACCCTAAAATGGAATTAGTGAACCTTAGAACTGAATTGAATTAATTTAATTTTTTTGAATTAATTTTTTTTAATCCGGCATCTCGCGCAATGCACTCGCCCGACGCTAACGTATGGGCTCATGCACTGCGCTCGATAATTAATTTTTTAAAATAAATAATATACCCTAAAATGGAATTAGTGAACCCTAAAATTGAATTGAATTAATTTAATTTTTTGAATCAATTAATTTTTTTTATCAGATGTCTCGCGCAGTGCACTCGCCCGACGCTAACGCGTGGGCTCGTGTACTGCACTCGAAATAAAATATTTATTTTAAAAAAAAACAAGAAAAAAAAAGAAACGAAAGGAGAAAAACAAGAAATGAAAGAAGAAAAAAATGAAAAAGGGGCAAAGGCCCAACAGCCCCATGCCCAAAGCAAACAATTTTTTTTTTTTAAATCTACCAGGCCCAGCGTGGAAATGGGCAGGTCAGCGGGTTTTGGGTGGGTTTTTAGATGGGTTTGAGTTTTATTTGACCCGTCTAACATAAGAGACCCGTTAGACGGTCTAACACAAGTTTTTGTCATAAAAGTGTAGTCATAATATCTTACCCGGGGGGATTATATGTTTTGGAGATGGAATCAAAAATACATTGGGGATAAAAATATATTTAGAATTTGTCTATTATGTGATTTGTTTTAGCTACATTATTCATTGTATCTACATTTGTTGTAGTTAGTGGGATAGAAAAACATATGATATTATAAAAGATTGTAAAAAATTTAATTTAGTTTCAATAATGTAATATCAATTTTAGAAAATTTAAGAATCGAACGTGTTAAAGAGGTATGGGCATCTGTGAGTTTTGAGTTGTGTGGTGTAATCTTACAAATGAGTTATGTTATGTTTTCTAGATCAAATGTTCTAACTTTACGTAGCTGTTTTTTCTTTCAGTTTTTTCCTTCTCCTGTTATTTGGAGTTTGAAATTTACGTTATCTTTCTTTTAATTTATTGTGGTAAGAAGCAAAAAAATCTGATCTCTAGAGAGTGCTCAAAAGCAAATTTTGATTTGTGGACTTAGTAAGAAGTGAGAGGCTTGCTAAATTCGTTGTGCAAGGTAGTATTATCCATGTACAACACTCAGATGAATTATCAAACAAATTAAACCATATTTAAATCAAACATTTTTCGCTGTAGCTTCTTAATAAAACTTAGTATATGAATAATTATGATAAATTATTGTTGTAAAATCAGGCATTATATATTAACATTATTTGTGTATAATATTTACATATAATATTTAGTTGTAATGTAATGGACATCCTGTATCACACATGTGTAATGCACTGGTACTTGATTAATTATGCAATAAATTAGCAACAAATTTTCCCTTCAATTATAAGAGAAATATATACTTCCAAAATCAAAAATATAATATTAATTAATTAATAATAATTTTTGGTCTATTCTCTAATATGTTCCGATCGATAATTAGTGTTATTCAATAGATAGTCATTATATTTTAATTAATCTATGTATTAGTATTAATTAGTTGCAAATCCATGTATACGGTACGTTGCATAAGTATATTATATGTATTCTAGATATTTACCTTAATGAAATTCACTAGAATAATTTGGCGGAAATCACCTTTTTTAATCCATAATAATAAATAATTTGTTCATTTAAATAATTTTCATGTAATATAATATGGATATTAATATGATTGGAAATCAAAATTTATTTTAGTTCCATAAATTATGTGATTGAATAATATTCTAATCAATAATTATGTAAATCATTAATCTGTTGTAAACTAGAGAGAGACTAGAGAGAATATCAATTGTATGTATTTAATATGAGAACCAAATACTTCTATATATAATAGTACAAGAGCTAGGGTTTTAGAATTAGTAACTTGGCCATCACTCATATCATATATATCTATTAGATATATTTACAACACTCCCCTTTGAGTGACCAATCCCTAAAACAAATGTTGCCTCATTAAAACCTTGCTAGAAAAACCCAGTGGGACAAAACTTAGTTGAAGGAAAAAGAGTACAACTGCTCCCCCTAATCTTGAGATCACTGTAGATCTTTGAGTCGGCGCATGCCGATCTTGTGTACCAACTTTATGAATGTTGATGTTGGTAATGTCTTTATGAGTAAGTCCGCCAAATTGTCACTTGAGCGAATTTGTTGAACGTTGATATCACCACTCTTTTAGAGATCGTGTGTGTAGAATAACTTGAGAGAACTGTGCTTCGTCCTATCACCTTTGATGTATCCTTCCTTGAGTTGCGCAATACAAGCAGCATTGTCTTCATACAAGATAGTTGGATTGATCTTTGATGAAGCTAATCCGCACGACTCTTGGATGTGACTTGTCATATTTCTCAACCATACACACTCTCGACTTGTTTCATGGATTGCAATGATTTCATAATGATTTGAGGATGTTGCAGTCAAGGTTTGCTTCACGGACTTCCATGATATAGCAGTTCCACCACATGTGCCAGTTTGTGACTTGGCTTGATGTGGATTGGATAAAAATCCTGCATCTGAATACCCTACTAGAGAAGAATCGAAATTTTCCGAATAATATAATCCATGGTCTATGGTACCCTTTAGATAACGTAAAATGTGCTTAACACCATTCCAATGTCTCAAAGTGGGTGCAACGCTATATCTTGCGAGAAGATTTACAGAAAAAGCTATATCTGGTCTAGTATAATTAGTCAGATAAGTTAATGCTCCAATTGCACTTAGATATGGTACTTCAGGACCAAGTATCATTTCACCATCTTTAATAGGTCAAAATGGATCTTTCTTCGTATCAAGAGATCTAACGACCATTGGTGATGCTAATGGATGTGCATTATCCATGTAAAAGCGCTTTAACACTTTTTCTGTATATGTGGATTGGTGAATAAACGTTCCTCATCGGACACGTTCAATTTGCAAACCAAGACAAAATTTTGTCTTTCCTAAATCTTTCATCTCAAATTCTTTCTTCAAATATTCAGCAGTTTTATTGAGCTCTTCAAGAGTTCCAATTAAATTCAAATCATCGACATAAACTGCTGTAATTGCAAATCCACTTTCGGTTTTCTTTATGAAAACACAAGGGCAGATAGCACCATTCTTGTATCCTTCTTTCAACAGATACTCGCTCAATCTATTATACCACATACGGCCAGACTGTTTCAGCCCATACAATGATTTTTGCAGTTTAATCGAAAACATGCTTTTGGGTTTTGACTTTAATGCTTCAGGCATTTTAAATCCTTCAGGGATTTTCATATATATGTCATTATCTAATGACCCATATAGATAGGCAGTTACTACATCCATAAGGCGCATAGCAAGCCTTTGTGACACAGCCAGACTAATCAGAAATCTGAAAGTAATCGCATCCATTACTGGAGAGTATGCTTCCTCATAATCAATTCCTGGTCTTTGAGAGAAACCTTGCGCTATGAGTCTTGCTCTATATCTCGTAACTTCATTTTTCTCGTTTCTCTTTCTAACAAATATCCATCTATATCCAACATGGGTTTCAGATTCCGGAGTTAGGACTATAGGTCCAAATACTTTCCGGTTATCACAGGAATTTAATTCCCTTTCTATAGCTCTTTTCCACATTGGTCAATCATTTCTCTGTTTACATTCTGTAACAGATTTTGGTTTAGGATCCTTATTTAAAATTTGATGAGCTATATGAAAGACGAATATATCTTCTATAATGATATGTTCTTTCTCCAGTATCTGATTTGAAGATAAATAATTTATTGAGATCTCAAGATTTTTAGATACTTGTAATTCTTCAGGAATTATATCACTTTCATTTGATTGATTAATCATTTTCGTCATTGTTTGATTTCCATCTTGCCCCTTTCTTTTCCTAGGCACAGAATCTTTAGAACCAACTGGTCAACCACGTTTTTCACGAATTTTAGACTCATTTGCTGCCAAAGCTATTTGTCCTTCAGGGACATTAATTTTGGCTGGAGTATTTGCAGGATGTATGTGAGATTGTGTCAGTTTTCTTGTATCTACAAAAGCATCGGGAAGTAGGTTTGCAATCTTTTGCAAATGAATAATCTTTTCAACTTCTTGTTCACATTGATTAGTTCG
Source organism: Perilla frutescens (assembly GCA_026008535.1). Classification (NCBI taxonomy): domain Eukaryota; kingdom Viridiplantae; phylum Streptophyta; class Magnoliopsida; order Lamiales; family Lamiaceae; genus Perilla; species Perilla frutescens. Next base: position 41,966,534 of record BRKX01000004.1, read on the forward strand.
AGAATCAAAATGTGACAAGCTTTTCTCATTCCAAGATATTTCCTTGTGCTTTTCTGGATGTAGATTCGTTCCACCTATTGTTGGAAATGTCATTTCATCAAAATGACAATCTGCAAAACATGCAGTAAATAAATCACCCGTTAAAGGTTCAATATACCTTATAATCGAAGGTGAATCAAATCCAACATACATCCCAAGCCTTCATTGGGGACCCATTTTTGTTCGTTGAGGGGGTGCAATTGGGACTTAAACTGCACAACCAAAAGTTCATAAGTGAGAAATATCTGGTTCTCGACCAAAAATAATTTGCATTGGGGAGTATTCATGGTTGACCGATGGTCTAATACGAACTAATGTTGCCGCATGTAATATGGCATGACCCCAAGCAGTAGTTGGGAGTTTTGACTTCATAAGTAACGGTCTAGCAATAAGTTGAAGACGTTTAATAAATGATTCTGCTAAACCATTTTGAGTATGGACATGAGCGACTGAATGTTCAATCTCAATTCCAATAACCATACAATAGTTTTCAAATGCTTGAGACGTAAACTCACTAGCATTATCAAGACAAATTCTTTTAATTGAATTGTCTGGGAATTGAGCTCGTAATTTTATAATTTGAGTAAGTAGTCTAGCAAATGCTGCATTTCTAGTAGAAAGCAAGCATATATGTGACCATCTAGAAGAGGCATCAATTAATATCATCGAAAAGGGCCACATGGTGGATATATAGGTCCACAAATATCTCCTTGAATTCTCTCTAAGAAAAATAGAGATTCAATATTAACCTTCGTATATGAAGGTCTAATGACTAACTTGCCTTGCGCACAAGCATCACATGGGAATTCATTTGTCATAAGAATCTTTTGATTCTTTATGTTGTGCCCATATGAATTATTAATTATTCGGCGCATCATAGTTGCTTCAGGATGTCCAAGCCTATCATGCCAAAGCATAAAGCTTTTTATATCATTAAACTTCGGGTTCATGACATGGTTTGTCTCAATTGCCTTTATGAATGTGTAATACATCCCAGAAGGTAGTGTTAATAATTTTTCTTTTGTTTGCATATGGCCGGATACAAAAGAATTTATGCAGAGATATTCTTTTCCACCTTCTGATATAGTCTCGATGTGGTATCCATTATAGCGGATATCCTTGAAACTTAGTAAGTTTCTTTTGGACTTATTAGAATACAGGGCATTTTCAATATCTAATTTAGTATTATTTGGTAAAATGATAAAAGATCTTCTGGAGCCTTCAATGATTTTGATGTACCTGATATCGTGTTAACATTATCCTCAGCTAATGTCAACTTAAGAAAATATTTCTTATTTTGGAGAATGGTGTGTGTAGTGGCACTATCAGCAAGACAAATATCACAAGATTCCATTTAAATATTTGAGACGTTTTTAAAAGAAGATCAATTATTATTGAGTAAAAATACGAAAGGAAAATAAGTAATTGTTTTTAACGGAAAAACAACAATGTGAAAGTAAATAAGCAATGTCTTCTTATCAACTAGAAATAAATGATAAAGGACTAAACAATGTCCATATGATCGTCTTCAAGCACACTACCACCAATCAACTGATCCATATTATCTCCTTTTAGGTCATTAAAGAAGTCGGAGACATCTAAGTGAGTAGTATCAATTGGACCGTCAAAGTCAACAACATTGGTTTCCTTCTTGTGTTTTCCCTTGATCGAATCTTGATATAGATTTGCAAAGTGTTTTGTCGTTCGGCAAGTACGTGACCAATGTCCATTCATGCACATCTATGACATGCAGCTTCCTTTTTGGATGAATTGTGCTCGTTGGATATTTTCTGCCTTTTGTTGCTGGAGGTTGCATTATTTGGTTTACTGCGTCCACGACCGCAACAATATCCACGTCCACGTCCACGCCCACATCCACGGTTCCCACGACCACATCCATTGTCATGGTTGAAAGTTGCATTGACTTCAGGCATACAGCGGAACCATTGAGGTGGAGTTTGTGGTTTTTCATGAGCAATTCATTATTTTGCTCGGCAACCAACAAACAAGATATTAGTTCAGAGTACTTTTTGAAACCACGTTCTCTATATTGTTGTTGTAACAGCACATTAGAAGCACGAAAAGTGGAGAATGTTTTCTCAAGCATGTCAGCATCAGTGATACTCTCTCCAAAAAGTTTCAATTTTGAAATAATTCTAAATTAGCACTTATATGCTTAAAGTCTTGCAGTCTAAGATGCATCCACTCGTAACGAGCTTTAGGAAGGACGACAGTCTTTTGATGATCAAATCTTTCTTTCAGGTTTGTCCACAACTCACTCAGATCTTTGACGGTCAAATATTTCATCTTTAGATCATCATGAAGATGATGACGAAGGAAAATCAGCGTCTTAGTGCAATCCTGTTGAGATGCTTTGTTTTTTCTTTGATTGTCTCCCCTAGACCCCTTGAGATCAGGTGAACATCAGCATCAAAACTCCATGACATATAATTCTTGCCCGAGATATCAAGGGCGATCTACTCAAGTTTGGCTATGTTTGCCATTCATGCAATTCTGCACAAAGAATCAAGGATATATTATCTACATGTTTAATTTATTTGCTCTTTAGAGCATGTAATGTTCTTCAGGAATATTACTTGTGCTACTTTAATGGCATCAATTTATGATCTTGAATGTAATATTCTTCATGAATATTACTTGCGCTACTCGAATAGCATCAATATTTAATTTTTCAAGATTAAATCGGAAAAGACCGATTATTATAACAATAAGAAAAATAGACATAATATATTAAAGCCAATAAATATGATGTAAAAGAAATTTGCAGTTCGAGTCCATCATAATCCAAAATATTATCAGACAAGAACAGTACAATAGAATTGCACACAGAAATCGATTAACCAAATATTTATTAAAAAGAATCATGGCTTTGATCATATTCTTAATTACTGGAAAACGATTCTAGAAGATTTAACGAAAAAGAATTTCAATTTTATTGATATGAGCATGCATGTTAACAATAAAATATTATAATACTCCAAAGTTTGATTAAAGACATATCATGTTTCGAGGATCAATCATTAAAGATGATATAATATTTTTCATTAGCAAACTCTGACATCACGCATATAATTCATAGATTGACGGCAATACGATTTGGGCGAATGAAAAGAAAATTAAAGAATATATATACCTTCTAGGATCGATGGACTTCTAGATTGAAGGAGATGATAGAACAATGTGCTGATAACGTGTTGTAAACTAGAGAGAGACCAGAGAGAATATCAATTGTATGTATTTAATATGAGGACCAAATACCTCTATATATAATAGTACAAGAACTAGAATTTTAGAATTAGTAACTTGACCATCACTCATATCATATATATCTATTAGATATATTTACAACATAATCATAATTTTTGTAAAAAAACACACGCACACACACATATGATTCATTTATTAGGGATTCATTAATTACTATTGGTTTTCTTACCCCAGCCGCCTCCTCTCCCCCAATCTAAAAAAGAAAAGAAAAAGGAAAAAACAGAAAATGGGTGAACTTCTGCCACCACAGCCGCAGTGATAGCAGCTTTAGAAACATGCTCAGCGAAGAAGGAAATGAATTGGTGAGCAGAATACCCTCATTTATATTCATTTTAATTTCTGTTGAAATCTCTTCCAAAGCTTTCGTTATAAATAAAAATTTCTTAAATATACATCAGGGTGAATAAGAGAACATTTGAGATTGAATTGAGACGTCTAAGTTAATACTGCAAAATAAATACAGCACTTACCAATCAATCATATTTGTCGAAAACAGGACTTTTAATTGATTTCATAGTTGATTTGCACGTTTCTATACTAGTGATTAATTATCTATATGCAATCTACTTTCAACAGTAGGGATTTTTGTGAAGGAAAGTGAATAAGAATAAGAGATACAATTTCATTTAATTTTCAATGTGAAATATTCAGCTTGAATATTGTTGGCTGTATATAAAAAACTTGATTTAATATTCAAACATGCCTACGACAAGTAAAGAAGGAAATGCATCGGTGAGAGTATGCAAATTAAATACAACGCTTGGGAAATAAATGAGCGTTTTAAATACAGTGACTAATTTTGCTAAACCAACCTATAATCTAACTAAGAGATATACAATTGCTTCTATTGTTCTCTTTTTTTTTTTTTTTTACTTTGGGATTTGCCCAGGGATTAGTTTGAGTTGATTGCATGCACTAGCTAGTATTAAAATCAGACAAAGATCATGTTAATTTGCATTTCTATCTGCTAAAATCTGTTTGAAGATAGTATATTTAAAAATCACTATTAGATAAATCAGTTCTCGTTTTATGGCAATGATCGAATGCACTACTGTAATGCAAATGAAATGAATAGATAAAACTTAAAATGCACAACTTGATCAAATACTTTTATAGTGGTCATAGATATCAGAGACCCTGCAGCAAAAAAATGTGATCGATCATTTTAATTTACTTTCAGTGGGAAATATTTAGAAACGTGAATATACTGTATACATAAACTTGATTGTGATATGCAGATGGTTAGGGGTTTGAAGCCTAAAACTCGCCCTTATTCTTCTCAGAGTCGGACTAACATAGAGTCCCTCCCCGACGAGCTGTTGTCAGAGATTCTTGTGCGTGTTCCAGCTGATGATCTCCACGACAGAGCGAGGGTGGTGTGCCGTAAGTGGTCTCACATAATCCGTTCCCATGCTTTCGTGAACTCACACCTTCATCATTCTAGTTATGGAATTGTTATCTCCGCATATGAACCATATGAACCGAGGAATAGGAATCCAATTTATGTGAGTGCCACAAAGCAAGGGCGAATTGAGATATCCAACAAGTTGAGTTGCAAATGGAGAAACACAGCTTGGGGTAGTTGTAATGGTTTGGTTTTGGACTACTTAGTGAAGGCTACTCCCTGCATTTTGAATCCTGTAACAAAGCAGGCATTTCTTCTCCCTCCATTTGACAGTGAAAGAGTGCGTGTACGCTTGTGTTTGTGTGGTATTGGATATAGTGCGGCTTCCATGGAGTATAAAGTGGTTCAAACACATCTTACTCCGAGCGGGCCAAGAGTAATGCATCTTGCTATACTGAGTGTTGGAGTGGATAACTCTTGGAGACATGTTGAAGTCGAGCACTTACCCGACTATGTTAGGGGACTCTTTTATTATACTCCGTTGATCACTGAAGGTTTTATGCACTGGACATCGTATAGTCATGAAAAAGTATTGACGATGAATGTGGAGACTGAGATCATTACACAGACTAATGCCCCTACATCAATACACAAGTATTATCTGTCTACGGGAAGGTATCTAACCTTGTTGATTCACGGTGGAGATAATTTGGTGTGGGAAGTTTGGGAGATGAAGCCAGAAACTGGGGAATGGAGAATGGTGGTGCAAAACATTAAGTTTGAAGGTCAAGAATTTGAACAGTGCCCTTGCAAAGATGATGATCATCATTTCCTGTTCCCAGTTGGTTGGGTTGAATACCCAAAGGTTTTGGTGTTTGGTGTTGAACGCGGAAGAAGTTGCAGGTACTACAGTTTTAATACGCGTTATCAAGGTTGCATTTTCTACAATGTTGATACACGTGAAATCAACTCGCCTAAGTTACCTGCCCCCTCCAGACATTACCGTGCTTTTCCGCATAGAAACACCCTGCATGCTATGGTTAGGTTAAGATATGGGTAACTTAATTTTCTAGAATGGATGATGACTTGTTTTATATTTTTTTTATATATGTTGAAATTAATGATGTCTTGCATTGTTATACATATTCTTGAATGAGCTGAGTAGTACTAGTCATGGATCCTATTCTCCAAATAGTACTTATTATTGCTCAAATGCTGATTTAGATGAGAGATGCATGGGCTAGCTAATTATGCATGGTGACTAGAAGAGATCTCAAAACCAACAGTGAGACATTTTCGAGATTATATAATGTTGAAAGGAAATGAGTTTGTTTGAATACAAATAGTGTTTTGTGCCAGTTGAACATGAGACTAATGACCTACATTTGATAAAACGAGGTAAAATGCATATGGTGAGACTAGTAGTTATTGGAAATCATCTTGAAATTGCATACTAAATCAAGACTAGAAGAGCGAGTGGTACCATTTGGTGCCACCTTTAATATGAATTGAATGATATTATTTACTCAACCGGCCAGCTGAAAGAATAGCATTATCCAGTAGCTCGATCTATGTTCCAAAGTCCACAACATTCAGTTAATCATTTGATGAACTAACATATAAGCATAGGCACCAGTATCATGCCCATCCTCAGGCAATAGCCCCAGATTTCTCAACTCTGAAAACAGATTTGCTAAATAAGAGTCACAAACAAGTTTTTTCATCAATTTGAATGCATAATATTCCATTGCAATATTTGCATCAATCATCTCTTTCGGGACATATTTAACCACATGAATAGCCCTATCCTTGTAGGAACCAGATAGTATGGTATTAGGGTAGCCGCAATCGGGCTTCTTCACCAGGTGCTAAGAATCTGAAAGTTGAAATGGTTGCACTGTGGCTGCAAGCGTGTACAGTTTCCAAGAAATGGAGTGCTTCATTTGAAACTCAACTACTTATAGTAAAATGTCATTTTCATGGGCCATGGGGCCCGCCACATGTTGCTGTCGGCAACTCTCAACAATCGTCTTTCAATATTGAACTACTATATATATATTACCGTTATTATGTTTTCACAACTTTTAGAATATTTCTCTCTTTGCTACTATTATCATATTTTTCCATCTCTTCAAATTTAAATCTAAAGATGCCTGACAAATACGGTCATCCATTTCCAAATTATTTTGGTTCGTCAAATAAGCAAGGGAATTCAAGCTCTCAAATTCTGAAAATCATCCCAATTCTCAATCTTCACAATTCCCTTTCAATATGCCACATTTTTCTCTAAATTTTTCCATTGTTGCTCCATATTTCATGTCCACTTCTCAATCTTCTCAATTCACTTGCATGTCTCAAGGTAATTATTATGCAGCAATGGGTGGCCAGTTTATGTCTTCTCAAGTATTTTTCTCCTCCACAATCAAATGAATCGAGACAATCGAGTCACGGAGGGTCTATATCCGATAACAAGCCAACACCACCATTTGGCTCTCAATTTTCACTACACTCTATACAAACTAGCCTAGAGCACATCAATCTTGAAGATGAAGATAAAGTTGTTGATGACAACAACGAATGTGTTGGTGGATCTCAGGGCCAAGTGAGGATGATGTGGAAAAAAGAGGAGGAGATTCGTCTTGCAAATTCTTGGAGCACCATCAGCACTTGCTCAAAAATTGGCAATACACAAAAGGACAAACAATTCTGAAAAAATACTGCTGCTCACTTCAATGAGCATCGGCCTGCGGGTGCTCCACTCAAGGCCGAAAATAGTTGAAAGCACATTACTATAAGGTAATTCGTGAAGTTAACTTATTTTCTCGATGGTACAATAATTTTTATAGCAATCGAGGTAGTGGTTAGAGTGATGATGATGTGTTCGAAGCTACAATTGCACAATGGCGAGTCCCGCACCCAAAAAAAGACTTCAGGTATATGCACGTATGGAAGATAATGATAGAGTTGGGAAAATGGACTCCCCAACAAATGGGCTCTAACAAGAAGTCCAGAACATCTGATATTGGGAGAATAGTTTAACAAATCCAGATACAGATTGTGAAGCACATCGATCTCATCCAATAGGAACACAGAGGGCAAAAAAACTTAGCAAAGCTAATGCCAACGCAAAAGTTAATGAAAAGGGTGAAAACGATGAAGCATGGGAAAAAATACAATAACTTCTCGAGCAAAAAATTAAGCTAAAGGATGAAAAGATAAAACAGAGAAATGAAGAGATAAAGCAGAGAAAACTCGAGGTGGGGCTGCAACAAATTGAACTAGAGCATAAGGATTTTGAACTCCTCTCTATGGATACGAGTGGAATGTCGGAGCCACAATTAGACATGCATTTAAAGAGAGTTGAACTCATCAAAATTAGGTGTGGCTTAATCTAGATTATGCGTTTCATTTTAAAATATTGATTTAGGTTGTAATTCCTTTATATCATTGTATTGTTGTAATGTTATATTAATGTGTGTATCATTTATTTTAAATCATACTTTTCAATTATTATTAAAAATAATACATTTACTTTCTGTTGTCGGTAAAGAAATAAAATAATACAAAAATAGTTGTTGTCAACTAACCATTAGCTATAATAATACTATCTTTACTTTCTGCTGTCGGCAGAGAAATAAAATAATACAAAAATAGTTGTTGCCAACTAGCCGTTAGCTATAATAATACTACATTTGCTTTTCTGATGTCGACAAAGATGTCGGCAGAGATGTTGGCATATAGAAATAGTTGTTGCCAACTAGCTGTTAGCTACAATAATTATTTTGTCCATAAATAAAAGTTCATTTTCTGTTCTTTTCATTTTCAATCAACTCTCCGCTCTAACTTTAGCTAAATTCATTTTACAAAAATTATTGTATGTCATCAAAATATCTTCCAAAAAACAAATAATTCGTGATTTCGTGAGGAATGAAATACTAGAAAAAGGAGATGAGCTCGAATTGATGATGCTTGATCATCTTGAGAAAAAAGAGCAGCAACTTCATACGGCTCAAAGTTCTTCAAAAAGAACCAGAAGGTATGTCGACTGAGCCGTGAAAAAGGTCATGCTCGTCTTGTTTGTGATTATTTCTCCGACGATCAGATATTTATTAATAATATATTCCATCATCGATTTTGAATGCGAAGAGAGTTATTCCTTCATGTTGTCAATTCCTTCAGATTATTTCAAGTGGAGGGAAGATGGATTGGACAAGAAGGGTTTATCTCCACTAAAAAAGTGTACGGTAGCTATCCGTTAATTAGCATATGGTTCTTTGGCTGACTCGCTCGATGAGTATATACAGATGGGTGAGAGAACTGCCTTAGATTGTCTATCCAACTTTGTCAATTTGTCGTCGAAATCTTTGGAGCTCGATACTTGAGAAGTACAAATATTGCAGACACACAACGTTTAATTCAAATGCACGAGCAAAGACATGGATTTCCTGGTATGTTGGGAAGCCTTGACTGCATACATTGGGAATGGAGGAACCAGTTGCTTGGAAAAGCTAATATACTCGAGGTGATCATGGAGTCCCAACAATAGTTATAGAAGCGGTTGCATCCGCAGACTTGTGGATATAGCATGCTTTTTTTGGTGTAGCTGGATCCTATAATGATATAAATGTTCTTTATGGATCACCGTTATTCAACGCTGTCCTACAAGGAAATGCTCCGAAGGTTCATTTCACGGTAAACGGCACATCATACAATCAAGGCTACTATTTGACAGATGGAATCTACCTGGATTGGTCTTCATTTGTCAAGAGTTTTCCGTGCCCTATAGATAGGGGTGGCATGGTAAGGTATACATTACTTTTTTCCTCATACATTTACCTTACCTTACTTGTACGGTATGGGGAAAATCCATACCGTTACCTTACCTTAAGGTTCGGTATACCTTCCAACGGTATACCTTAAGTTCGGTATGAAGCAAATGGCATACCTTTGCTGTACCTTTAGTTCGGTATACCTTACCGACCGGTATACCTTACTAATATCAGTATACCTTACTATATCGGTATACCTTACCGACATCGGTATACCTTATCATATCATTCTAGGATATATCATATATCTCATATATTTACTCAAAATATATGAAACACTCCTAATAACTATCAAAATTTAACAAAATAAAATAAATATCTTCATGTCACGATAATTAAAGTCCAATAAAACAAAATAGATATAACAATTCAAACTTATAATTGATTTATTATATATATTTAGTATCTCTCGACATTGATGTTAGTAACTTAGTATTGTAAATTTATAAGTGGGTAAGAGAAATATACATAGATTTATAAGTGGGTAAGGGAAATATACTAAGGGAAATATACATTGATTTATAAGAGGGTTAGGGAAATATACTAAATATTACAAATTTGAATTTTTTTATTTAGAAATCGTAAGAATTATTTACTAAGTATATAATATACTAACAAAGAACACACTTAGCATTACAATGTATTAAGTATAACATAAGATTAATTATAAGTGTTAATATTATAAATTCACTAGAGATTTATAAATGTATAACATATTTACTAGTATTATATATCATTCATGTTTTTATAATTAATATAAATTGTATAAAAATATTATAAACTTACTAAATATTACAAATTTGAAATCTTTTACTTAGAATCGTAAGAATTATTTACTAAGTATATACTATACTAACAAAGAACACACTTAGCATTATAATGAATTAAGTATAACATAAGATTAATTATAAGTGTTAATATTGTAAATTCACTAGAGATTTATAAATGTATAACATATTTACTAGTATTATATATCAATCATGTTTTTACAATTAATATAAATTGTATAAAAATATTATAAACTTACTAAATATTACAAATTTGAAATCTTTTACTTAGAATCGTAAGAATTATTTACTAAGTATATACTATACTAACAAAGAACACACTTAGCATTACAATGGATTAAGTATAACATAAGATTAATTATAAGTGTTAATATTGTAAATTCACTAGATATTTATAAATGTATAACATATTTACTAGTATTATATGTCAATCATGTTTTTATAATTAATATAAATTGTATAAAAATATTAAAAACTTACTAAATATTACAAATTTGAAATTTTTTATTTAGAAATCATAAGAATTATTTACTAAGTATATACTATACTAACAAAGAACACACTTAGCATTACAATGGATTAACTATAACATATGATTAATTATAAGTGTTAATATTATAAATTCACTAGAGATTTATAAATGTATAACATATTTACTAGTATTATATATCAATCATGTTTTTACAATTAATATAAATTGTATAAAAATATTATAAACTTACTAAATATTATAAATTTGAAATCTTTTACTTAGAATCGTAAGAATTATTTACTAAGTATATACTATACTAACAAAGAACACACTTAGCATTACGGTATTTACTAAGGTATTTTCGGTACGGTATCATACCTTACCGAAAATACCGATATACCTTAAAGTTCAGTATTACGGTATTTTTTCCGGTACGGTAAGTACGGTATGACGGTAATTTTTCCCAGCCCTACCTATAGATGCAAAGTGAAAATTATTCAAGGAAAGACAATAGGCTATAAGAAAGGATGTTGAATGGGCATTTGGAGTGATCCAAGCTCGTTGGGCGATAATTAGAGGTCCTGCACGACCTTACTACATCGATATTTTACGGAATATCATATAGACGTGCATTATTCTGCACAATATGATTATTGAAGATGAAGGAGATGGAGCAATCATTTGGTCTGATGAAGACTCTCCTCCTTTGACCACAATTAATGCAGGTTCTACCCAAGCATTCCATGCCTACCTTTAAAATTTCACAAGGCTACGTAGCAATGAAACACACCACCAACTTTGAACCGATTTAGTCGAGCATATTTGGGCAGGAGAAGAACGCGATTAGTGACAAAATGTTGTAGTATGTTGTATTGTCTCAATTTCCTAGTATTGTTGTATTATTATTATTGTTGTTGTTGTTGTTGCAACACATTTTGAATAATATTTTCCATTTATTATTTAATGTTATACTTTTTAACTTTTTAATTAAATTTTTTAATATCGGAAAAATTAAATTAAATACTCCATCAAATTCAAGTAAATATATAAGTGAATATTGTAAATAAAATCAATATATATATATATATATATGATGTGTATAAGTGGGACCCTCTTAGAAATTACTTTTGACTTTTTCATTGTGAAAAAATTATATTAGAAGTTTGTGGGGGTTAACTTTTGATGTGGCGCTGATGTGACAATCAAAAAGTTGAGATTTCTGGGTTCTGGACTGCAACCACCCTTATACGTCTGTTGATTTGGCACTATCTCCATCTCCATTTAACTAAACATGATGTAAGCCCTTTCTATCCGATTGTCCCTGATTCGTCCATCAATGGCAACATTGTATGACACGGCATCAAATGTAAGCCCTTTCTATCTGATGGTCCCTAATTAGTCCATCAATGGCAACATTGTATGACACGACATCAAAGTTTTAACCATTTTGGTGCATGGATGGGGAGTCTTTCCATTTGCTCTCTGTGCCTTGTTAGAACGGACATATTCCAGCTGTGGATGTCCTTCAGTTAAGTGTTCGTGGCTTCTTCTCTGATCAGCAGATCAGGTGAGCCTTTTGTCATCACAGTGGATCAGCAGACAGATTCTCTTCCTCTAATCAGGACCGATCCTAATGATTCAAGGACCTGAGACGAGGTGAAAAATGAGACTTTAATTTTCATCTTATAATATATTTGGATTTTAAAATTACACATAAAAAAGACCATTTTTAATCTTATAATATATTTAGATTCATGATTACAAATGAAAAAAAAATGGGTAGTGCTGTTTGCAGGTTAGCTACAAGCATAAAAAAATCTAGATTCGTGAATTGAGGTGAAAATTGAGGCCCTAATTTTCATCTTATAATAAATTTGGATTTATGATTACAAATAAAAAAGATTGACTTTCGTGTCATTATATTTAGATTTGAGATTACAAATTAAAATATATATATATATATATATATTTATGATTACAAATAAAAAAGATTGACTTTCGTGTCATTATATTTAGATTCGAGATTACAAATTAAAAAATATATATATATAAGTGCTGCTATTTGTGGGGGCTTTAGGCATAACAAAATTTAGATTTAGGATATAAAAATAAAAAAAATATTGGTAAAAAGAAAATTGAACCTGCTGATTAAGAATCGTGCTCAAGTCGAACACGTAGCTCACCTCGAAAGTTTTGGAGCCGGCGTTGACGACAACGCTTATCACTTTCGTGGCTTCCTCGTAGTCGATCCGGGCAGTCACCTCCTGTCCGATAATGGCGTCGTCCACCTCCGTAGTATTTTTTGACTTTAGAGATTCGATGTCGATACCATCATGACGATAATTAAGATCCACACGTACGATCGTTCACGAAGGTGTCGAACTCGACTTCGAAAATGGAGCGGAGGGATTTGCTTCGGTGGCTGAATTAAAGACTCCGAAGTTTCCACCAGTGTGGCCGCTTGGGATGGTGGATCCAACGGGGCGATGAAGAAGACAAGGTCGTCGCCTATAGGATGGTCGTTGGTGGGTGTGATGATGAATTTTATGGTAGTTTCTAAGTCTACCTGCACCCCCTCTTTCCAGAATTGCATCAGGCTGGAGTACAGGACTCGACCGGCGCTGTCAGAGAGTGGGGTGCCGGAATCGTCTTTTTTCGTGAGGCGGAGGTAGGTGGAATCGGATGGCAAGTGCGCGTCACCTTGGTAGGTTAGGTCCGTCCGTTGCTCACTGTAGAAATCGTAGGTGAAGGAGACCGTTTGTGATCACGCCGTGTTAGCCGGCGGCAAGGAGTAGGGTGATGGCGGAAAACAGAGGAATTAGGGTTTGAAAGAAATTAGCCATGGCTTTTGATCGATTAGGGTTTTGTTTGAATGTGGTTGGTGTTTATTGCTGGATGTTTTGATTGTATTTATAGTGGTAACGTACATGCATGGCAGGGCACTAGGTGGGGACAGAGTAGAGATCCTCTAGTTCCACTTGTGTGTGCCAAGATAGAGCACATCTCAATGTGCTCTATCTTGTTCCCCTAGGGAAGTTTGGGTTCGACGGAGCGCCTCTCTGCATGGTCACAAAGTTGCTCTACAAAGAACAAAAAAAATTAATTAAATAGGTTTGAAACTAAAGACTAGAACTTTAAGAATTAAAATAAATATTAATTAAGAAATACCGGTTGCGCATTATCCTCATGGGGCTGGAGTTGATTGTAAAACTCCATAAACTCGCCCGAATCTCCAAAAAATTGACCAGTTGGGCTAAATTGAGGTTGGAGCTGGAACTCAGGTTGAGGTTGGGGCCGATACTGAGACTGAAGTTGAAGCTGGAGGTCTAAATGAGGTTGGTGTGAGGGTGCTCTACGTGCTAACTGATCAGGCATAGTCACAGAATGTCGTGATGGCTCTCTCTCTGGGGATCGAACATGATGACAATCATGCATCGATACAGAATGTCGTGAGGGCTCTCTCTCTGGGGATCGAACATGATGACGATCATGCATCGATACAGAATGTCTAGCAGATGCGTCTCTAGGTCTCGAAGTGGCCTCGTCTCCTCCTTTAGACTTGGACTTGCTCCTAAAAGAGCCATTCGAGCCAAACATCGATTTGATCATCCCCTTCATTTGACTAACGACATCTTTTGTAATTTTAGGGGCAACAACTGTGTCTATGTGATGAATCACATCTGTCTTGAGCCTGTCAAGCTGACCGGATGATTCTCCATGACTTACTGACTTGCCTTTGCCTCCAGTCCGCGTCTGAGGCTGCTGAATAAACACTTCCTCTGCAGCCTCTTCCTCATCATCCTCCTCAACCTCTTCAATTTGAACAGAGGCATTCTTGCTGCGTCGTCGGTTCGCTGCTTTACGAAAAAGAACAGGTCTTCCATCTCGGACTTGTCTTGGATGCATTGGATTCTCCACAATCAGAAAACGAACACCAAATATTTCACCTCTTTGTATGCTCATATAATAGTCTTGTTCAGCCTCGTTAGCTGATACCATCATCTCGCGATATGAGAACTGGATAACATGACCAAATAAAAAGAATGAGTATTAAATAAAAATACAAATATAAATGAAATATATATATATATATTGTACCTCTGGGCCAAAAATAAAGCCAAAATCAAGCTCTGGCGAAGTCCCGAATTTCCAAGCGAGCATGCGTGGAATGCTGTTCGGGTAAGCATAATGAGCAGCCACTCGTCCTAATGTGGGAATCGTCTCGTATGCCCAAATCTATCAAACAATATAAAAAATTCAAGCAACAAAGTGTTAAAAAATTAAGCTCAATGCTTAAACTTAATTAAAACAATTAATAAATAATTACCTGAAGAGCCCACATAGGACCATAAAGATGATACGATGGCAGGGCCTCTAACCGCGTCATCGGGACAATACTGACATAGTGTATCAATGCTCCGTATGTATATGCCCCCCATGGAAATCTGTTCCAAGCTGATAAATCATCGACCAATATCCACACCCAATTCTCGACTTTTCGAGAGTCAGCAAATCCAAGAAAGAAGAAATACAAGACTATGATATTAGCCACCTTGAGGTAATCATCATGCTCTTCATTGTCATCCTGAGGCAAGTTACTTGAATCCTCATATATGTTGCGTTCGGTGAACTTGCGCATTAAGTCTCTCAAGACTATTGAATCACCATTGGCCACACGCTTATAAACTCCAACTCTAGATGGATCATGAATCCCTCGACTCGGGTCAAAACTCGAATATCCAAAATTTAAGCCAGACACCAACGCATAATGTATGGGAGAAAATCGGAACTGCACGCCTTGTACAGAAAACCAAAGCTCATCGGGATTATCATTGAAAATCTCGTAACTTAGCAAAACATGTAGTGCTCTTGAAGCACTATTACCCGGCCTCCAAGATAAAACATGGCCAAAACACCCTGCTTTGAATCGATCCAGTAGGCGTTCCTCACCAATATTAGTAAGTGTGTCCACAATTATTCGAAACTTCTTCCATTTGTAATGTAAATTGATCTTCGGCTCAATAAATCGAACCTCAGATCTCTTCCAAGCCGGCTACACATGATTTATAATTTAAATGTAAATAATAAATCATAATTTTATTAAACTAAGAATTTAAAATAATAAAGATCTAATTTTCTAGAGAAAAGTTTTTCTTGTATGCAATTATTATCGTCGACCGCTACCTGGTAGCTATCGCTGACAGTGACTAGGTAGCTATCGACTGCGACCAAGTAACAGTCGACCACTACCACTGGCGGTCTTCAGCTTGCTTTTTTCTAGCTAGAATTATTATAATCGACCGCTACCTGGTAGCCATCGCTGACAGTGACTAGGTAGCTGTCGACTGCGACCAAGTAACAGTCGACCACTACCAGTGGCGGTCTTCAGCTTGTTTTTTATCTAGCTAAAATAATTCTAGGCAAACATTTTGATTATCATTTAATTTTGATAAATTTTTACTTACACACACACAGATATATATATATATATAGAGAGAGAGAGCATTAGAAGTGGAAATCAAAAGGAGAAATGTAGATAATTTTTTTTACTGGTTAATTATTTATTTATTTGGTCAAATTAAGGACCTCATTATTTAGTTTTGAATCATGTGCGTATGATCAAGAAACAAATTAAAAGCTTTTCTTCAAATTTACAAAGTGCACGCATGTATTTTTGTATTTGTTAATATTGTAATCAAGATAAAATATTTTAGAATTTAATTAAGGGGAGTAATAAAGGATTAATGAATTCAGCTGCTTACTTCAAAATTTACAAAGTGCACGCATGTATTTTTGTATTAGATAAAATAGTTAATTCAAAATTTTATTTGATAGTACGTAGAAGGGGAGTAATAAAGGTTTAAAATCAAGTATATAATAGTAGTAATTTGCTTTTCTTGTGAGTTGACCATATATCTCTAACTACTTTCTTAATTGTTCTCTCTTTTTGATTCACCTAACTCTGTCCTTATTTCTACAAGGGTAGATAGAAATTAAATGGTATTCTCAAGACTGCTTCATCAAGAATTCAATGTAAATGTTTACTCAATTTAAAGCACTTAAAAATTCTAATTCTAAATCTAAATAGCATCTATTCAAATCGCATCTATTAATTAGGATTCAACTAATTAATTATCCATAAAAAAAATTAAACTAGTTCTAAATAATTTGATCAAATTCAACTAAACTAATTCACCTAAAATAATGCAATTTTCATGTGAATCTAATTTTAAGAAATTTATATATTTAACAAAATTATTCTAAACCACCAATTATACAATTTTGACGTTACAACGATGTTATTATAGCCACATTGGAGTGTTAAATTATAAGATTAAATTACAAGATAAATTGTCAACCCTAATAATCATGCTTTAATTAAGGGTTCAAGGAGATACTTGTGATGAAGAAGACATTTGAGGTTTGAGGAGGTTCTTCCTCTTTCTCTCTATTCCACCATGTAAGGCTGTGTTGATTGCTTTTCCGATCCCACCTATTCAAACATGAAAACAAAATTAATTAATAAGTAATTTCACATTCCACAGAAAAAAAAAATATATCCATATTACAACTAATATTATTATAACTATCCTCTAATATTAATATTTGGAAGAGACATATTTTTTATTAATTTACCAACCTTTTGCCTCTGGCTAGATCGATGAAAAATGGTGAAAGAGGATAAAATTGTGATGAAGAAGACATGTGATGTCTCCATCCGTTCATGGAGATTCAAATAAATGGGTACAGACCATGCATTAAATAAAAGGAGGTAGTTGGCAAATGGAAATCATTAATTACCTCGTAACTCGCCCAAAAGTGACCAAGACCAAGACTTGGTCGACTGCTACCAAGAAACTGTCGACAGCTACTAAGAAACTATCGATAGCTACCTAGAAATAGTCGACCGTGACCAAATACCGAGAAACTGTCGACAGCTACTAAGAAACTATCGATAGCTACCAAGAATTGGTCGACCGCGACCAATACCGAAAAACCGTGTCAGAGTCACATGTGAATGAACAGTCATCCTCGGAAATAATCATCTCTTGTCCTATTATGTTTTATCAATGATTGACTGTCACTTTTTTTAATTTGTGTAAGATGTATTTGAAAAAGTAGGGATAAAATTGATAATGTGGGTATATAGTGAATGAGTATTATATAAATGGGTGTTTTTGAATGGATGTTTATATATTTGGGTATAAACATATATTTCCACTTAAAATTATATATTGTTAATAATATTTTTTATAAAAATAAAATTTGTTTTATCATAACTAATCATTATTAATATTTATTGTAAAAAAATTAAAATTTTAAAAAATTATATACCATAAGTTTGGAATAATCAACCCCAAAAATCAATTATATTAACTAAAAAATGAAAATTAAATATTAAAAAATAATTATAAACCCTAATTGGGTGGAATAAACCCTAAATAATAATGTAAAATTATACTAAATCAAAAGAAATTAAAATTGAAGAAAAAAATAAACGAAAAAGTAATAATTTTGAGGTGTGGCACACGGTTGGCACACACAAGCTGGGACTAGAGGATCTCAAGTGGTGGGGACAACATTTAAAGATAGCAAATTTTGAATTTGTGATGGTTAATTATAGAAAAATAGCCACCTCATACATTCAAGATAGTATACCACCTTCTACTCGCGCAAATCTATATTATATCTAAAAGTAAGATAGTTACTATAAATAGTAATAATAAGTTTTCCCGCCTAAATACACTTTCTATAAATAAAAGTATAATATTTATTAATTAGTTTATATTTATATTATATAGTCATTCAATACTAGAATTTCAACATTATAAATTATTTTTTCTATTTTGCAAAAATACCATTTTTTATGAAAAATTATTTTGTTCATTTAATGAAAAAATTATGTGGCCTTTAAATTGTTGTTTTATATGTGAATTTTCTAAATACCTATTTTTTTTTCTTTACAATGGATCATAAATTTATATTAATTATTATTCTTTTAAGTGTTATGAGTGAATGTTCTAATATATTAATTTAAAATATTTTAAAATTTTAAGTTGATTAAATATATTAAAATAATTCCAGATCCACATAAAAATTTTAATTTAATATATTTAAATTTTCAAATTAAATGTATTAATCAAGATACACATCGAGAATCTTAAATTAAATCTACTTAAAATTTTGAATTAAATGTATTAATAGAACTTGGTAATTAATTGTTAAATATATTTATGTCATGAATTTTATATATAAATTAAACAGTTAAAGCTTATAGTTTTAGTTTTTCAAAAACAAAAATCATCACACATCAAAAAACTTACAAATATTATTATGCATGAACAAATTATAAATTGTGGGTCCCAACAATGATATTTCCATATTTGTGATCTCTAGGTTGAGATCAAATGTAATATTTAGATATTTGATATTATCATTTTAATACTAAATATATTTAAATTTATAGATTTAAATTGAATTATATATATTAAATAGTTCAAATGAAATATTTTAAAAATATTGATTTAAATTTACTACTCTTTAATTGATTAAGGGCGTTTCTAAGTAAACCATCATTTTTCTTTATATATCGCATTTATTTCATACACCACACAATTTTTTCATATTTTCACATTTTTTCTTTACACACCACAATAAAAGTCATTTCTATCCTTTCACTATGAAAAAAAATAAAAAAAAAATTATTCTCCACCCTCACTCTCTCCCCTCCGTACTACATGTTGGCTGTCATCCGTCGCCGTCACCTTTCTTCCTAACTTGCCGTCTTCGCTTTTATTTCCAAGTAATTAATTATTTTTTTCTAAAATAAAATAGAGAAGGACGTAGTTACCGTCATCACTGTGTTCCAACTCTAACAAAACCCTTTTTCATATTTATAAAATATTCCGAAAAATCCTTCAATATCACCAGATTTTAAAGTAATACCATTAACACCATGTTCCAAATGTCAACCCCTCAATTAGATACATGTATTTCTCCAAACACTTATGCGACAAATCCTATGATTGGAAAAGTAAACGAAATCAATTTTTAGCCCCAAAAATATATGACATCAATACACACATTTGATTTCATAGGCAGTTCTTATAAAGAAAATAAATGGAGGAAGATGATAGAAATGAAGATTAGCATATAAATGGAGGAAATGAGAGAGCAATTGCGGGGGCAATGTGGCGGGTGCGGTCACTGAAGTGGGAAGGAGGAGATTTTTATTTTATTTCATTTATTTTTAAGTAATTTTTAAAATTAAAATGATATTTATGTAAATTAATAATTATTTATTTCTGAATTAAATTTAATAATAGTGTATAAAGAAAATTTAATGGCGTATTTAGAAATGCTCATTGATTAAATATATTTTAAAAAATCAAGATCTACATATAAAATTTTAAATTAAATATATTTAAAATTTGAATGGTCGAAACTCGAAATGTATTAATTGATCTTATTATTTTAATGTTAGTTAATTTGAAGATTTTCAAGTTATCATATTTAATTTTTCCACTTTAAAGATGTTTTAAATAGTTAAAACTTATATATTTTAATTTTAAACCAAAATTTATCCCACATTGAATAACAAATAAATAATATTGTATATGAACAAACTATTAATTGTGAGGCCCAACAATGATCTCTGCAAATTGAGATCAAGTATAATATTTGATATTTGATTTTATCAATTTAATAAGATACATTTTAAATTTTTGGAAATTAAATATTTTTGAATTAAAATTGAATTGAATATATTAAACAAATGTAATAAGATATTTTAATATATTAATTTAAAATATTTTTAATTTTTTAGTTAATTAAATATATTAAAAAATTCAACATCCACATCCAAACTCTTTTAATGAGTTAAAATCTTTAAAGATAATGTATTTGATTTTTTCAATAAAAAATATATTTTTTTCTCATTCCTCATTCGCGTGTGTGTGCGTGTGTATAGATTTGTGAAGTTCTAAAGTTACATATCAATCATCGAGACTATGATGTTTTGTTTCTCCATAAGTGGGTTCATAAAGTTACATATAATAACGTATAAAATTCCATTTAGATTGTGTTCGCCTGAACATTTTTATTTATTTTATAATATATTATTACATATTCCTATTTACATATTAAATTTTCCTTTACCCTACATCTCACATCGGTTGTAGATTGAAATATTGGGATATGAGTTGTATTAAAGAGTGGGTAATTTTAAATCGAAACATCAAATTAGTTCCGCAATTTTTTATAAATTTCCTACATCCCACATTGCTTGTAGATTGAAACATTGGGATGTAGGTTGTTGTATAAAAAGGGTGGAAAACCTCAAAATTTTTATTTAATCATAATTTGAATATAAATATTTAAAAAAATTGAAAAAAATTATTCGTGCCTAATTTGCCGATTAACCGTTGTCGAGACCAACTGTGCAGTCATGACCCTACCTTCTCGATTTTACAACCAATTTGGGTGTTTCTAATACAACTAGAGCCGCCAAGGCTGATTTCTCCAATGATGAAAAATACATAAGTAATTTATAATTCAAACGATATAATTCATATATTTATATGTGAAATTCATGATTGAATATAATTTTATTACTGTACATAAATATTTTTTTAATAACATCCCATGTGCATCGCACAGGTGGTATACTAGTATATATAAAAACAACAAAGTATACTATAAATAGTAATTGTCATTTTCCCGCCTAAAACACCCCCTCAAAATAGTAAGTTGATATATTTATTGATTTAATTATATTATAATACAATAGTTTATGCATTATTAAGATATATTAACTATTATATGATATTATAATACGGATACACACATATATAAACTTATATAAGATATTATAACCTTATTTTATATATATATAAGTAGATAAATATGTTGTAATTAGTAATTATATATGCTATTTTTTTCAAAAAGTAAATGATTTTTATACACACACATATATTTATATTGATTCAATTATTTGATATAAATATATAATAAACCTAATTACATGCAATTTAATTAGAATGTTATATATTCTTCTAATATAAACTATGCGAGAAGAATGTCGCCGCTAAATTAGCTATCAATATTTTAATATATAACTTGGCTATTAATTCTATTATATTATGTCCATTTATATATTGTGACCTACAGAATTATTCTAATCATTTATAACATCGACGGGATCTTTGGAATATATTAAATTTTTTTACTATAATTAATACTTATATATATATATATATATACACACACAATATGATATAATTAACCATCTATAATTAATGTATATTTAATTAGCAAATTTACCTTTCTTAGTTTAGAAAATATATAATGACGTCGATACCTTAAATAAATAAATCATTATCATTATAAATATCTTTGAATCAAAATCATAATATATACTACCTTCGTTTCGAAATGCTTGTTGTTTTTTTTTATCTGGAATTAAGAATTAATTTTGTGGACAAATATACTCATCCCTCATATATGCCATAAAAACTAATTCATCTATATTTTCCTAAAAAATAACAATATTTTCTCTCTCCATATATTTTTCTCTCTTCATATATTATGGGTAAGCTAGAATCAAGAAATCTTGTAGGATTTGAGAGGGTTAAAATTGGGAGAGAGTATGTCAAATTATATAAAACAACAAACATTTTGAAAAAAAAAAAAAACTAAAACAACAAACATTTCGAAACGGAGGTAGTATAAATCAATTTCAGAAAACTATATTTGGACGACTGTTTTGTATTGAGATATCTTAATCTTATTAAGTTATATCTATCTATCTATCTACATATATATATATATATATAGGATTTGGTTCAAATGAGTACTCATCTTCGGGTGAGAATTAGGAACTATTTATAGCCGTTGGATTTATCAAATTTAAAGGTCCAGATTTAGATTGAAATTTAATATTTTTTTATTATATATGGATATGATAGTATTTTGTTAATTTATCCCATAATAATAGGTCTTTCAGATTTCTCTTTCCATATCTTCTCCCCCACTACACACATTTTCCTATTTTCTCTCAATGCAACCTTTTCTCTCTCTTCATGGTTATATAATCAAATATTATAATTTTGCTTAGTTGTGAAGTTACGATAGGTAGTTTAAGGTTCATTAACCTTTAAAAAACATCTATCACAATTAATTCTTATATGTTATTTGCGAAGCCATAATTTAAAAAAAAAAAGAGTAAAATAAAATGATGAACTAAATAAATGTGATCTGCCTAATGGTAGATGATAAATATAAAAAAGATGAAATAGAGACGTAAGTAGAAACAAATTCATAAAGTTTTTCTCCATGAGAAATTTGCAAATGTAGCATGTTCCATTAAAAATTAACACAAAAATGCAGCATTTATCGGAAATCATTACAAGCATTTGTGTTCTTTCCACTAAGCATCAAAATCATTATAAGCATTTTAAATATGTTATGAATTCCTACTAATCAAACATCAAATTCACACATAATAAACATTTATGTGTTCTTTCTACTAAGCCCTAAAATCATTTTAAACATTTTCAATAAACTATGAATCCCTACTACTTAAGCACTAAATTGACTCATAATAAGCACATGTGCCTTCTTTCTACTAAGCACCAAAATTATTATAATAATTCGTAATAAGCGATGAATCCACAGTAATCAAATACCAAATTCACTCATAAAAAAATTCATTTGTGCATTCATTCTAGTAAGATGACGTACATTTGCATTTTAACGAGTTGTAGCAAATTAATAAAAAATCCAAAGTAATAAAGTCATGAAACAAAATAAGCATCGTAACACATTACACACCAAGCTATACATTTCTATTAAACAAGCATCGAAACAAATCATCAAATAACTAGTCAGTAAATCAAAAATTTATTTTATTTAAGCTTTTCACTGTCTTTATTGTGATTCACAACAAGGGAATTCCTAAATCTGATAATTAATCTAACTACATACAAACAATTAAAAAATTGGTTAAGAAAAACTAATCATCTTAAGCAACGAAAACAGTACATATCATGATACAAACAACAAATTCAGGATAACAACAAAACTAAACCCTATAAGCAATAAAATCAAGAATTATAAGCAACAAACTTAATGCAATTGATTTCAAGTAACTAAATTAACTAAAAGATCTTAAGAAACAAACAAGGTGCATCATAATACAGATAACACAACCAAACTAGCAAGAAATGTAAACCTTATAAGCAACAAATCTCAACATCATGAGCAACAAACAAGATGCATCATAATACAAATAACATAACCAAACTAGCAACAAATGTAAACCTTTATAAGCAACAAACCCCAACATCATGAGCAACAAACAAGATGCGTCATATTTCAAGCATCAATGACTAACTATCAAATCTTATGAGCAACAAAAATAAATATACTAAGCAACAAACAAAATGCACTGGATTTGAAGCAATCAAATTAACTAGCTACAAGAATTTTTTTTTCCTACATAGCAATGGTATAATTAGTAAAACCAAAATACACCACGTGTTCTCTCTATATCATTTTCACCTAATATGCAAAATGACAATGCATCATTAAACCATGATAATCAAGGTAAAATTTCACATCTCGTTAACGGTCGTGCGGCTCGCCCTCTATGTAAAAAAAATCAATCTAGATTGCCAAAAAAGATACTAACAAGCAACAAAATCAAGTTATATAAGCAACACAATAAAACTTCCTAAGCAATTAATTGCCCAATTAATTAAGATAATGAATAAAAACAACATGAACGTTAATTATTTACAATTTTTTCCCTTTATTTATTAGTATTAAGCACCTAAAAAGTTCATATAAAGCATCCAATTTATAAATAACAAGCAACATAAAAAATAAACAATTATCAATGACTATGTATTTTAATAATATATAAATTGATTTAAGATTTGGTAGAACAAATAACTGCGCTCTAGTTCAACAAAAAGCATCTTACTCAAACATCGTGAGCAAAAACAAACTCGAAACAATTATAAAATTGAAAACATAAATTAACTACAAAAATTCAAGCACCACTTATTACACCTATTATCAATTTCTAAATAAAAACAAATTGAGCAACAATCAATGTGTAGTAGCCGCCTCTTTTTATTCTTCAATTCATATGTTTTTTTAGAATATGGTTTAATGCATCATAAATCTTCTAGTAAGTTTTTAATATTTTTTTTATTCTAGGCATAATATTAATTTTTTTTAGATATGTATCTATTTAATTTCCAAAACTATATCTATCTTTCCATATCACGATATGCACGAAATTATAGTAATATCCTTATATTTAGGATTTATCTCTAATATTAAAATTATGCCATATTTCACAAATTTAATCTCAACCATCTATTACTAAAAATTGAAAGACTAGGATTTATTCCTAGTTCTCACAGGAAGATGGGTACTCATTATAGTCTATCCCTATATATATATATATATATATATATATATATATATAGCAATAAAGATCTAATCTCATATACAAACAATAATATAATTAAATATAATATAAATTTATATTTTTCCATAATTTGCATCTAAATGTGTATATATTGCTTAAAAAAATACAATAAATACGAAAATCAATTTATAATTGAGAATTTTATGTTTGAATATAATAGTTTATGTGATCGTTTCCATACTATCTAATAGAATTATATATTCTTCATTTGCTTGATATATAAATTAAAGCATTCATTACAAAATAAGTTTGGTGCAATCGATTGTCACTTATTGTAATTGATTACCATAAATTATTGATTAACAAATTTTGTGGAAATTTTAATTAATTACCATATTTTTCTGAACATTCCAATGCAATTTAAAATTTGAAATTCAAAATGTTTGGCTAGAGATCAAACTATAAATACTCAATTGTTATATCACAATTTTTGAACTCCAATTTTTGTGTTCATGATTTTTGACCAATCTACTCTCTCTATTTGTTAAAATGTTTCTTATTTTGCAATTTGATTTATTACTGTTATGTTGCAGATAGAATATAACACTATTACTTTAAATTCTCAAGAAGATGTGACTATTCATCTTTGGATGAAACATTTGAAGTTCATTTGGTCAAGATCTATCATCTATATGCACATCGATACAAGGCCAGTAATTTAATTTTGAGCTATTATAAAAATAAAATAGCGCGCATTGTATTCATCTTAATGTTGTGTAGCTAGAATGATTGTATCGTAATTATCTAAACATATTTTGTAGCTATTTTTATTTTGATGCAAAGACACATTACGATTTTATTATGTAGCCTCAATGGGATGTGACAACACTTCATACAGAATTTGGCTTGATTATGTGTTTATTATTTTATAATTTCTTCAACTAATATATCACCTATTTTATAAATAGTTGTATCATATTACCACATGCATCCAACGCATTGTATCATTGGCAATTGCTTAACATTCTAAG
The DNA here is from genome assembly GCA_026008535.1 of Perilla frutescens. Taxonomy (NCBI): domain Eukaryota; kingdom Viridiplantae; phylum Streptophyta; class Magnoliopsida; order Lamiales; family Lamiaceae; genus Perilla; species Perilla frutescens. The sequence goes on from BRKX01000004.1 coordinate 41,992,766, forward strand.
TAGTAAATTAGATTTGATTGTTATGCTACAACTTACAGATCTTTACAAGCATGCATTCGGCTATATTTGTAATTTTGAAGAAACGTCCAACAATTGAAGTCGAAAAGTGAATCCATATAAATTTATATAAAAATATTAATTAATTCAATTTCAAAGAAACATTAAGAATGGGTTGTGATTAATTAGGTTATGACCATATTTCTTAACTTTTACAATAATATTTTATTCATTAATACCGGTTCAAACTAGGTATTTTATAAAGATGATTAATAATTTATTTTGATATGTTATTTTATAAACATGATTAATAATTTATTAATTGTACCATAAATTACTTAAATTAACCTCAATTGATTAAAACGGAAGCATTTTTTGAACTTTTAAATAAATGAAATATTGTTAAATTAAAAAATTTAAATATATTTAAATTTGCAATCTTAAATATATGAAATATATTTTAAGCAATTTAACTTCATAGATTTTAATTTGTCAAACTAAAGTTATCCCACATGAAAAATCCCAACAAATATTTTTTTTGAATAAACAAATTATAAATTGTATGCCAAGCACTAGAATCATCACACTTTCTCAGTCTTTCAATTAAGATTTGTAATATTTGATTTTATCAGTTTAATATTAAATATATTTTAAATTTTTAATTTTAAATATTGTAAAATTTTATATAAATATATTAAAATTAAAAAAATTCAATAGTTAATTTGAAATTTAAATATATATTAAATTTATTATAAACAAATAAACCTTATGTATTTTTATTTCTTAAACTAAATTTATATCATGTCAAATAACCAACGATGCCGATTTGAATTAACAAATTATAACTTGTGAGATCCCAACAAATGAACCTTGCCAACTTTCTCGATCTTTCAACTTAGATAAAGTATGATTATCTAATTTTATCAGTTTAATATTAAATAAAATTTTCAGTATGTAGATTTTAAATAAATACATTCAAAATTCAAATACTAAACATTCAAATTTTAAAAATAAATATATATGTTTGCAATTTTAATTGTTTAAAATATATTCAAACCAATTAAATCTTATTTATTTGATTTTTTAAACTAATTTATTCGACTACGAAGAACCAATTCTAAAAAAAAGTGTTGTTATGCACTAACAAATTATATTATTTTAAAATTTGCAATTTCACTAAATATATTAAAAAATAACAAATATATTTAAATTCAAAATATTAATATATTTAAGTTTTATGTTTTAAACGTACAAATTATATTTTAAGCAATCAAATATAATATTTTTTTTTCATTTATCTCACATTGAAGAACCAACAAAATATTAATTTGCACAAACAAATTATAACTTAGAAGGCCATGCATTGAAATTATTAGGAATGGCATTTATATCCGTGGTACCATGGGACGGGGTCAAATTTTACCTGCTGAAAATTCAACACGACATCAGTTTTGTCCGCTAGCTCATCCCATTTCTTTCATTATTCAACCAACAGTTACTATCAAGATAAATTATTGAAAATGAGAAAAATTAATTCAAATGATATTACAACAAATAATTCACATCATAGATCGAAATAAAAGATGAAAGATTTTTTTTATTTTTTAATAGCAAGGCAATAAGACATCAGATAATAAGTGAAGTAATAGTGTACATCAAAATTCAACGTTAAACATAAGATAATTTATTATCATTTAGCAAATGGGTACCCGAAGGGCACCCTTTCCCCGGGATAATCCAGACCACGCATTTGTCTCTAATTAATTTAGGATGGTACCTGGGTCAATTTAAAGGGCGAGAGGAAGCGATTCCGTCCCCGCAACGTCCTGTTACATTCTTAGGAATTATGACCACATTTTTTTTAACTCACACACCCAACCTGTGGTATTGAGGAGGTTCGAACTCGTGACCTTTGGTCTCCAAGCAATCTCACTCCACCACTAGGCCATCCCCACCAGGACAGGAATTATGACCACTTTTTCAAACTTTCACCTGAGATCAAGTGTAAGTATCTGATTCTATTCGTTTAATATTATATTAAATTCTTCGTGTAAATCGATCGGATTGCATTTAGAAGAAATGTACCTTCAAACGGGTGGCCTATTAGGAAGCATCATCAAACCAATCATAATCTTTGAAAAACTTATTTAAATATTTTGAACTTTTCAATTAAATATATTCAAATTTAAAATTTAATATACGTGTGTGTGTGTGTGTGTGTGTGTGTGTGTGTGTGTGTGTGTGTGTGTGTGTGTGTGTGTGTGTGTGTGTGTGTGTGTGTGTGTGTGTGTGTGTATTCAAATTTAAAAATATTAATATATTTTAAATATTTAGAGATCAAGTATAAGTATATGATTTAATTCTTTTAATATTAAATTAAAATTTGAAGCCAAATCAGATGGCATTCAGGGGAAATGCAACTTGAAGGGCATGACTTAGACTACAAATAACAGCAACCAACTCAATCATCCAACCACTTAAATATTTAATTAACTTCTCTCTCTTCGACATCATTGATATTCATTCAATCCAAATGATAATAAATTATCTATGACCACCCAACCATCCAACCAAAACATTATATATAATTCTTTTATTTTAGTTTATTTAAGATTAAAATATTACTTGTAATAAAAATAATATAAAAAATTACAATTATAACATGAAAATGAAAATATTCCAAAAAGAAAAATTGAGCAATAAATAGCCAACACCAAAAATAATACAAACTAAATTAACAACATAAATTACATGTTCACAACAATTAAATTACATTTCCTAAAATTACAAAAAAAAATCATACCAACTAAACGATATTTCCTAAAATAAAATCACACTTATTAAATGACATTTCCTAAAATTACATAAAATAAAAATTTATTGTTTGAACATATAGAAAACTATAGAAAAAAATAGATAATTTTAAAGTGTGTTAAAATATAGCAAAATTGACGTATATTTATAGAGAATGAAAAAAAAATATGAATTTTGGTGTATTTTTTATTTATTTTTATTATATTTTATAAAAAATATACTTATTATATATATATATATATATATATTTAAATAAAATTAATTGGCCAATAGGATGGAGATACTTGTCTCAATCCCATTGGCCAAAAGCATGGGTGGAATGAGACTAGCCTCGGTCTCAATAGATGAGTGGTCAACCATCACTTTTTATAATTAACCATTTATTTATTTATTTTTTATTATTTGGTGATGTGGCGGTGTCCGCTGCAGCATGTGATCGCCACTAGAAGTAGTTTTAGGAGAAAGCATCATCAAACCATGTCATCATATCCGAAAAGCTTATTTAGACTACTCCCGTCCACAAACCTTCCCCCAACCGTTCATCACAAAAAGACAAAAAAAAAGTTAAAATTGTAAATATTGAGCAATCGATCATGGTTTTGGTTGGTTGACCAAACCATTGATCAAGCCATTCTCAAATAATTTATGTATCGCAATCCATCTATATATTAATTATTAAATATAGTATAATCATTAATAAACTATATATATGGTATAAACAAAAAATAACATAAATACACACACCCAATATTTAATCGATCACCTAAATATTTACACAAAAAAAGTCAAATCAACCCTATATAAACCCAATATATTATCTCCCAAATATATTACAAATCAATAATTATGCAGTCACTGATACTGTATATTTACCATAAATATAAATCTTGATACTTATATAAAATATGAGGATAAAATAGAACAATATTTTGCTCTTAATAATTAGATATTAATATATTTCAAATCAATAATTACATTTGGACAAATTATATAATAATTATCAACTAATCCTATATGTTATATGCATATTCCGTCACATCTAAATTGATTTATAAGTTACCATAATTAGGTATACTTATACTATGATTTAATGTATCTTAATCTTGATATATGTATAAGCAAATAAGTATAAATTGAGAGTGGGGAAGAAAGGGTCGGTAGTTGACGACGGTGAGTCACTATAAATCTGTAGTTAAATGGGATGTCGTTGGCGGAATTTGCAATTAAAAAAGGAGGGAAGGCTAGGGAAGATGATGCATATTTTTTTTTTCAATTTGTTTATTAACATTTATTATATTATTTATTTAGTAGTGTGTAATGAAATTTTGTAGTGTGTGAAAGTAAGAAAACTGGTATTTTTCTGATCTAAAAAATAATTATTTTTGAATTATTTTAATTAGTGGTGGGTAAATAAGATTTGGTGGTGTATTTTGAACACCCTGCATTTTATAATAATCCAAAATTTATGCTTAAATTATGTTATTCACAAAATTGAAAATAGATCGGAAAGTGAAGATGAAATTAACATAGCAATATTAGTTGCAAATGACCAAAAAATTGTTGAGAAAGAATGAATCGATGGGAGCTAAAAAAGATAGAGGAAAAATTGAATAATGACAAACTATAAAAAAATAAAGACACTTTTTGGGATAAATTTTTCATATTTGAATATAATTTCATTATTTTAATATTTTAAAATTTTATTAGGTACATCGAAATTTATTGTAATGTTTTCCCCACATATCGCTATTCAAATAAATATATTTTTATGTTAAATGCATATTTGACACATTCAACAAATCAAACATTTCATTAGTGAATTTAGTTTAATTAATTTTATTTTTGTATAGAAAATATTTAATTATTTTATTTAGCATAAACTAATTATTTTTTTATTAATTTTTATGTTATCATACAACAATGATCCATTTTAGACAAATAATTTCACTTACTAATATTGTTTCATGGAGTAGTTTATGACTCTCAAATCCTAATTGAGTTTCAATTATAGACGGGATCTTTATTCTAATTTTTAGAACTTTGATTGTTGGGCAATCAAATTATGCTAAATCATGTACATGTCAAAAATGAACATTTTTCTTAATTAGCAAATTTATTTTATATCGAGCTTCAAATTTGCGAGAACCCATATTTGAGTATTTATATGCTACATACCTTATTTTATCCAACAAATTATTTATGCCACACATTTCAAATTCTTTAATGTTTTCTTTAATTATTAGATATCAAATGTATATTTTATACATCATACATAAAAAAATGACCAATGTTTGATTTGACATTACGTACTAACATTTTACAATAATACGAATTTATACATTCATATAATGATATGATGTTAAAAATGGAGTTTGAGATGTTTTGTACACATAAAATAAATGATGACGAAACATTATTCAAATCCAGAAAGCGTTGCTAAAGCCGTGACAACTCTCCATCGATGACGTCTATTCACTTCACACACTCTAGAGGAATGATGAAGATGTATATATTACAAGAATTTTCTTAAATGTGTTTAGCATATATTTTTTTTTCTTCTTAATTGTTCTCATTGTGCTTAAAATCATAAATAATTCAAAATATAGTTGTAATTGATTTTAGGTGGATAAATTATAAATGTTATTTATTTTATTGGGCACAAGGAATGAAAATTTATTAATAAATATGTGTTGTCTACCGATAAAATATAATAACGGATAAACTTGACTATAATATTATATATTATGTATATATTTTATGATTGTTTATATTAATTAGTTAATCATAATTTAATTATTTTATTTATAAAAAATATCTACTATAAATTTTATATATATATATATATATATATATATATATATATACTGCCGACGCCGTGCAACGCACGGGTGTAATACTAGTTCTTTATAATAGTAAGAGAAGTTTAATTTATTATATGTATACCATATAATATAAGACAAAAACTTGTATGAGACCGTCTAATGGATCTCCTTGCGTTAGACGGGTCAAAACCCGCCCAAACCCGGCTGCTGGGCCGCCCTTCAATACTTTTTTTCCCCCATTGCTGCTGGTCCCTTCTCCTTTTCTCTTTCCCCTTTTTTTTGGACCTGGGCTTGCAGCCCAGCTGGGCTGTTTACACCCTTTCTTTTTTTTTTTCCCCTTTTTCTCATTTGTTTCTCTCGCCTAGTTTTTGTTATTTCTCTCTTTTTTTTTTTACTTTCTTTCTTCCTTTTTTTTAAAATAATTATTTTTTAAAAAATTAATTCATTCAATTTTAGTGCTCACTAATTCCATTTTAGGATATACATTTATTTTTTTAAAAATATATTTATGTTGTGAAATTTCATTTAAAAAAATAAATTAAATTCAATTCAATTTATGGTTCACTGATTTCAATTTAGGGTATAGATTTATTTAAAAAAAATATATAATGAAGTATCTCTAAAATAATTATAGTATCATTAATTTGGGATGAAGTATTACTAATTGAAGAAAAGTATCACTAATTGCATAAGAAAGTATCACTAATTAGAAGAAAAGTATCACTAATTGCAGAAGAAAGTATCACTAATTGCAGAAGAAAGTATCACTAATTTGAAAGAAAAGTACCAGTAATTGCAAAGAAAGTATTACTAATTGAAGAAAAGTATCACTAATGGTAGAAGAAAGTATCGCTAATTAGAAGAAAATGTAATATCCCAAACTTTTTAGTATTTAAAATAATAGTTTAAGATTATCTTAAGGGTAAGCTAAGAAAGAAAAGGGACCCTTTTTTTTTCAAAGATAAAGTGTGTCCGTTAAGGCCATCTCCAGCAGTCTGCACTATAATGCAGCATCACTATCACTAAAATACAGCAGATTCTCAATTTCATCTCCAACAGTTTACACTATAATTGTACACCAAAAGTGAATATTCCAGAATATTCTTTTTATTTTATTTACAACTATTGTTTTATAATTGATAACATATAATGATTTATAAAATTTCATTTAATGAATATCTATATTTAAATTCAAATTTTCATATTTTTATTTCATGTACTTTTATCTATTTTTCGTATCTTTATGTAGTTTTATTATTGGTGTAATTTTATTTATTTTAGTATTTTTTTATTATTAGCTTAATTTTTATTTAATTTAATTTTATGTATCAACATTTGTATTTAATTAAATTTATCATATATAACAAATTTTAATATTAATTATAACACATTAATTAAAATACAATACAAATAATATACAAAAAATACAAAATCAAAACAATAAACAAAATAAAAAAAGAAAAAAAAGAAAAAGAAGGATGCCGTCGAGGAGAGAGGGACGGTATATATACCGTCCCTCCCTCCATTCCCCTAAAATGCCGTCCTGGATGCAGCAGCGTTGGAGAGTCAATCTGCAGCAAAATAGTGAAATGCCGCCACGGCTGGAGATGGGCTAAGAGGGTTAGCGATGCCCCGAGACCTTTTTATAATTTTTATTCAGAACCTAGATACCCGTTCGAAGATAATCATATCAGGACCTAATGATAATCCTATATTTGAATCCTACCCAAATAAATAATAATTTATTTGAAATAAATATTATTATTATAAATAGTAATATTATAATTTGTTTGCAAACTAATTAGATTTATACAAGTGTATTCAGAGAGTGGTCGTAGGTGAATTTGTAATATTGAATTTTAATTTACTTGATAACACACGGTAGAATTAGTTGGACGTAATAAAATCTAAAATTTTGTTCCTAGCACTAGAAATATTTGAGTTTTAAAAAGTTTACTTTCATGTTTTAAAATGTTTTTGGGATTTTGTTTATTTAGGTAAGACTTAAATTCTATTTATTCATTTATTTTAATTTGAAAGGGTCTTTGTATTCGGAAAAAAAATTTAAAAAAATAATAATAAATTAATTAAAAGATTACTATGATAACAATGATATTTTCCTCCCTCCCCATTAATTAAACACGTAGCAGAAATCCCCCCATTTCAACCAAGTCATCAAAAACACATGTCCTTCAATCTATTAAACACCATGAATATGCCTCCATTTTAACATAGGAAAAAATACTTTAACCAACTACTGCTCCAAACTCTTCTACCAAAATCGAGAGTCAGATCAAATCCACAAACTAAATTAGGATTCAACTGCTTAGTTCTTTAGATTATAGGGCTACAACAACTCACCCACTTGGTAAGCCTATTTCTAGTGCAAACTTCAGTATTTGATGTATAAAATCATATATCAGTAATCTCAACATATTTCCAGATTTGAATTTACTAAAAATCATGAATTTATATCACTGTAATCCATCAACTCATACTACATAATGCATCAATTCAACACCAAAAATAAGAATCTCACCCTCAATTAAATTCCCCGAGACCATTTTCAAAATATCAGATTCCAATCAAAATCTTTCATACTCAAATATGTGAATTCCATACTATAGGTATTTTAGAATTTAGAGCTATATATTATAGAATTTAAAAAAAAATAGAATTAGAGAGAGAGAAGTTGCTCGGTTGAGTCGAAGCAGGGGAGGGCGTCGTCGACTAGGCTTGGTCTCGGCGACGCTAGTCTGAGTCGTGTCAGAGGTCTGCGTTTCGCCAGTTAATCGTTGGCGCTGTACAAGCTCCGGAGGAAGTCGAGTCGCCAAGAGCTTGCGTCGTGTTGTCGTTGTGGTTGAATTTGCGTCGAGCTGTTTCATGATTGAAGTTGTCGGCCTAGGTTGTAGCAGGTGCGGCTGCAGGCCCAGGTCGAGGTCTTCGCATCGTCGGCGGGCGGTGGTAAGCTCGCCGGCATCGGGAAAAAGAAAAAAAAGAAAAAGAAAAGGGGGAAGTAGAATTAGGGATTTTGGGAGTGAATTTGGGGATTTTCGATTTGTGTTCTATTCTTCCTATCATGATTTTGCAAGGAAGATGAAAATAAATTGGGATTTAGAGATTTAAGCAAGCAATTTTGATTTCTATATGTGTTCTTCTTTTTCAAGTGAATTAAGAATTTTGTTTACTAATCAGCTATGTCGTGATTTCCTTGAAAGAAGAAGGGAGGATTTAATTGCAATTAAGTAAATTGCATAATGGCCCATCTTCATTAATTTGCTGAAATTAGAAAAAAGCTCCCATAATATATAAAAATTTCATAATCACTTATAATTGTTTAAAAATATATTTGGATCCTATAAAATTTTCAGAAATTAATATCTAGCCCAAAATTTCATAGCCCATAAATTTTCTAATTTTCAGATTTATTAAAATTAAAATTGGCCCAAATTATTTAAAAATCAATTTAGTCATAAAATTTTATCTGAATTTTCTTTTTTAAACCAGGACTCACAAACTAATTATTTAGGAACACAAATCTTAGATTTTTAAATATATTAGAATTATAATTGGCCTAAATGATTTATTTGAAATTATTTTGATACTAGGTGCGACCCAATTAGGACCCTCGTCCACTTTGTGATTTTCTTCTCAATTATACGCGCTCGTTATTATCAGGTGGGCTATATTTTTCTCAAATTTATGTTCAGCTAATAAGCTCAACTGTTTATCAATTATGAAGCATGAATATCTATATCAAAATGTTTTAGCTCACTGTTCGCGTTCGCCAGTATCCTACGAAAACATTGAGTGCTTAACTAGACTCGAGTTCGGATCCTTAAAGCTTTGGGACCGTATACACTATCCTTATTAGACAGCTGGGCTGGAGGACGTGTATATAAGTTAAGACACTGTAGGAAGGGACAGTTGAGATAGAGCGTGCAAGTAAGGTGAAAAGAAGCTTTGCATACATGGAATGCCTTTGAGATTTGAAACATTTCCATTATTATACTTGTGTGGATATGATATTCATATATATTTATAAAATGTTTGTGAACTGTTTATCAAAATCTGCCCACTGGGTACGCTAGTAATCGACCCAAATCTTTTCTAAAATATTTTCAGGTTGAGAGGCAGTCTGGAAGATGATGGAGCTGAGGCAAGGGATGACTTGTTGATATTTGCTTGCTCTTTTTGTGTTGTTCAGAAATCTTAGATACTCTAAATCGATTAAGTACTTGGAAATAATTTACTTGAGTTGTACTTTGCGCTTGTTCCGTTCACTTTGATATAGCTTGTCTTCAATTGTTTGAAGCATGTTACAATTTCAGCATTTTGCTATAAATCTATAATGTTCATTTATAATTGTTGGCGGGATAAATTCCCTTTGATGATTGGTATTTTATTCAGGTTCTTTCTAAACTCCTTAGTGCGTGGTTCTATTACAGTTACAGAGGTTATGCTGCCTAAATTTCTGGGAAATATAACCTATTCTTGTCCCAAAGTTATTTCATTTAATTATCTTTATGCAACAACCCCTTCCCCATTTCCCCTAGTAACGCACCGGTCCCTTGTCACTATTCTTCTGGGACTGGGGCGTTACAGAAAAGTATCACTAATTGCAGAAGAAAGTATCACTAATTAGAAAGAAAAGTATCACTAATTACAGAAGAAAGTATCCCTAATTAGAAGAAAAGTATCACTAATTAGAAAGAAAAGTATCACTAATTGCAGAAGAAAGTATCACTATTAGTGACGCTTTATTTTTTGTTACTAGTGATACTTACTTTATAATTAATGATACTTCTTTGTTGTTAATTTAACAATTAATACTTAATCATCGGTAATTTTCATTTTAATGAAAATATAACTTTTATCTTGTGAAGTATCATTAACATTGATGTGAAGTATCATTAATTATGGATAAAGTATCACTAATAAAATCATTACAAAAAAAATACAACTTCTAACTCTTCGTATTGAAGCGTAAATTGGAGCTGAAAAAAAAAACAGCAAAAAAAAAAGAAATTTTTTTTTATAAATGTGCTCCTAAAGAAAAAACAAAAGGGGTAGATCTTGCGGGTTAGAGAGAGGGAGTGGGAATGGGGGTGGGGGGTGGGGTGGGGTTGCCGAAAAAGGAGGAAAAAAAAAAGGTCCTGCCAGTTTGCATGAGAGAGAGGGTGGGGGGTGGGGGTGGGTCTGGGCTGCCAAAAAAAAAGGAAAAAGTTAGATCCGGATCGGATTAGGATCCGTCTAACGGAAGCAACCCGTTAGACCGTCCTACAGGAGTGTGCCCCATAATATAATACTCCCTTCGTTTCGTTTTGTTTATTGTTTTAGATTTTTTTTTATGTCAAAATGTTTGTTGTTTTATATATTTTGACACCATTTCTCTCAAATTTAACCTTACAAATATATGGACAGAGAAATTTTTTTCAACTTTTTAGGAAAATATAAGTGAATAAGATTTTATGTAATATAAAAGGGAGGGATATATTAGTCCAAAAAATTGATTATTAATTATAGATTAAAATTTTAAAACAACAAACAAAACGAAACGGAGGGAGTATAATTTTTGGAAAAAGCCTAGGTTGTTTAAGACAATAGATTATCGATCTATTTACTGTACGGACCTATAAACCACGTTTCACGAGTCTATCTTTTAAGGCAGCAACAAGTTACCTTGCTTAATTTTCAAGAGATTGCAATCAAAATTTCTGTTTCAAGTAGAAAATTGTCATAATTAAATACATGACCACTCTCAAGCATCCGTGTTAAGAAATACTTTCTTAACACGCGCTAGCACGCGGGCGCGCGCAAGTGCGGGGCTGCCGCAAGCACCTGCGCGCTAAGTCCAACGCGTGCAGGTGAGGGGCTGCCGACTCAGCGCGCTCGTAGGTGCTGAGGTATTTTTGTCCAAAGTGGCTAAAATTTATATATTTAAAAATAAGTGGCTAAAATAAGTTTTTTAAAGTTCTAAGTCGCTAAAAAAAATTGGCCTATAATGACCCGATTCATTCATCAACTTCATTTCTTTATTGGTCTCGTATAGTAAACAAATTAGAGTAAAATGTTGGATAAATTACACTTTGATATACAGATGTTGGACTATTCTTTCAAAATTAACAAAATAATACCCACTTTTGAAAAAAATACAAATCTGACATTTAATCAATTTTACGTACGGCCTAAAAATTATACGTAATTGATTGTATTTTAAGATTTCTTAATTTAATTATTTTTTTATGAGGCTGGGGGAATAGAAATAGTAAAACACAATTAATTACATAGGATTTTTGGGCTGAAATTTGATCAAATGTTATATTTGAATATATATTTGTTTTTTAATAAGTGAGTACTATTTTGTTAATTTTGAAAAAGGTGGCCATTTTTTAAAAAGAACCCAAAATATGGGTATCAAAGTGTAATTTACCCTAAAATGTTGGAATAACATTACATAAGATTTCGTATTTCAATTTGTGTTGTAATTTCAAATTATGAATTTTTCTTTTATTTCATTTTTTTTTGTGATTTAGTTTAATTTTACAATTGTTTATTAGGGTTCACCCCACCCAATTAGGATTTATAATTATTTTTTAATATTTAATTTTCAGTTTTCTATTAATAATTCATTATTGTGGTTCATTATTTCATAATTAATTTTTTTAAAATTTTTTAATTCATTTTTTTTGTTGATTAATGTTGACTATGATTATTTATGTATAATTAATTTTTATTTTTAATAAATATAATTAAAATCATAAATTTGATAATGAAACATAGAATGAAACACCAAATTAAAAAAGTGCAACTAGAAATTTGAACCGAAGTAACATATTGTAGCGCCCTGAACCCGGAGGCCTAGTGCGCTAACGCGAACACACACAATGAAAGAAAATTACAATAAAATTTTCGCAAACTAACATAAATCATTTTCTCAAATTATAAAAAATCGAACAACATTTCATTTAGAATAGTAATAAATTCCACGCTCATTGACGTTTACCATTCAACAACCAATCACACAAGATAAAACTTTCCAATCAACCTATCATCTTAAAATAACACCTTTCAAACAACCAATTAAAACATGTTCAACCTTAACTAGTCAAAAATCCATTTTTCAACATTCAAAATATGCCAGCAAGGCCACGACGATCACACGTCCATAAAATATTTAAATAATCCATAAACATACAGCGGAAGCATAAATAATCATATTTGTTGACAAAAAACCAAACGGAGTCAATATTTCAAAAAATAAAATATGGTCAACCAAACAAAATGTCTACATTAGTCCACGTCCGCCACTTGCCGTCATCAATTATCTGAAAATATTTTTAAATAATGGGGCTGAGTGCCAGAAAACACTCCGTGGGAATACTCATATATTCATCTAATAATTTGCAATAAGAATATCAATAAATTCATATTTGACTTGTCATAAATCATACGCTCAATAGACATAGTGGATACCGACCCTAATGTGATCACATATAAACTATAACATATTGATAACATGAACATATTCATACGTAATTGCACCGGAGTGCCATATTCGAAAATCCTCATATGAGTTGTATCAATCCACATTGAGCAGCATAAACATAAATCATTTTTCATAGTAGACGAAAATTTAAATATAATTTCAAAAATATTTTGGTAAGTAAACCCACCTTATAGCTAGATTAGTTGTAGTTTTATCTACGACTTCTCGTCCTAAGCCAGCTGTTGCGGATTAGGACCTTATGCTTAACTATAGGAATAACCTTATTCAACGTCCTAAGCAACTCGGGTTGGGCCTATACATAAGAACTGTCTTAATAACATAATAATATTTTTAACATGTACTATAACGTAATTTAAGGATTTAGGGAACGAATCCCTAAAATAAGAGCATAACATGACGTCGCTTAAAGGTTGAACGAGATCCTAGCTTAATATATATCGGAGTCATTGATCGTGCAAATAAATGACTTCAATTCCTAAAGGAAAATTATAATATTTAATATATGATTTAAATGATCATTTTAAGTCATATAAGAATATGGAAATATTGATTTAATATATCATATACTTAATTTCGAATTTAATCTAAATTAAGCAAAAATAAACTAAATAAAAATAAGGTAAAAATGAAATAAAATTATCTAACCATGAGGGCTTGAACACATGACCAATTAGTGAAATAATAAACACTTAACTACTAGGCTAGAAGAATTTATACAACATTAATTAAATTGCATAAAAGTGACTTGAACCTTGGACCTCTAGCATAAAATCTGAACTCACACCATTAGACCAAATAACATTTTTGAAAACTAAGCAATGTCATAAATTATATAAGGTTCAGATTGATTTTTAAATAAAAATGCATAAATTGTGTTCCAAAGAATTTGAACACTAAACCTAGCACAATGGAATTTAGAACATAGCCACTAGACTAAGCATGATTTTCAAAAATTAAGTTTATCATTAATTATAAAATGTTCAAAATAATTTTATGTTAAAAAGAATAAAAAGGATAGAAATTGCTTTAAGCAGATTTGAACCATAGACCTTTAACATAAAAAACTGAACTCCTACTATTAGGACAAGCATCATTTTTTAAAATTATTTAATAGTTGTAATTACATAAATTTCAGAATTAATTAGGAATAAAACTATATAAAATGTATTCCATAGGTTTTAAACCTTAGACCTATCATAGCAAAAATCAATAATATAACCACTGGGCCAAAGGCCATTTTCGAAAATTATAGCATACTTTTATTTAAATATAGAGCGGAATTATATTGGAATAAAAAAAATGCATAAATTGTATGTTCAAAAAGGGATTTTGAACCCTTGACCTAAGTTTAGTAAAACTAGATTTCCACCATTACACCACATAACAAATTTCAAAATTAAGAGCTTGAATTAATTAAATAAAGTCATAAATTGAACCTTAGACCTCATATCATAAAAATAATAATTTATTGTCCCCTTGGGGATGGCCTAGTGGTGGAGTGGTGTTTCTTGAGGCCAAAGGTCTCAAGTTCGACCCACCACCAACACCACTAGGTGTGAGCCTGTCACACCTGGCAAGCCAAGTATGGTTTACCTCCCTTGTGTAGGTTTGCAGGCTATTACACAGGGGCGTGGTTTACCCAGTGCGCACCACGGTAGCGGCTGCGAGTTACCCTCGACATCCAAAAAAAAAAATTATCCATTTAGACTATAATTGAATCTTAAAATATATCCCAAGATTCATAATTAATGTGTCATAAACATATGCCTCAATTAAAAATTAAATTGCTACTAACAAACATTGATCCATAGACCTTACAATTTCATTGTAGAGACTTATTCATTAGAATAAGATCAATTTTTTATAAACATTTCCAAACTTTTTAATTATAATATTGATCTATATTATAAATAGAATTAAATAAATTGAATTAACTAAAAACATAAAAAAAGACTCACGAACGCACACACCCACCCACACACACACACACACACATCCATTTTCATTCATTCTTCATCAACCAAATCAACTTGCAAAGTGTTCAAGAACACCAAGAACACTAAAAATCAAGATTAAAATTACATGTAAAAATATGTAATCAAAACAGCCCGTAAATCCATTATGAAATACATAAAATCTCTAAATCTCTTAAAAATAATCATAGAAAATGAAAGAGGGGAGGAAGGGAATCTAAAAATTGTATTGCATGTTAAAAATTCCGCCGGAAAAATTTTCCGGCGGTGGAGGAGGGACAGCAGCGGCGTCCGACAGTGGTGGTGGCCGGCGGTGAGAGGAGTGGTCGAGAGAGAGGGGGAGGGGGTTGTGCCCCCTTTGAAAGAAGTGTGAAATGGTAGAAATGAGGCTCGAAGTGGTATTAGGGATATTTATACTACCTCCTAAATAAACCCTAATAGAATTTAAATTAGAGAAAAAATCACATCTTGGTCAATTGAATTCATATACTAACAAGGCCAAGTTCTATAGAATCGTATCGTTGAGCACTATTGATTAATGTATTTGTTCATCTCGTTTTGATAATAATTGGGCCATAAATAATTAAAATCATAATTGGGCTAGAAAGCTCATCATTTGGGCCTTTTATTAAAAATGGATACAATTTAAGCATTTAGGCTCTAAAAAAATCATTGGGCCTCTATTATTGGATTTGGGGTGTTACACATATTCAACATCTAAATGAAATCGTATATAACTCAAACGAAAATTAACATATATACGAAATTCAATGTGCAATCAATATAAATGGATAAGGTACAAAAAAACACACTTAAGGTATTGACTCAACTTATTTGGACTCTTAAACTATTTTAAACTTACAATATTAAAGTTTATACTATATGTTTAAAATATCCATATTTTATCTATTCATTGATACATGTATATAAATAATATATAACATTAAAATTTAAAATATATATTTATAAACATTATTAATCTAATTATTTAATTTAGAAATAAAAATTCAATCAAAGTGGGTTTCGTGTGTGTGTTATTTCTAAATTCTAACGCAAATACTCACTAGCACACATGGTTTCAGGTGTAAGGCATAAAAGCCTTGCTTTCTTAGAGGTCATGTGTGAATCTTGCCTGGGCGATATTTGGATGGGTCTTGGCTTGGCGTGCGAGTGGTCGACGCTCTCTGAGGCGTCCAATTATTATTATTATTATTATTATTATTATTATTATTATTATTATTATTATTATTATTATTACGGTGCTGAGTTGGAATCTCATTCTAACTAAGGATTCTTTTATTTCCGGAGGTTCGAGCTTCACAAGGAACGGAGAGCCCCCATTTCCGCCCAACTCTTTGGTCTTAAGAACATTGGTTTTAAGTTTTAAGAATGAGTGATTGCCTTTCACCAACCCTTACTGCCCAACTGAGAACGGATGAAAAAAATTCGTCGCTAATTTTTTTTCTCATGATAGAATTTGGCGATAAGTTAGCGACGAAATTCTATGGCTAACTTTTTTCCGTCGCTAATTCTCTCATTAACTTTTTTCTGTCGTTAAAATGGTTAACAATGAGATTTTTAACGACGGACTAGATTCATCGTTAAAATAGTTTAACGACGGATTTTTTATGTTTAGCGACGGAAAATTCCGTCGCTAAAATACCATTTTTTTGTAGTGACACGAAGGACTGGTGAATTTTGTGAAAAATGTGCATATAATAAGAAAAAATGAGAAGACTGAGAATTAGGACGAGTTTCAGAATTTTGAAACTTGAATTTTTTTATGTATTTGAAAATTTTGAGAATGATTTATTGTACTTGTCATCCATATTTAGATTGAGATTTTAAAAATTATGAAAAAAAATATGAAAATAGAAATAAGAAAGAGGGATAGTTTGGTTGTGAATGGAAAAATGATCAATGGAAATGGATATTTATAGATAAATCATAGCAACAAAATACAGAGTACTATATATATATATATAGTACTACCTCCGTTTCGAAATGTTTGTTGTTTTATTTTTTTTATCTGGAATTAAGAATTAATTTTGTGGACAAATATACTCATCCCTCATATATGCCATAAAATCTAATTCATCTATATTTTCTTAAAAAATAACAATATTTTCTCTCTCCATATATTATAGGTAAGTTAGAATCAGCAAATTTTGTAGGATTTGAGAGGGTTAAAATTGGGAGAGAGGATGTCAAATTATATAAAACAACAAACATTTTGAAACAAAAAAAAAATCCTAAAACAACAAATATTTCGAAATAAAGGTGGTATATAATATACATAAACATAATATAAATAAAGAAAAAAAAATCATGTAACCGTTGGTCATTGGAATAGTACATTGAATAAAAAGAAGGAAGAATGAAAAAAAAAAGGAAAAAAAGGGCAATGATGGGCGGATGAAATTTCCTGTTACATACCTTGTGTTTCATCTTGAGTTACATATCTTCAGATGTTGACACGTGTAATTTTAGATTTTGCTCCTAACGTCGGTTAACTCTGTCAGTGAGCGTTGTGAAAGGAAAGTTACAGATTCTCCAAATTTCATAGCGACTATTTTCGGATATTTCCATACGCGAAATTCAGATCCCAGCAATTTCGGGATTTTGAAGGCCAGGGATATGAATTGCAGCAGAATCACACATCATCGCTTCACAGACTTCAGAAAATTTCGGATTCTCATTTTTCACCCCAGAATCATCGATTTCACAGTCGCAGACCATCTGCACATTCTTTGCTTTCGGTAAGCTCTCCTTCTTCTTCACGGCAATCTAAATTTCCTTCAAGATTGATTATGACGTTGGCTAGTTATGAGCAAGTTCCATTTTTATGAGCAAGTTCCCTTTAAACATAAACTGTTCGACGAAATGCCTGTATGACTAATTGTTTGAATGCTTAAATATGAGTGCTCAATTTGTTAAGGAAAGACTTAATTGATATTATTCTAGCATTTGAGCAATAGCTAACTACTCGTCTACCATAATTGAATTGAGATTGTTGTCTAGCATGATTCGATCCTGCTCAAATGGGAGGGTTCTTTTTTACGTAGTAGCAAATGTTAATTTTATTAATCCATGATTTAACATCATTGATTTAAGTTGGATATGTCTAAAGGTTAGATATTTTTATATACACATGTATGGATTTTGTTTATATTCGTTGTATCTAATTTCATGATTAATGCAATATATATTTTTTGTTGTCTTTGTAAAGTGGTAGAAATATAAGACAACAAAAAATATATATTGCATTAATCATAAAATTAGATACAACGAATATAAACAAAATCCATACATGTGTATATAAAAATATCTAACCTTTAGACATATCCAACTTAAATCAATGATGTTAAATCATGGATTAATAAAATTAACATTTGCTACTACGTAAAAAAGAACCCTCCCATTTGAGCAGGATCGAATCATGCTAGACAACAATCTCAATTCAATTATGGTAGACGAGTAGTTAGCTATTGCTCAAATGCTAGAATAATATCAATTAAGTCTTTCCTTAACAAATTGAGCACTCATATTTAAGCATTCAAACAATTAGTCATACAGGCATTTCGTCGAACAGTTTATGTTTAAAGGGAACTTGCTCATAAAAATGGAACTTGCTCATAACTAGCCAACGTCATAATCAATCTTGAAGGAAATTTAGATTGCCGTGAAGAAGAAGGAGAGCTTACCGAAAGCAAAGAATGTGCAGATGGTCTGCGACTGTGAAATCGATGATTCTGGGGTGAAAAATGAGAATCCGAAATTTTCTGAAGTCTGTGAAGCGATGATGTGTGATTCTGCTGCAATTCATATCCCTGGCCTTCAAAATCCCGAAATTGCTGGGATCTGAATTTCCCGTATGGAAATATACGAAAATAGTCGCTATGAAATTTGGAGAATCTGTAACTTTCCTTTCACAGCGCTCACTGACAGAGTTAACCGACGTTAGGAGCAAAATCTAAAATTACACGTGTTAACATCTAAAGATATGTAACACAAGATGAAACACAAGGTATGTAGCAGGAAATTTCATCTGAAAAAAAAAAGCTGGGACCCACCAGACCACCATCTTTTTCCTCCCAAGCCAGACCAGTGATCAGGAAGTTAGCTTCGGACGAGCTCTCCTCCACACCGCAAAACTAGCCGCGATCTCTTCCAAACTGGGAAGAAGTTGCATTGCAACCACCCTTAGAATGATTAAGACAATAATGAAAGAAAATTTCAAGATACCCAGTGAAAAAATAAATATTAGGATTTTTTTTTTCATTTTATCATGAGCTCTCACAATATGACGGTCACCCCTGATGTTGAACTTGTATATTTTTATTTTAAAACAAAACAATGATCATATCATTAATTCACCAATGACCTTAATCAAGGAGGAAAAGTAGAGTTCCAAGTATATAACGCCTCATACTGGACTCCAAACTAAGCCAAGGCATGAGCTACATAGTTTGTCTTTCGAAACATATTATTAAAACTTAAGATAACATTATTAGCAATCAATTGAGCCAAAAAGGGCAGGTGCGATTCCTGTTGGAAATGACATACATTTGATCTAATTCATTTTACTCAATTTCTTTGTGTCAGTTTCTATCCGTTGCTAGCCATTTATTGTGTCAGTTGCTACCCATTGATAGCCTCAATTATTCCATTTATTATCTCCATTACTACTAGCTCTCTTATATGCAAAAGCTAATGAGCTTATATAAATAGAGGTAAAAGAGAGTAGTAGAGATATAGAACAACTTGTCTTCTTCTTCTTTTCTTCCTTTCTCCCCTGAGCACTGTTTGACATCTCCAAACCGTCTATTACGAGTGCACGTATCTGACGGTACTGCATTAACCTTGGGAAGCGCACGGCAACACCCGACTTGCACTATAGTCGGCCGATACGCTTTTAGGGCAATGGTCTTTCCACGGCACAGTTATTTCCTCTCTTTTCATCGTGTTCATTATTTCCAATTAAAGGTTCTTTCAATTCCAAATAATCCTCTCCGTCATGTGTGTTCTTAAGAAGTCACACTGCAAGGAGCGAGTCCGAGCACACAACGATCAGGCCAAGTCCTTCATGTAAACACAAACAACACCATATAGAATTGCATTAAGCTAGGCGTCGAGAACAAATTGTGGTCGCCTGATCGTGCTGCTGAGCTTTTTTTTTTTTTTTTTTTTGATGCTGAGCTTGTTAACAAAAGAGAATTCTATGTTACCTAAAATTTTCAGAATCAAAAACTGATTTGAGTATTAATCTGACATAGCCAAAATAAATCACACACGATCGAAAACTAATCCATGTGGACTACACATGTACAAGCAATGGTCAAATTGTAATCTAATATGCTAAAAATATCTAATTTTGATTTGTACCCCTAAACTTCAGATGTAAAATGGACGGTTGAAATGAGCATGATCACTTAAAATTTAGGCCATGGGTGGATTTCCATTTTCCATGAGAAAAGTTTTTAAAATGATTTAGTATTATTTATCATTGAAGGTTTAATACTAATGTTTAGTGACTTTAATTTAAAAAAAAAATTAAAAAAAATTGCTTCTTTTGGTTTGGGCGGAAAACGCATCATTATTAATATTAGGTCTGGTGCTGCTAGTTCATTCTCTCCCCAGCTGCCGCCGCCGCTCCATAAAATAGAAAACTCACAGGAAAAAAAAAAGTAATAATGAGTGATCATCTACCGTCGGCCTGCCGGTGCAGTGATGGCAGTGTTTGGAATCCCAATTCAAACATGGTGACGACAAGTAAAGAAGAAGGAAATACATTGGTGAGGAGAAAGAATTATATAAATTATTTAATATATATATATATGTAGGTTAATCACATTTATTTATACATTTGACACTAATTTTAGTTTCAATCCAATTTCAATTCTTTCATTTATTTTCATATTCACGCAATTTGTTAGAAAAATCGATGTTCATCAGTCTTAATGATTGGATTTGGATTTTATAATCGTAGTTAGTAAATCGAGAGGAGGGATTTGTGTGAAGGAAAATGCAGACCTGATTTTAAAACCTTGATTTAATATATGCAGATGGTTGGGAATTCGAACTCTAGAACTCGCCCTTATCATTCTAGGATGTGTAAGAAGGCGAGTTCGACGACGAACATAGAGTCACTCCCCGACGAGCTGTTGTCGGAGATTATCGTACGTGTTCCCACCGATGATATCCGCAACAGAGCAGGGTTGGTGTGCCGCAAGTGGTACCACATTATCCATTCTCATGCTTTTGTCAACACACACCTTCACCATTCTACTTATGGGCTTCTTCTCTCCGCATATGGATTGAAGAATATTAGCAATCCAATTTATGTGACTGCAACAAAGCAAGGGGGAATTGAGATATCTCATGAGATAAGTTGCAAACGGAGAAACACAGCTTGGGGTGGTTTTAATGGTTTGATTTTGGAGTTAGACAATTACAAATCACGCGGCACGAAGAAGACTAGTCTGTATGTTTTGAATCCTGCAACAAAGCAGGCACTCCTTCTCCCTCCATTTAATTTTGAGTGTAATGTGGTGTATGGATCGCGGGGTATTACATATAATGCGGCTTCCATGGAGTATAAAGTGGTTCAATCACATATTACTAAACGCGATACAAGAGTAATACATCTTGTTGTACTGACTGTTGGAGTGGATAACTCTTGGAGACCTGTTCAAGTCGAGCACTTACCCAGTGATGCTAGGGAACTCCTTTGTCTTAATCCGTTGATTACTGAAGGTTTTATGCACTGGGTGGCGGGGACTGAAAAAGTATTGACATTGAATCTGGAGACTGAAGTCATTACAGAGACAAATGCCCCTCTTCCTGAAGCCTATGAGGGATGTAGAAAGTGTTATATGTCAACGGGAAGGTATCTATCCTTATTGGTTAGCTGCAGAAAACATTGGTGGGAAGTTTTGGTTAGCTGCAGAAAACATTGGTGGGAAGTTTGGGAGAGTGTTATATGTCAACGGGAAGGTATCTATCCTTATTGGTTAGCTGCAGAAAACATTGGTGGGAAGTTTGGGAGATGAAACCTGCAGAAAGTGGAGAATGGAGAAAGCAAATATATAACATCAAGTTTGATGCTCAACAGCTTCAGCAGTTTGAACACTGTAATAATTGCAGCTCCCATGGTGATGAGGCCTTGCTCCGGCCAGTTGGTTGGGTGAAATACCCAGAGGTTTTGGCCTTTGGTTTTCAATGTTCAGCCACTTTGATTTTCTACAGCCTTCATACACATCAAATCGACTCGACTCAGTTACCTCGCTACTATGGAGACTACCATGTTTTTCCGCATAGGAACACTCTGCCATGGTTAAGTTAAGGTGCAAGCGGATGTGTACAAGGGAGTGATCTCTACTACTAGCTATGGATAAGCTATTTCATTAACTTATATCACTCATGTTAATCACCCCTTAATCCTTATGGAGTTGCACTACTAGCTAGGATGGCTTGTTTTATATGTAACTTTTTATGATGCCTTAGACCTTGAATGAGTAGTAGCTAGTGGTGGATCATATTCTATAAAACCTTTCAAACTTTTAAGTGTGTATTTTCTATTATAAATACTTGTTACTGGGATAGTTTATGCGTTATGATTGTATATGGTTCATGGTTTGATCCTAAGTGGCTTAATTTGTGCTACTGTGTGGATATATACATAAAAACCCAACTTATTTGTTATATTTTTGTTTAGTTGGGGGAACAGGGGAACGGTTACATTTGATTATAGATTCATCTCGTAATCAACAATTACAATGCCGCCATTTTTTCCATCCAACAAATATGATTCTCTCCAATTTTGACACAAGTATGTGTTTAATCGGATGTGTAAGCGTTACGGAAATCAAAATTTTATAAAATATGAAATAATAATTATATCAATGTCTCATTGGATTATGTGAATAGGATGTAATATAAAACAGTCATATCATTTTATATATATATAAAACAATGTGTACCTTTACGCAATCCGTTTCCGTTTGATGATAGATGTGTAGCAATCAATTATTCATCCACTCACAAAGATCAAGTGTATCTCCTAGGTGTGTAGTAATCAATTGTTCATCCATTCACAAAGATCCAAGTGTATCCCCTCTCTATTGGGTCCACACAATTGGAGTGTATCTCATATGTCAATTTCGCTAGTAATTAATATACGAAAAATATGATTTGTATAAAAACCATGAAAAAGAGAAGGTTTACTGGATCCGCACGATTGGAGTATATCTCATATGTCAATTTCGCTAGTAATCAATATACGAAAAATATGCTTTGTATAAAAGCCACGAAAAAAGAGAAGAAGAATAAATAGAGAAAGGAAGAGAGAATCGTTCTTATCTTTTTCCACAACCCTAAACGGCGATCTCCAAAATAAAATAGGTAGGATTTTTATTGTTTTCTTTTTCTCTTTTTTCTTCTTCTTTCTTTCTAATAAAGTCTCTTCAAGATCCATGATGATTGGGATTCATAATCCCATATTAATAAATTTTACGCCATATAAATTAATCCCAATAAATTTATATTTCTATTAAATTAATTTGATTAATTCATTCCATATTTTTGAATTAGACTTTTAATTAAATTAATTCCAATTAAACATTTTAATTGAATATTTAATTTAACTAATTAAACCAAAAATATTCTAAATTAATTAACCCAATTAATTAATTGGATTCCACTATTCAATCAATACATTTTTAATCTCTTTGTGAAATCCTCTTAGGTTCACGACTAGTACCAGTAGTAGACTTGTAACATTGTACAACTTAGCGAATAAAAATATTATTCTATTAATTTATCCAATAAATTAATAAACTCGAAATTGACTCTTTAATAGCGAGAACCTACAAATCATGAGAGCATTTATCAAGTAGCATGATCATCTAGTACTATGTGAAATAGCGGGTAAATATATTTAATTACGAATCGTTATACACATGCGATCATTCTATTATCCAATATCCCGATTGAATCTTGAGATATGGAATAATACGAAAAACTCAATTAATTGAATACTTATATTTTCATTTACATTCAATCAATTCATTAATGGATCAATATTCATCATGCCTTAGTCGAGGTCTTATGAATCATAAAAATAAATAAGAATCTCTCAACAATCGAATAATAAATCATTTATCGCGGTGGACTTGATTTTACCAAAGATGATGAGAACGTGAACTCCCGTCTTTCTGCTAAAGAGGATGTATTGAACTCATAGACCACTACATTAATCTCCATATATATTAATATAATATTCAACATAATCTCTTTACAATTGTCATGCAATCAGAGGCTATATCAAAACTATATATAATTAATGCAAGATTACTATGGTGCCTCAAGTCAAAAGACTAACAGTATACTATTATAACTTAGAAATTTTTATTTTAAATAAATTTTCATTTAAGAATTTCTAACAGGTTTGTTTAGTGAATTGTTCTCCAACAAGCACACTCAAATATATACACTTAGAAGGTAACTGGTATGAATGGAATGTACTTAGGAATAGAAAGGAGATCTGAATAGAATATTAATTCTTATGATTGGTATATCTGTGAAATGAAGAACGAAATGAAACATTATTTTATTTTTATCTTATAAATTAATATTTTATTTATACTTTCAAATTTATTTATAATTGAATAAAGTGTAGTATTTAATATTATCAACACTTGCCGTAGTTTTTTTTTCTTATATTTCTAAATTGTATTTTTCTTTTTTAGTATGTGATTTTCTTCTAATATTTTTAGTAAATTTTAATTTATTTATTTTATTAAAAAAATTATTCTAAAGTATTTAATTAACACATATATAATAATTTTTATACCTTAAAAAATATATTTACTTTATTGAAAAGTAGCTTGTCATTTCAATTTTTCATATGAATATATTAAATTACTATATTTAATATATTTACTATGTTTTTTTCTTAGAATATGTCAAACCCTAATTTTCATAAAATAATAATAATAATAATAATAATAATAATAATAATAATAATAATAATAATAATAAGGGGCGTCAATTTTATTAAAATATAAAATATTCAACTTTAATACAACGGAAACTAAATAATAAAAGCTCTTTAATAGACCATCATCACACGTCACAACGCACATCGCTGGAGTAAATCATCAACCTGAAAAATACACTAGCTTTGGAGTGAGTGCTATTGACTCAGTAGGATCTTTGCATTTATCCAAATTATAAGAAATAAACATTTAACACAAGCCATAATATCGCTCAACATAACACCGAACCCGAAAGTAAGGATCATAACATAACACCAAACCCGTAAAGATCATTCCATAACATCAAACTCGTAGGTAAGAATCATAATATAACACTAAACCCGTAGGTTAGGATCATTTAGCCTGTAAACTTGTGTGCATAATGAATATAACATATAATAAGAATAAACAAACTTTTTATTTCACGTTGGATTCTCCATCGTAACCTTGACTTGAACTTGGAACTTTTGACTTTGGAAAATACTACGGGTTAATTAAGTCCACGCGCTGTCTATTAATATAAATATATAATCATTAAAATAATTAATTAAATAAATAAAATAGATAAAATATAATTTAATAAATAATGCATAAATGTATTTCACCATATATTCCCACTCTCAACTCACTTAACTTAATAACCTAGCCCATTTAAATGAAACAAATAACAAGCCCAATTGAATTACTAATTTAGCCCAGAGGCCACTAAATAATATAAAACCAATCAACAGTCTCTTTCCCTCCAAAACACCCACCTCTAATCTCTATACCCCACCGCCGACAACAGCTCACACATACACTGCCTCGACACCTCCTCCCCATATGAGATGCAAAAGTATGAAAATAATATATATACACACACACACACCCACCTCAAAATGCTTCACCTATCGAAATGATCTAAAAGATGTTTTGAGGGATGACTGGTGTGTTTAAAATGATGCTCTTTTTATAGTGTTAGAAATGGAGGTGAAAAGATTGTAATACCCGAGGATTTATTTATTATTTGTAAAAGTAGTAAATGATGGTAAGTTATTTATATATTAGCTTGTATATATATAACAACAACAAAAAAAGGATAAGATTAGGGTGTTCAACTTAGATGGCAACCATGCATGAACTTCTATCAACATGTTTACATGTGGGTGAGCCTAGGGAATATTAGTATATCCAATTGCAAATAAAAAGTGTGTATAGATATATACATATCATATTTACACAATTAAATTGAAAGATATAGACGAATAATTTGGTGAAGGTGTGCAATTTCACCCCTTCTTTGGATTAGTAATAATAGTTCATTTTACTCGAGATTCCTTGGCCAGTCATCTTTGTGAAATATCTGTCCATGAATTGTTCACCTTGTAAGTCAAGTTTATAAATAAATTCACGCATATGTGGTCGTCATTAGTTTTCGAAATTATCAATATTTAATGTAATTATTATAATTGAATTGTATTTATATATGATTAGTTACCCTATTAACAAGCTATGTTGTAGTCCCATTAATTGATGCAGATAAATGTTGTGTATTTAATTTGAGTATTTGGTTTAACCAAGTCAATTTGTAAAAGTTGTAGAAGGTTACAAGAACATATGATTAATTTTTAGTTCGTTTAAGTGTATTAAATCTTGTAATAATGGAATTGTAGCATCAGAAAACAAGTGGTTAATTTTTCTTTTGTCCGGAATAAATAATAGGAAATGGAATACTACATATTTGATTTTATAATTCCAATCTAGAAAGGGTGTCAAGACAACAAGGAGAGATATTAAGATAGTAAGTTAATAGGTGCGTAGTTATATTTTGTTATATTTTAGTAGTGTTATAATGAAAATAATTTAGACAATGGAGTACAAATAAGTTGACTAAGACAAGTGTAAGTCTCATAATGAAATCCGTAAATATTTAAGAGATCATTCCACAAAACAATTTTAAATCACTTAATTATGCACACGATTAAGATTTCGGAGTTGGGGGTAACTAAACAATTGTAGCCTATTGTTAATTTTTTTTTTCATTTTGCCTTATTATTTTCTAAGTTAGTTTATGTTCATTAGTAATTTAAAAGTTTTTTTAATAAAAAAATAATGAATGATGCACCTTCACCCCATGGTTAAAAAAATTAATATACATACCTTGTTCTCTAGATATAACATCGTCTGCACTACTGATACTAATTCTTGATAGGGGAAAAGAATTATCAAGATCCATGTTGGGAATTAAAACACATTTTAAGTATAAAAATAAACAAATAAATTAAATTTATAAATATGATTATATTAAAAATAAATAATTTTATTATTACAATGTAATAAACATAGAACATACCATTATTGGTGATAGACTTTGTGGAAGTAATCTTTTTAATATTTTGATGCCAACCTATTTCGCCTCTTGGAAAAAGAAGTAGATATTGTAGTGGGTCATAACATCCATAATAATATTTTATTCTGTATCTCTCGCCGGAATAAGCATGAACTATAATATCTCGCTCTAATGGAATGTTATCATTATTTCCTTCAACCCATATAGCTGCAACTTGATCTGTATT
The DNA here is from genome assembly GCA_026008535.1 of Perilla frutescens. Taxonomy (NCBI): domain Eukaryota; kingdom Viridiplantae; phylum Streptophyta; class Magnoliopsida; order Lamiales; family Lamiaceae; genus Perilla; species Perilla frutescens. The sequence continues at coordinate 42,020,474 of BRKX01000004.1, forward strand.
TGGAGAATTGTATACTCGTTGATCTAAGTTCACGTCTTTTGAGATATAAAGTTGAACATTATCTATTGAAGGATATTCCTTTAAACTTCGAAAAAATCTTGCATACGGATTGACCTCCATAATTTTTATCAGTTTCTTCACAACTACTTCTAATATATTTGGATTTTTCAATTTATTCATTCCGTTCTCAATTTCAGTTCCCGTCTCAAAAAAGTATAATTGAAAAATCTGGACTTGTATTATTGGGGATCAATCTTGGAAGATCGTGATAAATCATTCACTGTGCTCGAAAAGAATATACTCCTCGTCTTGCAGATGCCAATTCTTTATCCAATGTTACACCGAATGAAGTAAATGAAAATATACAATTGTATGAGTGAATATTTCTTCGAAAATATATAGCCTCTTATGATTCAGAAGTAAACAATTCGTACAATTCATCAGGAACTTCAGAAGATGCAAGTTGAATTTTTTCACTATCACAACATAAAGTAGGAGGCTCATACTCAAATCTTACAGCACTACAATGATTGCAATCAGACACTTTTTTTAATTCATGTAGTTCTGAAGTTAAAAATCTAGAAAGTGATGAACCTAAAATAAGAAAAAAATAGACATGCTTAATCAAAATTTGTTCATCATATATATAGGAATAGGTTCAAATGAGTACTAGGTATTCACGTGAGAACTAGGAACCTTGCTTATTTAGTACAATTTTATAGCTTATTTTATTGTATTTTAGTGCTTTTTTTTAAAAAAAAAAATTATAGATTATCTTGTTATATTTTAGTGCTAGTGTTAAAAGCACTAAAATACAACAAGATAAGCTACAAAATCATATTAAATAAGCATGGTTCCTAGTTCTCACATGAATAAATAGCACATTATAACCCACCCCTATATATATATATAATATTTCAAATTAAGAAATTACTAACCATTTGATTTATGTGAAGGGACGTCATCTGTTAAAATAAATGTAGCATTTTTATTTCTTCAATTTTTCTTAGCTTGATCTATCTTTTCTTGCCTTTGTATGATATTTTAATTAGAATATTTCTTTTCATTTGTAGATTTCTTCTTTGTCTATAGACATCAGCAACTGTACATGAAAAAAAAAATCAATTTAATAATTAAAAATCAATATCAATATAAGATAATACATAAAAATAATATCTGTAGGGTATCAAGGCTCCCGGAGGTTACACTGCTTGATTTCCATTGCCGGTAGTCGGTCCGTGCATCCCTCAAGGGATGGAGAGTTAGCCCGAGAAACTGGAAAGGCTCAGGGTTCCTTGAACCCAAAGCTTACTAGACACAGCGATCAAATGCACACCGAGACCGGAAAAATGGAGAACGGTAGACCTCACAACCTTAATAGAAAGCTTGAGACTTCCAGCGAGCCCACGACTGCCCTTGCTATCCCAGGCTACTCGCACGAGGAGACCATAAAGGAATCCAGATGAACTGGGATCGTAAGCAAGGCAATAAGAGCATAGAGCTCATAGGCAAAGCTTGATTCTAGGGTTCGCAAGAAGGTGAGCAGAGAAAACACTCAGAGAGAGAGAGATAGGTTGAAGAGATGTAGCGCCCCGGTCCCGAAAGACCGTGGAAATGGACGCCACGGGGGTGGGAATTAAGAAGCGGGAAAGAAATGGGGTAGTTTAATTAACAACGGGGTGATAATCCAAAAAAAAATTAATGTTTAGAATACAATTTAACAACCGAGTATGCCAAAGATAGGTTATGGCTTCCGAAAAATTAGACAGCATAACCTCTGTAACTAGAGCGAATCCCCGTTTATAACGGCTTATAAGAGAAGAATGGAAGCTGTAACAATTCAATAAGCCCTTTCATAGGCCAAACGAAAACAAATAAACAGATACCAACAATCAATAGATCCATTCATAGGCCGACAAGAGAAACAGACACCAATATGCTGAACAAATGAAGCCCTTCCATAGACCAACATGAATGATCATATAGGCATAACAAAAGACGGGGCTTCCTTCCCTTAGAATAATTATATGGTTAAACATACGAGACATGTTAATTAGGAAGTCAATAGATGTTCAGAATCAGAGAAACAGAATCATATCAACAAAATACCAAGATCAGAGTTCTTAGCATTTAGCAAAAGAATATCACAAGTGCGGAAACTCAATTCTTAATAGAATACTAGATAAAAGAGACAACGGAAAAAAAATATGTAAATCATAATAGCCCATATCTCAGCCTCGTCACCTTCACGCTCCAGCCTACTGACCTGAAAATGTTTGAAAAGATTTGGGCTGAGTACTAATGCACTCAGTGGGCAAGTTTTACAATTCAAGTTATGCAAATCATTTTATTAAAGTAATCTATCTGTGTTCATGCAGGTAGTGAAACTTAGGAGGTTTAAAAGTTGGAAGCAACCTAAGTTCACCAAAACATTTTATTGTGAAGCGCTTAAGAGTATAACCCGTCACTGCCCGCAACCCAAACTACATCACCAGCGCATAACGTTGAGTATGGCCATAGTATACCCAAAGAGTATAACCAATAAGTGTTTCATTTTAGTCTCACCGACAAGGAGTAGGGCAGGACAAACAATGCATGCATACTGTAGCTACTCACATTGACACAGCGCTGGTTTATGAGACTCCGACAACATACAGTAGCATGTAAATATTTAACACAGATAGTCACATATGCAATTTTGACAAAAGCAGAGCTTAATAACTCGAAAGATACAATTTGTAAAGATATAGTAGCCCACCTTGACAAGTTAGCAGTACAACAAAAGCAAGCCTGATAGAATCCTTACACTCCAGCACTTTGATCTACACCAATAATAATAATATTCTTGGCTCAAACCACGCTTTAAACAACTAATTCACACTAATAAAAGCTCTAATATAAATAATAATCCTTATTCCACTTCCTAATGCAAATTACACGACTTTAGGAAATTCAAATGACATCGACGCAGAAAACAAATATGCTCAGAATAATATTCACTAGTAACTCAATAGGAAAGATTTGATATGTGTGGAGTTTGGGATTTTTATGTCAAAATTGACGAGCAGAGGTACAGTTCAAACAGGTCGTATAAACTCAATGAAAAGCTTAGATTTTTCAGGACATGAAAGATAATAACTATACGAAGCTATGCCTGAAATTTGGAATGAAATGAACCGACAGAAATTGCTATACTGAAAAATAAATAGCCGAATAAATTAGCGAATCCTACAAATGTGCAAAATGATAAAGTTTAACCGATTAAAATGTAGAGAACAAGAAATAAATATAATCTAGGACTAGAAGAAATAGAATATGTGAACCTACTCCTATTTAAAAATCTAAAATCGTAGAAGGGTAGAGAATAATACGGGTATTACAAAGTATAAAAAAAAAATTACCAAACATGGCAATACGAAGATTATTGCTTTGGTGCGGCAAGAAGAGGCGCTGGAATGAAAAACCAAAGAGGAAGAAGAAAAATAAAAATAGAGAAAAAAAATAGAGGATAGAGGACACGCACCTCTAGGCTAGATTGAAGCAAATGAAATTTTATCCCCCAACTAATATAAATGATGTTTTATACATATATGAGTTAATTATATATATATGGGGCTGCCGACTCAAGCATTGGAAAATGAGAATTGGGTAAGCTATATATGTATATTTAATCATTATAATATACCTATATCTATATACATACACACGTCTATATATACATATGCTAATTGAGAAATTGTAATACACATACACACACATAATTTAATTAATATATATTGGGTTAATACAATTTGGATAGAAGGAAAACCTTATTTAATAATTATTGAATATGGTATTTACAAATTGATACTCATTAAGCTGTAAAGATGATGAATAAATTCGCATGGAGTTCAATTGAATACCATTTTTAATGATTCAAGTGGTCATAAGACCTTTAAAAAGAATATGACTCAAGGGTAAAATTAGAAGTTATTTCAGAGTTGCCAAACGCTTAGAAAAATTTATAAGGTATTTTAAAAGAATGATTTTTGGCTCGGTTTGATCCCTATCACTCAATACACTTCCAAATGACGAACGAAAAATGAGGATAAACTCATCATGAAGTGAGGAATTTATTTATGATTTTTAGATGATTTATGAAAGGACTTGGATTTTTTTTTTTTTTTTTTTTTTGAGCATAGACTCGATTCAAATAAATTAAGTCGTGTAATCCACAACTCTTAAAATGATTTCCTTATCACAGCACTTGCATAGACAACGGTTTCTAGGTAAAAATAATCTCACTAAGGGCCGGGGTGTTACATCCCACCCTCCTTAAAAAAAATTTCGTCCGCGAAATTTCACATACTTGAAAATAATTATGGATAGTCTCGTCTTACTGACTCTTCCAATTCCCATGTCGCCTCACTGCGAGTATGATGATTCCATTGTATTAAAACTAATGGTATTTCTTTATTTCTCAAAACTTGGACCTTTCGGTCTAGAATCTCATGCGGTCTTTCCTCATATGTTAAATCAGCTTTCAATATCAACTCACTTTCTTTGACCACATGCAAAGGATCAAACACATATTTTCGCAACATCAAGACGTGATACACGTCATGTACGTCAGACACGCTTGGCAGTAATGCTAATCGATAAGCTACTTTACCAATACATTTAAGAATATTGAATGGCCCAACAAAACGGGGTTTCGGCTTTCCACGCTTGCCAAAACGAAACACTTCTTTAGTCGGAGATACTTTCAAAAACACTTTGTCCCCAACTTGAAATTGTATATCTGTTCGACGGTTGTCAGCATAGGCCTTCTGTCTATCTTGAGCTTCTTTCATTCGCATTCGGATTTTGTTAATGAGTCTTACTGTCGTCTGTATGATTTCAGGACCTAGAATTTTACGTTCGCCCACCTCATCCCAGTAAAGTGATAATCTACACTTCCGTCCATACACTGCTTCATATGGTGCCATCTTTATAGTTGATTGATAACTATTGTTATATGCGAACTCTACCAAGGGTAAAACATCTTCCAGCTTGTGTTTCCGTCCAACACAACTCCTCGTAGCATGTCCTCCAGAATTTGTATCGTCCTTTCTGATTGACCATCTGTTTGAGGATGAAAAGTAGTGCTGAAGTTCAACTTCATTCCCATTGCTTCTTGAAGACTCTTCCAAACCTTGATGTGAAGCGAGTATCACGATCTGACGTGATAGAAACTGGAATTCCATGTAGTCGAACAATCTCCTTCACATAAATTTGCGCTAACTTGCTTAATTTCGTTGTTGTTTTGATTGGCACGAAATGTGCGGCTTTCTTTAATCGATCCATGATGACCTACACTATTGAGCTCCTTTTCACTGATCTTGTTATACCTACCACAAAATCCATCATTATATGCTCCCATTACCACTCTGGAATTTCCAACAGCTGCAATAAATCTGAAGGTCGTTGATGTACGACTTTCACTTGATGACATGCTACACATCTCTATACAAATGCTACTATCTCTCTTTTCATATTATTCTACCAGAAATATGTTTTCAAGTCCTACAAGGACCAATAAAATAACTTCCAGAATTAATCTAATATTTACTTTAATTTAACGGGAGCTTAATTCATTTTACTTCGACTATGAATGCACAATACTCGTGTTTAAAACCCAACATGACTCGATAATAGGTTCCTAAAATACTTTTCGATTAACTTGAAATAATTCTGAAAAAAATGGAACAACTTTAAAACAAGGCAGAAACATAAAAATTTCATAGAAAATTCAATTTTAATCTGATTGAGACACGGTCAGGGACCACGTGTCCGCTACAAAAGGACCTAAAATCGGTCAGAAGGAGTCGGAGACAAATTCTGATCACTTTGGCCTGAAATCGGCCGAAAAGGCAACTGTAACTGTTCTCCCAAACAGATTAATCAACAAAAAGTTTGGGTCTTGATCAAGCTCGATACTCAACGAATTTTCGATCAAAAGTACAATTTTCATAGTATGGAAGATAAGGGATTTAATGAAACAAATGGGTCAATAATAAAATAGCTACAATAACTGAAAATGAGCAAGGAATATAGCATCTTCAACATAGATGGAATCTACCAGAAAAAAAAGTGTGGTTTTCGAGAAAATTTACAGCTCGAATTTAGAGAATCAAATGATATCTGATCTTAGATCGGACATAAGAGATTGAAAGACTACAAGGAGGGGTTGCTCTAGACCAAAACTTAAGTCCATACAATGGAGGAAACAACGGAAAATGACCTCTGAAGTTGCACTTGCAACACAATAGTTTTTGCTGCAGATTTGGCATGTCGATTTGTGACGTGCATTTGACAAACCAAATGATATCATATTGATGATCCGAGACTTGTTATGAAAATCTTGAAGTGCTAGGTTTACAATGACGTAAATCGGGGGAAGAAATGGCTGGATTAATGGGAAAAGATGTCGTAACGGGACTGCAACACAACTCGGTGACCGACAACATCATTGAGGTTCTAGACCCATTTTCTCAACTTTTCGAGCACCGGTTGGAAACAATATCAAAACAAATTTTTTTCTATTATGACAAAGAAATGTGTGTATAAAGTTTCAGAATTTTCTCAACGGATTTCATTCCTAAAAGATTGAAAGAAAGATGGCTGGTTGGGGAGGAGAGGGCTGAGATGATAGAGAGTGGATAAATGAGTGATGCTTCATTATGCTTGTTTATTATTTTTATGGTTGAGGATGTTCAACTACGCACCCTTGACATGTGTGGAAACACAAAAAGCAAGATAAGGTTGAGTGGTGACAATCAATTTATGATGTATTTTAATATATGATATTAGGTTGAAATAGAGAATGAATAAAATTTTGTTAGAAGGTCAAGCAAACTCCATTTTTAATGAAATCAGTGACCACACAATTATGAAAAGATTTGTGACTCCTAGTCAAAAATGAAATCAACTTTAGAGTTTAGAATAAAATGGTAGAATTTTAAGGATGAGAAGATGGTCTTTCAATAATTAGGACGCACAAGATTCAATAAACGTCCAAATGATGAATGGAAAAGATTCATAGAAATGTCTAGTCACGAAAAACAAGATAGGTGATCGAGAGAGATTTAGAAGACGACATGATTTTTAGAGTAGAATTGAGTCTATATCAGGAGTCATTGTCAACTTCTTCTTACACTCTTGAAAACTCTGTTTACTAGCTTATGTACACTTAAAGACTACGTCTTCCTAAATAGTGTATCATAGGAGAGGCTATCTTTGAGAATTGTTCAACAAATCTATGATAGTCTCTTGTAAGATCGAGAAAACTATGTTCTTCTAAAGGATTTATTAGTTCAGACCAATTATTAATGGATTCGACTTTGTTTGGTGTAATAACCTGATCCCGAAAAATAGGAAATAAATGAGGGATAGGGTGTTAATTAAAACGAAAAATGAATTCGAGACATAAATCAATAGAAAGGCATCAAGAATAGTATGATAGAAAGTCTATAGATCCAAGAGTAGGTTATGCCTTTCGGAAAATTAGGAAGCATAAATTCTGTAGCTAGAGAAGATCTCATTCTAATAACAGCTTATAAGAAGGAAAGTGAACCTAGAATAAATCAAGATACTTATTCATAGATGAAGAAAGCAATAAACAGACACCGACAAGAAAATAGACCTCTTCATAATCCAAAAGAAAATCAACAAAGTCCTCTTTATAGGACGGAACAAACAAATAACAACTAGACCTCTTCATAGGTCAATTGAAAGTAAATAGAAATGAATAGATAAACAAATAAGACCTATCCATAGATCGAGACTTAAGGTAATGGAGAATATCTCAAAAGAAGTAGGGATTCATCCCCTTAACTATCAAAGAAACAAAGCTCAATCAAAATACTCGATTAAAGTGTGCAGGGATGCACAGAAGCTAGGTAAACAAGTAAAAATAATATACTTAGAGCACCTATCAGAATGACTTATATCATGAAAGTCTTATGTCAACCCATAACATCAAGACATCATCACACCTTGTTTCCAAGTTCCTATGTTGCTTGATCTTGAAGGTTCTATCTAGCGAGGCTCCTATCGTATGTTATATGTACACATAAGATCAACTTGCCATTCTTGAGCATATGGTCTGGGACAAACACACACTTCATTAGGATCGATACATTTAACACATTATGCATCCTTTACTTTCACTGCGCTTTTCTCATTGTCTATAGATAATTGTAGAACATTTTCCAGCTTATGTTCTCATCTAAGATGACTCCTTGAAGCCTGTATCTCTTATTTTGTATCGCTCATTCGATTTAGCCATCCACTGAGGTGAAGAGCTTTTTCTTGGAGGAACGAATCTTTATTCCCTGTAATCGCAGCAGGATCGTTAAACATGACTTCTAAGTTGAAAGCTTGCGTAGGGATTTCTTAAACGTGTAATAGATCTACAATCTAATAACTGGCCTATAAATCGATTACTCGTTTCTTTGCTTCTAGTTCAAAGTTAAAGCTTTATAACCTCATCTCCACATGGAGGTATAAAAGATGGTGATCAGTCTACCTCAATATTTCGCTCAGGTGGCAATTCTGATGTTGAACCTTGTTTGTAGTAGCCATCATCGTCTAACATATCTACCCACAAAAATTCACAGTCTCCACATAGATCGTTGACTAATGTTTTTGTTTTCAAAATATTTTATTCCTTACTGTCTCCATCTTCCTAGTAACAACGCAAATTCTTGGTCAACTTTAACACAGCTCAATCTGAAAGACTTCTTCTAACCGGATGTTGACCCCCATAGAGTAGGTTATTTCCCCAATGAACTCAAACACCGAATCGATCTCTTTCTTGGTATATGTACAAAATCTCATAATCCGCTCATCGTGATATACATGTGGCAGTTATTCCGAGCCGTAAGTTTATGTTCAGTCATCAAAATGAAACGTTTCCTCAGTCAAACTATGTTCTCAACAATCTCATAAGTGTTTACAAGTTCAGCAACTATAGGCTAAGTTAATCTTACATTCTCCCACTTTCAAGTTCTTGTACTCATTCAAGAGTATAAACAATAAACACATTCCGGCTATCAAGGTTTACAGTATGCATTCCGCACGTTCCCAACATCACAAGTATGCACAAGGCATATATAAACAAGTTCATACATATATGTAATCAACATAGTTTTTCGACAGAAGCCAGTATGCTCACAGACATATTTCAAAACCAGTATGCTATCACCATAGCAACAGAGTACGCAATCAACGTAGTTAATCAGAGTATGCTATCCGCATAATAATCAATCTTTCAAGGAATTCCCGTCAACACGGCGAATCCTAATCTTTCATTTTTAGACAGACTTAACATTTCAACAAATAATGTAAACTTTTAAAAACTAAAATTTGCATAAAAACATGCGTACCTTTTAAGCTGTTGCGTGAGTGACGAGCTGAGGGCTTATATAATATCACACGGAATTTCGATGAAAGACGAAATAAGACCCAGCAGGTCTGCAGAGTTGCAAACCTGCTCTGATACCACTTTGTAGCGCCCCGGTCCCGAAAGACCGTGGAAATGGACGCCACGGGGGTGGGAATTAAGAAGCGGGAAAGAAATGGGGTAGTTTAATTAACAACGGGGTGATAATCCAAAAAAAAATTAATGTTTAGAATACAATTTAACAACCGAGTATGCCAAAGATAGGTTATGGCTTCCGAAAAATTAGACAGCATAACCTCTGTAACTAGAGCGAATCCCCGTTTATAACGGCTTATAAGAGAAGAATGGAAGCTGTAACAATTCAATAAGCCCTTTCATAGGCCAAACGAAAACAAATAAACAGATACCAACAATCAATAGATCCATTCATAGGCCGACAAGAGAAACAGACACCAATATGCTGAACAAATGAAGCCCTTCCATAGACCAACATGAATGATCATATAGGCATAACAAAAGACGGGGCTTCCTTCCCTTAGAATAATTATATGGTTAAACATACGAGACATGTTAATTAGGAAGTCAATAGATGTTCAGAATCAGAGAAACAGAATCATATCAACAAAATACCAAGATCAGAGTTCTTAGCATTTAGCAAAAGAATATCACAAGTGCGGAAACTCAATTCTTAATAGAATACTAGATAAAAGAGACAACGGAAAAAAAATATGTAAATCATAATAGCCCATATCTCAGCCTCGTCACCTTCACGCTCCAGCCTACTGACCTGAAAATGTTTGAAAAGATTTGGGCTGAGTACTAATGCACTCAGTGGGCAAGTTTTACAATTCAAGTTATGCAAATCATTTTATTAAAGTAATCTATCTGTGTTCATGCAGGTAGTGAAACTTAGGAGGTTTAAAAGTTGGAAGCAACCTAAGTTCACCAAAACATTTTATTGTGAAGCGCTTAAGAGTATAACCCGTCACTGCCCGCAACCCAAACTACATCACCAGCGCATAACGTTGAGTATGGCCATAGTATACCCAAAGAGTATAACCAATAAGTGTTTCATTTTAGTCTCACCGACAAGGAGTAGGGCAGGACAAACAATGCATGCATACTGTAGCTACTCACATTGACACAGCGCTGGTTTATGAGACTCCGACAACATACAGTAGCATGTAAATATTTAACACAGATAGTCACATATGCAATTTTGACAAAAGCAGAGCTTAATAACTCGAAAGATACAATTTGTAAAGATATAGTAGCCCACCTTGACAAGTTAGCAGTACAACAAAAGCAAGCCTGATAGAATCCTTACACTCCAGCACTTTGATCTACACCAATAATAATAATATTCTTGGCTCAAACCACGCTTTAAACAACTAATTCACACTAATAAAAGCTCTAATATAAATAATAATCCTTATTCCACTTCCTAATGCAAATTACACGACTTTAGGAAATTCAAATGACATCGACGCAGAAAACAAATATGCTCAGAATAATATTCACTAGTAACTCAATAGGAAAGATTTGATATGTGTGGAGTTTGGGATTTTTATGTCAAAATTGACGAGCAGAGGTACAGTTCAAACAGGTCGTATAAACTCAATGAAAAGCTTAGATTTTTCAGGACATGAAAGATAATAACTATACGAAGCTATGCCTGAAATTTGGAATGAAATGAACCGACAGAAATTGCTATACTGAAAAATAAATAGCCGAATAAATTAGCGAATCCTACAAATGTGCAAAATGATAAAGTTTAACCGATTAAAATGTAGAGAACAAGAAATAAATATAATCTAGGACTAGAAGAAATAGAATATGTGAACCTACTCCTATTTAAAAATCTAAAATCGTAGAAGGGTAGAGAATAATACGGGTATTACAAAGTATAAAAAAAAAATTACCAAACATGGCAATACGAAGATTATTGCTTTGGTGCGGCAAGAAGAGGCGCTGGAATGAAAAACCAAAGAGGAAGAAGAAAAATAAAAATAGAGAAAAAAAATAGAGGATAGAGGACACGCACCTCTAGGCTAGATTGAAGCAAATGAAATTTTATCCCCCAACTAATATAAATGATGTTTTATACATATATGAGTTAATTATATATATATGGGGCTGCCGACTCAAGCATTGGAAAATGAGAATTGGGTAAGCTATATATGTATATTTAATCATTATAATATACCTATATCTATATACATACACACGTCTATATATACATATGCTAATTGAGAAATTGTAATACACATACACACACATAATTTAATTAATATATATTGGGTTAATACAATTTGGATAGAAGGAAAACCTTATTTAATAATTATTGAATATGGTATTTACAAATTGATACTCATTAAGCTGTAAAGATGATGAATAAATTCGCATGGAGTTCAATTGAATACCATTTTTAATGATTCAAGTGGTCATAAGACCTTTAAAAAGAATATGACTCAAGGGTAAAATTAGAAGTTATTTCAGAGTTGCCAAACGCTTAGAAAAATTTATAAGGTATTTTAAAAGAATGATTTTTGGCTCGGTTTGATCCCTATCACTCAATACACTTCCAAATGACGAACGAAAAATGAGGATAAACTCATCATGAAGTGAGGAATTTATTTATGATTTTTAGATGATTTATGAAAGGACTTGGATTTTTTTTTTTTTTTTTTTTTTTGAGCATAGACTCGATTCAAATAAATTAAGTCGTGTAATCCACAACTCTTAAAATGATTTCCTTATCACAGCACTTGCATAGACAACGGTTTCTAGGTAAAAATAATCTCACTAAGGGCCGGGGTGTTACAAGAGATGAATGAAAAGTGAATACCCCGATTTCATTAATAGAAGCCTCTAGATAGCCGAAAGGACACTCGGGAATAATAATGAGCGCGGGTCAAGGCTAGCAATTAATAGGAAGTGGGCCTTCAGCAAATGGGCCAAAAATGCCCTACAATATCATTAGTCGAATATATAATATGATCATTCCAACTAATAAGAGAAGTGGTTTCAAAAATCTACTCTCCAAGGAAAATGAAAATCACAAAATGTAGAAAATCATATGTAATTAATTTTTAGTTGCGCACAAACACAATTATATTGATATTAAATATTTTGGTAATTACAAAAAGTATAAAGCAACCTTTTTTTTGTTATTAAAATATTTTTTTTTTTTGTTCTAGACACTCGCTTTACCATTTTCGTATTTACAAAATTTATAAAATAATTTTTTGCAATTAAAACGTAAACACACAATCCGATATAATTAAATCTGCATAGGAAGCTTTGACAATGCCTCTGGGACGGCCCGGCTGAGCATTAATGTTATATCTATATATCTTATTAAAGAAATAAGTTTGTTATTATTGTGGGATAAATTTATATAATAGAGTTCAATTGTAACACAACTATTGAAATAAATATAATATACTAAAGAAATAATTTTGTTATTATTTTGGGATAATTTTATATAATAGAGTTCAATTATACCATAGCTATTGAAGTAAATATAATATATTATATTTACAAATAATTATTTATAAATAGTTATTAGATATATTATATTAGTTTTTTTACCATTAAATTAACTGTAGATCATGGATATAATAGACAAATCATATTTTACAAGAAACATCCACACTTTTTATATATGTATAGAGATAGATTATGTTTGAGTTTAATTTTATGATTATTTTTTAGGGTTCACCCCACCTAATTAGGGTATATAATTATTTTTTAATATTTAATTTTCAAAGAAATGAATATTTTGGTTGATTAATTTAAAAATATGATTTATAATTTTTTAAATTTCAATCTTTGGTAATGTGACTAGTTGATTATGTTATAATTAATTTTTATTTTTTGTAATCTCTCTTATGAAATTTGTAAATTCGACCGTGGAATACGGATTAGAACACCAATTTTGGGATAGAGGATCTCATCCCCTATATCAGAACCTTTTAGAAATCTTGAAATATTTAATAACAGGTTCGGTTGACGTGTGTTAATTTATACGACGTATCCCCAATTTTTCTATTCATTGAAATGTTTGGTTATGTAGGAAAAACCACACCCATCTAATTTTGCTTACTCCACAACTTACCCTCTCCATTACAAGAGATTATGTAAGGCAATAACTTACACATCCGTCAAATTTTGATTTTGGAGGTTTGTCTCAATGTTTACTCTTACCATAAATACAGCCAACATCGAAGCATCACAAATTTCTACTACAATATACATATTATAATTTCAAAGATGAAAACTAATTCATTTGTGCTACTGTATGGAAATATACATAAAAATCCAACTCGATTTACGTGAATTTTTTTTTTTTTTGAGTTGGGGAAAGAGGGGAGCGATACTGTTACATTTGATTATAGATTCATAGTTATTTTTCATCAAGCTCCTTGAGGCGCATCCATCCAAGAAATATGATTCTCTCCAATTTTTATAGAAGTGTGACAGTTAATGCTAGTGAGAGAAGTTTGAGGGATGTCAATCGACAAGGGAAAATTCTACCACACATGCTCGGGTTAGTACCTTAATACCACTCGGATCATGCCACATCAACATTTTTTTTAAAGCACAAAAACAAAGAAACTGTGGTTTCGAGACAGATTCTGAGGTTAATCATCTGATGGAAAGTCGAAAAGCTTATCAATCGTGTTCATGTCGACGAGCTTGATCCATGAACAGCGTTCAACTTCAGCAGAAATGTGTGTAAACAAGCCTGCAATTGAGGAAGAAGCACAAGATGCAATTATTATCTCTCCAACTCAGAAACATGAAATGCAGATACACATGTGCTTCAATCGACCAGCTTTTCTTAGTTTTTCGCATTTCTACAGACATGGCTAACGTTGTAGAAACAAACAACATTCGACATTCAGAAGCACCGCATCATATATACACGATGATCAGCAATGCAGAAAGAGCTGAAAAAATCAATTTCCACAGTTGTAAGAACTGCTGCTTCATCTCCTTTGTTTAGGCATCTGCACATCATGTTCTTAATAATCTTCATGTTTTTATGATTCAATCACAGAGAAAATAGCATTGGATTGGATTTTCTTGTTGCAAGAGATTCATTGGGACTGAACATATCATCATTCATGTTTCAGAAGAGATTCTGGAGGAATCTGTTCTTGATGTAATAATACTTCAACTTCATTCTAGAGTTTAAGCCTTTTAGTCCTGTACTTAACTGTGTCTGAAAATAGTCCTATTAAAACAAAAGTCTTAATCTTGAGCAGTTTGCAGTATAGAGAGAAGAAGCATGATTGATACAAGAACAGAATCTTTCCCTGCAAATTAAATGTTGAAGTTATTTATACAATTTTGTACAAAAAATGTCAGATCTCAAAATTGCAAGCATGATCTTCAACACTTTTTGATTATTCTCTGAAGTGCTTGCTTGATTGCACCAGCTGATGCACCTTTCACTCCCTTGCTCTGCACATCATACAGGAACCAATATTTAGATCATCCCGATATCGTTCATAACAAAGTTCGAAAAAAAATAAATTAGAACTCTAACTAAATTATTTGAAAAGTTTCAACAAACTTATGCTAATCTGATAAATAGATCGATCATATATATATATATATACCTTGGCGTTGATAGACAGGGAGAGAATTCCATCAGTATTGGAAGATTGAACAGATTGTGAATCCAAATTTAGTTGTGTCAAAGCTTCCATAACTTCAAGCAATACACACTGTCTCCAAGAACATCTCATCTCTATCAGCACATCCTTGTCTGTGATGCTGATAGTTATACTATCTGTTGAGGAACTCGAACGACCCCTCTTGTTTTCACCGGCCATTTTCTCCGTATCACAAGATTTTCTCTTGTTTCCCAGCAGCTTCGTGATGCTGCCAAACTTGCTATGGCCATAATTGTCAGAAGTCCTCTCAATGGAATCATGAGCCTTACTTTGTGTTGTTGACTCTCGTTCCGTTGCTTCTTTGTAAGACTCCAGATCTTTCACCTTTCTCTCGAGCTCTCTCAGATACTCGATTGTATGATCAAGTATTGACACTTTGTCAACCTGCAATAACAAAAGTGATGAAATCTTCTTTCAACAATGTGTTTTCAGGAGAAGGGCTAATCTGAAAACCAGAGATTTAGGTACCTTGCCACCAGATGGAACTAGTGATACAAGAATGGAGAATCTCTCACTTATTTTCTCTCTCCGTTTCCTCTCAGACAAGACGTGATTTCTGTCGACTTCATCGGCTTCTTGTCCAGAATGGTCATCACATTTGTCCTTCTGTTTGGCAGATTCAATACGGGCATTTTCGTGCATTCTAGCTACTTCAAAAAGTACTTTCTTTAGTAACCTTTGCGGTGACAAAATCTGGGGCAATCGTGAACTCAATTTTCTGTCTTTCCAACTGATAAAACTCGATTCTTGTTTACCATTTCTGTTAGGGCCTAGCATCAGCTGGTGGGAGCTCTTCAAAAGGCTAGAAAGCACACTCTGATAATGGACATCGCTTCCGTTGAAGCCAGGTGGCGATTTCTGCTGGTTGCATTCTTGATTGACAGGCATACAGTTATCACTCGTCTTCTTTCCATCGAGTTGTTGGACTACAGTCACCGGATTTCCTTGTGTTTGAGAAACACAATCACTAGAACTCGTGGAGTTGTTCAAACCATTGCTGATAGCATCATCCTTAAATTGCCAGTTTTGCAATTGGGACGCCTCCCCATCAGCCCCGTCTGCTAAACTCGATCCCTCTATTAGTACGTTGTCTGCAAAATCATCCGAACTGGTGTCAGGAGAACAAACTTCCACATCATCAAGATTGTTTTCAGGATCATTAGCATGGTCGAGCACTTGATAGACAAGATCATGGTTGGGATTGATGACAGTATCCGAAGAGCTCTCCAAGAATGATGTTTTTATATGCTGAATCAGATTCCGATCCTCTGCAACCTTCAACGAAGCATATTCACAACGAACAACATCAATATACATATGAAAATCTGTTTTGAAGTCATTAGACAGAAAGTAGTAATTTCACAGCGCATACTAGTTCAGTTGTTCCCAGCTCAACTACACCTCCCAAATGCGGAAAGCACACTACTGTCTGCAAGTTAAGAACATGGATGTATGAGCACTTAACTTTAATCATGTCAAAGTTCAACGGTAAACAATCTTAGTGAGGTATCGATTTCAGTATTAGTACCTGTAAAGATGCACTCTGGAAACAGCAACGTTTGTCCAGCAGTTAGCCATAATGATAGAGATAGAAATGAGAAGCAACGGGCATTCAGAAAACATTCGGAGCAATCCCATCGAAGGGCATAATCAGATATTTTGGATAGACAGATAAACAAATTGGAATCCTTTCACTTACCTTAGCAAGCAAAGAGCGAGAGAAAAGTTTGGTGTCTGCAAGATGAGCATTGCGTAGCCAGATTGTATCATTTTTCGCAAATGACCTTCCAGGCAACCTTCCAATTCCAATCAAACAACATGATGAGTGTTCTTCAATGATTAAATGGTGCCCCAATTACATCAGTCAAATCGAAAAATTTTCACTTCTTGAAAACAAGAGCAAATTAGTTGTTTTGCCTATAGGAAGAAAAGTTCAAGCACCAACTTGGAAATTCAACATAAAATCATGTCCAAACTCAAACAACAACATAGCAACAAAGTACTCGTGCAACTCTCAATGCATTAAGTTCACACAGCAGCTCACAATCAATGGACATATAAGTGTTCTTCGTTGATTAAAAGGTGTAGGAATTACATAAATCGAATCGAAAATTTTCACTTCTTGAAAACAAAATCAAATTAGTTGTTCTATAGGAAGAAGAGCTCAGTCTCCAATTTGGAAGTTCAACACAACAACAAATCACCTAGCAACAAAAAGCTCTCATCAAAATCTCAATACATCTAGTTCACACAGTAAAAACTCAAAGCCACGAAGCTGAAACACCACAAATAAACAAGGATTGCTGCAGAAAGAAAGTACCCTTGGCCGACATTGAACACGAAAGACATGCACACCAAGAAATACCACTCCGTGTCGGTGAGATCTTCAGGGGATAATGCAGCTGTAGGCCTTTTAGGTTGTGGGCTGGTTTCACCTAATGACAGGGACTCAAACAATTCTCTTAGCTGATCACTTCTCTGCAAGCCCAACGGATCGGAGTTCAACTCGACGGCCTGAACTGTTTTCCTTGTCTTAATATCTCCATTGTAGTACCCTTCACCCCATTCCAACGACCTAATAAATTTCACATCGTAAGACAACTATGAACACTATCTTCACAAACCTTATCACCAATAAGTCAACGCAGAAACAAGAATCCTTAACTAAGATGTACACACAGTGATTCCCAATACTATGCTTTCTTGATATGAGAAAAGGAATCAACTAATGATCCAGATTTGGAAAAAGATTCAAGTAAGCCAACAAAGCGCATCAAATCAGATAAATGTAAATAAATCTGCATTGATGGAGGATTATTGTACAGTAAATCAAGAAAGTTTCTCAAACCTCGTACAAATAAAGGAACCCTTTTTAGCAACCACGGAGAATCAAAAAAATCAACACCACACAAACACACACACACACACACACACACAAAAAAAAAAAACAGAGAGAGAGAGAGAGAGAGAGAGAGAGAGATTAAAAAATCAACACCACACAAGAAAAAGTAGGAATTCAAGGTATCCAAAAGTTGATTTTTCTACTTTTTGTGAAAGTAAAGATAAGAACTTTACCCTGATTGTTTAGCAGAAAATGACCAAAAAACTGCATAGCTCCATTGAATGCTTCGAACTGCCAGAGCAAGCTGATTTCTTAGATTATCTGTCACACCCTTTTGATTTGCAGTAGCCATTCTTGAACTCTGGCCTTTTTCTGCCTACAATATACAGAAAATTCACATTTAATAATGAATAATAATGCTTAAAAAAAACAAAGGTGCCAACTTTGAAGCTGACCATTTCTAATTGAAACGACAATAGCAATAACAAGGCTGCTACACATACCAGAACTAAATTATGGCAGGAAAAAAAAAAAAAAAAAAAAGAGCTAATTAATGCGGACCACAGCTCTGAATCCCGATTGATTCGATACAAGCTGGCCAAAAATGGTACTAAGCAACTAGTCAAAGTCTCCCAGAATAAGTAGATTTGTACTTGAAAACACTACTTCGTCGGATCGATTGTTTATCTTAGTACACTCCGAAGTATTTTTTTGGTGAAATCGAGAATCTAAGGCTTCATCAAATGAACCAAAGAGACCTTGCGAGGTCGATTCTCGAACTTTTTCTTTTCTTTTATTTTGTGTTTCTTTTTCTGTCAAATGCAAACCTCTTCAACATGTAAACAAAAAAGCATGGGTTGAAATATGGACTAATGGCGTCATGTGGGGATAAGGGGACCATGGGGTTCGGTGCTGGGGGGAGGGGGATTAACTAAATACAAACATTTGTATTAGACTCATTCATAAAGTTAATGTTAAAAAATTCTATTATACATAGGATGTACATAAATTTATATCAGCAAATAGATATTGTCCAAACTTAATTTGATTTGGAGAAAAATATCACTTATAGTATTCAAAAGTTTCACATTTATTTTATTGAAAAATACTTCCAAAAAAATAAAAAAGAAAAAGAAAAAAGGAGGCAGTGCTATTTTTGTAATTACTATTATTGTATTATTTTGTTAAAAAAATATCACTTATAACATTGAATGGTATTATCCGTCGTGTGCATGTACTGCATTCGGAGCATGTTTCTAAACTCTACATTTAGAGAAGCCAAATACTCGGAATCAAATGCCCCACTTGTATGACACTATTAAATTAAAACTTGAAAATAATATACTCGGAATCAAATGCCCCACTTGTATGACACTATTAAATTAAAACTTGAAAATAATATATTTTGATACTTGAATTTTTCAGTAAAAATTATCTCAATCTTTAACTATTTATAATTTATAGTCCCGATGGGGATCGCCTAGTGGTGGAGTGAGATTGCTTGAAGACCAAAAATCACAGGTTCGAATCTCCTCAAGACCACAGGTCGGGTGTGTGAGTAAAAAAAAAAACTATTTATAATTTATAAATATACTAACTTTAAAGCTTTTAATAAATTTATGGGTTTATAGGCTCAAATATCGTAACTTTTACACCTTTTTTATTTTTTCACACAACGTTTTAAATTTTTATAATAATTCAAAAATCTTATATTTTTGTTGCAATTAAGTCATGGGTTGAAAATTAATTTGAGGTTGCTTAAATTTTTTATACACACGCACTCTTAATCTGATATGACATAATTTTATTTTGTTGTGATAATTTTTTTAAAATTTCATAATTATAATTTCTAACAAATAAAATTATACATATCACATTGTGCACCGCGCGTGAAATATTCTAGTTTAATGTATGTCACATCAAATTAATAGTGAACAGAAAGGTATATTATAATTAAAAAATGAATAATACAAAAATTTCTATACTTCAGGAAGTTGTAACTAAACTAATTTTATTTTATTGTAATAATTATTTGAAATTATTCATAATTATAATTTCTAATAAATAAAATTATACATATCAGATCCGTACCTTGCATGGGAAAGGCACTCTAATTTAATTTATGTTACATCAGATTAAGAGTGAACATGTGCAAAAATTTAGGCCGCGTCAGATTAATTTTCATTATTATGGCTTAATTTCAATAAAAAAGATAAAGTTTTAGCATTATTACAAAAATTGAAACGTTGTGTGAAAAATCAAAAAAGGTAAAAAAAAAAGATCGTGATATTAGAGCCGGTTAACCTTAAATTTATACATAGTCCGATTTTCGATACATAGTCCATTGATCCATGTGTGTTTTCGCATCCTGAAATATTTGTTAAATTTTCAAAGATGGGATATTAAATTATAAATAATTAAAATTCATGAAATTTTTATTAGAATTCCCAAAATTCATGTTTCAAAATGTAATTTTTCCCAAAATATATGTAATTAAAAATTATATAACTTTATTAATGAATAGTGATGCACCCTATTTGTTGTTCAATTGAAATTATTCAATTCGAATGGTGTTTTTCGTTGATATTATTAATAAATTAAACAATATATTATTACAAAAGACAAATTCAATTGGATTGATCTTTTATTTCAATTGCTTTTATTTAACTGAAAAAAGAAAAATCATGAAACTCGAATTCAACACGTCTTTTTTTTGTAAAATAAAATGAATCTTCGTCCCTTGGATGTATTGGGGAAGTCATTTTGATTGCTAGTTGAAGTGAAAGTGGGGGAAAAAAAGGAAAAGAGAAAAGAAAGGGTGGAAAAACAGTAAGAGACGTGGGCTGATTATTAATTAGTTAAAGAAGAAAAAATATTGACAAAGATAGCTAGCTAGTAAGCTAGGCTTAAAGAAATTAAAGATGAAATTTTGAAATTAGACGTGGAAATATTAGATGCAATTATCATCACACATGGATCACTGCTGTCGTGTTACCATTGAAATTATTTAAATATGATAGTATTAGTTGGACGTAACGAACATCATTAATAAAATAAATCATATTTTACTGCGGCATGTGGTAATAGTTTATTCAAGGCTCCACCTTTTCTGATAGTTTTAGTTTATCTTACAATCAAGCTCCATTATTTTATTTTTTTAACTGTCGTTTATTCACGCAGGTGTCGGGGTAATTCTTCATTATATTTGATTATCTCGTTTGCAGCTTCAATTTAACTTATTAGATTTTAACTCTACTTTTGACTGCTAATTAATATTATTAAGCTTACTTTTGAACTCAGTACTTTATTTTTTTTATAAATTATTTCACATCGTAATAAATTCTTCCCAGTTTTATTAAGAGTTTATTAATTATTTTTGAAGTGTTGTTTCTTACAAAACGTAAAAATATCTTGTTATAAAACAAGCAACCGAAAGCGGAAAAAACTATGAAAAATAAAAACACAAAATGTACATGGTGCGGCTACAATCGGTTTATGTTCGTTTATATCTTTGATCAACAATAAGAGTACAAAGGAATAAATGTTTAACTATGTGTCGAATACAAAGTATAAATTTGGGTAAAATATAATATTACCCACAAATTAAATTAGAAATCGATCCCTAAATAGGATATTTCCTCTTAATTACAGGAGACATTTATACAAAACCCTAGCTACTATCAAATCATTTCAGGCCAAACATCAAAATATTCGGAATTATAAATTACGCCACGTTAGGTGTGCATACGAAATTATAATTACGTTATTAATTATTAACATAATTCAATTATGTTATTGTACACAATTGTAATTTAATTCTTATTTCTTTGTTATTATGTTTTATTTTTATCTTTTTTCTTTGGCCGTTCTATTTAATTTTACACATCATGAACAAAAAAAAAATCAAATAAATATAAAAAAAATACATTGCATATATATTTTGATAAATATATACACACACACAGTCGCATTTTGTATGAGACAAACAAGCATGTATTCTCTAGTTAGAATGTAGAAAAATAGACAAGAAACAAAGGACACGCCATCAATAATAATAATAATTTCACATGTCATCAAATGATATAGTATGATGTAATAATAATTAATATGACGGAAAGTTGGACCCGGATGGATGGAAAAGTTATTTACAACTTCTTTTATTTGATCTACTATAAAGTCCTAAATATATATATTTTAATTCAAAATTAGTTTTATTTTAAATCCCAATGTATTCGTAAGAGTATCAGAGAATCAACATATGTCAAAGTATTTGTTTGAAATTTTATTTCTATCTTCTCTTAGCTTCGTTCACACGCATATTACACACACATATATATACACATGTATCTATACTGCTCAACTAACACGGTTAGGAGCTCTAGAATATACCAAGATCTACGGCTAGATGTTATACAAGAAAATTACAATCAATGGCTATGATGTTGATCCGATGCTATTGTATGTGAGTGACGCAGTGTTGCCACGTCAGATGGTCCCAAGCGACAGCAGGAACCGTGATCCAATGCATGCAGTCGCATGATAGCCATCTTTATTTTTGCATGCAGCAGCCCATCTTTATTCTTTGCATGTAGCACGGCAGCATGCAATAATACACTCAACACACCCCCTCCCCCGTAAGCTTGACCTGGTGAAGATCACCAAAGTGAAGCTTGGACAAAAGATCACAAAAGCGCGGTCCAAGTAAGGCTTTGGTGAAGACTTCCGCGAGCTGAGAAGCTGTAAGAATAAAATGAGGCGCAATGAAACCACGACAAAAGTGTAATCTTGAAAAATGAAAATCTAAATCCAGGTGCTTAGTGCATTCATGAAAAACCTGATGTTGTGTTATTTGAATGGCGACTTGATTATCATAGAACACATCAATAGGAGTGGAATAAGAGACAGAGAAAACATCTAACATGAAGGAGACCCACAATATTTCTCGGACAACATAGCTTAAGCTACGATACGCTGCCTCAACTGAACAAAGAGAAACAGTGCTTTGCTTCTTGCACTTCCAAGAAACAACGCAAGCACCAAGAAAAATACAATAGCCAGACAATGAGCGTCGAGTATCAGTACATGTACCCCAATCGACATCGCAGCAGGCCTTGAGATTAAAAGAATGATAGACCTTGTAATAAGGGCCAAGAGAGTGATATCCCTTAAGATATTTGAGCACATGCAATGCAGCATTCCAATGCACGATGAATAGTCGATTAATGAATTAGCTCAATTGCTAGACAACATGAGAAATATCCAAGCGAGTAAGATTTAGATAGAGAAGCTTGCCTACAAGGCGCCTGTAGGCATCAACTTGAGGAAAGAGATCATTGTGTTGTGTTAAAAACAACCCTAGGGGAAGAGGTGCGGCTACAGATTTGCAGCCGATCAAACCAGCAGAAGAAATCAAGTCTACGATGTATTTTCATTGACAAAGAAAAGCACCAACTGGGGACCTAGCTATTTCCATGCCTAGGAAATACTTAGCCTCTCCAAGGTCCTTAATAGTAAAGGATGTATGCAATGCTTGTTTTACTTCAGAAATGTTGTCTAGGGAAGGACTGAGCAACAAAATGTCATCAACATACACAAGGAGAGCAATAAAACTATCTCCAGCCCCTTTAGTAAACAAGCATGTATCTGATTCTGATTGAATGAAGTTTAGAGAAAAGAGACAAAAAACTCTAAATTCCACTCCTTGGAGGCTTGTTTAAGTCCATATAAACTTTTGGTAAGCTTGCAGACAACCATTGGCTTCCCTTTGGCATAACTTGGTGGCAACTGCGTATAAATCTCATCAGATAAAGAGCCATGTAGGAAGGCATTGTTAATATCAATTTGATGCAAAAACCAAGATTTTTGTGTAGCCAGGGCAATGAGCAAACGAACTGAGACAAGCTTAGCTATGGGAGCAAACACCTCATGGTAATTGATGTCAAATTCTTGGTTATAACCTTTGGTAACTAACTGAGCATTATATCTCTCTATGGTGCCATCATAATTTAATTTCACTTTGTAAACCCACTTGTAACCTATCACTTGCTTGCCAGCAGGAAGAGGCATAACCTGCCATGTATGATTATCCTTTAAGGCCTGCAATTCTTTATTCATGGACTCTATCCATTCTTTGTGTTTGTGGGCATCTCTGTAGTTCACAGGTTCTTGAACATACTGTACATTGTACATGTAAGAAGTATAAGAAGGGGTAAGACTATCTGAAATCAAATATGGGAAAGTGGAAGGAGTAACAAGACTTGTACTATGTTCCACTGAAGAATGTGAAGCAAAATTACAAATGTAATCATCAAGATAAGTTGATGGCTTAGAAATCTTATGACTGGTTCTCTTGGTAACAAGCATAGTCTGATGTGACTTGCTAGGCACAGAGTGATCTGAGGTAGTAGAGTCAGGTAAAGAGGAGGATGATATAGTGGAAGGAGGAGAGAGAGTTATGTCAGGTAAGAAATAAGAAGGAATAGAATCCTCAATAGGAATAAGATCTTGAAGAAAAGAGGAAGTATCATCAATGAATGATGTTAAAAGAAGTAGTGTGATAGAATTATGTGTCTGCAACGGAAAGATAGAAGGAAAAAATTTAATATCCCGAGGAACACAAACCTTTTGAGATGACTATTCATATAATAAAGATCATTTGTTGTGTGCAGCAGGACATAGATACACACATTGTAAACTTCTAGTGCTAAATTTTGTCTTGAAAGGTAAAAGATTTACCTTATAGACCAAGCATCCAAATGGATATATCTCAGTAAAAGAAACAGCCTTCCCAAACAGCACTGCATAGGAGTTTGCCACTACAAAACTATAGAAGATAGTCGATTAATTAAAAATGTAGCAAATAATATGGAGTAAGGCCAAAAATAAGAAGGTAATTTACTTTGTAACATTAGTGATCGACCAATCTGCAACATATGTATGTGTTTTCTCTCAACTATATATGCCATTTTGTTGAGGGGAGTAGACACAAGATCTTTGATGAATGATACCATGGTCTGCCAATAAGTCTTGAACTTTCTGGCCCACAAATTCAGTTCCCATTATCTGATCTAAGAATATGAATGTCTTTCTGGAATTAATTCTTGATCATAAGCATAAATTGGCACAGAATATGCCACACTTGAGTCTTGCTTCCAAATAGAAATGTCCAAGTGGCCCTTGAATAATCATCAACTATAGTCAAGACATATGGAGTGTGTGTAAGACTATCTCCAGTATATGGTCCCCATACATCAACATGGATAATCTGAAATAACATCTCACTTCTTCTACCCAGAGTAAGAAAATGCTTTCTTTGTTGTTTGGCTCGATGGAAAATATCACAGCATTCCAAGACACTATAGTTTGCATCTCTGTACCTTTTCTGAAACAACTCTATATGCTTCATTGTGATAATAAAAGGATGTCCAACAAAAAAATGCATTTCTTCTAAAGTTGGCAATGTTGCTGCATTTACAGTAGTTGTATGCTGATCATCTTATTTGACATTGTCCCTTTCATCTTTCCAATGCTAAGTGTAGCACCAGTTGTCTTGAGCTGCACTAAGCAGTGTGTTTCCAAGAATACCACTCTTCCGTTCAAAGATTTTGTGAGTTGCCCTACTGAAAGTAGATTATGGGTAAATTCTGGTGCAAACAAGACATTAGTCAACTTAATATTGGATGCGATCTGAGCATCTCCTGCCATAACGGCCCAAAGGCTAGTTCCATCTGGTAAAAATATTCTGAGTGGATTGCTTAGCTTTCTGAGGTTCGTAAGGAGGCTAGCTTTGCAACACATATGATTACTAGCACCGGAATTAACAATCCATTCATCCTTTCTTATCTCGGCAGAGATGCCAAAAGCATAATGGCCTTAGTATTCCATAGAATCTGTACCAAACTCCAACTCTGATATGTTAGCAGATGATGAGTTTCCACTATGACCTTGAGATTCTCCTTTATTCTGGCTCATGTATGAAGCAAATTGCTTTGCTACCTCAAACTTAATGACCTTTCCAATGTCTGGAAAAGATTCCTTTGTAGATGTTGCTAGAGGAGCTGTATCTGGTCCAACATTATCTTTGTAACCTGCAAAGTTAGCTCTGTCCTTTCCTTTATCTTCCTTAAATCTTTTGTACCACTCAAGTACTTCTATGACCTCAAAACAGTCACTCCGCAAATGTTCTGTCTTTCCATAATGATCACATTTTAGTTTTGATTTCTTTTCCTTGGTGAGTTTCCTTCAGAAACCTTCTTTCTTAAATGATGGCCTTTGGTTTAATGCACTTTGCTCTGCTCCCTTAGAATAGTGGGATGAGACTTGCATTTGCTCCTCTACTTGTAATACCATTGAATAAGCCTGACTGACATTAGGAAGTGGAGTTAAAATCAATATCTATTGTCTTATTGGCTCATACACATCACTAAGCCCCATAAAAAATTGCATCATATGTTCTTCTTCCATTTCTGCCTTAATATCTTCTGTTGCATCACATGTACAAGATCTAGAGGTTTTGAGCAAAGCCAGCTCATCCCAAAGTGCACTTAGATTGTTAAAGTATACCAACACAGATTGTGTATGCTGGGAATATGATGCAATTTCCCTACGTAGTTTATACAAGTGAGGGCCATTTCTCTTCCCAAAATATTTGTGCAATTCATCGCATAACTGCCTTGAAGTTTCTAGATATTGAAGACCTCTAGATAATTCTTTCACAACCGAATTACATAGCCAATTGAAAACCAAATAATCCACCTTAATCCATTGCATGTGATCTATAGAATCCGATCTAGGTTCTAGCATACTACCATTTCCCTAGTTTGTTCCTAGCAAATAATGCACAGTTCACAGCTGTAGAAGTTCTTTCCATCAAACAAATCGGTGGTTAACACCATTCCAAGGTGCTCATTCGGAGCAACATATAGTTCATCATTAGCTAGCACGCGATTGTGTGTAATTTCATTTCTAATTGGATTAAGAACTTCCAAACCTCTTCCTCCATGATTATGCGAGTTTGATTGCATATTTGGTGATTCTGAATCTGGTTGTGCACTAGTTGCGCCACGCTCAAAGTTGAAGCCAATATTTTCACCCCGAGCGTTCCTCCATGAAAATTTGTGATTTCCTTTCGTCGTGGATGCCTTAATTTGACACACTCAATCAGTGAATGAATTGAAATCAATAAGATCACCCAAAATTCATCAATTGTCGACTCTTGATTGTTGGGATTGTATATTAAAAGCATGTCTTTTATGTATATAATTATGAATGAGAATAACATTTACATATTTTGTATTTATATTAATAAATAATGCAAATCGTCTTATACTTAGTATTGAAGATAATATGGTGTGTGGAATGCACACAGAAGATCATATTATCGGTTCCTTATAAAGTATGAGAAGAGTTCACAACCTAGATGGAGTTAGACGAACCATCGGTATAGTTGTAGTGTGATTTAGAATAGTCTATCTTGGCTATGGAATCATACTAGTTCACTTTTGTAGTGTATTGAACTGGATCGCAGCGAGATAATTCTTATGGACTGACAACACATAAGAATATAAATCTTGGATACTCATAATTCTTAATCCTTGTATAATAGTAGACATGTATATTTTAATGTGCATTACTTTAACCAATCAATGGGTGAGATTTTAATTAAAGAATCAATAACTCGATAGATTGGGTAGTGGCATTTCTATATATGATAGGTTACTATTTATATAAGAAAACTGTGTCTCGATGCGCCGAGTTGATGATGTCCCCTGAGGAGCTCAAAAAGGATTATCATGTTAAATCTTACAAGTGGATTATTTTTAATCCAACATGATAATAAAGGTTGAGTGGTACCACTCAAGCATAAGCAATTAATATTGAGTTGTCAGTATACTCGATTTAATTAATGGACATTCGATATCTTAAACATGGGGAATTAATTGAGTTAAAGAAGCCATATCCATAAATATGGAATTAGGGTGGTAGTGCAATATTAATTCTTTAGTGGATTGAATTAATATTAATGGACTTAAGTTATGTTTGGGCTAGACATTGGAACTTAAAGTCCATTGGAGGCCCAACCCTAATTTTCTTCTAGATCCCTATTGTAGCCCTACATATATCTTATGAAGGGAGAAGAAAAATCCTAGCCACATAGGTGAAAATTTCGAAATCCTCTCTCCCAAAATGATAGACTTTCAAAAATTCTATTGTGAGGGTTCTTCGTCTCCAAGCTTCTACAAGGTCTAGAGAATCATCGCCCACATGGCGTCTGGATCAAGGTTAGGTTATACAACATAAGATCATGGAGTGGATAACATGAAGAATGGTGGAGTTGTAGATTTTATATCTATATCTTCTCAATGGTGTCGCTCCGATTGTAAGGTAATCAATAATCTCTTTTTTCCGTTGCGCATGAGATTTAGATTCGGTTTAAGCATGCAATGGGATGTTGGATCATTTGATCAAAATGTTTTTCTATCAACACACATCCAAATGATCCTCGGTTCGATCAATTGGTATCAGAGCTGAATTTAGGCTATGTGTGGTGATCGAATTCTCATGCGTATTTTTCAAAAATTTACATGCTTTGTGGTTGGAGATATAGAATTGCATAACTTGGTTTTGCAGGGTAATTATTCCAACTATCATGGTGTGCATGTATATTTAATTTTTTGAATTTTATGGTGCATGATTGGTTTTTGATCGGTTTGATCAGTTTTTTCTCCATGAGAAAATCCATGAATAGATTAGATTTAATTTTGTATCAAAATTGTATATAGTCTACTGTTTTGAGTTGTATATGTAGTTTAGATCTAGTTGTAAATTTGTTTTTGTTATAATCTTATTATGGAGGATTTTCATCTATATGGAAGAGGTACAAAGAAGATGGCAACTAAGAGTCCTAAACAAGGAAGGAAATCACTCAAAAGATGGAATTTTCGGAAATTCCCGAGAGCAATTTTTCGTCAAAAAATGTTTCTGGCGCTTTTCTTGCAGAGGCCATAACTTTTGACTCGAGACGAACCACGGAACCCATGACCACTCAAATCGAAGATCTTTGAAAGATCTACGTGAATGCAGAGGACAAACAGGAAAAATTGGTGCCATGATAGTTGGAATTTCTTATTCATTTTCGTGGTTATATTTTTTTGTTTGTCTAGCATGTTGTGGATGATTTAATTTTGTTTTGAACATGTCGTGGATGCCTTAATAACCTTGGATTAAATGACTAAGTGGGTAATAAGATTTAATTTAAAGATTTTATCTCAATTATTCATAAGTATTAGTTTATATGTGAAGTAATCAACATGCGCGTTGGTAATGGGCCAACCTCCATAATGGATGTGTTGCATTACAAGTTCACTAGTTTAAACTAAATGAGATTTAATCTTAAAATTATAGATATCTAGTTGGTCTCCATAACTAGTTTGTATGTAAAGTAGTTGACATGCGCGTTGGTAATGGGCCAACCTCCATAACGGATGAGTCAATTATAAGTTTACTAGATCAAACTTCTAAATGATAAAAATTAATAATATGAAGTAATCAACATGCGCGTTGGTAATGGGCTAACCTCCATAACAGATGTGTTGTATTACAAGTTCATTAAGTATTAATTTAATAAGTTATGGTATACACTTAGATGCAATTAATAAATAAGTTTCCAAATGAAGCAAGTTGTTTTATTAATTATAGGACCAGTTTAAAGGGTGCCAACTATTAGTTTAACTTGTCATAAGGTTAAGTTGACTAGATGGTGAAATTAAAGGTTTAGAACCTACTTGAAAAATGTAAGTGTAAACGTCCGCACTAACGTGGCTTACATTTATGTGATTCAAGGTGTTGGAGGATGCATTTATATATTGTTTGAGGTTACAATATATTTATGTCATCAAGAATGTGATTAAATGTATGTTTACATATCTTATTCTCTGTTTTCATAGTGTTATTTCAACCCAATTATTTTATTACTTAAAGATGTTTACTTGTATGTCCTAATTATAATACTTGGAAATGGTTTGGATGATTGTTCGGATTGCAAAGGAGTATTTAAATACTCAGTAATTAAATGTCATCATCTTCAGATGCTAACTTTAGTTAAGATGAGATACATAGTCATGAAAGCGGTTAAGGCAAATGAGATGATGTAGTGTTACATTGTAAAATGTTTTGTATCATTAGCATTAGGCTACGACCACTGTTTTGACAAGAATATGAATCTCTAGAACTCTTCAGATACTAAAGTAGAATAGCTAGACGAATTGCCATTAAATACTTGGTAAAAATCACCACTACTGTGGAGACTCTTGTAAAAGATCATATACTCAAAGAGATTAATATCTAAGTGGGTGGGAGATTTTTGGAGTTGAAATCAAATGGGGAAACCCTAGTTGATTTCATTTCTCAAAGCAGTTAAATGTCTTAATTGATATAGTATGATTGCTTATGTTGTTGAAAATATTTTATCTTCTAGACCAATGGAAGGTAAGAAGACAAATGAGATTTTTAATAAAAACATAAAAGTTTGGCAAAGAATGACATGGAATATCAAGTAGCTGTGAAAAAGCCTCAACGTCTAAAGCTTTAAAAAAAATGCAATCAGTGAAGAATAATTGGAAGACATACTGTCTCTTCTCAAAAGGAAGAACATTAGTTGTGTATCCTATTCACTAGTAGTCAAGACATGTTTAGTGGAGTATACTACCAGTTCCGGATGGGTAGATATTGAGACCACTAATCATGAATGCATTAACATGCAGTGGTTTTGAAAAAACCGGTTGACTAAGTGATGGATTACAAGTCTTCATGGGCAATGCTATGAAAATAGTGTCTATTGTAGTGGGAGTTTTAATGGAAGAAATATGATTTGATTTTGGAAAAATTGTCTATATGTGCCGGGATTTAGAAAATTTATTTTCTAAATCATGTATTTTAGATATTCAGTTTCTTTTGATAACAAGTTCATTATCAAGAAAAGATGAACTGTTTTAACTATGGTGGCACATTAGTTAACAATTTATGAACCTTAGAATCTTATTTATCCATCGACAGTGCAATAAATAATTCATTATCTAATTTTAAAAGATAAACTTCACAATTGAACCAAGCATATCTTTAGCATATAAAGATTGTTCGGATATTTTACTTTGGTATAATTCGAAAATTGATAGAAGATGGACCTCTGGGGTCATTATAAGTTAAGTCTTTTCCAATCAATGAATTCTACTTGGAGAGTAAAATGACCAATGTGGCTCTTCAAGGCCACGATATAATTAAAGCTAAAAGATAAGTTAGAGATGGTTCAAATCTGATTTATAAGAATCCATCATAATCTAAGCAAGAGGTTATTCGAATTTTGTCTATTTAATTCGACTTTTTTCAAATTTTTTATACATTTTGATGTATCGTTAAAACTGAGTACTTTGAGATTTCAAAGAGTACAAAATTTGAATGAAGAAACATCATAGCACATGTATCTAAACACTTCAGTTTAGAAGGAGTGTTGCATGTCTGTTGAGATAATAATGGATTATTTATCAGATATTGGGAGTAAATCCCAAGTGATTACACCTAGAAATTCCTTAAATGGAATGGTTTAATGGTGTGGAAGAGTGAAGCCCTTTTAAAGATAATTAGATCGATAATGAATTACTTAATTTGTTTGTGAATATACCTTGGAAACTGTTACGTATATTCTGAAAGGAAATATGTTTGTTTGTAGGATATTCTGGATAAATGAAAGATTAATTATATAATCCTAAGAGATTAGAAAGTCACTACAATTGTATCTCATAGGAAGATTATGTAATAAATTAAGAGCCCATGAACAGTTTTTTGTTCTAAAGGAAATGAGATGAGAAATGTTGTTTTCGGTACCAAGTGTACAAGAGATAGATCACCAGTAACTGCACAAACGTGTCATAGAGAATACACAAGTATCTGAATTACTATATTTTAGTGGGAGTTTATTGTCCGTGGGAGAATCTTTAGATTTAAGTCCCAGACGAAGTGGAATTTAATTCCTAGTACTAAAATAAAGCAATTCTGATAGTATTTTGGAAAATTTAAATGTTTGGGAGCTTGCAGATCCACCCAATGGAGTAAAATCCTTGGATGCATGTGGATCAATAGACAAAAAGAAGGATCAAACGAGAAAGTGAGAACTTTCAAGCTATTTTATCCAGATTCTTTTGCCTAAGTCCTATCTTGTGTTTTATAAGATTGGAAGATAGATGTCAAGACGGCTTTCCTTAAATGGAAGTCTTGAGGAAAACATC
Source organism: Perilla frutescens (assembly GCA_026008535.1). Classification (NCBI taxonomy): domain Eukaryota; kingdom Viridiplantae; phylum Streptophyta; class Magnoliopsida; order Lamiales; family Lamiaceae; genus Perilla; species Perilla frutescens. The sequence goes on from BRKX01000004.1 coordinate 42,052,706, forward strand.
TACACAAAGCAACCAATGGAATTTATTGAGAGATGCCAAAATTATGTGATTTATAAATCTTAAGAGTTTTTAATTGTAAACATCCACATTAACATGGCTTACATTTATGTGACTCAAGTAAGCTTATAAATCCAAGTTCAATCATCTTTTGATCAAGAAATCTATCTTATGGATTTGATCAATGTTCGGATGAGAAAAAGGTGTATAAGAAGTGTGACGGAAGCATGGTGGAAATCTAAAGTACTATGCGTAGATACTATCTATATCATTGGGAATAATGAGAAAATACTATCAGACGTAGGGGCATGGTTATCCAAACAGTTAGATACAAAGGATTTGAGAAAAGCTAGATATATATTTGGGATCTAACGATCGCAAAAAAAAATGATATTATGCTTAACTCTGATATCCTATGTACATTAAATGTGATTTTCATTTGAAATGTTATCCAAGAAATGAAAAATCGACATTTAATTTGCCTTTTGGCAAAGTAAAATAATTTTAGTCTAACCATGTATGGAATACTTGTTTATGGTAAAAACATATTTTATAGTACCTGAAAAGGGCTAAAGATTATATGTGGATTTACCAGATAAATAGTTAGAATCCTGTGGGTTATACTAAATTTCCAAAGCAGAAAAATGACAAGAACAAGTTGACCTCTAGTTATATGTTTATCTTGGGAGTTAGAGTTATAACCGTAAAGGTTATATGACTTAGTAACCCTTTTATGAGCTTAAGTAGTGGTGCCTGATTTGCATAAAGTGTTAGGTACAATTTATTGTACAAACGCTTGTGCAGTTGCAAATTCAAAGGACTACGAGTTCATAAGTCAAGTAAATATATGGAAAGTACCGCATTATATGAGTAATCGTATATATAGAGGTTTTTGTAAATTACCAAGATCGCACTTATAGACTTCCTAGTTAAAATCCTCATATAATAAATGGGTTACATATCCATGTCATTTGGATTATTGAGGTAGTGGGAGTTGAATGCATGGTAAAATAAGGCAAGGCTTCAAGTATGATTGTCTAGTCAATTTTCTCATAGAATAAATGAATTGTGGGCTACATATTCATATTATTCGTGTATATGAGGAAATGGGAATCGGATACTTGAAAAGCAACGCAAAGCTTTAAGTATAAGTGGGAGAATTGATAGACACTGATATACTTAAAAGCAATGCTTTGAGTATAAGTGGGAGATTGTTGGGATTGTATACTAAAAGCATGTCTTTTATGTATATAATTATTTCTCTTTAATTATGAATAAGAATAACATTCACATATTTTGCATTTATTTTAATAAATAATGCAAATCATCCTATACTTAGTATTGAAGATAATATGGTGTGTGGAATGCATACAGAAGATCATATTATCGATTCCTTATAAAGTATGAGAAGAGTTCACAACCTAGATGAAGTTAGACGAACCATCGGTATAGTTGTAGTGTGATTTAGAATTAGTTTATCTTGGCTATGGAATCATACTAGTGCACTTTTGTAGTGTATTGAACTGGATCGTAACGAGATTATTCTTATGGACTGGCAGCACATAAGAATATAAATCTCGGATACTCATAATTCTTAATCCTTGTATAATAGTAGACATGTATATTTTAATGTGCATTACTTTGACCTATCAATGGGTGAGATTCTAATTTAAGAATCAATAAGCCTGATAGATTGTGTAGTGGTATTTCTATATATGAAGTGTTCCTATTTATATAAGGAAACCGTGTCTTGGTGCGCCGAGTTGATGATGTTCCATGAGGAGCTCAAAAAGGATTATCATGTTAAATCTTGCAAGTGTATTATTTTTAATCCAACATGATAATAAAGGTTGAGTGGTGCGACTCAAGGATAAGCAATTAATTAAATTGAGTTGTCAGTATACTCGATTTAATTAATGGACATTCGATATCTTAAACATGGGGAATTAATTGAGTTAAAGAAGCCATATCCATAAATATGGAATTAGGGTGGTAGTGCAATATTAATTCTTTAGTGGACTGAATTAATATTAATGGGCTTAAGTTATGTTTGGGCTAGACATGGTAACTTAAAGCCCGTTGGAGGCCCAACCCTAATTTTCTTCTAGATCCCTGTTGTAGCCCTATATATATCTTATGAAGGGAGAAGAAAAACCCTAGCCACATAGATGAAAATTTTGAATGGTGGAGATCCCTGTTGTAGCCCTATATATATCTTATGAAGGGAGAAGAAAAACCCTATCATGGAGTGGATAACATGAAGAATGGTGGAGTTGTAGATTTTATATCTATATCTTCTCAACGGTGTCTCTCCTATTGTAAGGTAATCGATAATCTCTTTTTTCCGTTGTGCATGAGATTTAGATTCGGTTTAAGCATGCAATGGGATGTCAGATCATTTGATCAAAATATTTTATTCAATCAACACACATCCAAATGATCCTCGATTCCATCATTGATACCATGTAAGAATATCAGAGAATCAACATATGTCAAAGGATTTGTTTGAAATTTTATTTCTATCTTCTCTTAGCTTCGTTCACACGCATATATTACACATATATAAAGTATCACTATATATGAAGTAAAGTATCACTAATTATATGTCAAAAAATATCACTAATATGAATTGAAATATTATCAACTATGAAGTATTTTCACATGCTAAGAAGAAAATAAATGAATATTTTCTACATAAATCATAATGTGGGGTTTTAATTTAGTTGATTCATTTCTCTCTGTTTTTTTTTTGGAATGTTTATTGATTCTCCAAACATCATGTATCACTATATATAAAGTAAAGTATCACTAATTATGTGTCGAAGTATAACTTAATATGAATTGAAGTATCATCTATGAAGTATTTTCACATGTTAATAAAAAAAAAAAAGAATTATTTTCTACATAAATCATAATGTGGACTTTTAAATTAATTCAAACAAATAAATGAATTATTTTCTACATAAATCATAATGTGGACTTTTGAATTAATTCAAAAAAAATATAATGTGAGGTTTTAATTTAGTTGATTCATTTATCTTCTTTATTTTTGGAATGTTTGTTGGTTCTCCAGACATCATGTATCACCATGTATGAAGTAAAGTATCACTAATTATGTGGCAAAATATCACTTAATATGAATTGAAGTATTATCAACTATGAAGTGTTTCACATGCTAAGAAAAAAATGAATTAGTTTCTATATAAATCATAATGTGGACTTTTAAATTAATTCAAAAAAATAAATGAAGTATTTTCTACATAAATCATGATGTGGACTTTTAAATTAATTCAAAAAAATTAAAATATATATTATTAAAAAATAAAAAAATAAAAAAGTGAAAAAACTAAAAAAAAAGGGAAAAGGGGGAAAGGGAGGGGGAAGCGAACCATTAAAAAAAAAAAAGAGGGACCACTTCATGGGTCAAATAGAGATCCGTCTAACGTAAGAGATCCGTTAGACTAGAATTATCGGCGACCACATTGTTGTGGTCGCATGCCACATAAGCAGAAAAAAAAATGGTTGAAACAAAAAAATTATGGTCGACCATCGCTCATTTTGGACCACATGTGGTCTCACTTCAACCATCCCTTTGGCCAATGAAATGGTTACAAGTGTCACCGTCCTATTGGCCAATTAATTTTATTTAAATTTATAGATAAAATTAGTATATTTTTTACTCCCTCCGTCCCATAATTATAGTCCACTTCCCATTTCCACACAGATTAAGAAATCACATTTAATATGTATTGGAAATATACAATTTACAATAATTATCCTATATTGCCCTTATTTTTTACTATACTAATTGCATTCATACTATATTAAATAGGGTTATATTTGTAAAAGAATATTTAAATACAATCCCAATTTAGAATAGGACTATAATTTTGGGACATCCCAAAAAGGAATAATGGACTATAATTATGGGACGGAGGGAGTATATAATATTATAAAAATAAATAAAAAATCTACCCAAATTTATATTTTTTTATTCTTTATAAATAGACATCAATTTTGTTATATTTCAACACACTTTAAAATTATCTATTTTTTTCTCTAGTTTTCTATATATCTAAATAATAAATTTTTATTTTATGTAATTTTAGGAAATACTATTTAATGAGTGCGATTTTATTTTTTATAATTTTATAAAATGTTTAATTAATTTGTAATATTTTTGGTATTGACTATTTTATCCGAACAATATGTTGTAATTTATGTTATTAATTTAGTTTGGAATATTTTCATTTTCTTGTTATGATTATAAATTTTTATATTATTTTTATTACAAGTAATATTTTAATTTGAAAAAAATAATTATATATAATGGTGTGGTTGAGTGGTCATGGATAAAACATGTAAAATAGATGTGGTTGGGTTGGATGAATATTGATGATGTGGAAGAGAGAGAAATTAATTAAATATTGAAGTGGTTGAGTGGTTGGAGTGATTTCTGATATTGGTAGTCTTAGACGATCTCACAAGAGACCACCACGTGCTTTTTTTATAAATATTACTGAATTACGCAATATTCCCACCTAGAAGACTTATCATATATTACAGAATTGACACTACCCCTTTTAAATAAATCTAGACCATAAATTTTTATTAATTGTATGATGTGAGATGAGTTTCTAGTCCTGACATTATGGTTAGTTTACACTATGTATAATCATTCCCTGGTGTTGTATATGTCTATCTCGTGGGTCAAAGTTTAATATAATATTCAATTTACTATTTAACACTTTGTGTAAGATATTTTTATTATCAATCTTAATAATCATATGACATGCGTACAATTTTTGTTAGTCTACACATTTTAGCGTACACGTTCTTGTGGGCACAATTTATGTGTCGGTCACCTCACTAATTTTTATTATAAAAATAAAAATTATTATGGCATAACTAATCATAATTAATATTTCTTGTTAGAAATTAAAATTTTTAAAAATTATATATTCTAATTATGAAGTACTAAAAATCAATTATTAAATGAACTTTAAAAATTAAATTATAAAAAATAATTATAAACACTAATTGAGTGGAATAAATCATAATTAATACTTATAAAATTAAACTAAATAAAGAAAAATAATAAGGACTATTGAAGTGGTTTCCACATGGGCGATGTCCACAAAAGTAAGTAAGCTAAGTTATATAAGATAACAAAACTCGACATACATATATTTTAATTATGTTTATGATGTTTAGTGTTCTACATGATTATATTGTATTTTAGTAAATCAACTTCATTCTAATGACAATACGGATTTGAAGTTTCTAAAAATAATATTATTAATTTGTTCATTTTCAAACTTGTGTCATCGTGATAATTGACTTTATAAATTTTTAATTAAAATATTTTTTGACATTATTTTTAATAATTTAAGGTTTGATTACAATTTAACTCCCGATATTAGGTTGGAAGCTTTTGATAATTACAAATTAATTCTTAACGTTTGAACGTTTTAATATAAATAACATAATGTTTGAATAGTTACAAACAACAAAACATAACCCAACGTTATAAGCAAAAATGTTATTATGGTTTTCTTGGGCAAAAAATTCATTCCATTATATTGGTTGTCAAACTCACTTGAGAGTAAATGTATCTGAAATCGACTTGAAGAACATTTTTATTGAAAATATTGGGGCGTTTAAATTATAACGTTCAAATGTTGAGAATTAAATTATAATTATTAAAATATTGAGACCATTTTTTCTTAAAAAGTTCAATTGTTGGAGTTAAATTATAATTATTAAAATGTTACTCGTTTATGTTGAAATATAAAAAAAACTGAGAATTAAATATTTGTGGGATATAAAATCTGATTTGATTTAGAAAGTGAAAAGGCCAGTTTCGTTTTCAAGAGGAATATTATATTGGGCCCAAAAGATTATTTGATTTAGAAAGTTAAAGCCGCCGGGACCATTAATGCAATAGTATCGAATTTTAATTAATTATCTGTCATTATTTTTCGAAGGCAACCATCACTTCAGAAGCCTAATATTAATTAATTAAAAATTCCGACGCCGACACTTTTGTATAGTTGTTTTATTTCCAATGCCTACAACATACTACATTACATTCTCCCTCTCCCTCTCATGAACAATTGAACATTTATTGATGTACACCAAGCTGATTTGTGAGTGGAAAGAGTTGGCAAGAAAGAGAGGAAAATGGAAGTGAAATTAATTCAATGAACCCCTTTCATTTTTTGTGGCTGACAATTTAATTAGGTTTGATAAGTATAATGGGCCCACATGTCAACAAAAATTAATTTGATTTCGCGGCTTATATTTATTGTTGGGTATCTAGCCTAGCCAGGGATTCACCGCTTGGTTCCCGAACCCGTTTCTGTCCCCTTCATAGTTGCTCAAGTAACTTGAACTCAATCTTGGTCTTTCTCTCAATTTCTCTGCACGATTAACTCTTTCTTCTTCTGTTAACTTCACTAACTACAAGCAAAGGAAACAAACAATCAGTTATGAAGCACAATAATCAGTAAATGAAAGATTCAAAGATAACAGATGAAGATGAAGTAATAAAAGTGAAATCAGAAATTGAGAAGTGGGAAAATCGTGTCTAAAAGACACGGCGGCTCAGATTTTCCCACGGCGGCGAGTAGAACTTCCGGCAACAACAAGACCCATACCACAAAGGGGAGGAGATGGATCTAAACACGAAGCTCTCACACACAATGCCACTTAGGAACCCGATGGACAGGATTCCGACAAAGTAATCGGAAGGGAATAGCAGAGCTCTTCTAAAAGATCAGAGATGTGAAGCTTGATCAGAGAGTGAGCGGCGGGAGAGCTTAAGTAGAGTGATTAGGATTAGGTTTAGGGTTAGGAGTAATAAAAAAGGAAAGTGGGCTGTAAATAGGTATTGGGCCCAGAATGGGCCACAAAGAAATAAATAAAGATCATGGGCCAACCCACCACATATCCACCTTTGGTCCATTGATCTTTATGTCACCAAGGAAGTGCTTGCCTTTAAACGGATCATCATCATAGTCTATTTTTACTCTTATCTATCACAAAGACAAGATAAGAGAGGGAGAGAAAAATACTATGCGTATTAAACTCAGTCTCAACACTAGAGACCAACCCAATTTTAGCAACTTATCTCAAGCCACTTAGTGACTATCCTTGATAGAATTGCAACCTAGCACAGAACCAACAGGGTAAAATAACCAACAGACAGGAAACAAGAAATCCACAGAGGCAGATAGGGTATCCAGCCACTCAGACTAGAGTACCACCCAAGAAAGGCACATAACAGAATTCAACCAAGATCAATGCTCAAAGATCTTTTGCAGGCCATCAGTTTTGCAACTGGGAGGCACTTAGTGCCCATGTCTACAGGATTGAATTCAGATGGAACTTTATCAAGTAAAACATCGCCTCTTTCCACAATATCATGGATGAAATGAAATCTCACATCAATGTGCTTAGTTCTATCATGGAACATAGGATTCTTGCACAATTGAATGCTAGATTGGCTATCAGAATAAATAAGAGGTTTATCATCAATGAATTTAATTTCATATAGCACACCATTAAGCCAAATGGCTTCTTTTACAGCCCCAATAGCAGCAATGTATTCAGATTCAGTAGTTGATAAGGCAAAAATACTCTGTAATTGAGACTTCCAGCTAATGCATGCACCATAAAGGGTAAACACATAAGATGTAGTTGACTTTCTTTGATCCCTATCATTTGCATAGTTTGAGTCAACATAACCAACACATTTAACTTCATCAACTGCCTTTGAGAAGGTCAGACCACTATGCATAGTGGATTTTAAGTACCTGAGAAACCACTTAAGTGCTTCCCAGTGGGGTAGACCAGGATTTGCCATGTATCTACTCAAGCATGAAACAGCATATGCAATGTCAGGCCTAGTGCTAATCATCAAATACATTACAGAGCCAATGGCATTAGCATATGGGACATTTTGCATATCATTTATCTCTGAATCAGATTTAGGTGATTGATCTTTACTCAACACAAAATGAGAAGCAAGGGGCACATTGACTGGTTTACAGCTTTCCATATTAAACTTTTCAGAACTTGATCAACATAGGCAGATTGATACAGCAAAATAGTGGATTTTTCTCTGTTTCTTTCAATATTCATGCCAAGGATTTTCCTATCATCACCTAGGTCCTTCATATCAAAGTTGGCACATGTGCATTCTTGCACATGTTTCACAGTTTTCAAACATGGACTAATCAAGAGCATATCATCAACATAAAGTAACAAGAACATAAGAGTGTCAAATTTCATATAATACAAGCAGTGATCAAATTTGCTTCTGATAAAGTTCATACTTTGCATGCATTTATCAAACTTTATGTTTCACTGCCTAGGAGATTATTTTAGGCCATAAAGGGATTTCTTTAGCAAACACACATGCTTAGGAAAAGTTTTATCAACAAAGCCCTCAGGCTGATGCATATAGATGTTGTTTTCAAGTTCACCATGCAAAAAAGCAGTTGTAACATCCATTTGCTTAAGTTCCCAGTTAAAATGAGTAACAAGAGCAAGCATAATGCGCATTGTAGTGAATTTTACAACATGAGCAAATATCTCATTATAATTAATGTCTTCCTTTTGTGTGAAACTCTTTGCAACCAATCTGGCTTTATACCTCACATTATCAATTTCATGTTTAATTTTAAATAGCCATTTGCACTCAACAACAGAACAATCATCAGGTTTTTCAACAAGTATCCAAGTATTGTTGTTATACAAGGATTTGATTTCACAGTTCATAGCAGCCAACCATTTATCAGATTTATTTGAATTCACAGCTTCAGTATGAGTACTAGGCTCAAATTGATCAACATTGCTGAAAACATTGAAAGCATATAGGGACAGGTTATAGTCATCATATCTGGCAGGTAATCTCACATTCCTTCTTACCCTATCTCTAGCAAGTTGATAATTATTCAGATTCTCAGGTTCAGGAATGGTTTTTGGTTCATTCTCAGTATTAGAACTTGTTTCAGACTCAGACACTGTCATATTATTAGTTGGTTCATCATCAACCTCATGATTAGACACAGAATCATCTTCATTAAGATTATCAGATGCATGCTCAAGATCATTGACATGTAAATCATGATTTACAATTTCAGTTTCAGGTTGCAAAGGAATCAAATTATCCATATTATCCACCTCAGTTGGAACAACAGGAGGAGTAAACATAAACTCAAACATGTTCTGATCCAGGTTTTTCAGTTTCTCCACCTCACTTGGAGTAGCATAAGGTGAGGATTCAGGCAAACAAGGGAAATCATGCTCATTAAATATAACATCACGACTAACACAAGTTTTGAAGCCAGGGACACTTCTATCCCACAACCTATAACCCTTCACACCTTCAGGGTATCCTAGGAACACACATTTCCTAGCTCTAGGATCAAGTTTACTTAGTTTTTTATGCACATAGGCAGCACATCCAAAAATTCTCAAGTTTGACAAACAAATGGGTTTATTCAAGAAGATAGATTCAGGTAATTTGCCATGCAAGGGCACAGAGGGAGATTTGTTAATAAGATAGGTTACAACCATAAGAGCTTCACCCCAGAAGTGTTTAGACAACCCAGATGCAACAAGAAGGCTTCTAACTCTCTCAAGGAGAGTCCTATTCATTCTTTCTGTCACTCTATTTTGTTGTGGAGTGCAGGGCACAGTTTTATGCCTTATAATTCCTTGATCAGAACACCAATTATCCATAGCATGATTACAAAATTCAAGTCCATTATCAGTTCAGATGCATTTAATTTTCCTTTTTATTTGATTTTGGATTTCAATAGCCCATTTAGAAAACTTAATAAACACATCAGACTTATTCTTCATCAAAAACACCCAAGTTTTTCTAGAGAAATCATCAATGATTGACAAGAAAAACAAATTTCCACCATGGGTGGGTTCTTTAGCTAGGGCCCAAACATCAGCATGCAAATATTTAAGTATTTCAGTGCTAACATGCTTCCTAGGATAAGGCATTATAGCAGGAAAAGAAGCTCTATGATGTTTTCCCATAACACATGGTTCACAGAAAGATAAGCTAGACACCTTATCTTTACCAAAAGCACCTGATTTATGCAGAATATCTAAACCTTTGTTGCTCATATGCCCTAGTTTAGCATGCCACAGAGCAGTTTTATCCTCTTGAACCACATTGACAACAGGTAAATGCACATATTGAGCTTGGACAGCATATAGATCACTCTTTCTGGGTGCAGTGAAATAAAGCATAGAGTTCTTCTTAAATTTGAATCTCAAATAGTTCACAGAGCCATCAAGCATTTTGTCAGCAATTTTTAACACAGATAGCAAACTGAATTTCAATTTAGGCACATATCTGACATCACTTAAGGTAAGCATGCTCCCATTTTCAAAGATATCACCTTTTCCTTATATTTCATAGTTTTGACCATCAGCAAGAGCAACATGTCCAGAGTTCATGTAGTACAGATTGTGAAACATATGCTTAAAAGGAGTGACAAAAAGTGCAACCAGAATCAATGAGTCATTCATTATTTAACACAGTTTTAGACACATCATTAGTGTAATTGATGAACTGAAAATCATAAGCTTCATGCACCATATAAATACCATCATCTTCATACACATTATTGGCATGCTGTTTAGGCTTATAATTCCCATAACCTTTATTTCTTTTAGCTTGTTTGCATCTATTTGAAAAATGACCTGATTTTCCACAATTCTAGCAAGTTTTCCTAGGTCTTTGATCATAATTTTGATTTTGACTTTAATTTTGAGTCTTATCAAACTATTTTTCTCTTCTGTGTCTTTCAGCAGCTAAAACACCGGGATTTTCACCATTCAAGGGCTTATTAAAATTGTGGTGAGGATTCCTATTATTATTCCTGTTAACATACATAATTTTACCATGCAAATGCTTGGATTTCAATTTCAGCTCATTTTCTTTAGCTTTTAAGCCAGTTACAATCATGTCACATGTGATCTTTGACCCACCATATTTCAAAGCAGATTTAACCTCAGCAAAAGACTCTGGAATAGACCCTAACAAAATTTGAGGGACATATTTCTCAATAGAATCATCACCAGCAAGTTTTTAGTCTTGAAGTAATTTACTGAAATCATCCATATTGGCGTCAATATCTTTTGAGGCATCCATTTAAAAAGACATAAATTGTGTTTGTAAAGACCATGTAGACTCTTCAGAAGTAGCAGTATACAAAGAAATCAAGTTATCCCACAGATCTTTGGCACATTTATGATGAGTGACTTTTCTAGCAACAGTACTACTTAAATTTAGCAAAATAGTAGCCCTAGCACTGTCATTCATATCATGTAATTTCTCATCATCCACATATTCATTTATTTTAGTCAAAATGGCTTTATTAATCTTTTCTTTAACCAAAATGCATTTAATCTTAGTTTTCCAATCCTGAAAATCATCTCTGCCATTAAATGGCACCATATGCAGATTATTCATGATTATTTGCAATCACAGAAGCAATAGGAAAGCAAAACACCAAACAGCTGCCCAAAAAACACAGAAAAACACACAAAGAGCCAGAGATTTGCCTTTCTGGCCAGAGAAACAAAGCAAAAAGGGGGATAGAGTGCTGAGGCTAGCCCAGTTCTCAGCACAGATTTATCTGTGGAGCAAGAATTCACTCAGGAAAGCCCCTAGGCTTGTTTTCAACAAGAACTAACCAGGAATCAGAATCAGTTCAACAGAAACTCAAAAACCACTGAGTTTCAATAGATTTCAAAGAATCTCAGTAACCCTCAGAAACAGCAACAAGCATAAAACCACGGAAGCAGAAAATAGGATCGCAAGATACCAAATTAAAATAGGGTTACAATCCAGGGCAGAAAACTAAAAAACACAAAGCACAAAACCCTAGAGGCTTCTACCAGCAAGCAACCCGAGCCTATAAACTAGGAAGTTTCAGAGTTCTAGCCGCTTTACTAGAGCTGATTCTCCCAGGTAGGGGAGAAATCAGACCTACCTAGTTCCTTGCTCGTCGGGAGTGAATCGGCGCTACCAAAATGGCAGCGGGGTGAAGGAGATGCGGGTCGGAGGGTGCCTCGGATAGGTCCTCGTGGCTCTGATACCACTGTTGGGTATCTAGCCTAGCCAGAGATTCACCGCGTGGTTCCCGAACCTGTTTCTGTCCCCTTCACAGTTGCTCAAGCAACTTGAACTCAATCTTGGTCTTTCTCTCAATTTCTCTGCACGATTAACTCTTTCTTATTCTGTTAACTTCACTAACTGCAAGCAAAGGAAACAAACAGTCAATTAGAAAGCACAATAATTAGTAAATGAAAGATTCAAAGATAACAGAGGAAGAGGAAGTAATAAAAGTGAAATCGAAAATTGAGAAGTGGAAAAATCGTGTCTAAAAGACACGGTGGCTAAGATTTTCCCACGACGGCGAGTAGAACTTCCGGCAACAACAAGACCTAGACCACAAAGGGGAGGAGATGGATCTAAACATGAAGCTTTCACACACAATGCCACTCAAGAACCCTATGGACAGGATTCCGGCAAAGTAATTGGAACGGAATAGCAGAGCCCTTCTAAAAGATCAGAGATGTGAAGCTTGATCAGAGAGTGAGCGGCGGGAGAGGTTAAGTAGAGTGATTGGGATTAGGTTTAGGGTTAAGAGTAATAAAAAAGGAAAGTGGACTGTAAATAGGTGTTGGGCCCAGAATGGGCCACAAAGAAATAAATAAAGATCATGGGCCAACCCACCACAACAGGTTGAGCCTGGAGTTTCCAACGATTTGGGAAAATCGATGAATAGGTCATTGGTCAATAGTTCCATATGCGTTAACTTCCACAACAACACTTCTATGAACATACAAGAAACATATTCTAAGAACAAAACTAGAACAAGTTCTACAATCACTATCTAACACTAAGATAGTACAAAACAACTCCAAATCCTAAACTTATACTTCAAAAATCTAATCTACATACACAAAAAAAATCATCATCTTTTCGGTTGATCAAAATAATATGAAAGATGTTGAATAGAATGTAGAAAATACTGAAGTAAACTTCAGACTCAAGCTCTGAATTTTTTCACAATCTATGGTGATATTTTTCTCTGTTTAGGTATCATCTTCAGGAGTGGAAACTGTTGGTTTTGTATACTAGAAGACCTGTCTTTTGTATACATTATTGATAATGGTTTTATGATGATATAGAATGAATATTATTGCAGTCACTGTTTGCATTTAAATTGTTATATTTATATGCATGTTCACTATACTTACATTGTAGATGATATGGTGTGGGTAAACACATGGTTAGATCATATCATCAGGTTCCTTGTAATGTATTAAAAGGCTCACGGTTTAGATGGCACTGAACCTGCTATCGGTACGCCGTAGAATAATCTGATAGTTAGTTTGTCTTGACTAACTGATTATTCTAATACACGGTCAAGTGTATTGAGGAGGATCTACTTAGGATTCTATTCTCTATTCTGACCTTAAATGAGAGAATAAGAATCCACAGAGTTCGGGTTCTTAACCCCTATGTGTTGGCAGACATATACGTGTAGTGTTTGCAGCTTTGATTTATCAAAGGGTGAGATTCTTTCATAAGGATCAATAATCTCGATATCTTGGGTTGTGACATTTACACTTATGATGGGTTGTGCAATATATAGGGGCACCGTGTCCTGGTGCGCCAGTTTGATAGTGTCCCCTTGAGAAAATGCAAGTTCATGCTGAAACCCTGCAGGTGGAATTTATTCCGTGCATGAGTAAAGCTTGTGTGGTACTACTCAAGGATAAGATATTAATTAATTATAGCTGTCAGAAGCTTACATAATTAATTAATGGACATTATATCTTAAACGCGGGGAATGGCTGGACTAAAGGAAAAAACATATTCAGAAATATGTATTAAATTGGTAGGTCAGTATTATTTCTTTAGTGGAATAAAAATAATACTTAATTTATTTAATAATATCCTAAGTTTATTGGATATTGGAAATTAAATAAATTAGCAGGCCAATTTAATATTCTTCTAGATCCCTGTTGTAGCCCAATATGACTTTAATGGACTGGAGATAGAAAAAGGGATAGAGGCCCAAACCCAGTAGGGTTGGGACACTGAAATTTCGACCAACTCCCCTATAAATAGGGAGGTGGGGGACGAAATTTTAAGAAGAATAATTAGCTCCTCTTGTGTTCTCTTTATCTCCACAGATTCCATACCGATCTAGTAGATTTCAGCCCACCCTGAAACTAGATTCAGTCCGGGAATACAACAGAAGATCAAGGAGTGGAATATCACAGTGGGCGCCGATCATCATCATACACAACAACAAGATTAGACCTTTAATCTTTTCCTCCACCCGTCGTTTGATTTGTAAGTCATTTTTTCGATTCTATGTTTCCGCTTTAGTAGAATCATTTAAACCGGATTTGCATGTTAATTAAACTCGGTTAATTAAAACATATGAGATGCATGAATTTATGATCTACATGACATTAGGATTAATGAACATCCAATTAGATCCTGCGGTGGTTCAATTCGAAAAAACCCCAACAACTGGTATCAGAGCGGGTTTTGGCACTGTTCTAGATTTAATCCTAGGATTAATTCGAAATATATGTATAAATTTGATGAAATATTTATGTTGCTTAAATTTGGGATGATATTTGACGTTCTTCAAATTTTCAGATTTATTTTATGGTGGTTGTCGAAAATTTGGAGTTCAAAATTTTTGAATTTTGATGTATTAATTTCCCTAATTTGTTAATTAAAATTTTCGACACTATGTATTAAATTTGGATGGATTTTTAATCAACATTAAAATTTCCAGATTTAATTCTAGTGTGGTTCGAAAATCATGGTGATTAGAATTGGATTTGGTGATTTTTGATGTATATCAAAGATTGTCTGATTCTAATCTAGATAGGTTTAAAATTAGAATTTTAAATTTGGTAATTTTTGAAGTGGATCAAAATTTCCAGATTTTTAATTCTTGAAATTTTCGAAACCTAGCTATGTTATTTGGAATAGTTTTTTGATTAATGTCAAAATTTCCAAATGTGAAATATAGTGTAATTTTCGAAATTTTCATAAATTAATTTGGATAAGATTTTGATGAAAATCAAATTTTCAGATTTATTTATTAAGGTTGTTCGAAAATTATGGGGTTGGATTTAGATTTGATGTTATTTGATGTATATCTTAATTTACCTAATTTTAATCTAGATAGATTTGAAAATAGAATATTAAATTTGGATGAATTTGAAGTGGATCAAATTTCCAGATTTATTATTTGATTATTTTCAAAAATCTTGTATTAAAATTGGATAAGGTGATTTTGGATATATACAAATAATTATCAAAATCCAATTGTGATAAGATTTTAAATTTGGATAAGTTTTGGAAGATTTTGGATTGGAATCAAATCTCCAAACCTTATCCTTGAAGATTTAGATTCTTATGGATAATATTTGGATTAGATTTTTGATTTATATCAATATATCCAATTATTATGTAATTAGGGTGGTTAGAAAATATTAAATAAATTTGGTGGATAATTATAAATAATTTCCAGATTTATTTTAAGATATATTTTCGAAATTTAACAAGATTTAAATTGGTGGATAATTATTTTAATTTCCAATTTTTATCTTGTGGATAATATCGAATTAATTAATTTAATTAATTGTAAAATTCGAATATTATTTAATATGTCATGTTTGGATATCATATGTTATTTTATGCTAATCATGTAATTGTGATTGTTGGATTTGTAGACTGACTTGTTTGCAGGGTTACCGACTATCATGGCTCCTTAATTATGTGATGTATGTTTTAATTTATGTTGGATGTATGATGGGCCGTATGCCGGTTTGGCTACGTGATTTTAATCCATGAGAAAATCCATGGATTAGGTCTAGGTTTTATTTTATGTTGTTTTAATGTAATAGAAATAAAACTGTTAGACCAAGTTATTGAGTTGTAATTTTATTCTAGATGTATTAGTTTTTTCCTTTAAGGAATAGATATTCTATATTGAATAAAGTTTGAAGATCAACTCAAAGAAGGAGAGTAGTACAGCTCAAGAAAGGAAGTATCACTGATTCACGTCCCGAAATCCTAATTAGAGCTAGGTTTTCGGCGAGGCGCAGTGATAAGGGCGGCGGCCATGCCCAAGTTTCCGGAGCTGACTTTCCAGTTTTATCTCATTCAGCAACATGAGATATAAGCCATGATAGTTGGTTTTTATTATTATTGCTTATTATGTTGTTTGAAGCATGCAATGGTGTTTTATCATTTTATGTGATGTTTGCATGTTTTACAATGGGATAAAATGAAACCTCAATCTTAAATAACTAAGTGGGAGAGATTCATACCAAAGTATGTAGAAATCTCAAACGGTCTCCATTAATCTGGTTTAATTGAGATGTGATAAACATGCGAGTTGACAATAGGTCTTCCTCCATAACGGATGTGTTATATCACTGTTATCTCTAGAAATTAAACTCCTTTATCAAGATAGTTGTAGAACACTACTGGAACAAACTGACTCCTCCAACTGGAGCAGGGAGTTCGAAATAGTGAACTTGGTGCTAAGATGATGGTGTTCACACTTAGGTGTAATTTATTAATAAACGTCCACACTAACGTGGCTTATTAATTTGAAGGTTACACGACCGTGGTTATTTCCGACTATTAATTTACTTGTCATAAGGAAATTTGACTGGAGGTAAATTAAAGGTGGTTTTACCTGTTTAAGGATGAATTTTATAAACGTCCACACTAACGTGGCTTATAAGAAACATTTTTAAAATGTCGGTGGATTACATATAATTTTTTGAGGTATACGATTATATGTGAGTATCCTAAAGTTTGTGACTGTACTGCATGTTTACTTTTCAGTTATTCTATATCATCATGGCACTCTCAAACCTGTCCACTATTCTCAAAGAAAACAAGTTAATCGGTGAAAATTATAATGAATGGATTCGAAACCTTAATCTTGTTCTCACTGTGGAAGGACACAAGTTCGTACTTGAAGAAGTATGTCCTCAGAAGCCAGATGAGGGTTCTGACGAAGCCCAAAAGGTTGCATATGATAAGTGGGTTAGGTCCAATGAGATGGCGCGCTGTTACATTCTGGCATCTATGTCGAATATGTTGCAACATCAGCATGAACCTATGAAAACCGCTTATGATATCATGTACAACATTAGGCAGCTCTTCGGTCATCAGAACCGCTCGGCACGCCATTTGGCGATGAAGAAACTAATGGATGCGAGAATGTCTGACTCCACACCTGTTAGGGATCATGTTCTCACGATGATGGGGTATCTGGCTGAGATCGAGACCTTGGGTGGAGAGCTGGATGGCGATTCTCAAATCGACATTGTTCTTCATAGCCTGTCCTCGAGGTTTGAGCAGTTCAGGCTGAACTTTAACATGATTAAAAGGGATGTCGGCCTGACTGAACTGCTCATGGATCTTCAGGCGGCTGAGTTACTTCAAAAAGGAAATCCGGAGGCACACCTAGCTGAAAATAGGGCGTCTTCTTCCGGTACTAAAAGGAAGAAGAAGAATGCACCCAAGAAAGCTGCAGAGGGGGCGCCTAAGGTTAAGAAGTCTAAGACTAAGATTCCTCCCGAGGAATTTAAGTCAAAGACAAAGTGTTTCAAGTGCGGCCAGCCAGGTCACTGGAAGGCGGATTGTCCTAACAAGAAGAAGAAAAAGGGTACGTCTCAATCTCTCGTCGTTGAAACATGTTTAGCTACTTTTTCTACTCAGTCATGGGTAGTAGATACTGGAGCTACTGATCATGTTTGCATGTCTTTACAGGGGTTCCTGGCAAAAAGACAGCTGAGTGATGGAGAGATTTCAGTCTACATGGGCAATGCTACGAAAGTGGCGGCAGTTGCAGTGGGAGACGTAACCTTATCTTTTAGTAGTGATAGGATATTAGTTTTAAGGGATTGTCTTTATGTGCCTGGTTTTAGGCGAAACTTGATTTCAGTTTCTAAACTTTTTATGGATGGATATTCTGTTTCTTTTGATAACAAGGTTGTTATCTTTAGTGATAAATGCTTTATCTGTTCTGGCACATTGGATGGACATCTTTATTTACTTAATCCTATGTAAAACACTACGCAAATGCATTTACTGAATACATCGGTCATAAACCCTAAGAAACGAAAAGAACCTTCGGAAATGAATCAAACCTATCTTTGACATCTTAGGCTCGGACATATTAACCTTAAATGGATACAAAGACTAGTAAGCGATGGGCCCTTGTCTTCATTGGTCCTAGAATCGTTCCCTTTGTGTGAATCCTGTTTGGAAGGTAAAATGACCAAGCGACCCTTTAAGGATAAAGGGAATAGATCTGAAGAGGTACTAGATTTGATTCACTCTGACTTATGTGGCCCTATGTCAGTTCAGGCTCGAGGAGGATACGAGTATTTTATCACGTTCATTGATGATTACTCAAGGTATGGATACATATACCTGTTACGCCGCAAGTCAGAATCCTTTGAGACTTTCAAAGAATTCAGAGCGGAAGTGGAAAAACGTACAGGTAAAAGTATCAAATCACTACGGTCTGATCATGGTGGTGAGTACCTCTCGAATGAATTTAGGGACTACTTAGCAGAGAATGGGATTATATCCCAGTTGACTACGCCGGGAACACCACAGCAGAACGGCGTGGCGGAGAGAAGGAACAGAACATTGTTAGAGATGGTTAGATCGATGATGAGCTATTCATATCTGCCTATTTCGTTCTGGGGATATGCCTTGGAAATGGCAGCCTATATTCTGAATGTGGTTCCATCAAAATCAGTCCCATCTACGCCCACAGAACTTTGGACTGGACGAAAGCCCAGTCTTGGACATTTTCGGATTTGGGGTAGTCCAGCATATGTGCTGGATAAGGAAGCTGATAAGCTGGCACCACGTACGGATGTTAGACTGTTTGTTGGATATCCAAAAGGAACGAAAGGTGGTTTATTTTATAGTCCTAAGGATCAGAAGATCATTGTGAGTACCAATGCTCGATTCTTAGAGGAAGACTATGTAATAAATCACAAGCCAAGAAGTGAGATAGTACTCGAGGAACTTCGAGGGGAAAATTCGAATCTGACACCAACAGTACAAGAAGAGGAACCACAAATTACTGCACAACGTGTCACAGAAGTACAAGAACTGCCTCGTCGCAGTGGGAGGGTTGTACGCCAACCTGACAGATTCATTGGTTTGGGTGAATCTTCAGATTTCCCTGAAGGACTAAATGAATTGGATCCCAGGACCTACGACGAAGCAATCCAAGACAAAGATGCAGACTCTTGGAAAATTGCAATGGAGTCTGAGATTGGATCTATGGATCACAATCAAGTCTGGGAGCTTGTAGAACCACAAGATGGGGTAAAACCCATTGGGTGTAAGTGGGTTTATAAACGCAAGAGAGGAGCTGACGGGAAGGTTGAAACCTTCAAGGCAAGATTGGTGGCAAAAGGGTACACTCAGAAAGAAGGGATCGATTATGAGGAAACCTTTTCGCCGGTAGCCATGCTTAAGTCAATTCGGATTCTCTTGTCTATTGCCGCTCATTTGGATTATGAGATTTGGCAGATGGATGTCAAGACGGCTTTCCTGAATGGAAGTCTTGAGGAAAACATCCACATGAAGCAACCAGAGGGTTTCATTGCTAAAGGCCAAGAACACTTAGTGTGCAAGCTTAAGAGATCCATTTATGGACTTAAGCAGGCGTCAAGGTCCTGGAACATCCGGTTTGATGAAGTTATCTAGTCATATGGATTCGTGCAATGTCCGGATGAGAGCTGTGTGTACAAAAAGAGTGACGGAAACGTGGTGGCTTTCCTCGTGCTATATGTTGATGATATCTTACTTATTGGAAACAGTAAGAAAGTATTATCTAACATAAGGGTGTGGTTGTCCAAGCAGTTCGATATGAAAGATCTGGGAGAAGCCGGACACGTCCTTGGAATCAAGATAATTCGAGATCGCCAGAAAAGGATGCTGTGCTTATCTCAGGCGACATATATCGACACAGTGCTAGCTAGGTTTAACATGCAGGATTCCTAGAAAGGTTTTATACCTTTCAGGCATGGAATTCATCTATCCAAAGATATGTGTCCCCACACACAGGCTGAGATAGATGAGATGAAGAGCGTTCCATATGCTTCGGCTGTGGGAAGCCTTATGTATGCTATGCTATGCACTAGACCTGATATATGCTATGCAGTCGGCATGGTAAGCAGATATCAGTCTAACCCTGGACAAGGTCACTGGACTGCGGTTAAGAATATACTCAAGTACCTAAAAAGGACTCGAGATTATATGCTGGTGTACCGCTCTGATAGTCTAGTGCATTTGGGTTACACGGACTCAGATTTTCAATCCGATAAAGATCAGAGTAAATCTACCTCAGGCTATGTGTTTACCTTGGGAGGCGGAGCCATTGCATGGAGGAGCATAAAGCAGAAATGCATTGCGGATTCCACCATGGAGGCCGAATATGTAGCTGCCTCTGAGGCTGCAAAAGAGGCCGTCTGGCTCAAGAGCTTCTTCTTGGACTTGAGCGTGGTTCCTGATTTGCCTAGGAGTATCACGGTATATTGTGATAACTCGGGTGCAGTGGCAAATTCGAAGGAACCCAGAGCCCATAAGGCAAGTAAACACATAGAGAGAAAGTACCATCTTATACGAGAAATCGTTAAGAGAGGAGATGTGGCAGTGGTCAAGATTGCATCGGTGGACAATTTAGCTGATCCATTCACGAAGAGCCTTCCGGCTAAGACCTTCTACGGTCACGTGGAGAAAATGGGAGTGAGATGCAGACCCGGGGTTGCCGTTTGAGATTTTAGTTAGAGTTGGAGAGTTAGCCAGTTTGTTTTATATTTGAAAGACATGCTTCAAGTATAAGTGGGAGATTGTTGGTTTTGTATACTAGAAGACCTGTCTTTTGTATACATTATTGATAATGGTTTTATGATGATATAGAATGAATATTATTGCAGTCACTGTTTGCATTTAAATTGTTATATTTATATGCATGTTCACTATACTTACATTGTAGATGATATGGTGTGGGTAAACACATGATTAGATCATATCATCAGGTTCCTTGTAATGTATTAAAAGGCTCACGGTTTAGATGGCACTGAACCTGCTATCGGTACGCCGTAGAATAATCTGATAGTTAGTTTGTCTTGACTAACTGATTATTCTAATACACGGTCAAGTGTATTGAGGAGGATCTACTTAGGATTCTATTCTCTATTCTGACCTTAAATGAGAGAATAAGAATCCACAGAGTTCGGGTTCTTAACCCCTATGTGTTGGCAGACATATACGTGTAGTGTTTGCAGCTTTGATTTATCAAAGGGTGAGATTCTTTCATAAGGATCAATAATCTCGATATCTTGGGTTGTGACATTTACACTTATGATGGGTTGTGCAATATGTAGGGGCACCGTGTCCTGGTGCGCCAGTTTGATGGTGTCCCCTTGAGGAAATGCAAGTTCATGTTGAAACCCTTCAGGTGGAATTTATTCCGTGCATGAGTAAAGCTTGTGTGGTACTACTCAAGGATAAGATATTAATTAATTATAGCTGTCAGAAGCTTACATAATTAATTAATGGGCATTATATCTTAAACGCGGGGAATGGCTGGACTAAAGGAGAAAACATATTCAGAAATATGTATTAAATTGGTAGGTCAATATTATTTCTTTAGTGGAATAAAAATAATACTTAATTTATTTAATAATATCCTAAGTTTATTGAATATTGAAAATTAAATAAATTAGCAGGCCAATTTAATATTCTTCTAGATCCCTGTTGTAGCCCAATATGACTTTAATGGACTGGAGATAGAAAAAGGGATAGAGGCCCAAACCCAGTAGGGTTGGGACACTGAAATTTCGACCACCTCTCCTATAAATAGGGAGGTGGGGGACGAAATTTTAAGAAGAATAATTAGCTCCTCTTGTGTTCTCTTTATCTCCACAGATTCCATACCGATCTAATAGATTTCAGCCCACCCTGAAACTAGATTCAGTCCGGGAATACAACAGAAGATCAAGGAGTGGAATATCACAGTGGGCGCGGATCATCATCATACACAACAACAAGATTAGACCTTTAATCTTGTCCTCCACCCGTCGTTTGATTTGTAAGTCGTTTTTTCGATTCTATGTTTCCGCTTTAGTAGAATCGTTTAAACCGGATTTGCATGTTAATTAAACTCGGTTAATTAAAACATATGAGATGCATGAATTTATGATTTACATGACATTAGGATTAATGAACATCCAATTAGATCCTGCGGTGGTTCAATTAGAATGTAGAAAATACTGAAGTAAACTTCAGACTCAAGCTCTGAATTTTTTCACAATCTATGGTGATATTTTTCTCTGTTTAGGTATCATCTTCAGGAGTGGAAACTGATACTTATAGATCCCTCCAAGTCATAATAGTTTTCCTATGATTCCTCTTGAATAGTGGACTAATGTTGACTGCTTCCAACGTTGCATACTTGTCCACGCGTGAACTCCAACATTGCATAATTGCTGCATTAACCCACGACCAGATCATACCAACATGGAGAGAGATGTCATGGTTCCTGAAAAATGGGAAGAAACTTTGACTATTTCAAAGTCAAGTTTATTCACGATCTAAACTACATATATCCACTAATTCAAAACCAAATTACGTGGATGTTAGTGCAATATTTTAGCACTAACTGTTTTTCATTCTCATGATATTTATGGTGTTGGGGTTTTTTCGAATTGAACCATCATGAGATCTATTTGGATGTTCATTAATCCTAACTCATGTAAATCACATTTTATGTATGTGATATTAATTATTAACCCTAGTTGAATTAACATGCAAGTTAAAATTTTCAAATCTACAAAATTGTGGAAACATAGAATCAATCGAAAATTAAACTTACAATTCACGTTAGGTTGATCATGAGATTAAAGGTCTAATCTCGTTGTTGAAGCAGGATGGATTGGCGCCCCTACATAGTGCAATTCCACTCCTTGATCTTCTGATATATTCCCGGACTGCGTCTAGCTAAAGGTCTAGCTACAAGGGTGGGCTGTATATTTCTAAACATATGTGAATACTATGGGGATCAAGAGAGAACAAAAGAGGGGTTGATTTCTGTTACCCTAATTTGCGAATCCACATTTCTTATTTAAAGGGAAGTGGCCAAAAATTAGGTCTCCAAACCCTACTGGGTTTGGGCCTCTCACTCTTGTTCTATCTCCAATCCACTAAGGTCATATTAGGCTACAACAGAGATCTAAAAAAATATTAAATTGGTCTGCTAATTTATTTACTTTCTAATATCCACAACTTAGGATATAATTAAATAAATTAAGTATTATTTTTATCCCACAAAAGAGATAATACTAACCTATCAATTTAATACATATTTGTGAATATGATTTCTCTTTTAGTTCAGTAATTCTCCATGTTTAAGTTATAATATTCATTAATTAATTATGTAAGCTTTTGACAGCTATAATTGATTAACATCTCATTCCTAGAGTAGTACTACACAAGATTTATCATGTACATAAATAAATTCCACCTGCAGAGTTTCACATGAACTTTATGCTTCCTCAAGGGGACATCATCAATCTTGTGCACCAGGATACGGTGGCCGTATATAATGCATGACCCATCATATATGTAAATGCAACTGCCAAAAATATCGAGGTTGTTGATCATATCAAAGAATCTCACTCATTGATAAATCAAAGCAGTCGACATAACATCTATATATCCGCCAATATATATGCGTTAAGAATCCGAACTCTGTGGATATTTATTCTCTCACTTAAAGTCAGAATAGAGAATATATAGTATCCTATCGTGATCATTCTCAATACACAAGCTGATGTACTAAGCCCGCGGTAGGGGCAGGGTAGGCTGGGGTATTTTAGGCCCACCCCGTCCTGCTGGCCCATTTTGATAGCTTTAATTGTAACATCATTCCTAACAAAAACTATTAATGATCTATTTTCAATATGAGAAAGTATAGATCATAAATGAAGATATAATCGTGGAGATCACTAGATTTTGTGGGACGGATAATGAGATTTAGTTCGATTATATCAAATTTATTAAATTTTCTTCTAATTTTTCCTCAATTTTAATTTCGTCTGATCTAGTTTAATTTTATAATTGCTAATAAATTAGAAATTAACATTAAAAAATATATAAATTCTAATTATGAAATAATCAACCATAATAATGATTCACTAACTAAAAATTAAATAATAAAAATAATTATAAAAAATCTTAATTGGTTATAATCAAACTCTAATTAACAGATGTAGAATTAAACTAAGTCACACAAATTAAAATTGAAAAAAAAAATGAAAGAAGAACTAATAAACGTATTAAGGAAATAGATGATTTAATCCTCGAATTATGGATGCTTTATTTTAATTTTAATTTTAATTTTATTTCTTTTAGGGAAAGGATGTTTTATCGATCATATGTGATGCGACTAAATATATGTGAAGAT
This sequence comes from Perilla frutescens, assembly GCA_026008535.1. Classification (NCBI taxonomy): domain Eukaryota; kingdom Viridiplantae; phylum Streptophyta; class Magnoliopsida; order Lamiales; family Lamiaceae; genus Perilla; species Perilla frutescens. Next base: position 42,077,296 of record BRKX01000004.1, read on the forward strand.
ATAGAAGAAATTAAATAACAACAATACAATACTCAGGTGGAAATGCGGTCATTAATTGGTCAAACTAGATGAATGATAGGACTACCATTATCAGCAACTGGACAAACACCCCAATCGGGTAACCACCCTCAATATTTAATTAATTTCTCTCTCTTCCACATCACCATTATTTTATGCAACCCAACCACATACAATTTGATAGTTTATCAGCAACCACCCCAAACACTTAATCACAACATTATATATTATTTTTTTTATTAATAAATATAATATAATTAATAATAATTAAAAGAAATAATTATTATTATTAAAAATTGTAATAACATAAAATAACAAACTTTTATAAAATAGACAATATGATAAAATACAAAATAAACAAAACAAGAACATAAATAACAATAAACCAAACATGAATTGAAATAAACAAACGACGATTAAAATAGATGAAAAAAATATAAATTTAGTACTGATGGCCGAATTTTTGCCATATGTGCTCGATCAAGTCGTCACGAAGAATGACGTGAGCTTCTCGATTGCGAAGTTGTGACCTAGTTTTCATATAGCTCGACAAGCTTGCAATCCTCTCCGTAGAATAAATGGAGATCGTTTTCTTCTTCTTGATCTTCACTTCGTTGATTATTCTATCTACCTCGATCTTCTATAAATTCGGTCGGATCATGATAGTTTAGGTAAGTGCTCCTTTCATCCTCCACTATCATATTATGCATGATGATGCAAGCAATCATTATTTTTCCAATAATGTCACGATCTCAAATAAGACATGGACGTTTGATAAAAGCAAAGCGAGCTTGTAGAACACCAAATGCTCGCTCAACATCTTTACGGGCTGCCTCTTGATGTTGAGCAAATAATTGATGCTTTCGAATTTGTGGAGCGGGAATAGATTTGATAAATGCTGCCCATTGAGGATATATGCCATCAGTCAAATAATATCCCATATTTTTTTCTTTGCCATTTACAACATAATTGACCTTTGGTGCCCGACTTTCCAAAATATCATCAAATAGAGGAGATTGATCAAGTACATTGATATCATTTTTTGAACCCAGAGTTCCGAAAAATGCATGCCAGATCCATAGGTCTTGCGATGCAACTACTTCCAAAATTATTGTTGGCCTACCGCTTCTTCCTGCATATTGCCCTGCCCATGAGGTAGGACAATTTTTCCATTCTCAGTGCATGCAGTCAATACTTCCTAACATACCTGGGAATCCACGTTGTTCTCCGACATGAAGAAGAGTTGCGATGTCTTCTTCAGTGGGCTTTCTGAGGTACTCATCACCAAAGTTGTATGCAGCAGTCTATGTGCTCACATTTTTGTTGAGACGTCTGAAACGTTGCCTCAATGATTCTGTTGATCGGGGGCCACCAACATTGGGATTTTCACTTCGCATTTTCTCATACAAGCTTGTAACTTTTGACCAAAATGAGTCATTATGTTGATTCTTGCCAGTAATAGGATTATTACTGATATAACACCAAGAAGACATAAGCCATATATCTTCTTGTTCTGACCAGCTTGAGGGTGCATTTTCAGAGATGTTTTGAGAGATTTGGTTTTCTGGATTAGGAGAATGGGTAGAATTATGTGAAAACTGGGAGTTCATTTGCCGAACTGTGAGAATTCTTCAGAGTTTGAAAGATTTTCGAGGTTGGGAAAATAATCTTGGGAGTGATTTTGATACTGAGGATCGTAATAAAAATTATTTTCTCGATCCATTGGGAGATACAGAGAAAAATACTAAACGTTATAGATTGAGATATTGAGAAATTTGTGAGGTGTGAAAATTTAGTAAAAATGGTCTCTATTTATAGAGAATGAAAAATACAAATTTTGATATATATTTTTTAAACTTATTAAAAAAATATATGCATTATATCTAGATATCCAAATAAAATTTACATATCCAATAAAATAGAGACAAGTGGCCAAATAAAATTTAGATATAATGGATATATTTATTATTAATAATCATTATATCTACATATCCAAATAAAATCTACATATCCAATAAAATAGAGATAAGTGTCCAAATAAAATTTATATATCCAATAAAATTTAAATATAATAAATATATTTATTTTAATAAAATATAAAAAAATACAAAATATAAAACAACTAATAAAATAATGGGAGAGAAGGGAGGGAGACCAGCGTTCAGCCTCCCTTGGTCCAACGTTGAATTCTATCAGTTTTTTTTTCCATTACCCTACATTTTTTACTACCATCTATATATATCTAAAAGTAAGATAGTCGTCACAAATAGAAATAATAAATTTTCCCGCCTAAATTAATTTTCTAATAATAGTGATATAATTATACATGCAATTAATTATGAAATTAAGTAAAATCTATATAATATCTAAAAGTAAGATAGTTAAGGACTAATTTTTCCCGCCCAAAATAACTTCCCTAATCTGAAAAATTATATAACATATTTTACTTAACTAAATTAATTCATATAAATTAATGTAAATATTAATGGACCAAATACATTAAATATCCGACATATATATGGACCAAATATATTCATATACATTAAATATCCGAGATATATATGGACCAAATATTGGTCCATAACGAAATCTTTGTATACCTACAAAGATTAATTATAACATGTTATATAAAATCATGTTATTTGTGATAGATATTAGGATAGATAAATTTCCTTATATATATACATATACACCATATCTATTTATTTTAGGAACTAATGTATGAATATTAATATTAGATTATATATTTTAATTATATATAAGATTTTAATTAAATGTATGCACAATCTAATTAACCTAAATCTAATTAAATATTAACCTAAAAATCTACTCATAATATTCATATATAAATATTACACAGGTGAATATTATTCATATATATTGTTGAAACTAGAACTTGCTCACGCCAAAAACTATCCTACTTACCAAAATTATAAAATTAATATTAATATTAAAGATGAATGTCAAACTAATATATATATATATATATATACCCAAAACGTGGGTAAAATTTCCTTCAGTAATTATTTGGTTGATTTTCATTAATTAACATACCTTAATTAATTATTTGTTATATTTGAATTAATTAATTATTAACATATGTAGATTTGGTATTTAAAACAAATATACATAGATTGGTTAAAAAAACGTAGCTTAGGTAGATTAGCTACAAATTTGCAAATAAAAATTTATATACATATTATTTACCATATACATCCTAATTTAACCATAAATTCACAATATCATAATTACGATCTTTTCTCTATAAGATATCTTTAACATATATATAAACATTTCAATAACTAAAGTATGAATTAAGGAGATAATTAATCAATTAACACAAATATTGGTAGGATGATGTTTTAAAAGTTAAATTTGAATTTGAATTTCAAATCCTATAAGTTGTTTTGTAGCCATAATTGTGTCTCATGAATTCTATATATATATATAGGTTCACTTTCATACCCTCTACATGCATTTTCACTGCTATTCGTAGTTGTTTAATTGTAAATATGTGTCTGCTGCATTAAAACATGTAGGTTAAAAAAAAAATATGTATGCATATTTTTATTTTTATTTTTCTCAATGGAGATGTCCGTTCCATACATCAATCCGTTGCCATTGAAGGCATGTTTGGTCCGATACAAAGGTAATCAAACTAATATTTTGTTTTTGTACAAATAAAATAATAAAATTTCTCTTAGAGACTAATAGTTTTGCAGCAGTACTATTGCGATGGTTAAATTTCTTTTATATTTCATTACAGCTATTGCTAGAGTTTTTCATTTTGTGTTGTTTTGCGTTCATTAGCCTAACATGAATTTAATTGATTTCATTTAGTAGAGGTTTTCCAAAAAGATACGAAACTACTTGAAATATTATATTATATATTGCGTTTGTTTGGGAAAAAAATTCGTTATGCTTAGATTAATAGTTCTATATGAAATCTTACATCAATGAATGTTAAATTGTAAAATAGATTTTAATTAATTTATTTTTTGAAAAAGAAGATAAATTTTTCATAATTTTTTAGTTCTATGAAATTTTACTTCAATGTGTTATTTGTACATGGATCTGCATAAAAAGAGACATGGAACACAATATTAGAAAGTTGGGCAAGTTTCAAATTTTGTAATTAATTTTAACTCCCTAGACACAAAAATATGGGTTAAAATGTAGATTTGTCTAAATATTTGTAGATATTCACACCCCAAATAAGAATATAGTGAGTTTGAACATAAATTGAAAATGATTAAATATAAAAAAAGCACATGAAAAGAATATTTTGGAGTAATAATAATCGCATTATAGGTCTATTTTGGATATTAAGAAGTTCAAATCATTACTGAAACAAAACTAAATATCAATATTTTATGGAAATGCAAAATAATCAAATTAAAAAAATATAAATTCATATTAATCACCTTAATTAAATTATGTATTGAGATTTTTTTTAAATTCCGTTAATTCAATGTCTACTTAATTCAATCAAAGAGTATTGATATTTAAATTAAATTTAGTAAGATGTAATCGTAATATATATTTTTCGGTTTCTTATCGTAAGAATCAATTGATTTAACTCATTTTTTATTTCAATTTTGAAGGTGAAATGACTATTTTCATGATAAAATGATTAATAAAATTTAAAATTAATCATATAAACAAGGATGATTTTTTTTGGAACTTGATGGATTACTCTTTTTTTTTTAACTTGTGATCAATATGCAACATATTCGATTTGTATAAACAAATAATCGACCTTAGAAATTAATAGGAAAAAAGTAGAAATAAGTATAAAATTATACAATATACTTCTCTCTAATATCTATATTTTGTATAGGTCTTTAATTTTATACTTATCTCCGCCTAAAGATATATTTTCTTATAAATTCGATCAATTTATCTGGATATGCAAGAACTACAAATATTTTACAATAATTTTTAATTTTTGTACTAAAAAATAAAAAAAATTGTTCACAAATCAATTTATTGACATTCCAAACAACAAATACTAGATGCTTTAAGATAACAATTAAGGAAAAATTATCCCAAAAAAAATCATAATAACCACAAAAACCTATAAAGACTTCGACAAAAAACTTATAAAGACTTCGATAAAAAAGTAAAGAGCAAGTACCAATGTAAATAAAATTTTAGAATCTCAAAAACCTTATGTACATATTAATTACATATCTACAATGAATCATATATCCAAACTCAACCCCACAAGAAAGAAAACATCAAGAATTATAAATATTGATATGCACGAATAGAATATAAATTATTGGGTCCAGTTACGGTCTTTCCATTTTTCTTGATCTTTTAGTGAGATCAAGTGTAATATTCAATATTTTATTTTATCAATTTAATATTAAATATAATTTAAATTTATAAAGTTTATATACTTTAAAATTCAAATTTTAAATTAAATATATTAAAATTTTGAATAGTTTTTTCAAATGTATTAATTTAAAATATTCTAATTTCATAAGTTAATTAAATATATTAAAAAATTCAAAGTCCACATCCAAAATCTTTTAATGAGTTCAAATAATTAAAGACAATGTACTTGAATTATTTATACAAAAATATATAATTTTTATATCACTTCTTCTCATTTCTATTTTTGTAGATTTGTGAATCTCTAAACATGTATATGCAATCCCTGATCCAACGTATTTTGTTTTTCTGCAACTTGGTTCATAAAGTTATATATAATACTATATAATAATTAATCTATTTTAAAAGATTGAAATATCATAACAATTCGTCATATACGAGTGGATGGCCTTTTCTTTTATAAAATCAGAAGAGGTTATTAACACATATATTATCGTAAAATACACAAGATCGAAATTCATATTTCATTTGATATAATACATATATTTATTATATACTAATTCATTATTAAATATAATTTTATTACTACATATAAATTATTTTTAATAATATTCACCTGTGCGATATTGATTAACTACAAACGTGGTGTACAAGGAAATCTTTCAGAACCTTTGAAATTTTCAAATATTTATAAGGTTTGTTATTTATTTATAGTTTACTTTGAACCATTTTTTATTTATTTTTTTTCAAATTACCTTTTTTTAATAATTACTTTTTTTTAAAGATGTAAATTATACTTCAATTCATGATTTATATTTTACACTATGCATGAGTTTTGTTTTTATACGATAATTGAAGCAGTATTTTTTTTTTATTGTGATCATATTTTAATAAAATTTTAAATATATGTACCCCTCTCTCACCGTGCATTGCACGGGTGCAATACTAGTAAAAACTATAAAGTAATTAATCATATTACAAAAATAATGGAATGTGCGATTCTCTTTCTATGATACGAAAATTGCATATAACTTCCTAAATTAACATATTAATATTTAGATTGTAAATCAATATATATAATTAAATCACTAATTCTATAAAATTCATGTGCTAGAATCTTGAATTATATTGCAAGGCTACATTATATACATATTTACCATATTTAATAAATATGCCAATATTTCTCTAAATCATTATCTATCTAAATATAAAATTAAATAATCTTAATCTTATCTTAATATATATATATATATATATCTAAAAGTGATATAGTATACGAACTTATCTATATTTTTTAATTATTTATTTTTCATGTAAACCCGTCAATAGTAATATATTTCAAATATATTATTATAAATTTCCAGAAATAGCAGATTACATGGAGAACAATTCTATAATATAAGAAGCTAATTATATTATATATATCAATATTGAATCTCTATATATAATATGAAGCTAATTAAATCCATATATAATATGCAATTACTTATATATATATATATATATATATATATATATATTGATTGATATTGACTTGCGAATCAATGCCGAATTAAATGAAGGGTAATTAATTGTTTCTATAATTACATAGATATAGATTATATTATATAAGGTAAATCTATAATTGCGTTAACCCATAAATATAATTTTGCCTTAGCCGTGATATCTATAATATGTTATTGAAAAAATAGTGTAAAAAGATATAATATGTTATTGAAAAAATAGTGTAAAAAGATGGAAGTGGTCGATTATAAATGCATATTCATTCTTGGTACCTTCTTAAACTCATTTCAAGAGCGGTTTTTTCTTGCTTCACTGTCACATCCGACGACAATATGCCCCTAAAGAAAAGGGGTAGCTTCAATTACACTTCGATTATATTGATAATCAAAATGTTGTCGGAGTTTTGTGATTTTTTTTCTCTGTTATTAATCAATTGTAAATTTCATTTGATTTTTGTATCTATAATCAATAAATTCGTTGGTGTTGATTTTGCAGGAGGCAGGCACCAGTTCACGTACAGAGTTGATTTGTATAATTGTTATTCTACTATGATTTAGGTTAATGGAGTTTATTTGGATGTCATTATTGTGTCTATATTGCAGTCTCATGCATTTCGGACCCGGAAGCTCATAGAAAAATCTCTAGCAGCACCCTATTCGCGATGCTAAGTAATTCTCTTATTTGTTGAGTTTAAGCACACATGATATGCAATTGATTTAATTGGTTATTGTACATTATGTTTTGATTCTACGAAATGGCCTGTTTTTTATCAAGTTTATTGGTTTAAGATTATTTATGTATTGTGAATTTTGTCATCATTGTATTATTTAATCAGTTGCCCAAGAAATATATACAATTTGCCAGTTTTGAAGATATTGGTATCCGTGTAATGTCGTAACTTCACCATAATCCCCCCTCCGATTGGGCTACTACTCCAAAAAGTTTGAATGATATTTTTAATTTAGCTTTCGAAAACAATGCATAAATGTTAGTATTAGACCATTGAGAGTGGACCTCGGAGTAAAATAAGAAGATTTATCATTTAATTTTTTCATGTTCTGAAGTTGGTGTGAATTTTACTGAGTGTGTATTGATCATAACTTCCCGTTTCTTTATTTGGTAACCGTACATCAACAACATAGAATTCAAGTTTCCACCCAAAAACAACTCATACAAGATTTGGCACAACAACGTAGAGATTCTTTTTAAGTTTCGGAAAATTAGGCCATTTTGATATATTAGCTGGAATGCAAAATGGAGAAATAAAATGAAGTCATTTTAAGCTTTGGAAAATTAGGCCATTTTGTTTTAGCGTATCTTATATTAATGAATTTCTTTTTTTTTAATTCAAATATAAATAAATTGTATTTTTTTTATTGAGATATGTGAAATTGACTGGCCTCATCCTTTCACGAGGTTCTTTTTATATTTTCTTTTAATATCTTATTTGATTTAATTTAATTTAGATTTAGATAGTGTACATGATTGTATAAGTTTTGGTAATTATGAATAGATAATTGCATGATACTCTCTATTGATTTCAAATCCTATTAAGATATATTTTTCTAAAAAAATGCATATTCTCTATTTATAAAGGGTTAACATTGAGAGAAAGTGCTAGAAAATATGGTGAAATTTTGAAACAAACTAAAAATTCTAAAATGACAATTGATTTGAAGCACAAAGATTAGTAATTATAAAATATGGTGCATCATACTTTCAACTTCACTTTGTTTTTACTTCACTTAATAATAAAATAGTTTAAGCCTATTAATTAATCCAAATGTGTTCTTAGGTACGTCTATGGGTTATAACCTGCAAAATTCAAAGAGAAAAAAAATATTTTTTTTTTATCAATTCAGAATCAGAAAAAAAGAAAATTATCAATTTAGGACTCTAAAATTATTTATTTTATTTTTAAAAAAATTATATTCATATAAATTTTCATCAAAAACTATTGTATTGATTATTTTTAAATTTTAATAAAGAATATGTTTTAAAAAATGATAATTAAAAAAATTACAAGAATCAAAGTACATGATCGAGTTTTTTGAGTCATAGATTGATATATTTTTATCATATAATAGTATCTATAATAAGAAAATCCAAACAAATGTAAAAGTATATTAAAAGGTTTTATAAATATTTAAAAAATAATTTATAAGATTTTGAATATTTATTTACAAAAATAATATTAAATTTATAGTTGGGTGCATGTAGTTATAGGTAATGAAATAAATTACTACGCCCAAATAACATAACTATTCATTTAGAAAGACAAAAGCATCATAAAATTCATCGATGATCTTTTCTTTTATAAAGTCGAAACAGTTGATTGACACATTCCATAAAAAAATTCATAAGTAGAGATAAGAAAATATCATGCATCTATAACAATAATTTCATGATACTATCCAACATTTTTTTTTTAAAATTCATGTAGTAAAGATTTATCTTTTTTTTTTTATCTCAAAAGAAGGTATTATCGTTTTCTCTCTATTATCCTTAAACAAAAATAACAATGCTTATTTATATACTTTACCATTTTCATACTATAAGTGAAGAGGCAATCAAATATTATAAATTATTAATTTCACAAACCACTATCATTCAATTATTGTTTTTATTGCATATTGCTCCTTTAGTTCTTTACATAGTTCGTCTCAAATTTGTTGTATTACATTTATTTGTATCAAAGCATGAGTTAAGGTGTTCACCATTATTGTGGCGAAGACATATGGGCAGTAGATCGAGTCAGTTTTACCAATAATTACATTTGACTATGATTTAGTTTTTTTTTTTTGTAACCCTTATATTATTTATTTTTATTTTTATTTTTATTTACATCTTGCATATCTTACATTTCAATCCTAATTTAATATTGCCTTAAATGATGCAACGCTTACATTTTCAAACTCCATTATTTTTAAGTTTGTCTGAAAATTAACATGATTCTATTAAATATCATTTAATATATATTTGAAATGGATGATGGGGAAGTTATAAAGGTCGTGATAGAAAAATCAATATAAAGTCATGATTGATTTTTTTAGATTATTGAGATTTTGTTATATGAGCGAATATCATGCATAATTTCATATTTTTTTAACATATTTGGTGCAAGTAATCTTTTAATAATTATAATAATAAAATTTATTATGACATTTTAATAAAACACTAAGTTTATATATTTTATCCGTGCATCGCACGGGTGATATACTAGTTAAATTTAAAAATATGATACTCGTACATTGTACGAGCAGAATAATATATATATTTTTAAATATATAAACCAATCATAATGTGTAAATTTATTATATAATAAATCGCGTCCTAGTTAAACATATTAATTCACCATTTGTCTCTATTAGGGTTTTATAATTTAATTTGTAGTTTTTGGTTAATAATTGATTATTATGGTTGATGATTCCATACTTAAGGTATATAGTATTTTTTACATTTCAATTCTTAATAATAAATGTTAATTATAATTGATTATATTAAAATATTTTTTAATTTTATAATAAATATTATTATAATAGCAAATTTGATGGTGGAACAGAAGAAATAGACTTATAAATTGGACTATATCAACCATTTCCCCACCTTGATGAGTTTAGCCATTTGAAATTGTAGATATAAAAACACTGAAAATGGAATTAAAATGTTAAATTGTAGTGAGCCGGATTACCCAACTACAAAATTGAACTAATCTTTACTAAATAAATCAAACAGGTGCATCAGGTACATCAATTTTTATGAGGTTTTTGGAATTGTTCCTCATATACTAAAAATGTTATAAGTTCGAATTTCGCGCATGTATTATAAACCGAGATACCATATGTGCACCCATCCGATCATAGGTATCTGAGAAAACAACAACGAAAGATAGATGTCAGATGATATACTCTCACTTAGGCCTTGTTTACTTTGATAGATAAGGATGAATTAATAAATTATTCTATGTTTATTTTGCATGATATTAAAACTAGTATGTCACCTGTGCGATGTACAGGGAGTGAATTTTATTAAAAATATTTATGAATAATAATAAAATTATATTCAATTTTAAATTTAGTATGTAAATATATGAATTAGATCGATGGAATTATAAATTATTTGTGTATTTTTCAAGATTGTAGAAATCAGACTATTTGTGTATATTTCGGGGTTGTAGAAATCAGGCTAAGCGGCCGCATAGACGCTAGACAACCCTTACCTGTGTCGAAAACACTCAAGTCAGGTGTAAAATGGGGAGACCGGATCCTCGTCACCCAGGCGATCTCGACGATAATTAATTAGCCAATTAGGCACCGATAAATTTTTTTTATTATTTTTTTACCTTTTTGGTTCAAAATATGACTAAATAAAAAAATTTGAGATTTTTCACTCTCTTATACAACAACCTATATCCCAAATTCTTCAATCAACAATCAATGTGGGATGTAGTAAAATTGAAAAAAAGTTACATAAATAATTTGAGATTTCAATTTCAGTTTAAGGTTACCCAATCTTTTATACAACAATTTACATTCCAATTTGTCAATCTACAACCGATGTGGGATATAGAAAATGTTGAAAAAATAATTTGAGATTTTAACAACCTACATCTTAATCTTCATCGTACAACCAATATGGGATGTACGATAACTAAAAATTTAATATGTAAATAGCAATACGTAATAATATATAATTAAAAAAATCGAGATTCTACTTAGGCTCTGCCTATTATTACATGTAACTTTATTAACCCATCTATACAAAAATAAGATATTGTGATCCCGATTATTGATGTGCAAGTATAGAACTTCACAAATCTACAAAAAAAATTATGAATGAGAAGTGGTAATATATATATATATATATATATATAATCAAGTACACCGTCTTTAAAGATTTTAGACGTGGATCTTTAATTTTTTTAATATATTTAATTAAATTAAAAAATTAAAAATATTTAAAATTAATGATGCATTTGCACATGTCCTGTAAAAACAAACATCAAATATTACATGTGATCTTAACATAAATACTGAAAAAGGTTGAAAGACAATTGTTGAGCCTCAATATGCATAGATTGTTCATGCACAACAATATATGTCAATTCTTTTATATTAGATGAATTTTAAAAATATTTAACATTAAATTGATAATATCAATTAATATGTTTAATTTAAAATTTTGGATATGGATCTTGATTATTAAATATATTTAATTAAATTAAAAGTTAAAAAATTCAAATTAATATTTTTAAAATGTATATTGGAACTTTTTAATATATTTAACTTAAAATTTTTATTTTAAAATAGTTAAATTTTATAAATTTAAAATATATTTAGAATTTAATATTAAACTGATAAAATCATAAATTATAAATCAAATATCGAAATATCACACTCGATCTCAAATCAAAGACCAAAAAATTTGAAAGACTATTGGTTGGCCTCACAATTTATAGTTTGTTTATTCAAAATAATATTTGTTAGTTCATCGATGTGGGAGAACTTTTGAAAATAAAGTTCAAATATAAAAGATTTAATAATTTGTTTATTCAAAACAATATTGTTAGTTTATCGATGTGGGATAAATTTTTTTATAAAAAAATCAAATATATTAGATTTATTGTTTAAGGTTTATGTTTCATATATTTAAAATTTCAAATTTATATACATTTAAAATTTCAAAATTAAATATATTTATTTGAATTTTTTTATATATTTATACTTTTGAATTTAAAATATAAAATTTTAAGTTTAATTTTAAATACATATTTAATAAGAATTTGATAGATATTTAAACGAAAAATTTTAAATATATATTTTAATATTAAACTCAAAAGATCAAATATTATACTCGATCTCAACTTATAATGTCAAGAAAGGTATGAATATTTTATTATTAACTATTATAATTTACAAATGCTCAAGTAGAACAATACTCCTCATTTTTCAATGTGAGATCAAACATTACACTTAATTTTACTTGAAATGTGAGATCAAGTGGTAGGAATACTATTGTTGGGCCTCCCAATTTATTGTTTGTTCATTCAAAATAAAATTTGTTAGTTCTTCGATGTGAGATAATTTTAGTAAAAATAAAATAAAATATAAGATTTAATTGCTTAAGCTTTCATTTTCATAAATTTAAAATTGTAAACATATATATATATATATATATATATTTAAAAATTTAGAAATTAAAATTATTTATTAGAATTTTTTAATTAAAAAACTATTTTTAGATATGTATATATATATATATATTAAATAAAAAATTGATATAGATATTTAAACTCAAAAATTTATATATGTATTTTAATATCAAACAGATAAGATAAAACAGTACTATTCTCAATCTCAACTTAAAAGATTAAGAAATGTGTGAAAATTTTATTATTGACTTTTAAAATTCATAGTATGCTGACATAGAACAATACTCCATATTTATCAATGTGGGATCAAACACTATACTTGATCTTAGTTGAAATATAGAAAAAAGTTGTATGGATATTATTGTTGGGCATCCCGATTTATAATTTGCTCGTTGAAAGAAAATTTTGTAAAATAATTAACATATATAAGATTTAATCATTTGAGATTTATTTTTCATATATTCAAAATTATAAACTTATATACATTAAAATTTTTGAAATTAAATTTATTTATTTGGATTTTATTTTTATATATCTCTATTTTTTTTTGAATTTAACAACATAAAAGCTAAAATGCAATTTTGAATATATAATTAATAAGAAATTGATAAATATTTAAACTAAAAATTATATATATGCATTTTAATATTAAATTGATAAGAAAAATAAATTTAAAGGATCAAGAAAGGTATTAAAATTTCATTCTTGACTATTAGAATTTATATTCTTGACTATTAGAATTCATAGTATGTTCAGGTAGAAGAATGCTCTTTATTTTTCAATGTGGGATAAAATATTATACTTGATCTTAGTTGAAATACAAAAAAAGTAGTAGGAAGCTATATGTCTTGTTTAGAGTTGAAATAATATGTTAAGTCTCATCCAACCAATGTTTAATATCGACTTTATCATTACCGTTGATTAAAAAATCGAACTTAAATTGTGATTTTAGTAATTCTTTAATTTAAGTTATTTATCAGAAACAAAGTGCAGCAACTGCAAATTAAGGCTAGTACATGTAAATGTAAAAAAAGTTGAGTTTATACTGATAAAATCAATTTTCAAATATTTATATTTAATTTGAAATTCTAACTTAAATATTTAAATATTAAATTGATAACTTCAAACACACTATTTGTTCTCAAGTCTTAATTAAAAGACCAAGAAATATGTGAGATGTGAGAATTTCATTGTTGACTATTAAAATTTATAGTACATTCAAGTAGAATAATTATCTTCAAAATTCGATGTGGGATAATTGTCCTTTAAAAGATTTGGCTTCTTACTACTTTTCAGTTTTTCCAACTTTGGGAGCATTTGAAACTTTGCAGACGTTTTACTTTTACATAAACCATTTCAAGTAATACTAATTGAGTAAATTTGTGATGTGTGGAATATATGTAATGAAGTTATAAAGTGAAAATATTAACAACATCATATTGCTGTATAAATAATTACTCTAAAATTTGCCAACTCTGTTGAATGTATAGCATATAAATTTATCTCGTCTCTCGAAATGACATGTCAATCAACACTGAATTTGTAGTATATTAATTCCTAGTACTACTATCAAGCTAATAGGTTATATATATATATATATATATATATGTGCATATAAAGTTAGAATTCCAAAATTCAAATTTATTCATTTAAATTAAATACTATACAACGTTGTTAGAATTCACAAAAGGTTTGCTATATATTTTCAGCAACATTTCCTTTAATTATTTCTTTTCAAAATATATATGATTTGAATTTGAGGGCGCAAACTCCAAAATTGACTTGTTGGCTGTTAGTATAATTTATTGAAGCAAGAAAAATTACAAAATACATTTCATAATTATTATTAATTCAGAATATTACAAAATACATTGTCAATAAATATTATTTAATATATGTTGGTGTTCGATGTTGGATGTATTTAATTTTAAAATTATAATAAATATAATTTAATTGATTAAAATATATTTAAAATTACAAACATTAACAATTTTTTAAAATTTATAATGATAAGATCAATTATTGACCATTAAATCCGAATACATTTTCAAAAATACATATTTAATTGTCGAAATTTAATTCAAATATTTTAATATGTATTTAAATATTAAACTAATAAAATCAAACTATACTCGTTCCCAAATAAGAGATCGAGAAATATGTGAGAATTTCATTGTTGGTCATTATAATTTATAGTATGTTAAAATAAAACTATTCTGTTTAAAATTCGATGTGGGACAATTGTTATTTCCGTTTGTGGTAAGTGCAAATGGGCGGGAAAATGAGAGTTGCTATTTAAAGTATACTTATTTGTCTTTATATATATTAAGATAGTGACAAAGACTTGTGTTAGACCGTCTAACGGGTCATAAATCGTTAGACGGATATTAAGATCCGGCCCGGATCCGGGTCATAATGAAGTGTCACCAGATATGAAGCTAAGTATCACCAATCATAAACGGAAGTGTCACATACTATGAACTGAAGTGTCACCGGATATGAAGCAGCATAAGTCTTAATAAATTTTAATATTTTTTTAGTAATATCTTTAACTATTATGTGAAGTCCTATCAATTGTAACGTGAAGTATCACTAACATAACAAGCATGTACAACGAACTATCACGTTGAATTATTAAAGCAAATAATAATGAAGTGTCACCGAATATGAAGTTAGGTATCACCAATCATGAACTGAAGTGTCACATATTATGAACTGAAAGTGTCACTAGATATGAAATATTTTTTAGTAATATCTTTAACTATTGTTTGAAGCCCAGTGTCACGAGAGATGAAGCTAAGTATCACCAATCATAAACTGAAGTGTCACATACTATGAACTGAAGTGTCACTAGATATGAAGCTAGGATAACGGGTCGGGTTATAACCCGTCTAACGAAAACGACCCGTTAGACTGTCTCACAGGAGACCACCCCTAAAATAGTAGATAATTGATAAAATAAACTATGAGTATCTATTTGTAGAATATGTATCCCACCTAAAGAGGTGGAATATCCATCTTATCCTTCAAACTATTTATCCACCCAATAGTAAATTTTTGAAGTAAACAAGCTCTTAAGGTATATGTATAAATACAACAATACAAGTGAAAAAGGTGCAATCTTGGACTTCTCGATGAGGCAATCGGGTTTCTCTATCACAATTCACAAACAGTGTTTCATCGTCAATTAGAGTATTACAATACATTCTACATGTACACGATTACCATACCTTTATACATGCTACGTGTATTGATAATAATGAAATACAAAATAAAACACCGTCTGGAATAGAGAATCTCGAGTGCCCCATGAGACTAACATGAACCTACCATTACTCAGGATATACATTCTCCTCTCACCACCTTAAATTACAGAAAGAATGAACACTTGAAGAACCACTCTTCTCATCGCAACGACGACGACTACTGACCACTATCCCTTACCTAATCTGTGTAGTCTAACAAGAATATCAACAGTATGGTGTATCTTGGTGTTTGGCTATGAAGAAAGGCTGAGTATACCAGCATCTCTACCTCCATCAATCTTTTTCTCTTTAACAACAATGCTGATTGCTTCTTCGCCCCGTCTGCTATTTCTGCCAAACTTAGGCGCAGTCTTGAGCTAGATCGAAATCTCCACTAGTCGAAGATTTATCTCAGATAAGCCTACACTCGAGCTACTGGAGAGAATGGTGGGTTGACTACGAAATATGGCATGAGTTCTTCCATCTTGTTAGCTTTAGATTTCTCTTCCTCTGCTATTGCATCTAGCATAGTTCTGATTTCCTCCTCAGTGTATACCCTGAGCGAATCACTTTGCAGCGTTTGTTTTCTCCTCTCCTGCCTGACGGGGGAGGCCTTAGCAGCGTGCAAAATAGCAACGGAGATGGAGAATGCTTGTAGTGATGATAATTGTGCATGAAAATCAACTGCATATTTCCCATCCTCCATCACCCTCATGGAGAGTGTTGGTACATTATCTTTTCTTCCCTAAAATACAAGTAGGTAATGCAGAAGTTGTTAATGACCAAAAGAAGCGACACGTCAAAGCACTTTGAATAAAGAAGATGCACCTCAAATAAATTTTTGCTAGTCATTTAATATTATAGTTCAGAATATAAATCTTTTCCATTCCTGAGTTCCTACATAACAAATTACATGAATCTTCGGTATATATGGACCATGATAAGCCTTTTATAAGGTCATGTAAATGACATAGACTGTAAGGCTCTCTATTCATCAAACAAACCCATGGGACATGTCACCTACAACATTGCATAGGGAGACACAAAAACATTCCAAAAATGTATGCTGTGAAACCATATATGAAAGGGATCATGATCATGCTTTTCATGCAATTGATAACACAACTTTCAAAAGCATTTTGAAGTTTTGAGTAAACAATATAGGATGTTAAGAATCAGATAAACTGCCTATGAGAAGTCTTGTAAGCTAATGTTCAAAACTGTAGCATCGATTATCGTACAATGGCTCAATGGTAGAACTGCATGAATTAGGACTAATGAGAAAGCATGTGATATAAGGTAAGATGGGGAAAGTACCTGAGCAAATAGCTCAGCCCGATTCTGATTGTCAATCAGAGGCTGGCCCTCAGCAAACTTATTTGTGAAAATATTGAGGGGGCACGCCATGTCCCAGCCACCACAGTCACATCCTCCACCAAACCTCCATCTATCTAGTAATGGTGAAGGGCCACGGCCTTCACTGATGGGTGAACTGTGGTTTCCAGCTGGTATCACAACGTGCATCTTCCCAGGACTTGAAGTGTCTGAAATGCCCTCCTTTGCCGTTCCAAGCCGACAAATATCTAGCAAGTTAGGCGGTGTCTCATCCATGTTCTTATCTCCACTCTTGAATTTGAGACTCTCTCTTTTTTCCAATGGGACTTGCACAATAATGGCTGCACTTTCTAGCTCCGGATGCAATTTAGCAATGTCACCGGAACAGCTTGTGTTACCCTGGGATGCAGTACTTTTTCTCGAATGTAGAATATCATATAACACAAACTCTGTCACCATGGAATCATTCGACTGTCCAGCACCTTTGAATTCTGTATGCAAGTGACATGAAACATGCATCCGTCCAATCATAGATGATTCTCTGTTGCATTCTTTAAATCCCCATCCACTAGTGCTGCGCTTTCTTCTATGAGGAAGCGAATGGAACGTGTAAACCCAAGATGAAGCATTTTCAACTTTCCATGTCTTTGCCACATAAACATCTTCCAGTGACTTAACTGAAAACTGAAAAAATGGCACCCCTTGCTTATTTCCCAACTTGAGAAGGCCATGCAGATGTGCTGGAGAACTCTGTGGAACTGAATTGTGGTTTTCTTTCTCCTCACATTGATTATTATGTTCCACATGGTGTGGCTTCTCCAATATGTCCTCTAACAAGGATCTGCAAACTGCTTTGTTGCTGCTGATGCCAGCAAGGCCACTTATTGTTTCGCCATGAGTTTCATTGAAATTACTCAGTGGACTTCTTCGAGACTTGGATTTCAGAAAAGGGTCCAACATCTTTTTGACAGGACTAAACCGGGCCTGAGGGCTGCTGGCTCTTGAGCTATCACACTCAGATTTTGCAGGTGAATGGGGGAAAGCAAATCTTGCAGATAATGACTTCTGCAAACTGACATCTGGATCTTTTTCTTGAGGGCTATTAGCTTCCTTAACTGCAGCAGTGACAGATTCCAATGAAATGGCGGAAACATCATAGCAGAATTCTATTTCATTTCCATAAGCTGAAGTTGTGCTTTGTTCTGAGAGGGACATTATAGAGGCTCTGTATTGCTCAAACAGTGAGCTCTCTTCATTCGAGCTACACAACGAATCAATAATTCCTAATGAGAATGCAGATGCATTTCCTGGAGGGAACTCAATCTTTTTCCTTCCAACAACAGCATCTGTTTTCTGAATTAGTCTCACCTCTTTGGAACTTTGATAGACTGACTCTCTCTTCAGCACTTCAGTACCTTCTCGACTAAATCTTTGTGATCGAACATCTCTACATGATCCACCAAAATCAATCCCAAATTCTTCAGTGAGGCTTGGTGTATCATTTCCATATTTGAGCTTTCCACTTGATTTTCTGCTAGCTACACACAAACGATGCCTAGGAGCTGGTAGGACAGTTGTGGGACTTCCATCTACAAGACAGTACTTGTCGAAGTCTAAGTCCATGACTCACTCTAGCCTCATTGAAAGATAATCCTCCTGGACCGAACGAAAAGAGCAAACAGATCAATGCAACCACACAAACCATACTTTCTACAGATTCCATCAAACAACAGCTAAGATTCCAAGATTAGTTAACAAGCAACCATAAGAAAGTACTACAGTAAATTCCTGCCAGAGTAGCCACAACATGTTGGTGAATATGTAAGAATGAAGAAGTTTCCAATACAAAAAATTATCAAGAAACCAAATCATACAACACAAAAAGCCTTAGAAACAAAAATCACAGAATAAACTCAAACTCGATCCTTAACTCAAAAGGCAGAAATTCAATATCAAGAAACACAAAAATAACAGAGAAACAAAGTGATTGATTTCATCATACAAAATAGCAAGTACCAACTCGATCCTTAACTCAAAAGGCAGAAATTCAATATCAAGAAACACAAAAATAACAGAGAAACAAAGTGATTGATTTCATCATACAAAATAGCAAGTACCATTAAATGGAATATCATATCCATACCCATATCTTCAAGACAATTGCAAGTATCAAGCTAATAAACTGGAAGCACAAAAATATAATCTTTCTTACATTTATGAGGTCCAGTCAAGATCTTATATCACAATGCCAACAAATTGATGGACCCTACTAATAATTCGAAGACAGTAACAACCCAATTATTCATCCCATTTAAAATGAAAATTTTGAAAATTCCCAACAGATAAGCAATCTAACACTCATAACAAGTGCCTAATCGAAGCCGGGCCACATTATAATCAAGAAAATTCACACCACCACAAACACATATCATCAAAAAGATAGCATTTTTACACACACTTGCACTCCAAGCCAAAAAAAAGGTGCACCTCCCACAGAAAACAGCCATACCCCACCTTATATCTCAGAGAAGTGAAGCAAAAGAAAAACCCCACAAAAAAATTGCCAAATGAAAGCAATCATTTTCTCCTTCTCTTGAGCTCAAAGGTTTGTTTGGTACACCTCAATTTCACATCCCAAATAAGAACTGCAAAAATCCACAACCAATTCTTGCAACAGTCCTTACAAAAAGAATTGCCAAAAAAATCAGTTTTCGGATTTATTTTTCGGATTTATTCTTGTTTTTCCTTCTCAAAGAGACAAAGAAAACGGTGTGTGGATGATGAAAAAGAGAAAAGAAGAAAAAAACATTAATGAGGACCAGCCCACCAAATGAATAAAGTTAAATAATTTGCACAAAAAAGAGAGCATGCATGCCTAAATTTCCACTATTTTATTTTCTATATTTTCTTTTTTGTCGGGGTGGGGCAGTTCTTGTTGAGACAAACGATCCTTAAAAATAACCTTATTCACATGGAGCAAGCAGCCATGTTAAATCTCTGTAGCAGAAAATCCAGCTTCTTTGACTCGTCATATGTTGTAGTCCTCCATGTTTACTGTGTGTTGTGTGTGTGTGTATTTTTTACGTTTGCTTTTTCTATGGATGGGCTCCCGTTTTTATGTAGCTTAGAGATCGGTAATGGTGGACTCCATTGAAAGACATAAATACCCCTCATTGATACTCATGTCTGGTTTTTGTTGGGGGTAATTTCGGAACATTGAAAGGGACAAAAGGAGAATTTGGAGCAGCATAATTAATGTAAGTTGATCTGTGGAGAAGTATAGATTTGATTCAGTTAGGAAAGTTTTCTTGGCCTTTTTCATTTGTTAATTTATTGCTTCTTTCATTTTAATATTAATGAGAAATCCTACATTTTTGTGGACCATAGTGACGCATCTCGCCGATATGGTAACTAGATTGTATGTTGTATACTCTTATAATATTAAAATTCATAAGTAATTATTTACTAGATTTCACTAGAAATTGAGATATTTTTCTATATTAATAGTTCTTAGCAAATATTTAGGATCATTTATGGACTGCCTCATATTTTTTTTGACTAGTGAGCTTTGACATCTTTTGTTACATTATTTCCAAGTCAAAAGGAAAATTCAATTATACTCGCACAGGTAATGCCCACACGGGTACAAGTGACACCTATCTAAAACACAAAGAAGGAAAGAAAACTTTTTAAATCAATTTAGGCAAAGCCATAGGTTTAGAGTAGAACACAACTTTGTTTATATGTAACTACACTCGGTCAATATTGACGTAAAAAAATATCGTTATGATTATTGTGTTTGTGGACATTTATCGATTTTTACATGTTTAGGTATGATAGAATTTTTTCCCACTCAAAATGTACCTGCTAAATATATAAAGGAACCAATATTTTAATTGATTTCCAATTTTTATTTCTCTTCTTCTTTACCATAACTATCCATCTCAAACAATATTTTCAATCAATTACATACATACATGTGTGTAGGTTCTTGTATATCATATGGCCAAAATATGAAAAATATACATTGTAATTGTTTGAAAGTTGAGACTTGTTTTATGGTCAACCTTAAAGGCATCAAAATGTAATTATTCATTTCTCATATTTATCGAGTTGGACTTAAACATTGGAATAGATATTGATCTTGCGTACACCAATTGTATATAAATTTTATATCAGGTGAAAAAGGTATCACTTCTCATATTGAAAAATATCACGCTTATTTTATTGAAAAATCCTGCTAAAAGGATGGTGGCATGTTTATGATTATTATTACATTTTTTATTGGAAACTTTAAATAATGGAAAGCTAATGCCACTTATAATATTGAAAAATACAATTTTGTACAGAAGAATTTATCTTGGAGTTGAGATCTTACCAAATGTAATTATGCTTTCAAACTTGTACCAATCGAAGCTCACACAATCACATAAAAAGTAGATAAACTTGATTAATTATTAGCGCTGTCAATAAAAAAATTATTTCTGTAAATGTTCAATTTAAATATAATAGGTATATATATAGTTAATAACTAATAAGTGCATGATAAATAAACATATATATGTAGATATATATTTATTATCGCCGCAGGTGCACACTTATTATGTTCCTGTAGCAATTAAAAAAAGTTAGAATATTACGATTTAAAATAGAAAATTTAAATTCGAAATCTACCTTGCAACCATGGTTTTTGAATTCTTGCATGCAGAATTTAATTAAGTAGACGATAATGCCAACTCAAACGTGAGTAATAATTTCAACAACCACAACCTCAAATGAGGTATATAAAGTTTCAAATTAAACTCATTTAAGTTTCTGAATAGTATTTATGATTTTTATTTTTATTAGCACCTGTGGTTTAATTAGTTCAAAATTTCTCAAATTTGTTAATGAAAATTAAATTTTGTCGCCATGATATTTTGTAACTTCTGAAATTACTTAACCGTTAATATATGTATTTTAGTATATTGCGTAAAAGTGTTCTTGATAGATTTAAAAATAATAAATTGCACACGAGATTAGTAACTCTGTTCTATTAATCAACTTACTTAGAGGGACTTCGCCCAAACTGAAGTTGTTACTTTGTGAAGATTATTCAGGACTTACACATACATGAATACCTTTTTATGTCGCTCTTTCTTACGATACGAACTCTTTTATAAAAGAAAGTTATGAGATCTCCCCACAACCATGTAAACTAGCCTACCATAGCTACCCCACGACTTAATTTGCAATCTCTCATGAGATCATGAACAAAGCAGAATAAAAAAGACCCTCAAGTGTTTATCTCATGAAAACACTAACTGTGCTAGACTATCACGTTGAACAGTTTAATGAACAGCTCTAACTACTCACAAACCCATGGGCCATGGCTCACAAATAATAAACTCAGTTAATCAATAATATTCAGCATACCGATTGTGAATGAAATTGGCCTTCTTATAATTCAACGATCCCAAAAAGTCTTGATCTTCAATCTTTGCCTATTTGGAAATTGATCTAGGGTTTATGATTTTTTTCATGTTGTTATAGATGTTTTCCTTGTTAGTGAAGGTTCAAATAAACACACTATCTACTCCATAAAGCAGTTAATTAATCATTCGTTGCACTTACAAATCGCGCAAGATCTCTTCCATAAGGAAAGTACTATATAAAAATTGTCATGAATAGTTCCTGAAACATCAGAAGCAACTGTCACAATTTGATCTTTTATCAACATAGGGTAATTAACGTACCATATCAAGAACATATCCACGAACACTTTATTAGATATAAACTGTCAAAATGTACCAAGTGCCTAAGAATGACAATAACAACTTCTAATGTACAAATGTATAAATCTGTTTGCTAAAATAATACTTTCGAATTACTTTCATATAAAAATATAATTATATATAGGACATTTGCGATTCCTTTTTGAGATTGTAGGATATTTGCATTATATATCGTCAATATTTGTATAAAATATAATTTTTGTTGTAAAATTCTGACTAATTTATCATCATTTTTTTTCATGGCCAACATACGAGTTTGTAAATGGTAACAAATTTAATTTATTACGAATTATGAGAGTTTATAAATACAAATTAAATTGTAGGCTAGGGACATATATATATATATATGATTCATATGAGAACACCTTGTTGGTGTGAGAAATGAGAACACATCTTACACAATCCAATTTAATGATCCAATGGTTGAGATTTAAGGTGGCAATTTCGTAAATAATATGGCAAAGAATAAGGAATGAGGGCTATTTTCGTCCAAATCCATTAAAATTGATGATGTCAGCAATTAAAAAAAAAATCTTAAAAACTTTAATCGACCATAACTTCCTCGTTTTTAATCCAATGCACACAAAAAAATATCAAATTAAAGCTCTCTTCATGCTCTTTCATTTAAGATGTCGAAAGGCTATGTTTGGATGAAAAAATATGAACGAAAAATAAAAAAGAAATTTTTTTTCGCGTGCCCAGGTTGTAAATGCTTTCGTTAGCATATAATAATTTTTCGTCAGCATTATGATAACATATGAACGTATGCTAATGAAGCATTTGTCATATGCTAACATAATATATTCGATGTGCTAACAAAGAATTATCATAATGCTAACATAGTATAAATTTATTAGGGTTTATTAAATCTCAATTATGGTTTATTTAATTTCGATTATGGTTTATTCCATCTAATTATCATTATTCTTTTGAAATTTAATTTTTTGTTTATAGTTCTTAATTGATTATTATGGTTTATCCTATCCAATTATAATTTATAACGTATGTTGATAGAGTATTGTCATATGCTAACATAGTGTATTCGCAATGCTGACGAACCAAAACTATAATGCTAACGTAGTACAAATATATTATTATTATTATGATTTCTTTCAACTCATTTAGGGTTTACCACATCCAATCAATGTTTATTTCATCTAATTAGGTTTATTTCATCCAATTATGATTTTTTCCATTTAATTAGGGTGTATTAAATCGAATTAGGTTTATAATTAATTTTTAGAATATTTTTTCATCAACAATATTTGAAAACTTTAATTAGCATAACTATAATGCTTCGTTAGCATTATGATAATACTTCGTTAGCATAACGATCTGTTATCAAATCGTCCGCGATTTTTATAAGAATTACCAAATCACAGTAATACCCCGCGCGAAAAACTTTTCAGATATTACAAAATTGTCACCGCCTTTTTCATCAAATCTGGACCTTTGATTTTTGATGGATGTGTGGTGTGAGATGTGTTCTCATTTCTCACACAAGGGGTTATTTTTATATAACCCCACCCCTCTCTCTCTCTCTCTCTCTCTCTCTCTATATATATATATATATATATATATATTGGTAAATGCTTTGTTGATCGTCAATAAAAATGTGTAAGATGAAAGAAATTGACTTCATATTATATAGGAAATTGTTCCGAAAAAAAATATATATATACACGAATTAGGAATGTTAGATAGGAAGTAGGACTCTCTCTCTCTCTCTCGTAGTGGATATATATGGGAACATTACATTGATTCAATACGTGCACTCACGTGTAAAAATATTTAAATAACTTATATGTCATGATTATAGTGACCGTGTGACAGTTTTAGTTGTGTCCAATAAATAGCATATTGTACAAAAAATATCAGACGCTTCACTAAATATTCACATCATTACATTAGAGTATCAGAGATAATTAATTTTTAAATCTAAAAATTCAGTCTCGCTTGCTTGGTGACTTTAAAACTCTTTAATGTTTGCAAAAAAAAAAAAAAAATTCAAATTTATCTCCGGACCGTCTAATGTCCGACAACGGACTTTTATTTTGACTTAATCTTGTAATTTATATTTTTTTAATTGGCAATAGTTTTTTGTGAAAATTATTTAAATACTTGAATCGTTAGAGGGTGTGCGTGCCTACTGCCTACCTTAATTACTCAAGAGATATATTGATTTTATTTTTATGCAACACATTTAAGTAGTCAATAATGCCCACTCCAAATTCGAATAAGAGTAATTACTTCAACAACCAAAAACCCGTTCTTGAATGAAAAAAAAAGTAGTATTCATGCATGTAGGTAAAAGGATTCAAATTTTAGCAATTTAAAATTCTTATATACCACATTATATATTAAATTGAATACAAAATTTAATAAAACTAATTAAAAGAATCAAAATAAATGACTTTATGAGTTGATATTCTGGATTTGTATTCTTTGTTTTTGGCTAATAATTAATTAAGTTTATCGGAAAAAAAAAAAAGAAAAACTTCATATAAGAATTTAAACAACCTCTAGGGAAGAAATAAAATTCAGTTACATGACTTTGTTGGTTTCCCTGTAATAACTTTGTTGGCTTTAAACTCTTGGATCGAGTTCTTAGGCTACCCACATCAGTCACCTCATCCAACCCAACCTTCAAATAAAATATTAATTTCTCTCTCCTCCGCATCAACAACCTCCAACTTTATATAATTTATACTCCCATCAGTGACCTCATCCAACCCAACCTTCAAATAAAATATTATTTTTTCCTTTTTTTTTCCAACATACATAAAATATTTATCATTTTATTTTTTTAATAAGAAAATGTTATTAAAATAATATTTTTCTGTTGCATTTAAAAAAATATTAATTAATTTATTAGAATTTTTTTAATTCATAATTATCAAAAAATTACCCATATAATTATAAATTCATAATTTACTTCACAACAAAATAAAAATTACAAGAGTGAAAACATAATTAAATAAACTACAATGAGACATATGAAATTTTAAATTACGAGTGCATAAAACGTAAATTACATATTCAATTAGTGCCGAAGTTTTCCCATATGTGTAAATACATATCAATACTAGGCTCTATTTATAGATAATTTTTTTTTATGAATTTTGATATAATTTTATTTTTTATAATTATATAAAATATTTATAATTTACATTACTCTATATATACATGTGACACCCAATTAGTGGATGCCACATGTCAAGTCATGCAATGCATGACTCAAGGTCTGCCAGCCGACTCAAGTCATCCAAATTGGTGACTTTTGATTTATTTTTTCTTTTATAAAATTTATCTTCTTGTGGTGATCTTTGGATAAAAGTCACCACTGTGGGTAGCCTTTGAGAGAGGATATGTATTCCTATTTGTCTTAGCTTGTAGAAAACATGAAGAGTTTCTCGAAACACGTAAAAAGATTCACATCATAGGTGGTCGAGCAGCACCTTCAAGATTGTGGCGGCCTATTTGAACTAATTTGAAAAGCATCAGATCACATCGACCCAAATGATACGTTGAAAAGTTTTTGGCAGTGTTGCTCATTTTGTGTTTAAAGAATGAACTTATTATGCTCTGTTCATCGGCAATACGCCAATATTTAAAACTTCATTATGTAAACATCTTAATTTTGAAATTAAATTTGCAGCACTTGAATAATTTTTTTTGAAGTTGTCTTTATCAATATTGTTTCTCTTAGTTTGATGTTGATGCACGTTAATGTGTCATCCAAAAGATTATTTATCAATAATGTGTTATTTAAAGAGTTGAGAGTAGTAGATGATGATCAAAATACAACATCAACACTAGGAAAGAACATGCAACATCAAAACTATTATTTGATTTTAATTAGTGGTTATATTTCTAGTATGTTGTATTGGGTGGTAAAAAAAAGAGTTAAAGAAAAAAAAAGGGTTAATCCATACAAATTGGGGATGTTTAAATCCCATATAAATTAAAATTGAGAATGTTTAATCTCGTACAAATTAAAACGTGGTGTTGTAATTGACTAGATTTAAATGTGGTGTCCAATTTGCAAAAGGGTGGAAATGTGGTGATTTATTTGGCAATGAACCCACCACGTTCACAATACCACGTTTTAATTTGTATGGAATTAAACATCCCCAATTTTTTCTGGCGAGTTAAGTATGCCGTATTTGGTCTAAAAACTACGTTGGCAGCCAAATCAACACACACATGTAAGAAATGACGTTGATTTTATTAGTTTTCTAAATGTATTTTCTATTTTATGTCGTTAGAATTTTGAAATAGTTCCACAAAATATAATTCTAAAATATTCTAAACACGGACATTTCCAGAGTTAATTAAAATTAAAGAATATAAAAAAATAATTACAAACAAAATAATCCTAAAAAGATTAACATAAATCTCCGTCTTTAGCAATAAATTGATATGTGAAATGATAAAGACGAAATTTTCCGTCGTTAAAAAAAATAATATATATATATATATAACTACGGATATTTATGTTGTTATAATATAAATAAAATAAATATAACATGTATGATTAACGATGACATTTTTTCATTGTTAATATTGCCAACGCTTTATATAACAAAAAATTATATATTTTTTTTTTCCGTTGAGAATCTGTTGTTATATTTAATTAACGACGGAATATATATTTTTAAAGACGAATTTTTCATCATTATTCTGTGAAATTCTTGTAGTGGTTAGACGTTAGAGGGTATGCGTGCATATCTCTCATTTTCTACAACTACTGCCTACCTTAATTACACAAGAGATATATTGATTTTATTTTTCATGTGTAGGGTATCAATGCTCCCGGAGGTTACACCGCTTGATTCCCGTCGTTGGTAGTCGGTCCGTTCATCCCTCAAGGGACAGAGAGTCAGCCGGAGAGTGGCTGGAAAGGCTCAGGGTATCCTGAACATAAAGCTCCTCCAAACAGCGAGCAAGTACACACCGAGACTGGAAAAGTGAAGAACGGCAAACCACACAACCTTTCACAGAAAGCTCGAGACTTCCGGCGAGCCCAAGACTGCCCTTGCTATCTGACACGCCGTCGTTTAGCGTGCAAAATTACATCTATGGGCGTAACCCCCCTAGATGCTTGAATGTGCCTCCAACGGCTAGTATAATGCCAGATGGCGGATGTCGATCCCACGAGGAGTGTTAACCTTTCTATCCCGGGTAAGCTTCACTGGAACCTTTGGGTAGTTACTGTCACTAACTTGTTCCTGCAACTTAGTACGAAGTGAATCTAAAAATGTAAACTAAATCAAATAATAACAAACATGTTCAAGTCAAGCGTAGAGTCAGACTGGTGAAAGCATGCAATCCCGGGCACATGCATGTTGATACCTCAATCTGACCGATTGATTATAGGGAGTTGGTATCTCTTCGAGGAACTGTTATTGGGTCACTGTCACTGACCCTGGATTACTGTAACTAATCATTTCCCCACTCACAGAGATTACACTCCCCAATTCCTTCGTTTGTTGTACGCTAAGAGCGATACGGTCGGCGACATCTTAGCACCTTACCATCTAAAGACCTAAAGAAGAAGGGTCATACAGAGGGTTTGCAAGAAATGGCAGCATTTGATTAGAGGAACCCAACGCTGGCATATGGGACCCTTTTGGAGTTGTGCCCATATCCACCTGGTCTTCACCTCCCGGGCTTAATCGGCTGTATGCCTCTCCACCTGGTTTGTCACTTAGTGGCTCATCAGGGAGTCGATTACCCTTACTTCCACCCTGACGCACAGCTACAATGGCTCGGCTAAGAGTGATCAGCCATGAAGCTTTTCCCGTTGCAGTGTATTTGGATTCTCCCCAAGTGAAGTCCGAAATCTTCACGAGGTGTTCTTTAAGCTCGTTTAGCCTCATGCATCACCATGACCTACGTCTTCTTCTCACTCGACTTAAATACTAATTACTTAGCCTTGTGACATATTAATTAACACAACATAAATAAACAGATAATACATAGCAAAGGAAATTATATTACGGAAGGAAATACTTAAACCAACGAGCCAACAAGAGCTGGAAACAAGCGTTCCAACCTATGCTGACTATATGTGTTTTCTGTTACGAGAACTTGAAATGCACAAACTGAAATAAAATGCTAAGCTGCTCCTAATTGTCTTCGTCTTCCCTAATAAAATAGGAATTAAAGTATTTATAGTGAATTTAACTGCCACAATTGGCTCTTAACTGCCCACGCAGGAGCACTATCTTAGTTGACCTTGTCTACTTCTCCTCAACGGCTCCTTGCGGGTTTTTTGGCTTTGACTCTTTCTCTCTCTTATCTCTTCTTCTCCGCCTTCTTCTCCACCTCATGAATACTGACGGTCGGCTCCCCTGAATTTCAGAATGGTTGTGGATGCGGTCTCAATTTGTTGGAGTGTTTGGAGCTGAATTTCCGCGATAGATTCGCAACTGACTCTCCAAGCCCAACTCTTTTCATTATGCCTTCAGCGGATTTGTCTTCACTTTACGCCCGCATTGGATCTTTTCTCTTCATTTCCCCTTGCTTCACTTAAGCTCCCTAACTGACTCGAGACTCAATACGAAAGACTCAAAAATAACAAAAAAGACATAAGTAAAAAGCCCCATTTTGAGTCTATATCACTATCCCAAGTTACTCACACGAGGAGACCACTTAGGAATCCAGATGAACTGGGACCGTAAGTAAGGAGACAGTAGGAGCACAAAGCTCACAAGCAGAAGCTTGATGCTAGGGTTCGCAAGAAGGTGAGCAGAATAACACTCAGAGAGAGAGAGAGAGAGAGAGAGAGAGAGAGAGAGAGAGAGATAGGTTGAAGGTAATGAACAGTGGAGCCCCCAGACTTCTTTTAATGAAGTAATAGATAGCCGAAAGGTCACACAGGGAACAGTGATGGACGGCGGGTCAAGGGCTAACATAAATGAGGAATTGGGCCTTCAGTAAATAGGCCGCAACAAATGGGCCAATAATACCCAACATTCTCCACCTTTGGCCCTTTGGTGTGCACTGATCTTCGAATGGAGCTTTGAATGACTCATCATTACCTTTTGTTTCTCCCTGCAAGGTCACAAAGACAGGAGAGAAACATAACACAAAGTTAGGGTAGGTTAACAGATAACCAAAGAATGAAAAATGTAAAATGTACAAAGAATTAAACAATTTCACAGAGAGCAGAGTTGGAAAGAGTTAACCAAGATCATAGTTTAGGATTCTCTGGCATGAGACAAGTTTATTAACAGATAGACACTTAGTTTCCATGCCAGTGTTAGGTCCAAATTTGAATTTATATTTCCGGTTTAGGCTCAACACTACAAACTACTTAGGACTGCTCCCGCAATTGGATGGGGTCAATTATAGACATGATGAGCTAACCCGAGTCGATCTCATAAGGAAAGCTTAGTGTGAGGAATTGTCTTTTAGGCTATGCATGCAACATGTTCAAACAATTACAATAAATCCTAAACATTCTAAACACGGGATTGATGATGATTTAAACTAAGAATTAAAATAGACAAATAAACAAGATAAAGCAAATGGCAATAGTAATAAAAACAAGATTTGAAGAAATACTATAGATAAAAGTATTAGGGTGTAGATTCTCTCAATGATTTATCCCTATGCTTGTTCAAGTTGGTAATGTTAATCTTACACATACAATAGACCTTCTCAATTGGTTTAACTTCAATTACTGTCACTATCTATCCATTAAACCTCTTTTAGCTATATCATATGAACAAGATTAACATATTAGGCTTAGGAACCCCATCCACATACTGTCGAAGGAACCAATTTCAGGATTTAGGATCACAATTAAGTTTCCTCTAAATCCTAGCAATGCTCAAGTAGTGATCAATTACTCTAACATGATGAGGACGATTCCAACAACAACAACCAACAAGAATAAGTATAGATCAAAACCAAATCGGTCCTCTACCCCCTAATAGAGAGATTAGCCACTAAACATACTCAAAACAAAACAAATATTATAGAAGATCATCATCTCATAATCAAATGCAAATAACATAAAACTTCCACAATATTCAATATCCTTCAAGAAGTTTGGGACAAATCCCCACAAATCATCCAAGAAATAGATAGAAAATACCCAAAAGTAAACCTCCTAACAAGCCTAGCTTCCGCGGACGGCTCGAAGTCAGATTCCTTCTCGTCTCTTCTACTTCTTTCTTGGCTTGGTTCCCTCCTTTCTTCCCCTTCTCCTAGTCTCTTCGGTGGTGGTGAAAGATGGTGAAAATAGTAGAAAATGGTGGTGATGAAAGAAGGTGTGTGTAGAGAGAAAAATGAAGGTGGAGTGGTGGAGAGATGAAGTGAGTGGAGTGTGAATATGGTGAAAAATGGTTAGAATCCTTGATTATTGAAGTCTCCCAAAATCTATATGAGATATTGGAGAGAGAGAGGAAGAGACGAAAGAGAGAGTGTGAGAGTGGTGAGAGAAAAGGTGATGGTATGGTGATGGTAAGGGATCATTTAATGCCTAAGATTTGTGGGAGATTTTTGAAGGAAAAAGGTCCAAAGTCTAAAAAGAAAATCATAGGGGAAATGATACCTATGATTCCTACAATTAGATGGTTCAAAAAGTCTTCCTCAAAGATTAAATTAATTCAGATAAGGGAAGAGAGAAATGGAAAACGAGAGGAATTGTAATTGAAATCGGGATGAAAAACTGGACCAAAGAGGGAGGAGGGCACCCCGTGCGCCAGCGGGGTGCAGCGCCGGTGGGCGCTTGATTGAGGGGCGCCGCGGTGGGGGCCTGCACCAGCGGGCACCCCAAGGTCGAGAGGCCTTGGGCGCCGCGGCGGCGGTGATGGGCTGCGGGACGGGTTGGGCCGGTCCGGGTCTTCCGCTCCGTGGTCCATTTTGAACGTGATCCAGTGCAATTCCTCTTCACATTTTCTTCATCATTTTCGAGCCTCCAATTAGCCAATCGAGCTCAATTTTTCGACTTTCCACTTGCCACTAAATTGCCATAAAATGCCTGCTTTTATAATTAAAAGCTCAAGTTCTTGCACAACTTGGCAAAATCCACCATTAGAGCAATAAATATAAATAAACACATAAAATCAACACCTAACAACATAAATTACTAAACATAATAAAATAATAAAATAAAACAATACATTTAGACACTAAACAGTCAGCTGGATTGAATTCAGTGGGGATTTTCTCCAATTGTATTTCCCCTTTTTCCACCACATCTCTAATGAAATGGAACCTCACATCTTTATGTTTTGTTCTATCATGGAACACTAGGTTTTTACACAATTGGATTGCTGACTGGCTATCTGAAAACAAAGTAGGAGATTAGTTAGCAAAACCAATTTCAGATAGTAAGCCATTTAGCCAAATGGCTTCTTTCATAGTCTTATTAGCTGCAACATATTCAGCCTCTGTGGTAGAGAGGGCCGCAATGTGTTGGAGCTGGGATTTCCAACTAATGCAAGATCCACACAAAATGAATACATAAGATGTGGTAGACTTTCTATTTTCTCTGTCATTTGCATAGTTGGAGTCAACATATCCCACCAATTTCACCCTATCAGAAGACTTACAGAAAGTCAAGCCATAATTTGAAGTAGACTTCAAATATCTGAGAAGCCACTTTAAAGCTTCCCAATGTGGCATTCCAGGGTTTGACATGTATCTGGTCAAACAAGAAACAGAATATGCAATATCTGGCCTGGTACTGATCATGAGATACATCACAGAACTAATGGCATTTGAATAAGGCACATTAGACATATCATGGATTTCAGAATCAGTCTTAGGAGACTGGTCCTTACTTAGCAAAAAATGAGCAGCAAGGGGCACACTAACAGGTTTTGCCTTTTGCATAGAGAATTTACTTAAAACCTTTTCAACATATGAGTTTTGATTCTAAACAAGTGAGAAGTTCTTTCTGTCTCTGTGAATATGCATACCAAGTATTTTCTTAGCATCACGAAAGTCTTTCATGTCAAAATTCTCATATAGACACTTTTGAACATGTTTTATAGTTTTACAACAAGGACTGATAAGAAGCATATCATCTGCATAGAGCAGAAGGAACACATGTGTTGAATCATTTTTGAAATACAAACAGTGATCAAAGTTACTCCTTTTGAACTTCAAAGATTGCATGCAAGCATCAAACTTCTTATTCCATTATCTAGGAGACTACTTAAGACCACACAATGATTTCTTTAACAGACATACATGACCAGGTTTGTTTTTATCAAAGAAGCCCTCAGGTTGTTTCATAAAGATATCATTTTCAAGGTCACCATACAAGAAAATAATTGTAACATCCATTTGTTTCAATTTCCAGTCAAAGTGAGCAACAAGAGACAACATTATTCTCACTGTAGTAAATTTCACAACAAGAGCAAAGATCTCATTGTAATCAATCCCATCCTTTTGAGTAAATCCCTTAGCAACTAATCTAGCTCTATATCTCACAGAATCAGATTCATGCTTAATTTTATAAAGCCATTTGCATTGAACAACAGAGCACTTAGCAGGTTTAGGAACAAGGATCCAGGTTTTGTTATCATGCAAAGACTTCATTTCCTTTTTCAGAGCATCAATCCATTTTTCAGAATCTTTAGAGTTTAAGATAACTTTATAAGAAATTAGTTCACAGGCATCAAGATTATTTAACACAGTAAAGGCAAGCATGGACAGATAACTGTCAGCAAGCCCAATAAATCTCTGGGGTTGCCTAATAATCCTTCTTACTCTGTCCCTAGTAAGTTGATAATTCTGAAGAACACTGGGATCTCCATCTTCTTCAGAATTGTCCAAGTTCTCAGTAGGATTATCCTGGAGATCATTGAGATCCATGCCATCTTCAGGATGATCCTCATTATCATTCTCATGCATAATACCAGGCAAATGCACATCAACATGCTTATCAAGTTCACTTTGCACAAGTAGATACTCCACCTTACTTGGAGATGTCACAGACATAGGAGTAGGAGAAGATAAACAAGGAAATTCATTTTCATTAAAGATAACATCCCTGCTTATTATGGTTTTATACCCAGGAACACTTTTATCCTAGAGCTTATAACCTTTTATCCCTTCTGGATAGCCCAAGAAAACACATTTCCTAGACCTAGGATCCAACTTATCATGCTTTTGGTAAACATAAGCAACACACCAAATATTTTTAGATTTGAGAAATCAACATCTTTATTTGTAAACACAGATTCAGAAATTTTTCCAAGAAAAGGCATAGATGGGGTCCTATTTATCAAATAGGCAGCAGTAACAATTGCTTCACCCCAGAATTTTTTAGATAAACCAGAGGATGCAAACAAGCTTCTAACTCTTTCAAGAAGAGTTCTATTCATCCTCTCAGTAATGACATTTTGCTGAGGGGTATAGGGGACAATTTTATGTCTCCTAATCCCAAATTCCACACAAAGATCATCAATTAGAGCATTGCAAAACTCAAGACCATTATCAGTTCTTAAGGTTTTAATCTTTTTTCCAGTTTGGTTCTCAATCTGAAGTTTCCATACAGATAATTTATCATAAACATCAGACTTATTTTTCATTAAGAAAACCCACACTTTTCTGGAAAAATCATCAATAATTGATAAAAAAAAAATACCAATTTCCACCATGTGATACAATTCCCGGTATGATGATCAACACCGAGAGAAAACGCGCGGAAGACTTATAGAATCGAAACACACGTCAACTAAAGAAGGATTCAACCCGACTAATACTAGAACAAAATAAATGACTAAACAATGATAAATATGACTCTATTGTATGACTGTACTTAGACTCGATAAAATAAACAAAGAAAACGAATTAAGAACAAAGAATGACTCAATTTATCTATATGTGCTTAACTCGCTGAATTGAGCACGTATAAGTAAACTCGATGAACTGACCTTGGACACTTGTTGAAATCGACTGGATCTTGATGGATAACAATGATATGGACGTTGGTTGGCTGCTGGATGACGTCAGTAATGATTGGCGATGTTGATGAAGATAGAATGAGTTGATACGCGAAAGCAAACCCCGTGGACACTTGATTCGCGAAACGTACTTCACTTGGAATCTCCTCGATAGATGAATTGAACTCAGGGCGACACACCCTGTGTAAAACAATACACAAAAAGTCTCGCTACTTGAATTCTCTTCGGTTGCAAATCTGACCCTAACTCCACAAGAGAATTAGAACAAGATTTAAAAGATAAAACTTAAAAAGTTGCAAGCTTCTTAAGAGTGTGTATTTTCGGCTGAAAATAAACAAAAAGAGGATCTTGGGTGAGACAATATTGAAAGGTAAATTCTTCTTAATCAAATATGGTCTAAATATCAAAGTAACAATGATCCCCTATTTATAATAGAGGGATGGACGAAAATTCCAAGATAAAATCCTAAAAGAATTAGAAAAAGAGTTTCCTATCATAACTAGGATTGTTTCTTTACCCAAAATCTGTTTTTAAGGAAAGAATCAAAAGATACCAAAAATAAAATAAGAAAAATCTATCTAGATAAAGATAAATCCCAAATTGACTTTGGGCTTGAAAATCTCGCCTATCTTGGACTTGGGCCTCATAATTAACGTGTTGGACTATTATTGGATGAATCCACACGTTATCTTCATCGTCAACCTAGTCAGTATGCCCATACTGACTGTCTTTATGCAATATTTCTTCTTCAAATCTTGATCTCCAATCCTTAATCTTGAACAACACGACAATCTTCGAACCTTTCAATGGAATTCTTGAATTTGATTTACTTATGCTTATCGTGCTCATATCACCATGAGTATCAACTTTAGCAGGACCCCATAAATAAGCATGCAAATATTCAAGAATATCAGTACTAGCATGTGATTTATGAGAGCCAGAAACAGGGAATTGAACCCTATGTTGTTTCCCCATCACACAGTTTTCATAGAAAGGGATATCAGAGATGTGATCAGAACCAAAAACACCAGATTTATGTAGCATTTTTAATCCTTTATGACTCATATGCCCTAATTTTGCATGCCATAACATAGTTTTATCACTTTGCACAGAGTTAACAATTGAAGACACCAAATTCAAAGGGTTAGCATTGCACATATACATATTGTGTTGCCTAGGCGCCTTAAACACCACCATAGCACCTTTCAGAAATTTAATTCCATCCACTTCAATTTTAGCAAGCAAACCATCATCAGTTAAGCATGCAACAGATATCAAGTTATATCTTAGATTATGCACATATCTCACATTTTTCAAGGTAAGAGTTGAACCAGAGTCCAATTTCAACACAAATTTCACCTATGCCAACCATAGGGCTTTTCTTTTCATTTACCATGGACACAGAGCCATTTTCAATAGGTTTCAGGTTTGAAAACATGCTTTTACAAGGTGACATATGAAAAGTGCATCCATAATCAATTAACCATTCAGATTCAGAAAGAGAATTAGACACAGAGTTCACAAAGGGCTCAGAGAACATATCAGAGACCATAAGAACATCACCATAATTCTCAGAATCAACAGCAACATTAGCATGATTATCACTGGAATTTTCACCCCTTTTCTTGATTTTCTTAGGTTTATCACACTTGTTTGCATAATGACCAGGTTCATTGCAATTATAGCACATTCTATTACCATTCCTAGATTTTGATCTAGGCTTTTTATTATCAGGAGCATAATTAGGCTTAGATCTTTCAGTTGTTCTTCCCCTAACATGCACAATTTCGCCAGAATTCTTGTTACTGCTACTAGACCCATGTTTCATGTCAAGCTCTTTAGATTTAAGGCCATTAGCCACAATATCATAAGTAACAACATCTCTGTCATATGTAATGGCAGATTTGAGATAATTGAATTTATCAGATATAGAATTCAAAAACACAGTATCAGAATATTTTTTAATGGTATCATCCCCTCCCAATTTCATGGCCTGAATTAATTTATTAAAATCATCCAGATTAGCATCAATATCCTTAGACATATCAAGCCTAAATTTGAAAAGATTTTCTTGCAGAAAGGATAAGGACTGAAAAGATGTTTGAGTGTACAATTCATTCAATTATGCCCATAATTCTTTAGCACAAGTAATACCAACAACCTGCCTCATCACAAAATCATGCAGACTCAACAAAATTGAAGACCTTGCACTAGCATTCATTTCAAGCCTTTTTTAATCTCTTTCAGTTTTATCATAACCGAGCAGAACAACATTATACACTTTCTCTTTGATAAGAATGCATTCCATTTTAGTTTTCCAGATTTGAAAATCACTTTTGCTATCAAAGGAGCAGTATGATATGCAGAACCCATGGCAATCACTCAGATAGGCACATGCAGATATTAATAACCAAGTAAGAACATGGAGGAGAAGATAAAATCAAAGCACACTCACAGATAGTGAGGAATGCCAAGGAGAGCCCAGATTATAAGCAGGTTTACCTACCGTACAAGGATCACTTGGGTCCTTTTGTGTGTGAGAAGTGAGAAACACAAGACACACAGCAAAAACCAGAGCCAAGAGTGAAGAGAGCGGAAGCCGAGTGAGCCTAGCACAGAGCCAAGAACAAAATACCCTTGAGATACAAAGAAATTAGGGTAAATATGAGAATCATAGAGAATCGAATGAGAATCACATAGATCTCAAACAACAAGTCGAGAATCATACAGATCCAGGCAGATAGCACTGAAACCCTAATAGATCTAGGGTTTAGAGTACAATACTAGAGCGAGAATCCCCGCGGTTGGGATTCTCGGCTTACCAGCCGATTAAACACACAGATGGTCGGACAATAACCTAAAGGGCAATGGAGGGTGCCTCCGGTGAGCTTTTCCCATGGCTCTGATACCACTGTAGGGTATCAATGCTCACGGAGGTTACACTACTTGATTTCCGTCGCCGGCAGTCAGTCCGTTCATCCCTCAAGGGACAGAGAGTCAGTCGGAGAGTGGCTGGAAAGGCTCAGGGTATCCTGAACACAAAGCTCCTCCAAACAGCGACCAAGTACACACCGAGACCGGAAAAGTGAAGAACGGCAGACCACACAACCTTTCACAAAAAGCTCGAGACTTTTGGCCAGCCCAAGACTGCCCTTGCTATCCCAGGCTACTCGCACGAGGAGACCACTTAGGAATCCAGACGAACTGGGATAGTAAGCAAGGAGGCAGTAAGAGCACAAAGCTCATAAGCAGAAGCTTGATGCTAGAGGTCGCAAGAAGGTGAGCAGAAGAGCACTCAGAGAGAGAGAGAGAGAGATAGGTTGAAGGTAATGAATAGTGGAGCCCCCAGGCTTCTTTTAATGAAGCAATAGATAGCCGAAAGTTCACACAGGGAACAGTTATGGGCGGCGGGTCAAGAGCTAACATAAATGAGGAAGTGAGCCTTCAGTAAATGGACCACAACAAATGGGCCAATAATACCCAACATCATGCAACACATTTGAGTAGTCTATAATGCCCACTCAAAATTCGAATAAGTGTAATTACTTCAACAACCAAAATCCCATTCTTGAATAGGAAAAAAAGGGTAATATTCATGTAGGTGAAATGATTCAAATTTTAGCAATTTAAACTTTTAATTAAATAGTACATTTTATATTAAATTGAATACAAAATATATTTAAAATAATTAAAAGAATCAAAATGAATGATTTTTGAGTTGATAATTTTTATCTTTCAAGCACTGAATTAATTGATAATCTATCTTTTGAGTCCTGAATTGATAAAACGCATCTTCTGTTTTTGCTATACACACACAGTTAATTAACTTTAGGTTAATGCCAACAAAATTGTATGTTAGTAAAAAATGTATTTTTGTCACTTTTTTAGTGTGTATTTTTATCACTTTTTTTAGTGTATATTTGATCAATTTACATGCTTGTAATTTATTTTTCTTTGAAAAATGATATATTACATAGATAGACAACAATTATTATTATTTTCCCAAATAAACAAGCGTGCGAATTGGCAAAAAGTAATTAGACAAATACAAAAAAAAGTATGGAAATTGGAAAAATAGCAAAGACATACATAATGAAACATACACATAATCCACAACAAATATATGACCCGAAATTCGACCCATGTACAAAAAATGAAACCTGTCCAATTTAATGGACATTGTGAACGTATACAATTCCTTCGTATGATAATCTAACCGTCGATTGTAATGAAAATCTTCGGCAGTTATTTCTTGGATACTAATTCGTATATTATTGTAGGATTAATTACGAGTAAATACATAAATTTTAACATAATTTATAATTTAGACACGAACTTTAAAATACTACAACTAAAACATAAATTTACATATTTTTGTAAAATAGACACAATTTATATACTATATAAAAATAGAATAGTGAGGGTAGTTTAGACAATTCATAATTCATTTAGTTTTCTAAAAATAATTCACAATCATGAGTTAATTAGTTTTATACGATAATTACAAAAGCCTAACCTAATTCTAACTCAAGCGGTGCATGTCCAACCTCCGAATCATTGTCTTCCTTTGAAATGATGTCTATGCGTACAAACAGGTTAATTAAGATTGGAAACGATTCCAACATCCAATAACATATATAATAAGTTGTCAAAACCTTCAAATTTACAGTTTGTAGGTTTCTGAACAAAAAAAATTAAAAAAATATGGCAGAGCAAGAAATTCAACAATCCATTACAACAATAGGAGAGAAAAAAATAAATGGCACCAGCATTTGTAGACGGACACTTTCGATCTGAAGCCACATCCTCAATTTCAACTCTTTTGATGAAGTATCATAGGTTTTGGTATGAATTTAGTTGTTTTCTTTGTAAATGATTTATGTTATTACTAATGTTTAAAATTACTTTGCAGATGCTTCTTTCTTTTATGATTCTTAGTTTGTAACATTTTGGTTTATATTCACATATTTGTGGTAACTTGATTGATTGTATGTTCTGATTGACCGCGTGAATTTTTTATTTGAATACTCACAACCTAATTACTTAAAAGCATTGATAGCAATACGCATCCAACAACTTATGTAGGTGTTTAGTTTTTCATTGAATACTTTCTTGGAATTGTTGTCTGTTGCATATTGATAGTGTTTTTTAAAGAGCAAACATACATCTATGATGCTAACAACTTCGAAATAAAGGAGATTTTTGATATAGTGTATGACGTACATAGTCAGAATAATCTATTTATAATACTTCGACTTATAATTGATATTTACCTATTCTTTTTCTTGCATAATGATATATTATTATTTTATTAAGCCATAAATATTTGTAAATGCATCACTGCATCCCCATTTTGCAAATAAATTCGACAAGAAGCTAATAGAGAATGATGGTGATGAGCCAAGTAAGTTTGATAAATAATGATATTTTCAGGAAGGTCTTATCCCAATCAAAAGGGATTGGTTGCATCCATAGATATTCTAACAGACCCAATTGTAATCACAAATGATTGAATCCATTATAGGAATAATGTAAGGTGCAATGTTTATTGGTGTTACTATTCTGCATAATAGTTTTTTTTAGAATTAAAGTTTTTTTGATCTATTAAGAATTAAAATAATGTGTTCCATTTTTTTCATATTAAATAACACATGCTTCATTTTTTATCTATTAATGTCCTGTTTAAAAGGTTTTTTTGAAAAAAAATGAAAAATCTATTTTATCTTTTGTATGCATTTGTTATTGATTTTTTGGGCTTTGCTATTTACGAATTTAGTACACATTTAGAATGAATTGTGATCCGGAGTTGATTACAAAAATTTATGTAGTTTTGATGATGAAGTTTGTCTTATATAAATTAGTGAATATGTTTGGAATTGGAATGAATTATATTTTATCAAAAATGTGTACTAATAATTATGTAATTGAAAAGGTTTTGTCCTTTTTCCATAGGGCTCAAAACCTCTTATCAAGTCGGATGACTCATGACTCGGAAGGTGTTTAAGAAAATGTAGAATCATCAAGTGATCAAATATCTTCAAGATCAAGCTAAGCCAAAGATCATTGATTCGATTGATCTAGAAAAAGTTGAATCATTAAAGAGGTCGTTGATTGATGAGTGTGAAGCAACCGCCCGAAATTAAAGAGGCACACGTTCATCCCAATATGTATATATATGTTGCTCCCAGTGCGAGTCTATGTCAGTTTAGAGGGGGGTGAATAAACTGACATAAAAACTTGAACTTTTGTGCGGAATATATAGGGCCCTTAACTCACTTATAAAGCTTATCTATGCACTTCTAAGTTGAGATAGAAATCTTTGCTCTTGAGTGCAGCTTGTGTGCGATGGTGTGCAGTTAATAATTATGCAGAAAGCTTAAGCAGAAAGTACAGCACACACAAGACTTATAGAAGTTCGAAGCTTCCTGCTTCTACATCCTCTCTTCCTTCCTTAGAAGGGCAATCTACTATGCAATTGTAAAGTTTCTTTATTACAGCTACATAGTGAAGAAATCTGTTGAACCTGAAAACGGCACCCTTCAAATCGAGCGCGGCTCCCTTTTCAACTGTTGCTGTCCCGGAAGAATGGACTTTTCAGTATGCTCCTCCTCAGCCGGTTCTGGTCGACAACTCACACTTATCGGTCCTAACTGCTCACTGAGACTTTAGGTGCTATTGCCCGTCTTTACAAGATTTTAGATCTCTCTCGATCTTCAAGAAAAACAGTCTTGAATCTGTTATCAACTTGAATGCTCTTTGAACTGAGCTGAGTAGTTGATCATTGAATAGCTTGAGCCGAGAAGGTTTGCTCTAGCTGGATTTCTTCGACAGCTAGCGGCTTGCTTTGGAACTTGAAGCACGTCTTCTCAGCTGGGACTTATCACGATTGTGATGATTAAACTTTGAGCTGTGGGGAGGGAAAAAGAAAGCTCAATCTGCAAAATAGCAAGAGTTAGTTTTTGGCAAAAAGTCTTGATCAAAATGAGATTCACGTTCCTTATATAGGTGAGTGATCTCTGTAATCGTTAAGTTTCTACCAATCATTGGTTCGGTTGATCCATCGATGGTAGTTTTAATACTTATAGTCATTGAAGCTTTGATTGTACTAGCCGTTGAACTTAATGACTTCTGCTCCAAGATCATCAGGATCTCTCAAAGATCTTGTGTCAGGATCTTCAATAACTGCTTGTCAGATAGCAATTGCTTCGGCTATCAGTTCTGGATTTCAGCTAATGGGTTCTCAACTGTCTCGGCTTTCAGCTCTGAGACTGTCCAGTTGGCAGTTTCTTAGCTTCCTTAAGCTTCAGTTCTGGAATGGTCCAGTTCAGCTGCCTTGGACTTCAACTTTTGGTCTTGGCAGCAAAGCTTTCAGCTTCTGGACTCCAGTCGGCATTTACTCTGAGCTTCTCTCCCAGCCTGACTGATCTTAGTTGTAAATCGATCAGTTCAGTTAGGCTTCTTGCAAGCTTGATCTTTCAAGCTGGCTCTTGTCTCATCAGTTTTCCTTAGCTTTCAGCTAAGCTGATGGTTATTCATCTGGTGGATGATTTCCAGTTTTCAGCTTTAACTGGTTTTCTTGAAGCATTCTCTTCAGCTGGTTGACCACGCTCCAAGGCGTTTGACTTTCACTTTAGCGGAGCTGAATCTTGGAATTTTACTTGGTCATCAAATCAGTTTCCAGCCTGAATAACCTGCAGTTTTTCATAGAAGTTTTTCATATGTTTTGACATCTTATCAAAACCATCAGTTGGGCTACCTTGATAGTTTTTCCCAACAATATCCATAAAAAATAAGTCTTATTTATGTTTTTTATACTGTAAATTGAATGACGAATTAGTCCATTCAAAAACTCGGCATCAATATAATGCTTATTTTCATCTTAATTCATAATAGTGTCTCCCTCTTCTAGCTAATGCTCATTTTTATCTTCCTATTTTATATCTCACATATGCAATGACAATTAACAAAAGTCAAGAGTGATCACTATAGCAAGTTTTCACTCTTAAACAACTAAATGTTGCAGTTTATTTTCAAGAGTTGCATGTCATTGTGGACTAAAGGTATTATTAATGAATTTGCAATTAAGATCATGTTGTTACAAATACGGCTACAAATGTTTGAATATAAAGAAATATTTTGGAGAGTTATAAGGCATAATGGACTAAAGATATTTTTTTTATGGGTAGTATTAATTTGCAATAAAGTCAAGGTGATACGAATATGGCTACAAATATTGTATAAAGAAATATTTCAAAATTTGTAAAATTATATATATGCATATGTATAGTAGTTATGCACAATATTTATGAATAAATTATTATTAGAGAATTAGTTATTACTATATGATCACCATGCAACGCAAGGGTAAGGCACTAGTTTGCAATAATATGAAAATCAAAGGAGAATTATCAATCCAACGCCCAAAAGATGATTTATCTATCGATATAGAACCTTCAAGATAGATTCTACCGATTCAAGACTTGAAAGATCTAAAACTAGTTTTAGATCTTTCAAGTCTTGAATCGATAGAATAGTTTTAGATCTTTCAAGTCTTGAATCGATAGAATCTATCTTGAAGGTTCTATATCGATAGATAAACCATCTTTCAGGCGTTAGATTGATAATTCTACAAAATCAAACACTATATTTCATACATATCTTTATTATCTATATCCATATTATATCTAAAAGCAGAATAGTCATCATAAATAGAAAAAGTAATTTTTTCCACTCAAAACACCCTTCCAAATTCAGAAATTAAATTCATATACTATAATATGGATATTAATTAATTATTAATAATTACATTGCAAATCAATAGTTATTAATAATTAGACTGCAAATCAATCAATTATGAAATCTATTTTAAGAGATAGTATATCTATTTTTATCTCTTATTTTTGGAGCTAACTAATCCTTTTTTTTATAGGCAACTAATTAACGATCATTAATTACGGTAATATTATAATACAATCTATGAATAAAATGTTATAATTAAGGAAAATAATAACGATATATTTTCATATTTGATGGCCCATTATTAGAGTTGTCAAAACGGGCCGACGGGACGGAGCGGGGTGAGAAAGCCCGCTAGAGGAGCAGGTCTATAAAAGCAAGATCCTACCCGCCCAACCTAAACACGCAGATTGGCAGGCCAGCCCAAGGGCTCTCTCTCTCTCTCTCTCTCATGGGCTCATGGGCATGGCTGCTTTTCTGCAGATATTATTTATATGGCCCAGTAAATGGAACTGATTGCCCAATCATTTATCAACTAATTATATGGCCCAATTTTCCATTTTGCTCTACATCATGCAAATATCATGGAATAATGTATGCTGCAACTAATTATATGGCCTAGCTTAGTCTTAATTAGGTTACAATACATTTGGGGAATAATCTATTCATTTTACATTTACCATTTACCAATTAGGTAATTACTAATTTACCATTTTATTAAAAAAAATAAAAAAATATATATGTGTGGGCTTGGTGGGTTACCCGCCCCGCCGCGAGCTTACTCGCCCGAGCCCACCAGAAAAGCTGTCTTCAAAATTAAAGTCCTACCCCCCTAAAAAGATGGCGGGGACGGGCTGATCCGGCGGGTTTGACCCGTTTTGACAACTCTACCCGTTATCATT
Organism: Perilla frutescens; assembly: GCA_026008535.1. NCBI lineage: Eukaryota > Viridiplantae > Streptophyta > Magnoliopsida > Lamiales > Lamiaceae > Perilla > Perilla frutescens. The sequence continues at coordinate 42,122,233 of BRKX01000004.1, forward strand.
TAATTTTTGTATGGAATTAATTTTAGTCAGACCTTTTTGTGTATATACAGTAAACTAATAATTAATGAACCATCAACAACATTATAATAATCTTATAATAATAAGTTAATATTAAAATAAAAGATTATAAGATACACAAATCCACATTTTCCATATGTATTAGATTCAATTACTCAATTAATCAATTAACAATAACATCTTCCTTAAACTAGATGCTCATGTAGTTTTATATATAGGTTTTATATGCAATGCATGCATTCCCCAAATCCAAAATGATCTTCAAAATTCAATTGTGCATTATTAATCACATCATTCGAAATCTTAACTTTATGGTTCTTTTTTAGTTTAGTTGAGAATGTTCAGAAATTACCAATTTTGATGTATGATCTGGTTTTCAACCATACAATTTTAAATATTTTTATCATTATTATCGGTGCTAATTTCATTAATGAGAAAAAATAATTTTCGGAGTGGTCGGTTTGTTCTGCCTCAACCCATCAATCAACTATAAGGTTTTTGGCGATAGTTCGGTCAACAAAAACTTAAATCCTTAATTTTCATTGACGGCCGAGGGCAAAAATACATCATCAGTAATAATGATCGACAATGATTAAAGGCAGACGATGTTTTACACAATATTATGTTTGAATGAATTTTAATATGATCTTACGATTTTGGTTTTAACTATGCTAATAATTAATGTGTTGTTGTACTCTGCCATTAAATTATGAAGTTTTGTTTATTGGTTTTAGTTTAATTAATTTTAATATTATGTATTTGGATCTGAACCATTATTGTTGGTTTGGTTTTGGTTTTAGTATTTTGAATAAGTTGTTTGCCGTATTCAACCAATATATTTGATATTCGTTTCATTAATGCATTTTATTTATTTGTTTTCATTCTTTCATTCTTCAATGTACTTTTCTTAGTAGTTTTAATTTGTTTTGTGTAGGGGTGTGCAAAATCAAATTAAAATTTAAAAATCGAACCAAACTGAGCTATTTGGTTTGGTTAGTTTGGTGCGCTACCCATTGGAGATCGAAACCCTGGGTGGCGATCTGAACACTGAGTCTCAAATTAACATCGTGGTTCACAGTCTGCCATCGAAGTTTGAACACACTACAAGAAAAATAGAAATAGACTACACATGAAAGACAACGCGGAATGCTGAAGTGGTTGTCTATTGCGGAATAGACGATGTGTATAACCATACGCGTTGTCTATTACCACTTTTTTATGTATTTTTTAATTTTTTTTATATTACAAAGGTTAAAACTGGCTTGTCTATAGAAATATAGAAAACGTGCTTCGTGACACGTTGTCTTTAGCCGCTTTTTTAATTTACGATGTCGTTTTCATTTAGAAATTCCTTTCTTCTTTGTAAGCGGGACTTTGAAAAAATTTCCACAACTAAAAGCCCTAATCTTCTTTAGCAAAATTTCAACTATAGAAGAGAATCGCGCCATCCGCTTGCACCCGCCGCCCTCACTGACAAAATTAATCACCGCCGTCCGTCTGCACCTGCTGCCCTCACCGACCAATCCCCTTTCCCCCGGAAAAATTCCCCTCACCACGCATCCATTTCATCTGCCACGCCTCCACCTCTCCACCTCCTCCGAGCATCGACGCCGCGCCAGGACAAGTAGTATCAGCGGCGGTGAGCTTTCTCTCTCTCTCTCACTTATTTATGCTCTCTCTATCTGACTCTCCCTCTCGCTCTCACTTTCTCTGTTCTCTCTCACTCGCTCTCTTTCTCTGCAGCAGAGAAGCCCTCAAATTTGACGACTCTGACTCCGGCGATCTTCGACGTCCGACGGGCTGCACTAGCTCTTGGTCTTTCTCTCTATTTCCGTATCTCTCTCTAGCTGCGTATGTGTGTGCTTGCTCTGAGTGTGTGTGTATGTGTGTTATTTATTTTTTTTGTTGGTGTGAATTAGAGACTGCGACACTACTTTATAAATTAATATGTTTGTTTGAATTATATTTCCTTGTTGGATATTTATATTTTAAATGAATTGTATCTGCTCGTTGATATGTACATTTTAACTAGTGTGAATTCGAATTGTTTGTTTGAACTATGTTGTAGATACTGTACAAGAAAGGTTGAAAGTTGATATTAAAGAACATCTTCTGCAGTTTCATACTTCGACCTAACGTAAGTAGTCTAGAACTAGTATGAGCTGGTGTATAAATTATGTTAAGTGTGTTAGATATTAAAGAAGTTGAAACTTATGTTCAGTATGATAAGTATGCTTGGCTTAATTTTGCGGTGTGTTTGTTTCTGACCAGTTTAGATTTATATATATGTATGTATCTCTTACTTCTTGCTTGCTGTCTTTGCCATAAGAGTTTTGTGTGTGTGGATTTTCCTTTTTCCTTACTTTCCTATTTTGATCATATAATACCTAGATCTGCTGTAGTTGGTTTACATAGATGTGCTTTATTTTATTTTTAGTTGTGATATATTCTTATGGACTAGTTGCTACATGATTTAAAGAGAAACTGATAGAATTGTGTAAATTATTGATTGACTCTATTTTGCCTTATCAGGTTTGTTCGATTGTGCAAGTGGACTTTACTCTCTTAAAGTTTTGATTTCTCTGAATGCAAAAGACCAACTCTTCTGTAACTTCTTTGCAGGGCATTTACCTTAAAGCTTGTTAGGAAAAACTATCAAGGAACCCCTAGATTAGGTTTTGATGAGATGTCAAAATTATTTGTGAAAAACTGACTGAAATTCAAGCCGCAGATCTGAGCTGATTAATCTAGGGCATCATCAAAAAAGATATCAAGCAAAGTCAAAGTCAACCAATCAAGAGTATGGTCAGCAAGCTGAAGGATACGTCAGAAGTCAACTGAATTGAGAAGTCAAGAAGTTGAACAGTTGAAACAAACTAACAACTAAGTCAGCTAAGCTGGGGGAGAAAAGAGTCAACTAAGGGAACTGATAAGAGATCAATTTAGACTGAAGACAGAAAGTATACAACTGATGACCAACTGGAGCAATAGCCAAACTCAGCTGATGAGCTTAAAACTGCAAACTGGAGTAACAGCCAAACTCAGCTGATGAGCTCAAAACTGCCAACTGAAGCAATAGTCAAACTCAGCTGACAAGTCCAGAACTGTTAACTGGCACTCAAAGCTGCCAAGAAAACTGAAGCCAGAGAACCTTAGAGATTATTGCTCAAACTGCCGAATCTTGGATTAAATGCTACAACAAAGATCCTGGAATTAAATATCCAATGAAGATCGATTGGCAGAGTAACGGCTACTTCAAACCAAAAGCTCCAAGCGATCATTCTCCATTGATGAGCCAACAGGGCCACCGATTAATGGACAATGGAACTCAACAGTCATAGAATCACTCCTCTATAAAAGGCGAGTGAATCAGAGTTTAAAAGAAAGAGAAGAACAATAAGAACTCTGAACTCTCTTAAGCAAAACCAAGAAGAATCCTTCGCCTGCACAACTTTCGCATATACAAGCAAGAGCTTTTCTTTCTCTCTCCCACTCAAGCTCAAGTTCAGCATCTAATAGAAACTGCGAGAGTTCTACTGAGAAGAAGAAATTCACAGAGTCAAGATAATCAGCCAGCTGTTGACAATCCAGCTAGGGCAGTCTTCTCAGTTTCAGCTACAAAACGATCAACTACTCAGAGGTTCGAGGGCGAGAAATGATAATCACCCCATCAGTGTTAAAAATGGTATTTGATCTCCCAGATGAAAGAGATAATGTTGAAGAAATAGAAGTTGATGCCAAAGACTGCTACGACAGATGGGCAACAATTCAGTTTGAGGGAAGATATCACATCAACCATTCTGTGTTCAACTTTGGAAAAGAGTTTCAAGTACTAGCAGCAGTGGCTGCGAGGATGATGATAACATCATGTGAAGATCAATCCAACATGTCAGAAATAAAGTACAGAATCAGCAATGCAATCTGGGAAGAAAAGAGAGTCAACTGGTCTCTATACTTCTTTCAACAGTTAAAGGAGCTTGTAGACAATGTGGAAACTGGCACCAAAGGCTCAGGGCGCTTTCCACAAAAGGTGAACTTTCTCAACAGAGTAAGCTCCATCCTGGAGCATCTTCTTCCTGATGAGATGATTAAGAAGACCCATCCTCAACAGATTGATCCTGATGACTTTATCCCCAGAATAAATACAACTGCTCTACCTCCATTAACGATCAGAGAATCACAACCAAAATTGAGGCAGAAGCTAATCCCATCTACTCCAATAACAAGGGGTAAAGGAAAAGCTACAATGATGGAGTCAGAGGTTCAATCAAACTCCGACTCAGATGATATCTTTCGCATGATTCAGGGATACAAGTCATCAACCGAAGGAGATAATAAAAAGGACTCTAGAAAGGGTCAAACTGAGCAGAAAGCAGCTTCACCAACTCAATTTGAAACAGTTGATAAACCAGCTGCTAATTATCAAGAGATTGGAGAGCATCGGCTGGATGCAGATCAAGAGATTGGAGAGCATCAGCTAAAGGCAGAAAAGACTCAACGAAGTATCAAACAAATAATGAAGCAGCAATCAAGCAAGACGTCAAAACAATTCAAGAAAGTGATTGAAAACATGAAAGCCCAGGTAAAGCTGCTCTCTGAATCAATCCTACAGCTGGAAGCACACACTGGAACAGAAAGCTCAGAAGAAGTTTTCTCCAATGAGGACATGCCAAACAGATCCAGAATAGCTAAGAAAAGGAAAACTGATCACAAGAAGGACTAAGTGGCTGATCAAGTTAAAACCTGATTAGAAAAGCCCTAAGTGTACTTCTTGTTAATCAGTTTGTAATTATATCTTTTGATATATTTTTAAAAGTTCTTTTTATTTCAAATAAATGTTAAGCCTCACATTTATTTTGAAATTTTGACCGTTGCAAAATAATGACACGTGTGAAAGTCATTAATTGCCAACGACCAAAAGAGACCAAAGGCTAGTACCATTCCAACCAACAGATCTATAAGCCTGTCCCAACACTTATAAACAGCTCCTCTCTTTCAAACCTCTCAAAAAGCCCCCTCCTTCTATAATCTCTAAAACCTTCTCCCAAAAGATCTTAAACTCCCAAAGTCTCAGCCAACCTCAAAGATGGCCGAATTATCCAGATCTTCAAATTCCTTCAAAGAACAACTTATGAGAGATAATTTCTTGATAGGAAGAAATTTCAATTGATTCTAAGTGAATCAAATAACCCACTCCTTCTGTCCAATCTTCACAAGACAGAAATTCTTTACTACCTGGAAACACCACCAAAGTTCTTTAGACAATATTTGGTGAGTGAATTTTTGCTTCAAGCAAAATTATCTGCAGATGGAAAGACAGTGTCATCAGTGATTCAAGGACGACCACTTCAAATCACTGAAAGGACAATTGCAGAAGTGTTCCAACTCCCACAGGAAGGTTCATCCGTTCAAGATCTAAAAGAATCTGCAGAATTGTACTGGCGAAAATGGAAAGCTTCAACCTGCGACAAGCAATTCAGTTTTACAACCGCTAAAACTGACCTGAAGCCCGAGTATGGAGTTCTACTTAACATAACGAACAAGATGATGTTCGGGGCCATTGGAAGCCTGAGTCAACTCACCCAAGAAAGATACAAGGTTATGATTCACCTTGCTGAAGGGCGACAAACGAACTGGGCAGAATTTGTCTTCCAACAATTCAAGCATCAAGTCATCAAGGCCTCTAACTCAAAGAACTCCGGTAAATTTGAGTCCAAGGTTGGACTTGTTCTAAGAATGAGTAAAATTCTTGAAGACCTGCTGAAGCTTCCAAATGATGAGTCACTACCAGTTCTTATCTCTGACTGGATTCCCAAGAAAGGAACTGCTCATCTTCAGTCGCTAAATAAAAAAGAGAAAAGTCAAAGCTAAGACAGGCAACCACTCATCGAGCAACTCAACTGCCAACGCCGTTCAGTCTCCAAAATCAAAGAACGGATCGCCAGTTGATTTCCAGGTTTGCTCTGATCTAGATGAGCTTATTCCATTCATTAGAATCCCTCATCCAAACTACGGAGTGGACTACTTCAGAAGTACATGCCCTCCTCTCCAGCTGACTGAAGAGAATATTCGCACTTTTTATAGTGGTGAATATGCAGTCAAAGGTGCACAAAAGGAAGTGACCAATCTCCTTCTCAATCACTTTGCCTTTGTTGCACAACGTGACCAAGAGTTGTTCAAACAACTCCACCGGTATTTCTATTGGTATAACTGGAGACATTCTATGTCCATCCAGTCTCATTTTCTGCTAACTGCCTTTCACGGCATGAGCTATTGGCAGCGAAAAGAAACCTGGAGCATCAAATGGATAGGTTCATCAAATCCATTTTCTCCAACCATTGTGCAAGTCCAGCACATCATGCGTTACCGGATTGTCAACAAGATTCCAGCCACCGCCTTATTAGCAGAAATCAAGACCAGCATCGTGCCTCAAGCAGTTGGAACTGCAGATCAACCAGTCAACTGCCCAACTGGCTCGTTTTGTCAAAAACTGAACTTTGATAATCTATCAAGTCAGTCAGCTAAGCCCTCACGACAAACTCCACCGGTCGTTGACAGGATAGAACCATATCTATCACAAACTGAAGCTGTGGCTACCCAGAAGAATCCAATGCGTGCTAATGAGAGTGATAGTGATGATGAAGACACTGCCACATCACCAAGCTTCCTATCCAAAAGCTATGTCACTCCACTGCTCATATCTAGCTCAAAAGGCATGCAATTACCTATGAAAAATGATCAGTTTCGATCATCGTCAAAGGGAACTTCCCAATCCCTTAGTCAAAGGATGAAAAAGTCGTTAGTTGCCATCCAGCTTCATCTTCACCAAGCTCGGAGAACTGCAAGGCCTGAACTGCCAAAGACCATAACTGCATCCCAAGGAAACAGTGCAGCCAGTCCAGCTAGGCCCTTCAAGAAGCGGAAGCTGTCTACTGAGAGCCAAGCAACTGATCAAACCAATTGACCAATTCAGTTCAAATACAGCTTCCACTTCAGCCAGTTCTTCAGCGACAACTGAGAAGCAAACCTCAACTGATCATCCAACCGTCAAATCAGTTGGACTGTATCCCAACTGAATCAGGATAAGTTTTTAAAGCTTAATTACATTATTTACCGTTGCAATTATAAAATTTCATATATTATACTCAAACGGTTACAATTTAAAAAAAAGGGGTTCTATCTCACAATGCCGCAATCAATATCTCTGCGTTGATATTAAATCAACTCTCCAAACTTGAAAAAGAAAATACTTTCTTACTGAGATATAAATAGCAAGATCTGCAGAAAATATTTTGCTATTTATGGCAACTATCCCATTCTCAGAGAAGCTACTTCTCAGCCACAAGATCATAAAGTCACTTCTTCATCAAACGGCTGAGATGTAATCCTCATTAATTCAGCTAATCCTCCATCAAATCGGATGGTTGATCAGCTAAGAAAAGCAATCGAGTACCCTCGATTCCTGCATGCAAAGCTAAATAAATATGTGCACAGAGAAGAAGGCTCCGATCATCTGTAAATCCCATCTCTTTCTTGCTCTGATCATCTGCTAAGTCTTCTCTCTCCTAAACACTTGCTCTCTAAACTAAAATAACATCTTTTTGCAGATATGAAGCCCCCATTTCAGACGGTCGACGCAAATCTACTTCTTAAGAAGCTAAAGAAAGATAAGACTCTAAGTCTGGAGTATCTTAACGCACGCCTCAGCTCCGAAAGCTTTACAAGGATTTATAGGCCATTGGAGGCAACTGAGCTGCTACCATTTTTGAGGATAGTGCCACTGAAGAACTTACCTTCTCATGTTGCGGAATTCTACTACAATGTAACGATCTCTAGCGACAACATCATTTCTACCGTCCGGAGCAAGACGATCATAGTGATGGAAGAGACGATGATGTCTACTCTTCATCTTCCAGGCGACGGTCCAGATGTTATGACCCTGCAATTACCCTGCAAATACGCACTATGGGATGCTTGGAAGCTTCCTCACGTTAACAACTATGACTATTCACATCGGCTGAAGGAGAGTATGCCAAATAATATCCTCCAACTCTTGGATATCGCCGGCCATATCCTATATGGCAACTTTGAGACAGTCCACTTCTTAGACATCAAAGCCCATCTCACAGCCGCTCTATACCACGGATGTAAAGCCGACTGGGCCTTTTTCATCCTTGCTCAATTGCGAGCTAATGTAGAGCGAACGGCCTATAACCCATCCATTGGCTCTTTTCGCGAAAAGATCGGGTTTATGAGTCGCATAAGACATATCATTTAAAGCCAATTTGATGAGGTTATCCCAAATGGCGAACAGCTTAAAAGAAGGGAAATGCTCCCCACTATCGACGGCCATCTGATCCCAAAGCGTTCACGTCGACAAGGGCCTTCCAACTCAGATCATGGAAAGGCACCTTTGGAGGCACCAGTCAGCTCATCTGACGAAAGAGAGCTGATGATTGAGAGCGAACCTATTTCAAGGCTGAGTGATCGGCCTACAATATCAGCCAGCTCCCAAACTCTATCATCAGTCCAATATGACCCTATTGAGGTTGAGTTTGAAGCAGTTCTAGACCATCAGCTGAGAAGCTGTTTCGGTCTTGTTGAAAGCACAGACTCCTCTCTGTTCGACCAACTGCGACGGTACCTGCAGTACCACATATGGTGATATTAATTGGATGAGTCAACAATGTTCCACCTCATCCACACCCGTGGCTCCACCTTCTGGATCAACGAAGGAACATGGAGTAGAAACTGGATGAATCATCCACTCTCCTCGCCATCTACGCTTTCAGAGATAATGGATTCGATGATCAAGCGAATCCAGTTGAGCATACCAGCCGATGCTCCTCTCCCTGACAATGAACCGGCCAACTCCTCATGCTCACCCTTCGTTGATGATCCTCCCATCCTTTCAACCGATGAGATCTTCAACAACTTGGCCTCGATGAACTTCAGAGAGCAAGCAGTCTCTCTCACCTCTGCTCCAGGTCAGTTCATGACAACTGAAGAAGCATATGCATGGCTCTCCTCACCCATGCAAATTCCTTCAGTCCCTATAATTCATGATGACAATACGGCAACTGCGTTCACCTTGCTGCCAAGCTTGCCACTACCATACAATCCATTCCACCTTTTGGATATTGCCAAAAAGGGGTAAGAAGAACAGATAGATGATGGATGCTTAACTCTTTGGGATCAAATTCAAAGAGAAATTCATCATGAGGGGGAAGAACAGCTTCAGGGGGAAGCATGGAGGATGCAAGGAGCTCAAGAAAAAGGAGAGTCGAGCAGAAAGAAAATGAGCAAAGAAGCAGTTTTCAGGGAGTAGATTAGTAGTTTGAACTACTCTTGAAAATACAACATGCTTTAAAGTGAATATATATAATATACATTTTTGACCATGCTTACTCATGCTCTGTTACTTCAAGTGTGATTAACTTAAATGCTCTGATAATGCTCTATTACTTGAATGAAACATGGTTGAATACTCTGATGCTTGAATGAAAAATGCTCTAATACTGGAATGAAAGCATGCCCAAAGTGAAAGAATGAGAACATGCTCTGAAATTTGAAGTCTAAATTGCTCTAATAATTGAATTTCATGCATATCTTAAATGCGTTAATACCTGAATAACAACATGAATGACAAATGCTAATGACAAATGCTATGATACTTGAATGAAAATCATGAATCAACTTTTCTCTCAAAATTGCTCTGAATTTGCTCTGAAACTACTCAGGCAAACTTGCTACATTTGCAGTTTTTTCCATCATCATCAACAAAGTTTTGACATCATCAAAAATGGGGAAATTGTTAGAAAAAACTATCAAGGAACCCCTAGATTAGGTTTTGATGAGATGTTAAAATTATTTGTGAAAAACTGACTGAAATTCAAGCTGCAGATTGGAGCTGATTAATCCATGGCATCATCAAAAAGGATATCAAGCAAAGTCAAAGTCAACCAATCAAGTGTATGGTCAGCAAGCTGAAGGATACGTCAGAAGTCAACTGAACTGAGAAGTCAAGAAGTTGAACAGTTGAAACAAACTGACAACTAAGTCAGCTAAGTTGGGGGGAGAAAAGAGTCAACTAAGGGAACTGATAAGAGATCAGTTTAGACTGAAGACAGAAAGTATTCAACTGATGACCAACTTGAGCAATAACCAAACTCAGCTGATGAGCTTAAAACTGCCAACTAGAGCAACAACCAAACTCAGCTGACGAGCTCAAAACTGCCAACTGAAGCAATAGTCAAACTCAACTGACAAGTTCAGAACTGTCAACTGGAACTCAAAGCTGCCAAGAAAACTGAAGCCAGAGAACCTTGGAGATTATTGCTCAAACTACCGAATCTTGGAATAAATGCTACAACAAAGATCCTAGAATTAAATATTCAATAAAGATCGATTGGCAGAGTAACGGCTACTTCAAACCAAAAGCTCCAAGCGATCATTCTCCATTGATGAGCCAACAGAGCCACCGATTAATGGATAATGGAACTCAACGGTCATAAAATCACTCCTCTATAAAAGGCGAGTGAATCAGAGTTTAAAAGAAAGAGAAGAACAATAAGAACTCTCAACTCTCTCAAGCGGAACCAAGAAGAATCCTTCGTCTGCACAACTTTCGCATATACAAGCAAGAGCTTTTCTTTCTCTCTCCCACTCAAGCTCAAGTTCAGCATCTAATAGAAACTGCGAGAGTTCTACTGAGAAGAAGAAATTCACAGAGTCAAGATAATCAGCCAGCTGTTGACAATCCAGCCAGGGCAGTCTTCTCAGTTTCAGCTACACAACGATCAACTACTCAGCTCAATTGAAGGAGCACATCAGTTGATAACCCCTGTTCAAGACTAACCTCTTGAAGATCGAAAGAGATCTAAAACCTTGTAAAGACGACAATAGCACCTACCTTCCTAGCAAGCAGTTAGGAACTTCAAGTGTGAGCCGTCGATCCGCTGAGGTAGCGAGCAGTTACCAGGTTCAGCCAACTGTCATTCATTGTATAATTTGTAAAGAAACTCAAGTTATATAGTGAAGTTGCCCTTTTGCGGAAGGAAGAGAGGACGTAGAAGTTTGAGACATCGAACCTCTATAAATTGTTTGTGTGTTGTACTATCTTGGTTATTGCATATCTTTGAACTGCACACAATCTCACACAAGCTGCACTTAAACTGTCTTAATTGTTCAATAAGTCTGTGCATAGATAAGTTTCATTAAGCGAGTCAAAGGGCCCTATTATTCCGCACTTAAAGTAAAAAGTTTTAATCAGTTTATTCATCCCCCTCTAAACTGATAACGACTCACCTGGGACCAACAAAGCTTATACAGAGACATTTACCTTCAAGCGGCTTGCAGAAAGGTACTATATTTAAGTAGAGTAAACTAATGGACAAGTGATATGCATCTACTATTGCTTTATGTGAATGTCAATGTTGTGATTTTGCATATTTTTTGTCAGCAATTGTGATTTTTTTGTGCATTTTCTGTTATTTTGAGTATGATAAATAATAAAGAAGCTTGATGAGCAAGAGAAAATAGGGAGAGTGCAGATAAAAAAAAAGAGACATAAATAATTTTCTGGATATATTTTCATCCAGCCGCTGGCTCAATCGAACAAGAACTTTAAACCCATTTCACTTCATTGATTAGATATATAAATTTATTATAGTCACCACATTAGTACGTATGGATATATTATGATTCTTTCTACATATTTTTTTCAAGAATATAAGAATGTGTATATCACAAAAAGAGCAAATGTGGATTCTATTATATAATTTAAGATTATATTCTTAATGAGTTATCTTCAGTGTGTCAGTTGCTATTATGATATTTTGTCTTCAACTTAAACTTTTTCATCCATATGAATTAGTATAAAATTTCTCTTATTTTTAATGTTTCTTTGTCATCTATGCTGAAAGCAATATATTTGTGTTCCTCTCATTGACTAGCTCAGTTTATTTAACAAATCATCCATGATATTCTTAAATTTATAGCATAGTGATGATGCTTAGGCTGAGTGTTGTTGCTTTCAAGATAGTATAGAGCAACAACATATTCATGTTTTGTGCTGATATGGAATCAACAAATAGTTGCTAAGAACAGTTTAAAAACTTGATCTTTTAGACTAATAGTCATTTGAGAGAGATGGGGGATAACTAGACTGTGTTCATCAGAAGAACTTATCATTTTAAACAACTTAATGGCTTCAAAATGGTGTAAAGTATTTCATTACAATTTATTCAGTAAATATCCAAGACTATGAATTTAAATAAATTGTTTGTATTTATTAGTTTTCCAAAGGATATTACTAAAAAAAAGAATTGATGAAATCATATAGAATGGGATGATTTGCCTGATTTTACGGATTATAAAATTACTAATGATGTTCATTTAAGTTTTGAACTTTTTTTGCTTTAGTATTTTAATGTCTTAAGATTTGCCTTTGATGTTTTTTTTTTTAATTTGTGAAAGTTGCAGATTTTTTTGTTGGTTGATGTTGAGAGAATGGATAGCAAGCTAATTGATGAACGAACTTGAAGAATAGAGATGGAGTTTATTCAATTTTGGAGGAGCTGGCTGCCTACAATTTGTAATCATTAATCTTCATATTTGTTATTCGGACAAATTACTTCAATAACACTTTTGTTTATTATATTTGTTATTTTGATAAATTTAGATTTATGTATACTATATACATTGGTATTGTTATGAAAAATTATAAATTTATTTGAGATATATTTATACTTTTGTTATTGTTTGAAATATTATAATTTATAACGAGGTCATAATAACATCATAAACAAAACAAGAAAAAAATTAAAATGCTTAAAAAAATAACGGTTCCATAACTGTTGTCTATTAATAACCAGACAATAGTTTTCTAGTGTTGTCTTTAACAACAAAAATGTGGTCTATAACATGATAGGCAACGTGGTTTCCACGTTGTCTTTAACCGAACGATCGTTGTCTATGATGTAATAGACAACACGGTTTCTGTGTCGTGTTTAACCGAATTACCGTTGTCTATAATGTAATAGACAACACGGAAATCGTGTTGTCTTTAACGGAATGACCGTTGTCTATGACAAAATAGACAAGGCGGTTTCCACGTTGACTTTAACCGCATCCTAATAGACTACACTGAGATAGACAATGCTCAGTTTCCTAAAAGACAACGCGGTTTCTGCGTCGTCTATTACCAATTTTCTTGTAGTGACAGTTCAGGCTGAACTTCAACATTATAAAGAAAATGTTACTTTATCAGAACTGCTCATAGATCTTCTGGTAGCCGAGCTCATTTAATGAGGGAGCTCAGAGGCACACATAGCTGAAAACCGAACGTCTTCTTCTGGTGTCAAGAAGAAGATGACCACATCTCCAAATGCTGCAAATGTGGTAGTTAAAGAGAAGAAAGCTAAAGCCAAGGTTCCTTCGGAGGACTTCAAGTCTAAAATAAAGTGCTTCAAGCGCGGTCAGTAGAGACATTGAAAGTCTGCGTGTCCTAACAAGAGGAAGAAAAATGGTGTATCTCACTCTCTCGTTGTAAAAATATGTTTAGCTACTTGTTCTGCCTAGTCATAGTTAGTAGATACTGGAGCTACTGATCATGTTTGCATGTCTTTGCAGGGGTTTCTGGTAAAAAGACAGTTGAGTGAGGGCGAGGTTACCGTCTACATGGGCAATGCCATGAAAATGGTGGTTGTTGCAGTGGGAGACATTATTTTTGTTAGCCTTGTATATTGGAAGACGCGTCTTTATATACATGCTATGTTACAACATTTTTGATGATATAAATTGAATAAATATTGCAGTCACTGTGTATATTTATTTATTATTATATTTATCTGCAAGATCTATATACTTGCATTGTAAATGATATAGTGTGTAGGTATACACATACGGTAAAGATTATATCATCGGATCCCTTGCAAAGTATTAAAAGCTCACGACTTAGATGGTCATGAACCCACCATCGGTACACAGTAGAATAATCTGATAGTTAATTTATCTTAACTAGCAGATTATTCTAGTATGATGATTTGTGTATTATGGAGTATCATGATAAGATACTATTCTATATTCTGACCTTAAGTGAGAGAATAAAGATCCACAGAGTTCAGGTTCTTAAGCCACATGTATTGACGGACATATATATGTTATGGTATTACTTTGACTTATTAATGAGTGAGATTCTCAGATAGGGTCAACAAACTCGATATCTTAAGCAGTATCATATACATATATGATGGGTTGTGCAATAGGTATGCTCACCATGTCCTAGTGTGCCAGGTTTATGATGTCTCCTTGAGAAAGCACATAGTTCATGTGAAAACCCTACAGGTGGAATTTATTTCGTACATGATAAATCTTGTGTGGTACTACTCAAGGGTGTCAGAAGCTTACATAATTAATTAATGGACATTATATCTTAAACATGAGAATGACTGGATTAAAGGAGAAATCATATTTGGAAATATGTATTAAATTGGTAGGTCAGTATTATTTCTTTAGTGGAATAAAAATAATATTTGATGCATTTAATTATATCCTAAGTTTATTGGATATTGAAAATTAAATAAATCTATCAGGTAAATTTAATATTTTTCTAGATCCCTATTGTAGCCCAATATGATTGAAGTGGACTGGGGATGGAACAAGAGTGAGAGACCCAAACCAATTAGGGTTGGAGGTGAATTTTCGGTCACCTCTCTATTAATTAGAGAGATGGTGGCCGAAAATTCCACATATAATATCAACTCCTCTTTTGTGCTCTCTTGATCCCCATAGTATTCACACCCGTTTAGTAGTATACATCCCATCTTATATCTAAACACAGTCTGGGAATACAACAGAAGATCAAGGAGTGGAATTGCAACTGTGGGGTGCCGTTTTCTACTGCATTCAACAACAAGATTAGACCTTTAATCTTGTTCATCAACCCATCTTGAAATTGTAAGTAAATTTCTAGTTCTATCTTTCCGCTTTTATTAGAATCAGAATTTGCTATGCATGTTATTTCAACTTGGCATAATTAATTTCATATGAACACATAAAATATGATATGCATGATGTTAAGATTAATGAGCAACCAATTAGATCGTGCGGTGGTTCAATTCGAAAAACCCCAACAATTTTACCCTTCAGTAGTGATAGAACTTTAGTTTTAAAAGATTATCTTTATGTGCCGAAGTTTAGGCGGAACCTTATTTCTGTTTTAAAGTTGTTTTTGAATGGATATTCAGTTTCTTTTGATAGCAAGGTCGTTATCACAAGTGGTAAATATTTTATTTGTTCGGGCACATGATACATGGGATTTTCACCCTAAATTCGAGAATAAGGAAGCCAAAATGCTCTGATTTAGGGTGAAAATCTCGTGTGTCAACTCCCCCAAACTTAAGCCCTTGTTTGTCCTCAAACAAGATCTCAAGAACACAAGGAAAACAATAAAACAAACATAGGGGATTTTATACCTTCGATGCCTCAGAAATTAGCTGTAAAAGACATGTAAGAAAATAAGATCAAAGCTTTTAAACACAAGAACAAAATCATGGAAATCCGGCTCCCCTCTCTTATAAGAAGATAAAACTTACTCTCAAGTGAAGCTCACGGGGTTCAAAGGGCACATTTTCACTCATCATCGATCAATACTAGCATACAACCATAAGCTTGCAAAATAACTCATCATGATTCACGAGTGTGCTTGAAACAAGAATCACATAGGTCTTTAAGGTTGAAGCGTTTGGCTCTTTGGACGGGATAGGGACATTATAGGTATGAGTGACTCCAAGTCCATTCCCATGATCTAGTGGCAATTTAAAACAAGGAAAACTAAACAAGTTTTCTTCTACCCTTCCATATTCACTTGAGGCTTTATAGCAACAAAACGGATGATCTTTAGCCTATTTTACTTATTTCTCCTATATTATTTCATTCATTTTCTATGTCAAGCAACTAGAGTATGCTCTTGACTCACTTTTTCTTTTTCTTTGCCTTCAACTCTATTACTTTCTTTTCTTCCAATTCTTTGGAGGAGAAATTTTCAATTTTGTTCAACAAGGCTATAGATCAAATTTCCAACACTTCTTGCTTTCCGAATTTGTGTTCCCAAGCTTTTGTCATTTCAAGCCTAAGGTTTCTTTCAAATCCCACCACCCTTGGCTATCAAAGAAACCATTTCAACAAAGCTCAAAGTGGGAAAACAAAGGTTGCATTTCAAGAGGAAAGAAAAATGAAAGGCCCAAAATTTGACAAGAACTGTCTTAGGTTATCTTCATGTTTTAAGCACACACAAATTTACAAGAGTTTATCAAGCAAGTTCTAGAGATACTAATATTAATGAAGAAACTCACGAGAAGGACCAATAAAATGGCCCAAATCTCACGGAGGCAAAAAGTTTTGCCAAAATCTCCATAATTCAATTCACGTGTAAATAAACTAATCACTCATTTTCTTGCATGATTTTTCAAGAATTTTCACACAAAAAATTATCTTCATAGGCAAGGCAAAATTTCCCCAAGAGCTTTATCTTATCCCGCTTTCTCTACTCATGCAAAGAGGACAATAAAAAACCAAAGCACAGAAGAAATCAACAAACGATATTAAAACACAAATCTAATCAATTATTACATAACCCGAAAGGGGGGGACCATTTGCATTCGGGGTTTGATCACCCCAATTGCTAGAGCCTTCAATGTAAATCTGTCTATCTACACGCATGTCCCAGGGTCCCGAAAACTGAATCTGCAGCATCTTCGGAATGCCAGGATGATCACTTCTACCCCTCCTCTGTATCTCTATATCATGGAGAATCATGTTCAGTTTCCACTTCCCAACGCTGCTTTCACTTTTGTGACCACGTATGATGAGCAGCAGAATTGGATGATGAACACCCCCACCCATTTGGCGTTGATGACACAGCTGGAGCCCAGGCCTCGTCGTCCCTCTAGGGAGGGCGCATCCACCTCACAAGCTGGAAAGAGAAACAGGCGGACGAGAGAGGACGTATCTGAGGAGCGATTCACCAACATGAAGGGCATGATGACAGAGATGAAGACAAATCTTGGCAACATGCAGGTTAACATGACCTCCAGGTTTGGAGACTTGCGTACGGAGATGGATGTGTGCTTTACTGGATGCACGAAGAGTTTGACACGAGGTTTTCCAACCTCCAGCCGAACATAGGGACTCGCTTCACGGGACTGAGTGCAAAAATCCAGGGCCTGCATGATTCTTACTCCACCATACAAGGAAGTTTCACTTCTTTTCAATCTGATTTGTCCGACATTGCAGGAATCATGAGGCCGGTAATGGAGCGGACCCAGATTATCTTCCCAGCGGCCCCCTCAGCCTCAGCAGTTTCATCCGTATCCTATGTACACGTATCAGTTTTCGTTTCCCCAGTACCCGCATCAGCCTCCATCCCACCCGCGCCAGCCCCCGCCAAATTCAGATCACCCATCCGGCTCCTGAGTTTGCCCCTTCTATCACGGTCCCACTCTTTTTTCCTCGCAAACTTGCCCTTCCCTTGGCACGGTGCAAGTTTGGGAGGGGGGGAGTATTTTAGTGGCGACCGTGATATCCCTAGTCTATTTTCAGAACAATTTATGTTTATTTCTATTTGGATATTTGGTGATGTTTATTTTTAGTTTATTTGGATATTTATTTTAGTCTATTCGGATATTTGGATAACTCTAGTTGGTTTGTATCGATGTATTTGATCTTTAGGATTATGATATTTGGGTTATATAATAATTTCTTGGATTTGTGTTTTAATCTCGTTTGTTGATTTCTTCTGTGCTTTGGTTTTTTATTGTCCTCCTTGCATGAGTAGAGAAAGCAGAATAAGATAAAGCTCTTGGGGAAATTTTGCCTTGCCTATAATGATAAATTTTTGTGTGAAAATTCTTGAAAAATCATGCATGAAAATGGGTAATTAGTTGATTTAAACGTGAATTGAATTATAGAGATTTTGGCCAAACTTTTTGCCTCAGTGAGATTTGGGCCATTTCATTGTTTCTTCTTGTGAGTTTCTTCGTCAATATTAGTATTTCTAGAACTTGCTTGATAAAGTCTTGTGAATTTGTGTGTGCTTAACACATGAAGATGACCTAAGGCGGTTCTTGTCAATACATGTGTAATACTAGTATTAATTAAATTCAAATTTTGGTTATGTTATATATCTATACAATTTTGCAATATTTCATGTTATACATCCATTTTTCATTATTAGTTGAAAAATTTGGGATGTCTATTTTACAAAAATAAAAAGCAAATTTATGTTTTAATTATAATATTTTAAAATTAGTATCTAAATTACGAATTGTATTACAATTTATATATTTAATCATAATTAACTCTTATTTTAACTAGCTGCGAAGCTCAACTGGTGGAAGTATTGTACCACTCCAAATGCAACAAAGTTACAAGAAATGATGAAGACCCAATAAAATCGGTGTGTGGGTTGGAGACTTACAATAGGGTCATCTTCATTAGTATGCGCTGTAATTTCACATTAAAGAGAATATTCTATAATATTTTTTTTTAATTATTATTTTATAATGTGCTAATCATATAATAAAATATGTAATTTCATTTAATAAGATATTTATCAGTGTAAAATTAAATTCAACATTTCATAATAATAATAATAATAATTAATTTACGATATATTATTTAACACTACACATCTACCAATGTAAAATTAACAATAGGTTAGAGATCCCACTATCAGCTACGGAGCTACCCCTATAATTGAATTTTCTACAGAAAACTGAACACATGAAATTCACTCTTCCCATTCTCAACAGCAATCAAAATTAGAAACCAATTGCAATGGCAGCATTGGTGAGAGCGAGAGATACTACACTAATGGTGACTCGGTCAGTTCGTCTCCTCCGTTGCGCCTCCACCAAATCCGGCAAGTCTCCGGCTCGCCTCGTGGAGGTCCAGCGGCTCTTGTATCAAGCAGAGGAGCGTTACAAGCCTGCTGGAGGTGGAGTCGATCCTATCCCCAAAATTACCCTAGGTAATTATTATTTCATCTGTCTGGGCTACTATTTATTGATTAAACTTTTGAGAGTTGTGAATTTGAATACCTTTTGGGAATGAATGAATGGTTGCTGGTGAGTTTATGATTCAAAGATTCAGTGGTTATTGAATTGTAGGGGTGATGTTGCTATATTATTTGGAAATTAAATGGAATGTTTATAAATCAATACCAGTAGCAGGGGTCATAATGGATTGATAGTTTTGATTTGGTACTGCTAGTATTTGGGTGGTGATGAGAAATAATTTTAAGAATGACTGAGGTAAGATAAACCTACTTTGCAAATTAGGACTTCACCAGGATCTTCAGTGCCGTTGGTTTTGCACATTAGGAAGTGCTCAACATTTCATTTTTCTTCCCCTCACTTGGTTTTAATTAACAGAAAGCATTGTAAGGAGGAATCCAGATGAATTATTTGAGCCACTATGTATGCTGCTTTCCTGATTAAAGTCCTGCATAAATTTCCTATAGAATGATTTTAAGAATATATTGATTTACCTTGCACCTTAGTGTTTCGTCTCCTATGCTCAAAGCCAAATGTGTCGCGCAGTGAACAGAATATATTCAGTATTGGTCAATGCATGTTCTACTTTTTTAGTTGATTTCTATATTAAATCAGTGATTGTTATTACTTTATATTTGATACCTATGATAAGTTATCAATTGTTCAATATCATCCACTTGTTCTGTGCCTTATCCATCAATTCAACTAATTAGTTCGAAATGTGCAAGCATCTTGATTAAAACTATTTTTCATTGTAGGTTTCTTTTCTTCTTTTTCATTTCATTTATGACAACCCGCAACTTATGAGCAGTATTACAGGACAATCCAATGCATATGCTCCAGAAAAATTATTTCTCCTCTGTATTGTGTTGTTGTTACCTGTGCATGGAAATTCTGAGCTAATAATTTTTGAAGTTTCCTCTATGCATTGTTGATTTGCTTTGAAGTTTCCTTATTTTTTTCTATATTGTATCTCACATCGATAACTCAGTTATTTTTTGTGTACTTTAAGAATCTCTATTTATTTATAGCTGTTGATAATCAATTATGAGTACTCTCTCAGATCTATTACTTGGGGATTATTGATCCTGTAAAACAATTATCCTATGGAACACCTCTCAACTGCATGTTTCTGTATCTTATATTTTGTGTATGCTTCTTTTCCCCTTGGGATACATAGAGGGTATCTGAAAAATGTTTTATTGTTCTGTCTGTCTCCCAGCCACTCTATTTGTCCTTCCTTTCTAGTTTTTCTGATTTCTTAAACTTTTAGCTGTGAATGCTTAGGCAATTGAGGATTATGTTTCTAGTCCATGAATGAATATGAGGAGGTGCCAATTTGTGTTTTGCCTTGCAGACCATGTTAAAATAAGCTATGCAAACAGTGGTGGGTCTGGAGGGCAAAATTTCAACAAAGGTACGGTACCTCATTTTTTCCATCCCTAATCAGTTAACTTATTATGTGCACTAATTGTGTTTTCTTTGTCAGCGATAAACACCAAAGTGGACATGCGGTTCAATGTGAAAAATGCACTCTGGTTGGATGAAAAAGTGAGACAAAGGATCATGCAAATGGTGAGTTATTATTTTCTTTTCCTTTTTTCAATTCTTTGCTAGCTGTTTTATGAGGTTAAGTTATCCATTTTGTCTACCATATTAAATTCTTTTTTTGACAGTCTGGCATGGCTTTGGATTGTTTTATAAGCTATTTCATTGGAAAATGTGTCTGTATTTTACTTTACATCATTTGCTTGACTTGGCACAATGACCATGGAATTTTTAGTGACAGCTCTTTCTGTTGTCATCAACCTTGCAGAAGCTGCAACACTCTCCAACACTTGTACATCAGATCCCTAAAAATAAAAAGAAGTCAGACTTATGGGCCAAATATTAAAACGTGCCCTGTTTTGTATTGTTTTTGGGGTGGCGATTAGACTCAACTATTGTGCGGGGAACAAATTTAACCCTTAAAATCATATTTGGCTTGTCTAGACCCTTCTTAACTATTAAAATTGGGGTTTCATGCCATCTTTGCCAATGGGTGTTAACTCCGTCCATGGCAGAGGGGCCAGTTGCCCCATTTTGAATAGCAGGGAGGTCTAGATGAGCCAAATAATTATATTTTGTTTAATTCTAGATAAATTTTCTAGGTTTTGAATTTTAGATTTCACTTTCAATTGTTAATGGTTCCAAAAAAATAATATATCTTATTAACACTCAGTAAATAAAATTGTTAAAATATTGAACTTCAATTAGCAGTAAAAAAAATGTGTTTCTTTATAAAACTCAATAAATAAAGGTACTGTATTTATTTTTAAATACTCAACAAATAGATATTATAAAAAATGTATTGTAGAAAAGGAGGGAGAGGGTCAGGGGCGGGGTGGGTGATTTAAGATAATTATTAGAATATAAAATACTTTATTTTAAATATAGTATACACTATTTGAGTAATTGTAAATTTATATATTTATTGAATTTCAATTATAATATATTGTGTAAAGTTAGTATTTTTATATATATATATATATTTGTTGAGCGTTGATTGAAAAATACATATATTATTTCTTTGTAATGATTTACATATTAAATTCTTCCGGAGATTAAGAAAAATAGTAGTTGTTAATTGCTGAGTTAACATAGGGACCGCATTACTCCATTTTTTATTGTTCAAATATCAAAAAAAGCCAAAATTGATTTTAAGGGAAAAAATGTTACCCACAAAGTAATGAGTGACCTAAATGAGTTTTATCCTTATCTGGTTTAAAGATATGGTACATGGATATTCTTGTAAATGATCCCATGCCCTATCGACTATTCCTTTTAGCAAGAAGTGTACCCTCTCTAACTTTGTATGTGATCCCTTAGATTCACCTGTAAATAACAAATAGATAATAACTTTTGTGACTTGGTTGAATGATGACTGTTTAGTCAGTTCGATTAATTACTCTTCTTTGAACTAAGTCCTTAATTGTGAGAAACCCATATGTCATGGGAAGTCCATAGCCTTGCATCCTGACTATCTTAAATTTTATGCCGAGTAGAATCCGTCTCTCGTTTCTGAATTCTCATGCGAATATAGACCTTTCTACTTTATGGACATAGTCAAAACTCAAACTCAATTACTACGATTTTGTTACTGGATAGTCCGACTCTTGTATGAGGTATAATAACATCCTTGATAATAATTATCTTTTGTTGGCCAAGGTTTTGTGGGTCATGTTTCTACATGCATAGGAGATTCACCATCTACTAGATAGGTAATGGATCCTTTGTTGGTTACTCATCAGTCATCAACCACCATAATCGAGGATCTAGAACAAATAAAACCTCTAAATTGATTACTAGGCAATCAGTGCAACATGTCATGTTCGAGGTTATAATAGTGCCTCAAAGTCTAAGGATTAATTGGTGTGTTACTAAAACCAAGTTGTATTTAGTAATTTTGATAGAGAAAGAGGAACACTATGGGGAACTGGGAATAATATTAGCAAATAAAATGGAAACTATTAGGAAGGCTATTGGTATAATCTATGTGGACATTTTTAAATTCATAGCATATGGCATCTAAGAAGAATTCAGTCCAAGTTAGATTTGAAGAAATTGATGAACTTCAATTATTAATGTAGGTGGTCTAATATTTTTAGGGTAAAATGCATAAATCCCCCCCGGTGTTATTGAAATTTTGCACCAAACTCCCTTGTGTTGATATATGTTGATGCACATGCACACGCATGCATATATGTTGATATGTATAGAGCTGTACATAAAACCTTCAGTATTGTAGAATCTTATAGCAGTAGCATCATTTCTCTAATATGTTTTATCCATGTTCCTGTGAAAACAGGTTTTACTAATTATTTCTTTGAGAGAGATTATTCTAGCATTTTGCAGTCAAGTTTATCAAATAAATCGTAGGGTGTCTGAATCTTCGTTTACCATAGCTTTGAAAGCAGTACATGTGATATAGCAGAGCATGGATTCTTAAGAATGCTTGTGATGAAAAACTCTCCATATGTTGTTTTAAGTTTTTCTGGTTCAGAATCTTTTTCCTTAATTTCTGTTATCACTGGCAGGAGAAGAACCGGATCAACAAAGATGGGGAGATTGTAGTCTCTTCAAAGAAGAGTAAAGCTCAAAAGTGAATATCTGCCACTACTTGATCATGCCTTTTTATGTTTCATTGATGCTAGAGCAATTGTTTATGTTTCGTTTTTGTTTTAGGAGTAACGCTGAAGATGCTATTGCAAAACTACAGGTATTCGCTTACCAAAAGAAGAAATTACAGGTACGTGTGGATTAAATAAATTAGGGAAAAGGTCCATTTTCATCCTATAACTATTTGTCTAAGAGCACTTTGGTCCTTGTTTACGTTTTTGGTCCAAATTGATCCCATGGCTAATTTAAAAGGCTCAATTTGATCCTTATTTTGCTCCTCTAACTGACGGAGGGGAAACGGACATTTAAGCAACGGGAAACGGACATTTGAGCAACGACTCTTACCTTTAATCTTAGATTTCACAAAAAAATCGCCAAATCACCCAACGAATACGCATGGTCGAAAAATTCATGCTTTGCGATGCAGAAGAGCTCCTTGTTTGACAAATCAAAGAAAATCCCTGTTGTGTAAGATGTTATTTTTATTGAAATGTTTCTGTTTTGTAGCAGTTAAATGATGAAGAAATGGGCATTTGAGTTTAATCTTCTATGCTAGAAGACAAAAAATAGAAAAGGACCCAGTTTTGATTTGGATGGTGGGATTCTGATCAATGAAAATAATTAACATTTAGTATATAAATGCATTTGGATTTCAAAGCCAAGCAGAAAGGAAAAATGGAGGAGTCAAGAAAATGGTGGCGACTGAGCTTCAAATTTTGAGGAGTTTATGCTAATTTTTCGCTACTAATTAACAGAAGTGCTAAATTCCAGAGGCATTCGGTCTTTTCCTCACTCTTCATGGAGTTCAAAGTTTGATCTAGAGAGAGACAAATGTAGAGACAACAGAGGTAGAGAGAGCTCTAGCATTGCAAATTCAAGAAAATGGAATTGGAGAATTCATAAATCTAATCATACATTGATTTGAATTGGATGAAAATCTTGTGGATTTTGGGGTGGTGTTTCGTGAAATCGATTTGTGGATTTTTATGATTAAACCCTAACATTAATGTAGGATTCTTTGTGAAAATGAAGGTAATTTCGTGTTCAATCCACATGTGTGTAAAAAGTGTGTTCACAATCTAAGTATGTGAGAAAAGTGTGTATTAGTGTGTGTTTTAACGGGCATTGTTAACGTCCGTTAGATAAATTTGTTAACATTCGTTAGTGAAGGAGCAAAGGGGGATTAAATTGTACATTTTAAAATAGTTGTGGGATCAATTTGGACCAAAAAGATAAATAGGGATCGAAGTGCTCCTAGGTAAATAGATAGATATATGATCAAAATGGACCTTTACTAAGTTCTTCTTTTGCAAATAATGGTTTTTGTTTAGCAAATTGTTTCATTTTTGCATGAATGAGACAGGCAATCATTGATGCTGCTTCATATGTCCCACCACCTCCTTCAGAAGAGACGGTAAAAAAGATTGCCGAGCTGTAAGATCGAATTGAAGCTTTTGTCAATTTCTGTTTTTCATTTCATTACTGTGTCTTTTAGAAATCATTTGTCAAATATTGAGCCCAAGATATGCATTGAGTTTCTGTTTCTTGCTTCATATATAGGTCCACTCTTGCAGAGCAAAAGCGACTGGAGAAAAGCAAACTGCGACAGAAACTGCTTTGAAGCAGGGAAGCACAATTAGTTACTGAATACTGAGCCTATGATTCAAAGCTTCACGATTTTGCTCTTGTTTTTCTACTGAAGCTCGACAAACAATCACCTACTGCTAACATCATCTAAACCCAGTTTATGAGTTGACACTAAGGTCCGATTGGTTGGCATGAATCTGATCTGGGAAAGTAAGTTGATTCCTAATGTTTAAATTCTGGTGGTTGGTTTAGTTTTTCAAGATTGTGGTCAGATTTCTCAAAATAAGGATCCTAATAGAAAAAAATATATATTATAAATTTGGATTAATAATTTCTATCTTGATCATTTATCTTGTTAATGATTTCCCACGAAGTGGTGACGAAACTTATAATTTGTACAAGTGTTTCCATTTTCCAAGTCGACACGATCCTTATGAGACTTATATAAACGCATGTAATTTGTATGATTTTACTAAATAATGATACAATATGTACAATTAAAAGTTATAAGATATATTGTAATTATAAAATATTTTACATACCTAACAATTTAGAATAAGATTATGCATATTAAAATAAATTATTTTATATAAAAATGAATGGAGAAGAACGTTCATGCACAAGTTTGACATAAAAAATTATGTCAGACGGGATGGCTTATATCAATTCGGACATAATCAATTTGGACCCAGCCTTAATCTAAAAAAAGAGCACTCTTTTCAAGCCCAAGAAAAAAAAATCACGTACCTCTTTGTCGCCTTTCAACCACTGCACTCGTCGACTTTGATCCATCGTGAAGGCCCGGTCATCGCGGTTGGTGAGACTTCGCAACCAACTGAAAGAGCAGGACGCCGCCGCCGGTGAGGCTTCACAACCACCGGAAAGAGTAAGCCGTCTCCAACGATAAGAAATCACGAAGGCAAAGACGCTTTCAATTTTCAGAGAAAAATCTCAATTGCAACTACGTTCATTCAAATTGAGATAAACTCAACTATCATATAATTGAAAATACCTTTATAGAATTTGAGTTGAAATTTTGATTTTTGATTTTTATTTTTGGGTGAAAGGAATACTATATAAAACGAATGAACAACCTATAATCATACTTCAAAAATCTAGGGATGCGCACGAAGAATGTATTGCTGAAAAGGAGCAGAGTAAAGAAATCTTAGTTTTTATTTTAAACTTCATCATATATGAAAATTTGTTTAGTACTCAATCTTAATTTTCTGCATCGTAGATGCTATTGTTGTAGAGGATGAAATAGATATGCTCAATTGATAAATCTAGGAATGAGCATCATGAAATTATTGATGAAAACGAGCAAAGTATTACATTGATTGAAAAAGATGAAAAAAATCTTAATTTATATATTTCAAGACTTCAACATATTGTGATACTTTGTTCTGAACTCATTGTTACTTTTATACAATACAGTTGATGCATTAGACATTAGTGGCTCTCTAATTGGTTTCAAGAGACAAAGTTTTCAAGAGATGTGTGAATTGTATTGTCTACATGCTCGAAAGGTTGGCTTTAGTGTAAGGAAAAATACTCAAAGGAACAATAATACTGGTGCTGTGATAGAGAAGTATTATGTTTGTTCAAGTGCAGGAGATAAGAATAATACAACAATTGTTCCTTTGAGCAATCAACAGGAAAATGGAACACGAAGGAGAAGTATTACATGCAACTGAAGACACCAGCTGGAGAACCAGCTGAACTAGAGAGCCAGCTGGAGAACCAACTGAACTGAAGAAACTAGCTGAAAGCCAAGCTAGCCCACCAACTGATGGCCCGGACTGAAAGCTCAACTTAACCGTCCAGCTGGAGCTTGAACTGAAGCTCCCCAACTGGGTAATGAACTGATCAGTTGAGCCCGCGTTATGCACGAACTGAAGACAAAACTGGAGCCACAATCGGAGGAACCCGTCGGCACGGACCACCCCAGCGATCGCTGGGAGGTACTCATGGCGTGAGGCACGCCGCGAGCGCTGAGTGCCCCGCCGGCGCTGGGTAGTCCATACCCAGCCGGCGCTGGTTACTCCGCCAGCACGGGGCACCAGTTTCAGGCTATTCTCGAAGCAGTTTGGCGAGATCCTTTTTAAGTATTTGGTTCTTTAAGTCATCCAACTACTCCACCCTCTATAATTAATTCTACGCGAAGAGAGAAGGAGGCGTCGATCAGTGGAAGAGTTAAAAAGAAAAGAGAGTTCTCATTCTATAGACATCATTCAGACACCACTTTTCCACCAACGACTCACTTCACCTCTTTTCTCTCACCACTCCATACACCATCATTCATGGGGGAGAGAAAATAAGAAAAAGAGGAAGAGAAGCTGAAGTTAAGGGAGAAGACGCAGAAGAGGGATTCAAGCTCGAGCCGAGGTGGAAGCTAGGCTTGCTCGAGGATCTCCATTCCTTGGTATTTTTTTCTTAGCTTTAGTTTATTTTTGGGGATTTGTTCCAAACCTTATCGAGGCAAACAACATTGTGTAAGTTTGTGTTTTATTTATCTTTTGATTTATGAAATGAAGAACTTGTATGATTCTTGTGTTGTTTCGAGCCTGATGATGGGCTAATTCCATACATTGGGGGTAGATAATCGATTTGGTTTCGATCCATGCTTGTGATTATTGATTTCTTATTGATGGAATTGAACTTGATTATGTTGGGTACTTGATCAATATTCAACATTGCTAGGTAATAGATGAGACCGAGAGGAGATTCTATTACCCGATTAGGGTTCTATCAACGTTAGGTGGACTGGGTTCATAAGCCTAATTTTTAATCTTGTTCGTATAATCTAGCCGATGGAAGTTTAATGGATTGACGATGACAGTAAATGAAGTTAAGCCTCTTGAAGGAGTCTATTGTATGTTTAAGGTTAACGAAATCAACTTGAAACAAGCTAGGAGAAAAACCAAAGAGAGAATCTACACCCTATTGCTCATTTCATAATCGTTTAATTCGTCCTTATTGTCATAGGCATTGTTTAGTTAATTTTTGTTTGCTTAAATTTAGTAGTTTAATCCAAACCCATCAACTCCTTGACTTAGAATGTTTATGTTTATGTTTAAATTCTTGTACATATTTATGTGTGTAACATAGAAACATAGTCACCCTGTTAAGCTTTCCTCGAGAGACACGACTCTGGTTACCTCACCGGCTTACAATCGACCTCGTCTTCTTGCGGGTTCGGTCCGTAGTTTTTGTGTGTAGTTTGACCGGAACATCAAACATACACCAGCTCCTGTAGTTGATTCTTTAGCCACCTCTGCAGGTTTGCTCGTGACATTGCTCTCCTTTGCAGCCTATTTTTTAGTTGTCTTCTTAACTTGTCGTGGCATCTCAGGACCTTCATACTGTTTCCCGCTACTCAGCTGAATGGCCTGGCACTGCTCTTTTGGATTTATCTCAGTGTTACTGGGAAACTGCCCCTTCTGTTGTTACACGCGGTCATTTTGCAATCAGAATAAATCTCAAGAGAGACTTATCCTTATGCCCACTACAAGACGTAGCTAGCAACGAGAGTAAAGGTCGATCCCACGAGGAGCTGTGCATTCTATCTTCCAATGTCACTTTTCCAAAATTGAGGGTTGTTGTGGTCTCCGTACTTCTTAATATAAAAAATGTAAAATAAAATAACAAAACAAAACAAAACAAGAAAGGAAAATATTAGTAGTAACGTATTCCAGATTAGAACTCAGATTCGAACTTAACAAATATCTGACCGATCATGGGCCCGCTGATTACTTATGTGAACCTAATTATCTGGTTATAGGCAACAGATCTCTCTCAGTTACCCAATCTATCCTTTCAGTTTAGTTTAGAAGCGATCTCTCGTCCCCTAAATCCTAACTTGTTACCCAACCCCGATCTCTCATATGATTGTAAACAATAAAGCAACATTATGCTTTAGACAGACCCAGATTTACCTAGACACTGATCTCTCAGATGCCCTCAGTACCCGTGATATATCCCATCCCTTCATGACCAATACACAACTACAATTCATTAACCGTTTATAGAGGTAGTGAACACAATTCTAATTAATGAGTGATCAGCCACGATTAACTAGGTTATCCCACTTTAATGCAACAAAGAAAACGATTACATGACGAAACCAAATTCACACAGTTTATGCACATATGCCTCACGGTTCTTACGTGTTCATTATGTTGGGGTTTTTTCGAATTGAACCACCGCAGGATCTAATTGGATGTTCATTAATCCTAATGTCATGTAGATCATAAATTTATGTGTCTCATATGTTTTAATTAACCGAGTTTAATTAACATGCAAATCCGATTTTCGATTCTACTAAAGTGGAAACATAGAATACCGAAAAACGACTTACAAATTAAACGACGGGTTGAGGACAAGATTAAAGTTCTAATCTTGCTGTTGTATGAATGATAATAGGCGCCTTTTTATGCTATTCCACTCCTTGATCTTCTGTTGTATTCCCGGACTGAATCTAGTTTCAGGGTGGGCTGAAATCTACTAGATCGGTATGGAATCTGTGGAGATCAAGAGAACACGAGAGGGTTGATATATATGACCACAATTTCGTGCCCTCCACCCTCTTATTTATAAGGGGGTGGACGAAATTGGTGTCCCAGTTGGACTGGAATTCTATCTCTATCTCTTGTTCTATCTCCAATTCAATCCAGTCTCTTTTTGGGCTACAACAGGGATCTAGAAGAATATTAAATTGGCTCATTAATTTATTTAATATCCAATATCCAATAAACTTAGGATATAATTAAATAAATTAAGTATTATTTTTATTCCACTAAAGAAATAATACTGACCTACCAATTTAATACATATTTCTGAATATGCTTTCTCCTTTAGTCCAGCCATTCCCCATGTTTAAGATATAATGCCCATTAATTAATTATGTAAGCTTCTGACAACTATAATTAATTAATATCTTTTCCTTGAGTAGTACCACACAAGCTTTACTCATGCACGGAATAAATTCTACCTGCAGGGTTTCAGCATGAAATTGCATTTCCTCAAGGGGACACCATCAACCTGGCGCACCAGGACACGGTGCCCTTACATATTGCACGACCCATCATAACTGTAAATGTCACAACCCAAGATATCGAGATTATTGATCCTATGAAAGAATCTCACCCTTTGATAAATCAAAGCTGCAAACACTATACGTATATGTCCGCCAACATATAGGGGTTAAGAACCCGAACTCTGTGGATTCTTATTCTCTCATTTAAGGTCAGAATAGAGAATATAATCCTAAGTAGATCCTCCTCAATACACTCGTCCGTGTATTAGAATAATCAGTTAGTCAAGACAAACTAACTATCAGATTATTCTACGGCGTACCGATAGCGGGTTCAGTACCATCTAGACCGTGAGCCTTTTAATACATTACAAGGAACCGATGATATGAGCTAACCGTGTGTTTACCCACACCATGTCATCTACAATGTAAGTATAGTGAATATGCATGTAAATATAACAATTTAAATGCAAACAGTGACTGCAATTGTATTCATTCTATATCATCATAAAACCATCATCAATAATGTATACAAAAGACAAGTCTTCTAGTATACAAAACCAACAATCTCCCACTTATACTTGAAGCATGTCTTTCAAATATAAAAGAAACTGGCTAACTCTCCAACTCTAACTAAAATCTCAAACGGCAACCCCGGGTCTGCATCTCACTCCTATTTTCTCCACGTGACCATACAAGGTCTTAGCTGGAAGGCTCTTCGTGAATGGATCAGCTAAATTGTCCTCCGATGCAATCTTGACCACTGCCACATCTCCTCTCTTAACGATTTCTCGTATAAGATGGTACTTTCTCTCTATGTGTTTACTTGCCTTATGGGCTCTGGGTTCTTTCGAATTTGCCACTGCACCCGAGTTATCACAATATACCGTGATACTCTTAGGCAAATCAGGTACCGCGCTCAAGTCCAAAAAGAAGCTCTTGAGCCAGATGACCTCTTTTGCAGCCTCAGAGGCAGCTACAAATACGGCCTCTATGGTGGAATCCGCAATGCATTTCTGCTTTATGCTCCTCCATGCAATGGCTCCGTCTCCCAAGGTAAACACATAGCCTGAGGTAGATTTACTCTGATCTTAATTGAATTGAAAATCTGAGTCCGTGTAATCCAAAGACACTAGACTATCAGAGCGGTATACCAGCATATAATCTCGAGTCCTTTTTAGGTACTTGAATATATTCTTAACCGCAGTCCAGTGACCTTGTCCAGGGTTAGACTGATATCTGCTTACCATGCCGACTGCATAGCATATATCAGGTCTAGTGCATAGCATAGCATACATAAGGCTTCCCACAGCCGAAGCATATGGAATACCCTTCATCTCATCTATCTCAGCCTGTATGTGGGGACACATATCCTTGGATAGATGAATTCCATGCCTGAAAGGTATAAAACCTTTCTTGGAATCATGCATGTTAAACCTAGCTAGCACTGTGTCGATATATGTCACCTGGGATAAGCACAACATCCTTTTCTGGCGATCTCGAATTATCTTGATGCCAAGGACGTGTCCGACTTCTCCTAGATCTTTCATATCGAGCTGCTTGGACAACCACACCCTTATGTTAGATAATACTTTCTTACTGTTTCCAATAAGTAAGATATCATCAACATATAGCACGAGGAAAGCCACCACATTTCTGTCACTCTTCTTGTACACACAGCTCTCATCCGGACATTGCACGAATCCATATGACTGGATAACCTCGTCAAACCGGATGTTCCAAGACCTTGACGCCTGCTTAAGTCCATAAATGGATCTCTTAAGCTTGCACACTAAGTGCTATTGGCCTTTAGCAATGAAACCCTCTGGTTGCTTCATGTGGATGTTTTCCTCAAGACTTCCATTCAGGAAAACCGTCGTGACATTTATCTGCCAAATCTCATAATCCAAATGAGCGGCTATAGACAAGAGAATCCGGATTGACTTAAGCATGGCTACCGACGAGAAGGTTTCCTCATAATCGATCCCTTCTTTCTGAGTGTACCCTTTCGCCACCAATCTTGCCTTGAAGGTTTCAACCTTCCCGTCAGCTCCTCTCTTGCGTTTGTAAACCCACTTACACCCAATGGGTTTTACCCTATCTTGTGGTTCTACAAGCTTCCAGACTTGATTGTGATCCATAGATCCAATCTCAGACTCCATTGTAATTTTCTAAGAATCTGCATCTTTGTCTTGGATCGCTTCATCGTAGGTCCTGAGATCCAATTCATTTAGTCCTTCAGGGAAATCTGAAGATTCACCCAAACTAATGAATCTATCAGGTTAGCGTACAACCCTCCCACTGCGACGAAGCAGTTCCTGTATTTCTGTGACACGTTGTGCAGTAGTTTGTGGTTCTTCTTCTTGTACTATTGGTGTCATATTCGAATTTTCCCCTTGAAGTTCCTCGAGTACTATCTCACTTCTTGGCTTGTGATTTATTACATAGTCTTCTTCTAAGAATCGAGCATTGGTACTCACAATGATCTTCTTATCCTTAGGACTATAAAATAAACCACCTTTCGTTCCTTTGGGATATCCAACAAACAGTCTAACATCTGTACGTGGTGCTAGCTTATCAGCTTCCTTATCCAGCACATGTGCTGGACTACCCCAAATCCGAAAATGTCCAAGACTGGGCTTTCATCCAGTCCAAAGTTCTGTGGGCGTAGATGGGACTGATTTTGATGGAACCACATTAAGAATATAGGCTGTCGTTTCCAGGGCATATCTCCAGAACGAAATAGGCAGATCTGAATAGCTCATCATCGATCTAACCATCTCTAACAATGTTCTGTTCCTTCTCTCCGCCACACCGTTCTGCTGTGGCGTTCCCGGCGCAGTCAACTGGGATGTAATCCCATTCTCTGCTAAGTAGTCCCTAAATTCATTCGAGAGGTACTCACCACCATGATCAGACCGTAGTGATTTGATACTTTTACCTGTACGTTTTTCCACTTCCACTCTGAATTCTTTGAAAGTCTCAAAGGATTCTGACTTGTAGCGTAACAGGTATATGTATCCATACCTTGAGTAATCATCAATGAACGTGATGAAATACTCGTACCCTCCTCGAGCCTGAACTGACATAGGGCCACATAAGTCAGAGTGAATCAAATCTAGTACCTCTTCAGATCTATTCCCTTTATCCTTAAAGGGTCGCTTGGTCATTTTACCTTCCAAACAGGATTCACACAAAGGAAACGATTCTAGGACCAATGAAAATAAGGGCCCATCATTTACTAGTCTTTGTATCCATTTAAGGTTAATATGGCCGAGCCTAAGATGCCAAAGATAGGTTTGATTCATTTTCGAAGGTTCTTTTCGTTTGTTAGGGTTTATGACCGATGTATTTAGTAAATGCATTTGTGTAGTATTTTGCATAGGATTAAGTAAATAAAGATGCCCATCCAATGTGCTAGAACAGATAAAACGTTTATCACTAAAGATAACAACCTTATTATCAAAATAAACAGAATATCCATCCATAAAAAGTTTAGAAACTGAAATCAAGTTTCGCCTAAAACCAGACACATAAAGACAATCCTTTAAAACTAAAATCCTATCACTACTAAAAGATAAGGTTACGTCTCCTACTGCAACTACCACCACTTTCGTAGCATTGCCCATGTAGAGTGAAATCTCTCCATCACTCAGCTGTCTTTTTGCCAGGAATCCCTGTAAAGACATGCAAACATGATCAGTAGCTCCAGTATCTACTACCCATGACTGAGTAGAACAAGTAGCTAAACATGTTTCAATGACAAAAGATTGAGACGTACCCTTTTTCTTCTTCTTGTTAGGACAATCCGCCTTCTAGTGACCTGGTTGGCCGCACTTGAAACACTTTGTCTTTGACTTAAATTCCTCAGGAAGAATCTTAGTCTTGGACTTCTTCACCTTAGGCGCCCCCTCTGCAGCTTTCTTAGGTACGTTCCTCTTCTTCCTTTTAGTACCGGAAGAAGATGCCCTATTTTTAGCTAGGTGTGCCTCCGGATTTCCTTTTTGAAGTAACTCAGCCGCCTGAAGATCCACGAGCAGTTCATTCAGGCCGACATCCCTTTTAATCATGTTAAAGTTCAGCCTGAACTGCTCAAACCTTGAGGACAAGCTATGAAGAACAATGTCGATTTGAGAATCGCCATCCAGCTCTCCACCCAAGGTCTCGATCTCAGATAAATACCCCATCATCATGAGAACGTGATCCCTAACAGGTGTGGAGTCAGACATCCTCGCATCCATTAGCTTCTTCATTGCCAAATAGCGTGCCGAGCGGTTCTCATGACCGAAGAGCTCCCTAAGGTTGTACATGATATCATAAGCGGTTTTCATATGTTCATGCTGATGTTGCAACACATTCGACATGGATGCCAGAATGTAACAGCGTGATATCTCATTAGACCTAACCCACTTATCATATGCAACCTTTTGGGCTTCGATAGAACCCTCATCTGGCTTCTGAGGACATACCTCTTCAAGTACGAATTTGTGTCCTTCCGCAGTGAGAACAAGATTAAGGTTTCGAATCCAGTCATTGTAATTTTCACCGATTAACTTGTTATCTTTGAGAATAAAGGACAGGTTGGAGAGTGCCATGATGATATAGAATAACTGAAAAATAAACATGCAGTACAGTCACAAACTTTAGGATACTCACATATAATCGTATACCTCAAAAAAATTATATGTAATCCACCGACATTTTAAAAATGTTTCTTATAAGCCACGCTAGTGTGGACGTTTATAAAATTCATCCTTAAACAGGTAAAACCACCTTTAATTTACCTCCAGTCAAATTTCCTTATGACAAGTAAATTAATAGTCGGAAATAACCACAGTCATGTAACCTTCCAATTAATAAGCCACGTTAGTGTGGACGTTTATTAATAAATTACACCTAAGTGTGAACACCATCATCTTAGCACCAAGTCCACTATTTTGAACTCCCTGCTCCAGTTGGAGGAGTCAGTTTGTTTTAGTAATGTTCTACAACTATCTTGATAAAGAAGTTTAATTTCTAGAGATAACAGTGATATGACACATCCGTTATAGAGGAAGACCTATTGTCAGCTCGCATGTCTATCAAATCTCAATTAAACTAGATTAATGGAGACCGTTTGAGATTTCTACATACTTTGGTATGAATCTCTCCCACTTAGTTATTTTAGATTGAGGTTTCATTTTATCCCATTGTAAAACATGCAAACAACACACAAAATGATAAAACACCATTGCATACTTCAAACAACATAATAAGTAATAATAATAAAAACTAACTATCATGGTTTATATCTCATGTTGCTGAATGAGATAAAACTAGAAAGTCAACTCCGGAAACTCGGGCATGGCCGCCGCCCCCATCACTGCGCATCGTCGAAAATCCTAGCTCCAATTAGGATTTCGGGACGTGAATCAGTGACACTTCCTTTCTTGAGATGTACTACTCTCCTTCTTTGAGTTGATCTTCAAACTGTATTCAATATAGAATTTCTATTCCTTAGAGGAAAAAACTAATATATTTAGAATAAAATTACAACTCAATAACTTGGTCTAACAGTTTTATTTCTATTACATTAAAACAACATAAAAAAACCTAGACCTAATCCATGGATTTTCTCATGGATTAAAATCACGTAGCCAAACCGGCATACGACCCATCATACATCCAACATAAAATAAAACATACATCACATAATTAAGGAGCCATGATAGTCGGTAACCATGCAAACAAGTCAGTCTACAAATCCAACAATCACAATTACATGATTAGCATAAAATAACATGTGATATCCACACATGACATTATTAAATAATATTCAAAATTTTCAATTAATAAAATTAATTAATTTGATATTATCCACAAGATAAAAATTGGAAATTAAAATAATTATCCACCAATTTTAAACTTGTTATTTTCGAAAATATAACTAAAATAAATCTAGAAATTATTTAAAATTATCCACCAAATTTATTTAATATTTTCAAACCACCCTAATTAATTAATATATGGATATCTTGATATAAATCAAAATTCTAATCCAAATATTATACATAAGAATCTAAATCTTTAAGGATAAGGTTTGAAAATTTGATCCACTTCAAAATCTTCCAAAACCTATCCAAAATTAAATTCTTATCACAATTGGATTTTGATAATTATTCATATATATCCAAAATCACCTTATCCAATTCTAATACATAGATTTTCAAAAATTACTAGATTAATAAATCTGGAAATTTGATCCACTTCAAATTCTTCCAAATTTAAAAATCTATTTTCAAATCTATCTATATTAAAATTAGGTAAACTAAGATATACATCAAATAATATCAAATCTTAATACAACACTCCAAATTTTCGAAACACACCATTAAATAAATCTGGAAATTTGATTTTCATCAAAATCTTCTCCAATTTTATTTAACAATGATCGAAAATTTAATACCAAAAAATAGGGAAATTAAACATCAAATTTTCAAAAATTTGATGCTCCAATTTTCGAAACACACATCTAATTAAATCTGGAAATTTTGATAAATCAAAAATCTATTCCAAATCTAATTAAGATATGACCGAAAATTACAATCCATCCAAAACTAGAATTTTTGAAACACCATCAGAAATTCATCCAAGTTTTGAACACAAGCAATTCGAAAATATGAACACATAAATCTGAAAATTTAAGCAACTTAAATATTTCATCAAATTTAAACATATTTTTTGAATTAATCCTAGGGTTAAATCTAGAACAGTGCCAAAACCCGCTCTGATACCAGTTGTTGGGGTTTTTTCTAATTGAACCACCGCAGGATCTAATTGGATGTTCATTAATCCTGATGGCAGGTAGATCATAAATTCATGCGTCTCATATGTTTTAATTAACCGAGTTTAATTAACATGCAAATCCGGTTTTCGATTCTACTAAAGCGGAAACATAGACTACCGAAAAATGACTTACAAATTAAACGACGGGTTGAGGACAAGATTAAAGGTATAATCTTGATGTTGTATGAATGATAATGGGTGCCCCTTGATGCTATTCCACTCCTTGATCTTCTGTTGTATTCCCGGACTGAATCTAGTTTCAGGGTGGGCTGAAATCTACTAAGATCGGTATGGAATCTGTGGAGATCAAGAGAACACGAGAGGGTTGATATATATGACCACAATTTCGTGCCCTCCACCCTCTTATTTATAAGGGGGTGGACGAAATTGGTGTCCAGTTGGACTGGAATTCTATCTCTATCTCTTGTTCTATCTCTAATTCAATCCAGTCTCTTTTTGGGCTACAACAGGGATCTAGAAGAATATTAAATTGGCCCATTAATTTATTTGATATCAAATATCCAATAAACTTAGGATGTAATTAAATAAATTAAGTATTATTTTTATTCCACTAAAGAAATAATGCTGACCTACCAATTTAATACATATTTCTGAATATGCTTTCTCCTTTAGTCCAGCCATTCCCCATGTTTAAGATATAATGTCCATTAATTAATTATGTAAGCTTCTGACAACTATAATTAATTAATATCTTTTCCTTGAGTAGTACCACACAAGCTTTACTCATGCACGGAATAAATTCCACCTGCAGGGTTTTAGCATGAAATTGCATTTCCTCAAGGGGACACCATCAACCTGGCGCACCAGGACACGGTGCCCCTACATATTGCACGACCCATCATAACTGTAAATGTCACAACCCAAGATATCGAGATTATTGATCCTATGAAAGAATCTCACCCTTTGATAAATCAAAGCTGCAAACACTATACGTATATGTCCGCCAACATATAGGGGTTAAGAACCCGAACTCTGTGAATTCTTATTCTCTCATTTAAGGTCAGAATAGAGAATAGAATCCTAAGTAGATCCTCCTCAATACACTCGTCTGTGTATTAGAATAATCAGTTAGTCAAGACAAAATAACTATCAGATTATTCTACGGCGTACCGATAGCGGGTTCAATGCCATCTAGACCGTGAGCCTTTTAATATATTACAAGGAACCGATGATATGATCTAACCGTGTGTTTACCCACACCATGTCATCTACAATGTAAGTATAGTGAACAAGCATGTAAATATAACAATTCAAATGCAAACAATGACTGCAATTGTATTCATTCTATATCATCATAAAACCATCATCAATAATGTATACAAAAGACAGGTCTTCTAGTATACAAAACCAACACATTAAGTTCTTATCTTTGTTCAATCCGGAGTAACGAGTCTTGCCGCTCATGCTAGACTTAGAATAATAATAATAATTAATAAACAAAGACATAAAATAAATGAAAAAATTACTTATATTAAACAGCAAAAGTAATCCAACACCAACGCTGGATTTAGTAAAATAAACTGGAAATCCTAAAGCCTGCGGGCATAAGGCTCGAGACAGAATGCAGAAAATAATATTAAAAGCAAAAATAAATTGTAAGTGTTATAGTGCATAGATTGTTGTTCGGCCTCTGCCATGAAAACTATATATATATAGGAGTACAAAACACAATGTAGCTTCCCCCATAGGCTGGGGGATCTTCAGCCCAATCTGCAGCCGCCATGCCCAAGACTTTCCATATCTGACAGATTCTTCTCTTATTTAGAAGATTCTGTGTTGCATATTCTGTACTCGTCGTGCCCTAGTATCGGCAACATGCAACTTTCTCTGTAGAGCCGATCCTCCTTTTAGAAGATTTGACTTGCCTTCCGCGACTCTTCTTTCCTTTGGTGGCTAGGGTGCACTACTCCTGCTTCAACTGGTAATTACTTTCCTTGTGCCCTGTCTCCTCTCTTTCTCCTCTCAATCACTCTGGGTTCGTTGTGGGCACGATCACAAACTTCTTCTTTAGCTTTTGCTGGAATGGTGAGTGATTTCCGCCAGGCTCGAGAGAGAGCTTTACACTGAGAAGTTGTTGCCCATCTTGGTATGATTCACATCAAAATGCCCTCCAGAAGTGATTCTCCTGCCTCATGTTCTCCTTATGCCCATTCTGGCTCTTTCCGACTTAAAAAACACAAAAAACAAAGGACAGAAAAACGAGAAAAAGACACAAAAACACAAGAGATTTTGGACCTTTCATGCTGCTGACTACCCACTGCCTTGGCTATCTAACCAACTTGCATCTCTAAAGATTTCATTTGGGTTCCAATATTGGTCGTGAACTTGTTGAATGAAATAGCCAAGTTATCAACCTTGGCTGTCTCTGTATCCATCCTCTATTTAGTTGCCTGCATAAAAGAATCCAGTATGTCCTCCAAATCTGGCTTATTCCCTTCATTTATAACTCCATTTGTTGTAGAGAATTCAAGAGGTGGCTGCTGAAAGTTGTTGGGATTGGCATAGCTTAGCCTATCTCGTTGCCCATACTGGTTACCACCTTGGTTCTGTTTGAAATTATTGTTGTAGCTGCATCCTTGCATGTAATTAACATTTTCTAAACTATCGTGAACTGCATCAACATGATCCGAGGCGATCTTAGGGGTTGGTAGACTGTTCTTCGTCAGTAGAGTAATTGCCTTAGCCATAGTTGACATCTGAGTTGTCAACTCCTTCAAATCATCCGAAGAAGATGAAACCTTGGCCACTCAATGGACTGAATTCCTCTGGGAAGGCCACTGAGCACTGTTTGTGGCCATCCTTTCCAATAACTCCACAACTTCATCTGCGGACAACTCCAATAGAGCTCCTCATGTGGCTGCATCTATTCTGTCTCTAGTACCTTCCATCAGATCATTGTAGAAGTAACACACCTGCTGATCTGTCTCAAATACATATCCCGGGCACTTCCTGATGAGATCTATGAACCGTTCACACGCTTCATACCAAGGTTCCTAATCAAACTGCCTGAATTGTGTAATCTCATTTTTCATCCTCAGTGTTTTGCTTGGAGAGTAATACTTAGCCAAAAACTTACTACATAACCACTACAAGAAAAATGGACATATACAACAACGCTTAGACAATGGTTTTTTTGCAAAACCGTTGTCTATTCATAAAAGACAACAGTTTTTTAAAAAATTGTTGTGTATATGAGTGTATTGGATTTTTAAGACAACGGTTTTTAAAAAACCGTTGTCTTCAAGTGTTTATTATTTTCTTAAGACACCAGTTGAAGAATACCCCTTGTCTATTAGCGTGTATGGTTTTCTTAAGACAACAACTAGTGAAGATCCCTTGTCTATGAGCGCACTTTTAATTTATTTAAAATTAAAAAATAATATTGAGAAGCCAAACAATTGTGCTTAAGAGGATTCAAACCAAAGTTGAATGAAAATGATTGAAGTCTCTCTGACCATCTGCACCACCCAATTTTCTTTTTTAATTCTTAGTACAAATATGTTAATATATCGAATAGAAATTGTGTTTTTTTTGGGGGGGGGGGGATTCAACATATATCTAAAATATGAGCAGCTAGCCCTAATCTTCTTCCCATTTCATAGCTCCAAAATTAGCAAGCTCGAGCGAAAATTAACCCTAATCCCCAATCGCCTTCATCATCTTGTTCATCGACTTCATCATCTTGTTCATCGACTTCATCATCTTCCTCGGCAACTTGTTTGTCGGCAATTGGGTGTTGGAGAGCAGCTTGGGTGTTTAAGAGCAGCTTGGGTGTTCGAGATATAGAGGCATCACTGGAATAGGCGATTTCTGACTCCTCACTGCTACAAGCTTGAAAGTTTTGCAGCGTAAAGGTGAGTTCAAGTTTTTTCATTTTATTAAATTCACAAGTTGCTTTCTGGTATTTTACTAGAGAAGTGGATCGATTCTTTTCCTTTCGTATCGGGTTTAAGCGATAATAGGGTGGAAAGTTTACATATGTTACGCTATTCATATGACAAGTGTGTTAGAAATATGGAAATATGTTTGTTTGAACTGGTTCCATTTTCTTGTGCAGCAAATTTTTCAGAAAACACCAATAAGGGTTCTCCATCATCGAAGTCCATTAGAACGTGACAGAACCATACATTGGTAGGAAAGTTCTACATTAGAAAGTAGCAGTTCTTCTCCTTCGCAGTTTGATTTACTTCTATCTCACATTTCAGGATGAGAATAGAGAGGGTAGCTGGTAGTTCTCAATATTTTCTTCTACACTTGTGCACACAGGTTAAGTATCTTAGTCTCAGTGTATGATTGATTCTACATATTCTATTTGAAAACTCTCAACACCATTCATCTACTTTTTCTTTCAAACTCACAGCTCAATTGGGGTTGAGAGAGAACTTCAGAATATTAAATATAATACTTAAAACGGTTATTTCACATAAAAAGTATATGACTATTTGCATCTTCTCATAATTACTTTTCTATAACGTGAAACAAAAAGTAAATATGAAGAGAAATCAATACATTTTCTGAAATTCTTTGCTTGTGGTATTTACTTCTGCTGAAACCTCAGAGGTTCATCCTTAGAGGAAACTTGATATATGTTGCTGATTATAACAATAAGGCCCAACTTATTCAATTTAACAAATTGCAGTTAGAATAATTCTCTCCTTATTGGTTTTTGTGGTTAATGTGTTAAATATAATTTATAATTGTATTTTACTTCAAATTGAAGAGTTGCCTGGATAGAGTAGATTGAGCTAGGACATTTCTGATTTCTTGAGAAGTGTATGTAGTTCAACTATGCAGTTAGTATTGAACTATTTAGTTGAGGAAGTTGTCTCCATATGTGTTTTGTATTTGAGATATCATTTTGTAATGATTCAAATCTGAAAATCAAGTGAAGAACTCCAATCAAAACCGAGAAACCCTAGTAAAATCGATCCTACTAATACTACATTAAGGAGTTGAAAATGGAGAACTAGATTAGTAGCTTACAATAGCTGTCAATTAATTTTCTGCAAATCATTGGACAATTAAAAACACAAATATAATGCTGTAATAAAACTAAGATTGATGAGGATAAAAATCCACATTTGAGACCATTTGATTTTTAAGGTGGAGCAAACAGTTCCAAGACTCTGTCTTCTTCTCCGTACTTCACCCTTTTTTGTTGATTCTCCCACTTCGTATAAACTAGATTAACTTTAATTTCACTTACTTTAATGGCATTGTGATAGATTTAATGCTTGATTTTTTCTAGTTTCATTGGAAATAGTATATACACTATTCAATTCTCTTTTTTTTTTTAATTTGAATTTTGTTAAAAAAATGAAAAAACAATCAAACAAAGCAACTTTTTGGGACACCATAGCCGATCAATTTTTTATTTTTCTTTCTTTTCCTTTTTACCTAAAAACAAAAATAGGTGCTCCACAAAAATGATATGTATTCCTCATTTTTTATTTATAATGAGGGTAAACCTGCGATCACTAACATATCAATTTTGTTAACAGGTTAGGGAAGCTTTATACGAGAGATTGTGAGAGAAAGTGGATTTTGACCCTGAATGTGAGAGAAAGTGGATTTTGATAGTGGTAAAACTATCTAAACTTTTTGCATTTTGAAAGAACTATTGATGCATGCAATTCAGTAACAAGCATATTTAATAAATTATGGCTTTTAATTTCTGTTTTTCTCTTATTAAGTTATGATATTATCCATCCATTATGGAAAAAGTTGTTAGGCCTCATCACAATCTGATACAGGGGCAGTGAGTTTTGTCTTAAAGGGTATATTTTCTTGATCATGATAGAACGTGCACATGATCATGAATCTTGTGCACATCTAATATTTTCCGACTGCATCATCTAACACCCGTGTTTTCCGCAGGGCTCTAAATCATGATCAGAATGAAGATAAGTTGTATTAGATTATCATTGTCTGAAAAATATGACTGCTATGGCGTTTAATTTGAATATAGATGTGCTACTTTCTACCTTGAACTAACTACCCTTGTTTTTGAATTAACATCATTGCAAGCTACATGTAAGCTACTATAAATATTCAGGTAAATGCAGATAAGGTGCTCGACGATTTGCGTCAAAGAATTCCTTTTGCTGTTTTTGAAGGAAGGGGAATTCTATAAACCAAAGCTGAGCTGAGGGATGCCATGAGGTAACTAACTGCTTTGGTATCAAAATTAGAAAGCGAAATTGTGTGCTTTCACGAGAAGTTGTTTTTTGCAAATTAACTCTCATTTTGTTGTTCTTTTGGCCAGGAATACACATGTTTTTCTGTATCTACATATATTTAATTTTTAGGCTAATTATTTTTTGACCCCTCATAATATTATATCATTTGCTAAATTTTATAGGAATATATCTTAATGATACTTGGTTTCTTGAGAAACAAAATTATTGAATATTCAAATTTAAGTAGTTAAACTGATATTTTGTGGTTGCATCATGTTCTTCTTTTACACCTATACATGTTCTCAGGTAAGCCATGCTTCTTCAACTGGCCCACCAATAAAGGCTAGAATGCTAGATATCATTTTTTTGTGTATGGAATAATGTTAGCCACATCTCTTCAGTTCATCTCTCTCTAAGTTAACTTTGTTCTTCTCTATCTAGACACAACCCTATTTGAAAGCTTTCTAGAGAACAAGCTATTTGGATAATAGAAGAACAAGCTTATTTGACACTCTTCTGTGATAATAGAAGAACAAGCTGATTTGACACTATTTTGTGGGGATCGAAGTTTAGATCTGCTTCTGAGTTTCTTTCGATTTGAAATTGCTTCTGTTATTTTCAAATTTGTGTTTGCACCTGTTTGTTTGTTCACCGTTGTTTTCATTTTGAGTTGTGCTAATTGTTTATAATATATATTGCCCCATTTTTAATAATATTTTAGGAATAAGCATAGGACTTTGGTTTTCTGGCACTATATAGTAATGTGTATAAATATTGTAAATTGAACTTGGTGGCAAAAGTTCTTTCATATATGAGAAGTTAATGGAAAGAATTTTTCTTTGAACATTAGCTAGAAATGTCAGTATGTGCATTTTGGTAGTTCTAATTTATTTGACTCTCTACAAGAAATATTCTTATGAACATTTCTGGATGATCATTGGTGTTTAAATATTTTCCACCTACACTGTTGCAAATGGATTCTTAAAACGTGCAGCTATTTTTCTAATGTTCATGTCATATTGCTGCTATAATTTGCACATCTCTTATATTTTGTTTGGAGATCTTTCTTACCTTACTCTTTTGCATTTTTTTGTTGATTGATTCAAATGTTGTAGAGTTCTGGATAGTCTTTAGTACTTCAATGTGGCAGCGACTGAGCTTCTGATATTGGC
Source organism: Perilla frutescens (assembly GCA_026008535.1). Taxonomy (NCBI): domain Eukaryota; kingdom Viridiplantae; phylum Streptophyta; class Magnoliopsida; order Lamiales; family Lamiaceae; genus Perilla; species Perilla frutescens. The sequence continues at coordinate 42,166,283 of BRKX01000004.1, forward strand.
CCGACAAAGAAAAAAATTATGATGCTACTTTGTTGGAGGTTTTGATCAGGTAAATATTGAAATATTTCAACTAAATTGAATTGGCTGAAGAAAATCATCAAATATTAACAACAATGTTTCCGTTTTATGTGCATAACTACTGGATTATCATTATGTAGTATTAAGCCGCTATTTATGGGTAATGTGAGTGATATTGAGGGATACAAAAATTCGAGAAAGTCTTTCGTATAATTTCGTTACATGAAATATTTTGTGTAAAGTGACATTACCTCAATCATTTAGCTTCTGGACATTATTTTTTCTGGGCATACCTCTGTCTCGCATTAGACAATTCATCAGTTGAATTATAATCACATGAAATCTTGCATTGCCTTTCACTAGTTATGTGGTTGTTGTTGGTAAAAAAGTTACTGAATGGTAAATCACATGTTAAAAATCTGTGGTAGAAAAGTAGAGTAGTAAGTTTTGTAGGTGAGTCATTAGACATTTGTGGCTCGATCCACTTATTCTCACCAGTTCCATCTTATTAAACATGCTTTTTTTATGTTTGTTCACATGTGACGATAAGTGTATATGTCCTGGAAGGTATGCATATGGTTTCTTGATATCTTTCACATTAATTTTCCTTATATATATGTGATAGATACATAGATGAGTAATTTATTAGAATATTAAAAGTGAATTAACCGAGAAAAAGAAAATTGAATACATGCAGCAAAATTGTGAAATTTCTGTAAACAACATAAGAAGAACAATGCTTCTATTTCATATTGCTTTGCAGTAAAACTTTAAATTCATTTGTGCATCTCTCTAGCTACATAGCGAATGAAGATACTTAAAGAGTCAGAGGTGGTTACATAAAAAATTAAGACAACTAAGTTTATGTTATTAAAGTTCGATTATAGGCCCACCACTCATTTTGTAGAGATAACATAGGTGGTTGCTTATGATATGGTGGTTGTTGCCCGTGACTGCCTCTTTCTATCTTATAAATTATAATTGTGTCATGGATTGCTGAGGGTCATACAACACTCAGACATAGTTGCGTCTTTTGGTGTTTTTATGTTGTGTTGACAGCAGGTGATGATGAAAGATTTTATATCTTGATTCTATTTGAATTATGCATTTTGGTGATAAATAGGAAATGGAAAATGACTGATTTGAGATAACTCTCAGTTTATTATGCATTCTTTTGTGTTAAAATTGCTGAATAGTCTGCTTACCATTGCTAGAAAAAACCTGCACAATTAGTGTATTGTCCACTGAATGAGATTGCAGATTACATAACTGTGTTTTAATATTATATATATATATATATATATATTATTTTTTTAATTATCTGTTTTGTGCTCACTTAATGTTTTTATTGATCAGCTGTAAGTTTTGATAATTATGTTTTGATGATTGTAGTTCTGACAGCAGAGAGCAGCGACTGCTGCTTTTGAAATTACAGTAGCAGAGTTTACACAAGTATGTTCATGTACACTCTTAATCTTAAGTTTTAGTTATTTTTCCTTGAATTTTTGGTTTAGTTAGTAACAAATACATAGGTTGAGTTTGCATAAGTATAAACTTTCTGCATTTTGAAATAACTGTTGAGGCCTACAATACATTGACGAACATATTGAAGTTGTAGCTGCAGCGATATCTTAAATTTAAATTAGATTGGATTCATCTCCCTCAGATCACATGTAACCAATTTTTAAGATAAAATCTTTTGAATTTTTTTAGGCAATTTAGAAAGGAAATAATAATGCTACACACTAATATATCATATTTCTTGGTTTGAAAAAAGAAAATATTCTAAAGAGGAGATTGATGAAGTTCGTGTTGAGTGGGCGAATTATGTGCATGATAATAAATAGAACGATGCAAGATATGATTTTTTTTAGCTTCATATGATCATTTTGGCATATTATGGATTTATATGGTCGTGCTTGTATTCTTGAATTTGAAGTTAGATTGTGTTGAATGACTTTGAGTAGTAAATATTGATTTGCTGCAGAAGTTGAAGATTTGCTCGTTCATCATCCCATGACTTGTGTTGGACATTTTCTTAGAGGAATGTTCTTATGTCTTATTGTAAGCAAACAATGAATATTTTAGTTGGATTGATTTTAAGTAGTGTATTTTGGATGGATTGTTATAATTTGTATTTTGGATGGATTGTTGAGTTAATGGTATAAAGCATTATTATTGGAACATTATTACAGATTTTAAGAACAAAAATTCGTATTTTGGATGGATTGTTGATATATTGGTATAAAACATTATTATTGGAACATTATTATAGATTTATATAACAAACTCGACTGTTGTAAAAACCCCTCAAGACAACATATAAACAACGTTGTCTTAACACCTCAAGACAAGGGGTTTTACTTGTTGTCTTTAGAATAGAACTATTGTCCTAAGGTCTTAACACAACCATTTTAATTCTATTACTATGGATAAATGCCGTTGTCTTAAGAGCCTAAGACAAGGGATTTTACCCGTTGTCTTAAGAATAAAATCGTTGTCTTAAGACTTTAAGACAACGGTTTTAATTCTATTAGAACACATGTAATCTGTTGTCGTAAGGTGTTAAGACAAGGGTTATAAACCGTTGTTGTTAGAACAAAAACCGTGGTTTTTATTCGTTGTCTGTAATTACCCTTATAGACAACACCATCAAGCACAACGATTTCAATACCCTAAAGACAACGGTTTATATCCATTGTCTATGTCCGTTTTTGTAGTAGTGAACTCTGGCCATGTTCGGACTGAGTCGGCATCCAAAGACAAATACCATAATTTTGCCTTGTCCCGTAGAGAAAATTAGAAAAGGTGAAGCCCTATGTGATCAGCTCCTACTCCATTCATCTTGATGGTACAACAGATCTTAAGAAATTACGCTAGATGTACATTTGGGTCATCGAGCGCCTGACGTGTAGTCGTTTCGCGCTCAAAATAAATTTGTAACTTATGTGCCCATAGCGAGCATAGCTAGCTTATGAGTACGAGTCAATCCCACAGAGAGCTGTTGTGATTCTACCTTCGGGTAACCAATCAATAAAGGGGTTGGTTTGCGTTGTCACCGTACTGAAAGTAAATCTACAAAATATAAATTCAAGAAAATATCAAACAACAAAGGTTCCGGTATTTGAACTAGAATTTGGTTCAAGTCTAAACTACTCTATCATGGGCACATCGATTTTCATGCATTACTGAGTCACCCAGTTATGGAGACCGGATTCCTCTCCGCGTCTCCTTATTCATCCTTTCATTTAAGGTTTAAAAGCGATTCCTCGTCAAGTAAACCCTTAAGCTATCACCTACCCCCAGTTCCCCAAAGAGATGTAAATGCATAGACAACAGCGTGCCCTAGACGAACCCAAGTTTGTTGTGTTTACCGATTCCTCGTGTGCCTACAACAACCTACCGATTCCCTAATTAGTACATGAATCAACACACAATCATGATTCGCCAATTCAATTAATATTGGTGTGCTCTCTATGTCTAATGAGTGATCAGCCATATTGGGCATTTCAGACATACACTCATATGGAACAAGCCCAAAAATCGGCAGAAACATTTCATGCATTAATATGCCCACACGGCATCATGAGTCCAGTTGTTACTTTAAACCATTTTCTATCGCTCAAACACCAGAATTAAAGATCTAGCCAAGCATGTTAGATGAAAATAAATGTGTAGAAATTAAAGACATAATTTTAAAGTAAAAATTTACTGAATTAATACGCAAAAGACTCAACTCCAACGTTGAGCATCAAAATGGTTCTTAAATCCCAAGGGCATAAGGCCTCTTGGATTGTTCTTGCTGTCTTGGCAGCTTACAGAAAATAAACAAGAAATTAAAGTGCAGAAAATGAAAAATTATATCAGTGTTTCGAACTCCATTTCCAGAAAATAGAACTAGTTTAAATAGATACATTTCTAAATTCAAATTCCCCCACAGGCGGGGTCCTTCAACTGCATTCCGGGTCTAGCGTGCCCTCTGCACCTGACTAGATAAGCCTTATCCAGTGGTTGTTGATCAAATCCTTATTTTTTAGGGATTGATCTTATCTTTTCATCTCTATGCCTCCCAACAGTCCAACTTTGCACCACCTCTTCTCGGATTTGTATCTATCTCTCACACCTCTTTTGACTTCAGCTAATTCCCAGAAAATTCGCATGTGCCCATTTCAGGCCTTTGGTCGAGTCTGCACGAGCAATGTGGGCACGACATCATCTAGTCAGCTTCATCCTTAGCGTTGTACCCATTCTGCTTTCCAAATATTGGATGAAGGCTGAAGAAGTTCCCATGTGCCTCTAGCTGCTGTTTATGGCGTTTAGATAAACTTGAATAATTAGGCATAAAATGCCTCTTTTGCCAGACTCGACCTTTGAAATGCCCTTTACCACAACCTGGTTCTTTTTTACTCAAAAACAGACTAAAAATGACATTTATAGTGAATAAAATGCCCATAAAATCACGAAATAAATAGACTTATCACACCCACACACTTTAGACACGATTTTCCTCAAGCATGAGATGCAACGCATCCAGAAAAACAAACGAAAAGATAGAGAAAAAAAACAGATTCACAAAACACAAGCATGCAAATTGAAATCAGTGTGGGCACATCAACTCCAATATTTCAACAAAATTGCAAAGTTTCAGCACACCAAAAAATTAGGTAAAAAATGAGTAAAGCATAATGATCCTCACAATCTCTCTTCACTCAGTATTTAGGCTTAGTGTATACACTTAATTCAATATATTCTGTACCTATTCATCCCATAAGCTTGTTAATGTTCTGCCTTCAAGTTCAAGAAACCAAAGATGCATAAGTATCAAAAGGGCTTTTTAGGCTGAAGTAGACATGATAATAATCATTGTTCCTTGAGCTCAATATCCTGCTTCACAATCATTTAATCTCAACATTCAATCCTCAATATTCAATCTTCAACATTAACCATCAATATTCAATCATCAACATTCAATTTTCTTTTAACAATCAATCCTCAATTCTTAACATTCAATTCTGCTAGCATATATCATAACCTAGAATAAGTCATCTAGGTCTAATTCCTCAATTAATACTATAGCCTCAATGTCAATAAGGGATACTATAGTCAACCTACAAGCCATCATTCATTTAAATAACGTTTCCTCATCAACGATATCAATACCAAAGTTAATTCTATGATCATGATCATGTATATCTTATACCATAACATATATTGCTAGCATCAATATCATACCATGCTTAAGATCTCAAACAACAATTCACATTATCATATCCTATAGCATAATAATTTCCTTATACAGAGACTATTCAGGCAGAGCATAAAAACGTAGCATTGGATATTTCATTTTACCCTGACATGCTTCTAGAGCTCACTAGCTCAAACCATAGATGAGTATAGTATTACCCATCTTGATCGTTATTCTTGAGATGAAGCAACGAACGACAACTCCCTCCTTGATTCCTTCGAGGTTCGACTTGTCCTATAAAAGTCGATTATTGACTAAGCAATCTATTCGAAGATCCTAGAACCCAAATCATAAAAATGAATTTCCTTGTCTACGACTCCTCTACGGATTGTATGACTTTAGACACTTCTAATCAACTTGGCCTGAACATGAAACATGCTTAAAAGGATAATTTAAGATCGTCCAAGTCAAAATATTGACGAAAGACGACGCCCCGTTGTTTTTATAATTTTTTTATGTTTTTATCAAAAATCCAACGACACCTTATAATTATCAAAAAATCATGAAATAAATCGAGTATATCATATTTCATAGCAGCAGCCAAATATCTAAATTTGGGATTTTTCCGATGATTTTGGATTTCAAAATTAAACTCGAACATCTTTCACGATTTAGGCAAAATTTCAAATGACGAGATATTCAAAAATAAAATTCAGCGACATACTATTCCAATGTAAAATAATATTTCGAACAACTTTCCAGTTGAAACTTTTTTGATTCGAGAACTCAAAATGCCCTGAAATGGCCGAATACCGAATCTGATCGGTAACCGTTGCAGTTTCTATTTTCCGGAGATCTGGCCAATTTTCAGCCACCGGATGACATCGACATCAAAAGAAGAAACGTAGAGCACTTAAAGATACACGACATATTAAAAATTTAGCTTGATAGGAGAAAAAACGAACCAAAACAAGGCATCGGAAGGCTGCAGCTATGCGGAGGCAGCGGGCTGGCTGGCGGCGGCGGTTGCTCCGGCGACGGCGACCAGAATCCGGCGGTGGCTCCGGCAGTCGGTCAGCTGCTGGGCGACTCCTTCCCCGTGCTCCCTCAACCCGAACCCATTCTGCCTTGATTCTCTCTCTCGATCTCACTCTGAATCTCTCCCTTGATCTCACCTCTCTTCTCTCTTTTCCCCTTGCTTTCTTTCTCTCGAAGTTTGAGTGTCACGCCCCAAATTTTCATGAAATAAAATAATAACAATATTAAAGACAGGACATCATTTTGATTAAAATATAAAATATTTAACTTTAATACAACGAAAGTTAAATAATAAAAGCTCTTTAAAATCCATCATCACACGTCACCACGCACATCGCCCGAATAAATCATCAACCTGAAAAATATAATAGCTTTGGGGTGAGTGCTATTGACTCAGTGGTGAACACATTTATCCAAACTATACAATTATAACAAATTATAATATGGGTAGCCCGCGGCTAATAATATATCGGGACATATGCAGCTCGTCAGCCAATAATAATATTTGTAACCCGTAGGTTAATAATTATAAACCTGCATAAGAGCATAACAAAGATAAATAATATGTGCATCACATCGGATCCTCCACATTAACCTTAACTTGAACTTTGACTTGAAAAAATAATACGGTGTTAGTTAGTCCATGCGCGGCCTAATAATATAATTAGATATATGGTAATTGTAAAAATAATTAAATAATAATATTAAAACAAAATAAAAACGCATGAATCTAAGCCCAACCTATTTAACCCCTTGGCCCAACTAAACTAACCAACCTATTAAATGATCATAAGCCCAAGTTGAAAATAAATAACATTAGCCTATTTAATAATTCCTTTACCTTGACCCACCAACCAACACCCCTATTCCCTAACCCTTCGACCAACTAATCAATCAAAAGAGTAGGTAAATTCTCTCTCTTCTTTAGCATCTCTCATACACCCAGCCCCCCCAATTAAAAACACAAATTTCTCTCTCATCCTCATTTCTCACGTCTTTCTCACACATGCTGATTCCACATCTACCAAACATCCATCTCCCCCGCTATGACACACACACACACATAACGTGCCACCGCCCTCGCGGTTGCACATCTAACCCCTTCTTCCCTCAACCTCACTCAAACCCAATTAATGCAGAAACTCAAAAAAATAGATACATATATATGCCTGAGAAGTCTTTTACTTTTAGAAATTTAGAATGCCTTTATAAGAAAATATTTTGAAAATGATTGTTGTGCTTTTTGAGAATCATTGGTACCCTTTTTAGGCCATCTCCAACAATTTCCACTATAATGCAGCATCACTATCACTAAAATGCAGCAGATTTTCAATTTCATCTCCAACAGTTTGCACTATAATTCTACACCAAAAGAGAATATTACAGAATATTCCTTTTATTTCATTTACAACTATTATTTTATAATTGATAACATATAATGATTTATAAAATTTCATTTAATGAATGTCTATATTTAAATTCAAATTTTCATAATAATTATGAAAATATTTTTTTAATAAATATATTTGAATTAATATAAAATTAATATACGATTCATTAAAATATTATAATTTTATCCTTCATTAAAATATTACAATTTTTGTCCTACATAAATATATTTGTATCTTTGTATTTTATTTTATGCGTATTTTTATGTTTTTATTTTAATGTACTTTTATCTATTTTAGTATTTTTATGTATTTTTAGGGAAATATTTGTATCTTTTTATTTTATTTTAATATTTTTATTTCATGTACTTTTATCTATTTTCTGTATTTTTATATAGTTTTATTGTTGGTGTAATTTTATTTATTTTAGTATTTTTTATTGTTGGCCTAATTTGTATTTAATTTAATTTTATGAATCAATATTTGTATTTAATTAAAGTTATCATATATAATAAATTTTAACATTAATTATAACACATTATTTAAAATACAATATAAATAACATACATAGAATATAAAATAAAACAATAAACAAAAGATAAAAAAAAAGAATGCCGTCGAGGAGGACCTCTCTCCATTGCAGCAAAATGCCGCCCAGGATGTAGCTCCCCTTGGAGATCAATTAAGCAGCAAAATAGTGAAATGGGAGCTGCTCTTATAGTGAAGAATTTGCGGATGGAGAGGTGTGGGGTTGAGTGCTTGAATTAAATATGAGATAGTGGAGGCTAGTGAAGAGGCTCGACATATTAAGGGATGTACGCTTCAAACACTTGAATGGAAGAAAAATGGTGATTGCTGCTGCTGTTGATTTTTCTAATAAAGAAGATAATAATTCAAGCAGGATCATTGGGCTAGAATAAAGAAATAGATTATTGGGTTAAACAAAATAAAGAATGGGCTCAAATCTTTAAATATTGAGAAATATATATAATTTGAGCTTTTGGAGGATAAATTAAATAATTAAAATAATATTTACCAATTAATAATAATAATAATAATAATAATAATAATAATAATAATAATAATAATAATAATAATAATAATAATAATAATAATAATAATAATAATAATAATAATAATAATAGTCGCGACTTATAGGAACATAACAAAATAATATAACATGCATTATAAAAATCATTTTTCTGAAAAAGAAAATGTAGCAAATTTTATTTAAAAAAATCGGGTCGCTACATTTAGTGTGTACTGTGGAATGGAGGGATAAAGTTGAGGGGATCAGCTCATATATCAGTTATTATGTGATATCATAAACAAAATGAGTCTAATATCAGCTATTATGCGGTATCATAAACAAAACACCGACAAACTCCTTGGATCGTTATCTTTCAAATGAGTCTAATATCAACTATTATGCGATATGATAAACAAAATTCAAAAAGACCATCTTTACAAAAAGACCCCTAAAGCCACGACTTACATTTGTTTCCTTTAATTATCGGTCAAATTTCCTCTTAAAAATTCATAATCTTAATTAGAAATTTTCTTAATCATATTCTGAAGATCTGAGTTGTTACAAGTTCTTAAGATCATCTTTTATAGACCTTGGCAAAAATAATAGTCAAAGAATGTGAAGACATTCACAAAGAAGAAAGTCAAGCGGCTCCTATAGAAGAGCATGTGGAATAACAAGAGACAAAGGTAGATGCTAAAGAGCAAGAAGAAGAAGAAGAAGAAGAAGAAGAGGCAGAAGAAGGGAAAACTCAAGAAGAAGAAGAAGTTGGAGGTGAAGAATTCGAGTCTGCATAATCTGATGCAAATGGTACTATATGAAGGAATGCTCAACATGATGCTCATTTGCCTAATATCTACAGGCAAATAGAGGGAGTATTCGTTTTAAAAAAAAAAAAATTCTCATCTTCAAGATTTCCTATATTTTTTTTTCTCTGATTTTTTGTAAGAATCTTTACCTTGTGTCTTAGTTTTTTTGTGAAGCTCTTTTCACTGAGCTTTATTTTGATGTAATAAGACATTTAATCGGCTCATCATTCATTTGATGAGATATTTTTCCTACTAAGAGTTTTAATACCCAACTTAACTTGCAAGTATACAAGCAGATTGTAGTACAAGAAAAATCGGGATCGAATCCACAGGGAATTTAGATAATCCAAGACATGCAAGCACCATACTCACATTGTTTTACAAGTCAAGCATCATAATATCATAGGTTGAATTTGATTTATTTTCTTTTACTCTAAGCGTGGAAATTAACAAATTGCGGAAATAAACTAAAACAAACTCAAACAATCACAAATCCACTGAAAGAGGTAATAAATGATAGGTAAAAGAAATCCTAGGGTAATATTCATCAACACGAACGGTGGGTTTCAAGATTAAAAAGCAAGTTAATTCCACTCAAGATTAATTCCAACCAAGAGCAATCCTAGACTCTCTCGAGTTTCTAAGATATAATTGAGCAAAAGGGAATTCTCCTATCTCTAGGGCTAAACTCCAGTTTTCTCAAATTCCAGCACAATTAATCAATCCAAAAATCCACCTAGGCATAAATTCTCATTTAATACCTAATGGGTCCCATAAATCAACTCCTAATGCTAATTAGTCTTTCTCAAAACATAATCAACATAAAATCCAACTCAAGGAGGCCAACCCTAGTTAGATAAATTCAAACCAATGATCCATGGAAATACAAAGAGAGGGAATCAACATGCTTTTCTATCCATTCACCCAACCAATTAATGTCAAATCATATCACCCTAGGACTACAAAATTTAGCTAGACATATCCAAATATAAAACTAAACAAAAATAAATAAAGAGGAAAGAAATCACAATCATAGATAAGAGTAAACCCGAAAAGAGACGAAACAATCTTCAAACTTCCTTTTTGCTTCCAAAATCTTCACAACTTCTACACTTGTATTTCAAAACTTTCTCTCCAAGACTAAATTTCTCAATTTGGGGGCTAATAATTCAAGTGTTACCCTAGTTTGAATGAGGGTGGGTATTTATACCTCTAAAAATCCGCAAAATAAAAATAAAACAAAATTGAAATGAAAATGACAAAATTCAGAACGGAACAAGGGGGCGCGACACGGGTTCGGTCGCGCCCCGGTCGGGCCGCGCCATAAGGCGCGAGCGAGATGGTCGCGCCACATGTCTTCGGGTCGGGCAGCGCCTCTACACACACTTTCGTGGCCTCTGCATGGACGCTCGATCGCGCTTGGCCTGCACCCGCGTCGCGCCTCCTAGGCCTGAGTTGGGCCGCGCCGTTTGCCGTGCTTTCGGGGCCTCTGCATGGATGCACACTCGCGCCGCTCATGCACCCGGGTCGCGCCGGCTTTGGTCTTTTGAGTCCCGACTCGATCGGTTTTGCCCTAAAATTGCACGACAGTGTTTAAAAACACTTATTATAAAATAAAACGGAAAAGAGACATTAGAACAATCAAAATATATAAAAGGATCAATAAAACGAATATGTTATGCTCGGAAATACGGGTGAAAATCCCGTTTGTCAACTCCCCCAAACTTAAACACTTGTTTATCCTCAAACAAGAAATAGAAACACAAGGAATTGATAGAAATAAACATATGGGATTTTCAGCCCTTGATGCCTCAGAAGAAGAAGCTAAAGCTCATGCGATGAAAACGAGATCTGAGCACATAAAGATCAAATTATGAAACTTTGGCTCCTCTCTTTCAGTTGAAGAATCAAACACACAATTGAACCTCACGGGGTCAAAAAGGGCGCATTTTCACTCAACATCAAGCAACACTAACATGCAACCATAAGCTTGCAAAATAACTCGAAATCATCACAATATGTGCTAGAAACAAGAATCACATAGGTCTTTCGGGTTGAAGTGTTCGGCTCTTTGGACGGGTAGGAAAAGTATGGAGAAGAGTGGCTTCCATTCTAAACCATGTCTAATGCAAATCTAAGCAAAGCAATCTACAAGCTTTCTTCTACCCTCCACAAATTCTCTTGGGGACAAAGTAATAATAAAACAGATAGCCCTTAGCCTGCTTTTAGTGCACTTCTCCTATGAGGACGCATTTACTTTCAACACAACCTCTAGAGTGATCATTTGTTCTTCTCCTCAATCATGATTTCCTTTTTTTTTGTTTAGTTCTATGAGAAGGACCCTACTTGAATTTATCAAGGCAAGGATCATATTCTTCATTCTCGAGACATTTCACGTTTTATGCTCCCCAAGCAGTTGTCGTTCTCAACCTACTATTCTCATCAATTTCCACTACCCTTGGTTTTTTCAATAAAAATAATTTTCAACATGGCTCAAAAGGGGTGGACAAAGGATGTGTTTCGTAGCAAAAGAAAGATCGTAGGCTCAAAATTTTGAACAAGAACCGTCTTAGGTCATCTTCATGTTTCTATAAGCACATACATAATCATATGAGTTTGTAGAGCAAGTTCTAGAGATGCTAGCATTGTTGAAGAAACTCTCAATCAAGGAAAATAAAAAGGCCCAAATCTCACGTAATATGCAAGATATGCCAGAATTTCATAATTTAATCTATATGGTAATCACCAATTACTCATTTCCATGCATGATTTTTCAAAAATTTTGCACAAATTCATCATCATAGGCAAGGTTACACAAATCCCTAGTCATGCTCAATCTCATCCTGCTTTCCTCTACTCATGCAAAGAGGACAAATAAATGCTCAAAGATAGTAAAAATATCGAAACAAGATTCACACCCAAATCCGAACATAACTTATTATATAGCCCAAATAAAATCCTAACGATCAAATATATCCATACAAATTAACTGGGCTATCAAATTCTCCTAAATAAACATAAACATAACATAGTATCCAAATAACAAAACCAAATAACATAAAACATAAATTGTTCAAGAAAGACTAAGAAAAACTAAAGGCTTGAGCTCAACAGGTCACCACGGGCATATCCCCTCCCCCAAACTTGCACCATGCCAAAGGTAGGTCAAGTTTGGGTGGAAGACTTGTGGGACCGTTGAGAGAGAGGCAAACTTAGTTCTCAGAGCGATCTCTGTCTTGAGGTGGCTACTGTGGCTGGTACGGAGGATAGGGCGGATATGGATACGGATATGAAGGGTACTGCTGAAACTGCTGAGGAGGCCGCTGTGAAGATGAGCTCTGTCCAGTCCACTGCCTCATGTAACCTGCAAAATCATTGAAACCAGATTGAAAAGTATTGAAATTTCCTTGCAGGCCCTGGAGTTCAGCACTGATCCCGGTGAAACGGGAATCAACATGGGACTGGAGGTTCGAAAACCTCGTGTCCATCTCCTCATGCATGCCCGTGAAACGGGCGCCCAGATCCTCCTACAATCCAGTGAAGCGTGCATCAAAGTTCTCTTGCAGCCCCGTGAAGCGCAAATCCATCTCCGTGCGCATATCCCCAAATCTGGAAGTCATATCCACCCGCATATTCCCCAAGTTGGCTGTCATCTCTCTCATCATCCCATCCATGTTGCTGAACCTCTCCTCCTGCACATCCTCCCTAGACCGCCTCGCTCCCCTGGGCGCTTGAGATGTAGATGCTTCCCCTTAAGGGGGCCTACGTGGACCGGCATCAATCACGGTCATCAGGGCGCGGTGCTCTGGTGTACTCATCATCCAGTTCCGCTGATCCTCAAAAGTGGTGATTGAGGTGAAAGTGGGATTGGGGAGAGGAAACTGGACTCGATTCTTCAAGAGGAATTGGAATGGAGGTGGAGCAGCAGAGCCTATCATTCGGGCGTTGCGGAGATGTTGCAAGTTTATCCTCCTGGATCCGGGCACAGCAACGTAATTGGTGAGGTCTACATCCAAAGCTCGAGCAATTGGGGTGATCAATCCCCCAATGCAAATCTTCCCACTACCCGGTGCAGCCTGCCTTTTACACTGGTCAACAAAATGAGCTGCAAAGTCCACGTTGATCGCTTTCAACATACACCAAATTATGTGGATTTCCTGAGTGCGGAAGCCACTATTCTCGTGACGGGCTAGAACTGTGGACGAGAGGACCCGCTGAATGTAACGGAAGATCGGATTCTGGATGTGGGAGGCCTTAGCTTTGCTCGAGTCATAACGGACCATCCTAGGATCGGGGTCTATGATACGCCTCCAAAAGTCCTCGAGGCGGAAAGTAGGGTGCGAGTTAAAGATTCCATCACGCGGAGTGCCAAACATACGGTTCATCTCAGCCAAAGTGAACCGCCAGTTTTGGTTTTCCAGTCGAAATTTGCACCAAATGGGCCCCTTTGCATCAGTAGACTTGACTCTTAGTGTAGCCAGGAATTCTTTTACTAGCACTGGGTAAGTCACCCATCCTCCCTCCAGCACGTGTGTCTAACCCAGTCGTCCAAACAACCTCTAAACATCCTCATTAATTCCCAACTGTCGGGCAGCCGCCACATCCTCAAACTTGGTTGCCTTAATCTCAAAATGTTTAGACAGTCGCAGCCATTTCTTTCTATGCTCATGTTTCAGTAGATGGACTCCCACTTCACTTGGGTGATCTCCATTCCAATTTAATGGGGAGAACGAAGCCTCATCCTCCTCTACTTCATCTTCATCAATATCCTCTTCTTCTCTTTCGTTATCTTCGTCGTCCCCTGCCTCTTCATTACCAAATTCCTCATTTTCTTCTTCCTCATCTTCATTACCCTCATTATAATCCCGAGCTTCCTCCTCACTACTCTCGGACTCTACTTGTCTTCTTCGATGTGCCTCCCTACCTCGTCGAGCCATACCTTGAATAAACAAAACATGATTCCATCAAACATAAATTTTCGAGGATAAAACACAAAACAGGCGCAGGCACCACTCTAGACCATGAGGAGCCGACACTAAAGTAAAATGACCACTGACACACTTTCAACCCCTTCAACTACTCACTACACCCAAACAACATTCATGTCAACTATACACAACTTTACATGTCAAGATTTGCATCAAAAGCTAGCATAGAGGGGCATCATTCTAGATCAAACATCACGGGGCATAAAATTGCACAACTAAAGCTCATCAAAAGGTACAAAATTCTAAATGACACATACAATCCCCTAAAATCTCCATACTCTCTATTCATGCTTCATCAATTTATCATGCTTTTCATTCGGGGTTCCCATCAACAATAGACCACAATATGACCCAATTGGGGTTTGGCCATCAGAGGTACATGCATGAAAGCGCAAAAAATATGCCATTTTCCCAAAATTACCAAAACCTTAAATGCACAAAATTCACATTTCAACACAAATAGCTCGAACTTCGCAAATTTCACCATCACTAAGGTCTATGGGTGAGATTAATTTCAATTATGCCAACAAAATCATAATGAACAACAAGAATCAAATCATCCCCAAGTTACATAGAACCCTAGGTTTTTAGGAATTCTAAAATGTGACCAAAAATGCCCAAATTGAACATAAAATTGGCTAGGATTCATGGGTAGGAGCATCATTAATCTAAGAACAAACATATTCAAAAGTAACACATGGTTTTTTCCAAAAGATGTTGGAAGTTCAAATTCAAACCATAGAAAGAGA
The DNA here is from genome assembly GCA_026008535.1 of Perilla frutescens. NCBI lineage: Eukaryota > Viridiplantae > Streptophyta > Magnoliopsida > Lamiales > Lamiaceae > Perilla > Perilla frutescens. The sequence continues at coordinate 42,181,485 of BRKX01000004.1, forward strand.
GAAAAGGGAGATTAGCAACTCCATACCTTGGATTGGGGTGTCCTTGTGTGTGGAAGAGTGACAAATTGTGGAGAAATGAAGAGTGAGCGTGTGTGGGTGCGAGAGTTTTAGGGAAATCGAGAGGAAGAAGTGAAAAGAAATGAAAGGGGGAGAGGGGTTTAAAAACCCGTAAGTCAGGCGCGACTTCTCTGGGCAGTCGGGCCGCGCCTCGGGGCGCGACTGAGTTGCTCGCGCCAGCCTTTACTCGGTCGGGCCGCGCCTCGGGGCGCGACTGAGCTGCCCGCGCCAGCCCATCTCTGAGTCGCGTCGCGCCCGGCAACGTGGTTTTGCACCATCTGTGTACACGCACACTCGCGCTGACTCTGTTACCGGGTCGCGCCATACTGTGCTCGGGGCTCTATACTTGATAAAATTTTGGCCCTATCCCCTGCACTTTTGCACTACACTAACCAAACTATTAAAAACCACAAAAAAGACAAAATCAAAAATGACAAGATAAATAAAACTAATAAAGATTAAGAAAACATAAAAAGGATTAAGAAAATTAAAATAAAACACAAATAAACATTGGGTTGCCTCCCAACAAGCGCTAGTTTAACGTCGTTAGCTCGACGGGGTTACCAATCATTAGGCATCTTGTAGGTAACACGTGGTAGGCGCAAGTTTGTCTTCGGGTGTGTAGAATTTCTTAACTCGATGTCCATTTACTACAAAAAGGCATCCATCCCTTCCCTTGAGCTCAATGGCGCCTCCATAAAAAATCCTCTCAATCGTGAATGGGCCACTCCACTTTGTTTTCAACTTCCCAGGAAAGAGCTTGAGTTTTGAATTAAATAGAAGTACCTCGTTTCTCGGGGCCAATTTTTTGTTTCTTATGAGCTTGTCATGGTAACACTTTGCCCGGAGCTTGTAAATTGAAGAATTTTCAAAAGCTTCCATCCTAAACTCGTCAAGTTCATTCAATTGGAAGATTCGTTCTCCCCTCGATGCCATAGGATCAAAATTGAGCTTCTTTGTTGCCCAAAAAGCCTTGTGAGTGAGCTCAACTGGTAAGTGGCATAACTTTCCAAAGACGAGTTGATATGGTGACATTCCTAACGGCGTCTTATAGGCGGTCCTATATGCCCAAAGTGCCTCATCCAACAATAAGGCCCAGTCTTTGCCATTAGTCTTAACTACCTTCTGTAGAATTTGCTTGACTTCTCTGTTTGCTAACTCCGCCTGACCATTGGCTTGGGGGTGATATGGTGTGGTGATTTTGTGCTTCACCCCATGCCTAGCAAGTAGCATCGACATCCATCTATTACAGAAGTGGGAACCGCCATCACTGATGAGAGCTCTCGGAGCACCAAAACGTGTGAGTATGTTCCTCCTCAAGAATTTGAGTACCACCTTAGAGTCATTCGTCTTTGTGGGCACTGATTCTATCCAACGGGATACATAGTCAATGGCCAAAAGTATGTACACATTTCCTTCAGAGGCTACAAACGGACCCATAAAATCTATACCCCACACATCGAAGAGTTCCACTTCAATTGTATTTCTCATAGGCATCTCGTCTCTTTTAGAAATTGATCCCATCTTCTGACATTGTTCACAACTCTTTACAAACCCTCCTGCATCTTTAAACAATATAGGCCAATAGAATCCACTTTGGAGAACCTTCCTAGCGGTCCGGTTGGCACCAAAATGGCCACCACTTGGCCCGGTATGACATGCTTCAAGGATTTCTCTCCATTGATCTTCAGGTATACACGTCATCAAAATCAAGTCGGCACAGCGTCTGTAAAGGTATGGTTCATCCCAAATGAAAAACTTTACATCATGAAAGAATTTTTTTCTTTTATAACTCTCGAGCTCCACAGGTTTGACCCCTGCCACCAAGTAATTCACAAAGTCCGCAAACCACGGTGTTGTGGCTCTTATGGCTAGTATCCTTTCATCCGGAAAATCATCATTTATTTGCCTCTTGTCATCTAACTCATCCGAGGTATGTTCAAGCTGAGAAAGGTGGTCCGCCACCACATTCTCACAACCTCTCCGGTCCTTGATCTCCAAATTAAACTCTTGCAGCAACAAAATCCATCGTATCAATCTAGGTTTGGCATCCTTCTTAGCAAATAGATGTCGCAGGGCCGCATGATCTGTATGCACGATAGTTCGGGCCCCAATGAGGTAGGGCCGGAACTTATCAAAAGCATATACGACCACCAACAACTCTCTTTCCGTGGTTATGTAATTAATTTGTGCCGGGTCCAAAGTCTTGCTTCCGTAGTAGATCACCCGGAACAACTTTTCTCTTCTTTGCCCTAATGCGGCTCCCACGGCTACCTCACTTGCATCACACATGAGCTCAAACGGCTCGCTCCAATCCGGGGTAATGAGTACCGGGGCCGTCATAAGGGCCTTCTTCAGGGTCTCAAACGCCTGCACACATTCGCCATCAAACACAAACTCATTAGATTTTTCAAGCAATTTACATAAAGGTTTTGAAATTTTTGAAAAATCCTTAATGAAACGCCGATAGAACCCGGCATGGCCAAGGAAACTCGAAACTCCCTTTTCATTAGTAGGGGGTGGAAGCTTCTCAATGACTACTATTTTGGCTCGATCCACTTCCAAGCCTGCAGCGGACACTTTGTGGCCAAGGACTATTCCGTCTCTCACCATAAAATGGCATTTTTCCCAGTTTAAGACAAGGTTAGTTTCCTCACAACGCTGCAAAACTCGTGTTAAGTTATCCAAGCAATTATCAAAAGAATTTCCAAAGACCGAGAAATCATCCATAAAAACCTCCATTATCTTTTCAATTAAATCATGAAAGATTGACATCATGCATCTTTGGAAAGTAGCGAGAGCATTACACAAACCGAAAGACATCATGCGAAAAGCAAAAATTCCATAGAGACAAGTGAATGCTGCCTTATGTTGGTCTTCAGGAGCTATTAGAATTTGATTGTACCCGGAATAGCCATCTAGAAAACAATAGAACTCATATCCGGCTAACCTATCCAACATTTGATCAATGAATGGTAGGGGAAAATGGTCCTTCCTAGTGGCAGCATTTAGAGCTCTATAATCTATGCAAACCCTCCAACTTGTGAAAACTTTAGTAGCAATGGATTCACTACCCTCATTTTGGACTACTGTCATGCCCCCTTTTTGGCTACAACCTGAGTGGGACTAACCCACTCGCTATCAGATATAGCATAAATTATACCCGTATCAAGCCATTTCAAAACTTCTTTTCTCACGACTTCTTGCATAATAGGGTTTAACCTTCGTTGTGGTTGCACATGTGGTTTGTATTCATCCTCAAGCAAAATTCTATGCATACACACAGACGGGCTAATCCCTTTCAAGTCAGCAATAGACCAACCTAGAGTGGACTTGTACTTCCTCAAGACTCTAAGCAATTTATCTAGCTCACATGCTGACAAATAAGCCGACATTATCACGGGGTAAGTTTCATTTTCACCTAAGAAAGCATACCTCAAGTGTCCTGGAAGGGGCTTCAACTCTTCCTTGGTCTCCTTTTTCTCTCCTCCTTCATTCTTCAGTGCTTCCTCTTTTCCATCCCTTAATGGCAAAAAGCGATTTCCTCGTCTTGGGATTTCCTGTGGGGAGTCAAAAGCAAACACACAATCCACAATATCGATATTATCATTCAAATCATCAAGAGAAGAAGAAGAGTAGAGGGATGCAAACAAGGTGGTCTCTAAGGGGTTTTGAGAGATGCAATTCTCCATCATTGTCTCTTCAACACATTCTTCTACAATCTCCATCACTTTACACTCTTCCACTCTCATGGACTCCTCGTTATCATCATGAAACTTCATAGCATTGTAAATCGAAAAGGTACTACTTTCATCGTTCAAATGGAGTGTGAGCTCTCCTTTCGACACGTCAATGAGTGCCTTACCCGTTGCCAAGAATGGCCTTCCCAAAATGAGGGGCACATTTTTGTCCTCCTCCATGTCCAAGACGACGAAATCCACGGGAAATATGAAGTCGTTCACCTTAACGAGAACATCTTCCACAATTTCCTTTGGGTAGGTTAGCGACCTATCCGCCATTTGCAAACAGATTGTCGTGGGTTTTATCTCTCCCACATTTAACCTAAGGAAAAATGACAATGGCATGAGATTTATACTTGCACCAAGATCACAAAGGGCCCTCCTCTCTTGGTTATCTCCAATGGTCACTGTGATGTTAAAACTTCCAGGATCCTTCATTTTGGCGGGTAATTTTTGTTTAATCAATGCACTACAATTTTCCGTTAGATTAACGGTCTCATAATTGCCCAACCTCCTTTTCTTCGTAACTACCTCCTTAAGAAATTTAGCATACGTAGGCATTTGTTGTAAAGCCTCCACAAGGGGTATGTTTATTTGCACTCTTCTGAAAATGTCCAAAAATTTGGAAAATTGTTCCTCATGCTTAATTTTTCGAAGCCTCTGAGGGTAAGGCACATCCATCTTTGACTCAACATCTCTTTGATCCCTAGGGACCCCTTTTGCTTTCCTTATAGCATCTTCCTTCTCACCTTCATCATCCCCTCTTTGTTTTTTCCTTAGCTCTTCCTCACCCAAAGCTTCTTTCTCTTGATCGGGCATATCGGGCTCCTTATAAGATGTCCCACTTCGAAGGGTTATTGCCTTGCAATTCTCCTTGGGGTTAATGGTAGTGTTTGAGAGAAATTATCCCGGGTGGTGTTGACCTCCTAAAGCCGAGGCAAGTTGCCCCATCTGTTTTTCTAACACCTTTAGTTGAGTATTCACCGCGGCTTGATTCCCTTCTATCTCCTCAAAACGTGCTTGAGAATCCCCCATGTATTTATCGGTCTTATTCATGAAAGCCATAAGGAGCTCGTCAAGTTTAGGCTTCTTTTCCTCATCAATGACTCCATTTGTGACCGAAAATCCGGGAGGCGGTTGGAGGTGATTGTTCGGGTTTGAGTAAGAAAGATTTGGATGTGGTGGCCTAGGATGATATTGGTTTCCACCTTGCCCTTGTGGTCCTCCAAAGTGAGGCCTAAAACCTTCATTGAAAGGCCTTTGGTAACCCCCATAGTTCCCTTGACCAACGAAGCTCGCTTCCTCTAAGTTAGGTATAATTGGAGGCTCCGGTCTTGGAGATGCCATAACCTCTATTTTAGAGTTCATGGTAGTCATCTGGGCGGCTAAAAGGGCTATGGCATCATTGTTTGTAGTTTCCACCTTTTTCAAGATTTGCACATTTTCCCGCTCCCCCGGCCATTGATAGGCGTTAGAGGCCATTTCCTTGATGATTGTGACGGCTTCTTCGGGTCCTCGATTTAGTAATGATCCTCCGGCCGACGCATCAAGAATACTTCAAACGTTGGACTTGCAACCCCCATAAAAAATGCAGACTTGATGATCTGTGCCAAAACCGTGGCCCGGACACTTGCGAAGCATTTCTCTAAACTGCTCCCAAGCTTCACACAATGACTCTTTATTCCTTTGCTTGAATTGAGTTATTTCTCCCTTTAACTTTAATGTCTTTCCAGGAGGAAAGAATTTCTGAAGGAATTTAGAGAGCAAGTCATTCCATGAGGTAAATGAACCGGGTGGCTGGTTCAACCACCATGTTCGTGCTTTGTCCCGCAGTGAGAAATAGAAAAGCTTTAAACGGATTGCATCCTCGGGCACCCCATTAATCTTGACCGTTCGAGCGATCTCCAAGAATTGGTGGACATGTTCATGCGGATCTTCAAGTGCCGTCCCACCAAATTGGTTTTGGGACACCATAGCCATCAATGCTGGCTTCAATTCAAAGTTGTTGGCTTGTATAGCCGGCCCATTGACAACCCCCTCATTAAGCATAGGTTGGAACAAGTTCCGAATTGGCGCTTCTTCAACTCGAGCCCTCGCTTCCTCTTGGGCCCGAAGTTGTCCTCTCATCTCCTCAAGCTGTCTTTACATTTGAAGAATCAACGGATCTTGGATGGGAGGCGGAGGTGGTGGATTGCCCGCCATTCTATGTCTTCTTCTTCTTCGAGCGTTGTTGTGACGACTCGTGGCTTCGATCTTGGTATCTAACTCGAGCAACGGGTCACCACGTGCCCTTGTATGCATACACCACCTGCGAACAACTTAAAGTAAGTTTGATACTTAAATAAAATAAAATAAAATAGAACCACTTGATCTAGCAAACAACACTTATATTGATGTTGCATAAAAAGACTTGAATAAAACTAAAACTTCCCGGCAACGGCGCCAAAAACTTGATGAGATATTTTTCCTACTAAGAGTTTTAATACCCAACTTAACTTGCAAGTATACAAGCAGATTGTAGTACAAGAAAAATCGGGGTCGAATCCACAGGGAATTTAGATAATCCAAGACATGCAAGCACCATACTCACATTGTTTTACAAGTCAAGCATCATAATATCATAGGTTGAATTTGATTTTTTTTTCTTTTACTCTAAGCGTGGAAATTAACAAATTGCGGAAATAAACTAAAACAAACTCAAACAATCACAAATCCACTGAAAGAGGTAATAAATGATAGGTAAAAGAAATCCTAGGGTAATATTCATCAACACGAACGGTGGGTTTCAAGATTAAAAAGCAAGTTAATTCCACTCAAGATTAATTCCAACCAAGAGCAATCCTAGACTCTCTCGAGTTTCTAAGATATAATTGAGCAAAAGGGAATTCTCCTATCTCTAGGGCTAAACTCCAGTTTTCTCAAATTCCAGCACAATTAATCAATCCAAAAATCCACCTAGGCATAAATTCTCATTTAATACCTAATGGGTCCCATAAATCAACTCCTAATGCTAATTAGTCTTTCTCAAAACATAATCAACATAAAATCCAACTCAAGGAGGCCAACCCTAGTTAGATAAATTCAAACCAATGATCCATGGAAATACAAAGAGAGGGAATCAACATGCTTTTCTATCCATTCACCCAACCAATTAATGTCAAATCATATCACCCTAGGACTACAAAATTTAGCTAGACATATCCAAATATAAAACTAAACAAAAATAAATAAAGAGGAAAGAAATCACAATCATAGATAAGAGTAAACCCGAAAAGGGACGAAACAATCTTCAAACTTCCTTTTTGCTTCCAAAATCTTCACAACTTCTACACTTGTATTCCAAAACTTTCTCTCCAAGACTAAATTTCTCAATTTGGGGGCTAATAATTCAAGTGTTACCCTAGTTTGAATGAGGGTGGGTATTTATACCCCTAAAAATCCGCAAAATAAAAATAAAACAAAATTGAAATGAAAATGCCAAAATTCAGAACGGAACAAGGGGGCGCGACACGGGTTCGGTCACGCCCCGGTCGGGCCGCGCCATAAGGCGCGAGCGAGATGGTCGTGCCACATGTCTTCGGGTCGGGCCGCGCCTCTACACACACTTTCGTGGCCTTTGCATGGACGCTCGATCGCGCTTGGCCTGCACCCGCGTCGCGCCTGGCTCGGGTCGCGCCTGGTGGCGCGATCGAGGCGGTCGCGCCTCCTAGGCCTGAGTTGGGCCGCGCCGTTTGCCGTGCTTTCGGGGCCTCTGCATGGATGCACACTCGCGCCGTTCCTGCACTCGGGTCGCGCCGGCTTCGGTCTTTTGAGTCCCGACTCGATCGGTTTTGCCCTGAAATTGCACGGCAGTGTTTAAAAACACTTATTATAAAATAAAACGGAAAAGAGGCATTAGAACAATCAAAATATATAAAAGGATCAATAAAACGAATATGTATGCTTGCTATATATTGAAACGCGTGTGTACGCGTGTGGGCTCACGACCCATATCCTTGTGCACTTAATTACTTCACTTAAGTGTTAATACACTTAAATACACTTCTTAACTTGATTAAGAAATCAATATGGGATCATTTAATGTGTCTTAAACACATTATCCCACACACCATAAATGCCCAATCGTGTGACCAGTTTCAACCAGTTATTTCTCACTCACTGAAAATCGAATTTGAGAAAATAAAAATACTATGATTATCTACTCACAACATAGAACAATCGTACGGTATTTAATTCCTCCAAAACTAAATATCCCAGTCACAAAAAATTTGGATAAAAATGAGTCAAAAACTCAATTTAATAAATCTAATTTTCCAACAGCAAGTACCAAAGCAATGGCATTCTTGAAGTTCTTAAAAGCTTCAATTGCCTCATCTTTACTTCTTAAAAGATAAAAATAACAGTATTTTGTGCAATCGTCAATAAAAGTAATAAAATACTTTTTACTGCCTCTAGTTTGCACAAAATTTAAGTCACACACGTCTGTGTGAATTAGATCTAGAGGTTTACTGCTCCTTTCAACTGAATGAAATGGTAACTTTGCTAAATTTTGCCTCGACACAAACTTCACATTTATTTTGTGTATTAAATTGGTTCACTTTTAGCAAATCTAAATTTACTAAACGTTATATTGCATTTAGATTAACATGTCATAATCTATAATGCCATAAATCTGAGCACTCAACAAGCAAGTAAGCAAAAGAATTCACTTTATTAGCACTTTCTTTGGTAACATGGCGCATGGCCATTACATTCATTTTGAAGAGTCGATTGGCGAGATAGCCCCGACCAAGGAACCTTCCATACTTGCTTAAAATAAACTTTTCAGATTCAAACACTAGTCTAAAACCATGATTGACTAACAGTGAACCCGAAACCAGATTCTTGTGGATGTCCGGAACATGCAGCACATCCTTCAAAGTTAGCTCTTGGCTTGAAGTCAGCTTCAAAACCACATTGCCCACACCAGCCACTTCAGACGAGGCTTGGTTCCCCATGTGCAACTTTCTACCTTCAACATCTTTGTAGATAGCAAACGAGCCTTTGTCTGAGCAAACATGACAAGTAGTCCCGGTGTCAACGAACCACTCTCTTGGATTGTCCACGTGGTTGGCTTCAAACACAACGGTAGCTAAATCATCGTCATTCCAATTATCTTGACGGGCGTTGCCTTTGCCTTTGTTGTTATGTTCCGCCAAGTGCGCACCATAATTGATACGCTTCTTCTTTGGAGCCGTGCAATATTTGGACATATGCCCCAACTTATCACAATTGAAGCAGTTGTCGTTGAACTTCATCATTGGCTTCTTCCCTTTCTTAACTTGACCCAGGTGCTTCCTTTTGTTTTTATTTGATGGTCTACCACATTCCATCAAATTAGCCTTGGCCTCAATCAGGACTTTTGGTCTCGGATCCGCCTTTCGGTTATCGACTTCAATTCGAAGCTTAACCACAAGGTCTTCAAGAGTCATCTCCTTTCACTTGTGCTTGAGATAGCTCTTGAAGTCCTTCCAACATGGTGGCAACTTCTCAATCACCGCAGCAACGGTGAAAGAGTCGGGAAGGACCATCCCTTCAGCATGAACATTGTACACAATGAGCTGAAGCTTTTGCACTTGATCCATCACTGACCGGGTGTCCACCATTTTATAATCGAGGAATTTTACCATGATGAACTTCATAGTTCCGGCATCCTTCGTTTTGTACTTCTTTTCTAATGCTTCCCATAGTTCCCTAGCACTAGTTACATTTCCGTATACAGAATAAAGACTATCTACTAAGCCATTCAGAATATAATTTTTACAAAGAAAATCGCTATTGATCCATTGATCATACGCCGTTCATTTGTTGACATCCGACTCATTTTTCTCGACCACTGGAGCATTTTCTTTGATGTACCCAGCAACTCCCAATGTGGTTAGGTAGAAGAGCATCTTCTGCTGCCATCTCCTGAAGTCCAATCCGGAGAACTTCTCCGGCTTCTCAGCTTGGCCATGGGGAATGGTCCTTGCAGCAACGAGAGCGGATGATGACCCCATTCTAGCAAAGGTAATTGTTTCTTTTTATCTTTAATTTATCTTGTGATTGTTAAAGAAACAAGGTTACAATTGACTGGAAGTTCGTAACAATCTGAATTACACGGAAACAGAAGGAGTAGAAGAAGAACAAATACAAGTAATTAAAATGACATAAATTTAACAACAAATTGGAACTGAGGCAGGTTGCAAGCCGAGTCGAGGGGACCTCTCTCCCAAGACAAATTACGTCCCGGCTAGTGCTCACGGTCTGACAATTCATCTCTCAAAGATGAAACGGTTTTTCATCCTTCCGGCAGTAGCACCACAAGTCCGGCAAGGCTCCGGCGAACTAGACAATATCGAGAACTGGGAAGATGAGACACGAAAGAAAGTATGCAATAATATGATGTAGCTTGTGCAGAATGTAGCATGCTGAACCATGCATGATGTCCTATTTATAGGTACATCTCCATTGCAGGGGACAGCTAGGGTTTGAGGGCATTCAAACCAGGTGTTGTAATCCCCAGGAGTTATAGCTCTACCATTAAGCCCTCCAGGAGTTACCTTCTGCAGATCCCGACAAGTGTTCCATGTCGGCTCGAATCCGAACACGTGTTCAAGGCAGCTGCAGACTTTGACTCCCGATAGGAGTTACTTTCGATTACAGTCCAGCCCACTAACTCCACCAGCTCCAAGTGGGAGTTACACCATTGAAGCCACTTAACTCAGCTAGGAGTTACACACTTCAATGTTGGGCATGCACCACTAAGTGCACCCATGAGCCGACCGTTTCTGTACCGTAAAATTGATACGGCTAAGCCTCGGAAGCCCACGTACGCCCAAAGTCCACACAAAGTCCAATTGCCAAGATCCAAGTCCGAGGATGAGGATGAGGCGAGACAAGCCGAGCACGGGCACGGGCTCAGGCAAGGGCACGGACAGGCACGCGTGTGTACGCGTGTGGGCTCACGACCTATATCCTTGTGCACTTAATTAGTTCACTTAAGTGTTAATACACTTAAATACACTTCTTAACTTGATTAAGAAATCAATATGGGATCATTTAATGTGTCTTAAACACATTATCCCAAACACCATAAATGCCCAATCGTGTGACCAGTTTCAACCACTTATTTCTCACTCACTGAAAATCAAATTTGAGCAAATAAAAATACTATGATTATCTACTCACAACATAGAACAATCGTACGGTATTTAATTCCTCCAAAACTAAATATCCCAGTCACAAAAAATTTGGATAAAAATGAGTCAAAAACTCAATTTAATAAATCTAATTTTCCAACAGCAAGTACCAAAGCAATGGCATGATAAATTTGATAATGTCATGATGGAATGTAAATTCAAAATCAATCAGTGTGACAAATGCGTCAACACAGAAAATAGATTTGTAATCTTATGTATTTATGTAGATGACATGCTTATCTTTGGAAGCAATGATACAATGATTAAATCCAAAAAAGATATGTTGAATTCAAGATTTGACATGAAAGACATGGGTCTAGCTGATGTGATACTTGGAATGAAAATTCTTCGAATATCACAAGGGATTGTGCCAAGTCAGTCACATTATGTGGACAAAATTCTTGAGAAATTTAATAAGAATGACTTTAGTATTGCTAGAACCTCGATAGAATGAGTCAACATCTATCGAAAAACAAAGGTGAAAGTGTTTCTCAAGTGGAATATTTGAGAGCCATAGGAAGTTTGATGTACTTAATGAGTTGTAGACATCCAAACATTGCCTATGCAGTAATTAAATTAAGTAGATATACTAGTAATCTAGCTGATGCACACTGGAAAATGTATGGTGAGACTACTTAGATACTTGAGATACACTCGTGACTATGGACCGCACTACGTGACATATCCAGTTGTTGTTGAAGGCTATTTTGATGCTAACTGGATATCTGATGTAAAGGACTCTAAGTCCACAAGTGGATATGTATTCACTTTGGGAGGTGCATCCATATCATGAAAATCTTCTAAGCAAACTGTTATAGCCAGATCTACTATGGAATCTAAGTTTATAGCGTTGGACAATAGTGGTGAAAAAGTTAAGTGGCTACTTCATTTCTTAGAAGATATTCCAAATTAGCCGAAACCAGTGCCTACAATTTGTCTACATTGTGACAGTCAATCTGCAATCGACAGGGAACAAAGCCATATGTATAATGGTAAGTCTAGACATATAAGTCGAAGACACAATACCATTAGACAACAACTATCAACTGATGTTATATGTAACTCCCTAATCTCGAAAATCTAAGGCGCTAACACAAGATTAAAACAAATTTTCTAATTTCTATATTGTAATGCGCCCCAATTCCGAAAATCTGAGGCGCTAAAACAAGATTAAAATAAATTTTCTAATTTTCTAAAAAATACACATTTAAATTAAAATTTTATACCATAAATTGTCTTACAGTTAAACCACTCAATCACCACTTGGAAAAACTTTTCAACCAATCACAAACATATTTCACAAACGATCAGTCAATGTTAAAAGTTTAACATTTGAACGAGTCCGAAATAATGGCGGAACGTGTATAATTTTAATATTCGTAAATATTCAAAACATTAAGTGGAATCATAATACGTTAACATATTGACCAAAGTCAATATTCAACATTCAAAATACAATTTTAAAGAGTCAAAAACTTACAGAACCCATATGTCCACATCAGTTGCCTGCATCATCTCGTACCTGAAAAATATTTTAGAAAACGTGAGCTTAGTGCTAGAAAACACTCAGTAGGCTTATCGTGTTCATACAAACACATGTAAAAAATATTTATCATATCAAAAACCAATAATCCAATATTCATTCTAATACACATGCGCTTAAGAATAGTTATTCAAAAGAGAACAATTCAATATACGTTCTCATATCAATGCGCTTAAGAATATTTATTCAAAAGTGAACAATTCAATATCCATTCACATGTCAATGCGTTTAAAAATATATTTATTCAAAAGATGATGTGCTCAATTAACCATGCGTGGATACAGACCCTATGTGATCACATAACTATCTTTCAATATAATTGACCATGCTAGAATTCATCATGCAGGTCAAATCATATCCACAATGAGCAACAACAGTCTTAAATCATTTATGGATGAAAGCATTGTCAAAATAAAGTTTTTAGTTAGCAAAAAACCCACCTTATAGATGAAATAGCTGAAGTCTTTATCTCGTTCCTGATAGTTTCTAAGCCAGATATTCTCGTACATGGCCTAGAAAGAGAAGTACCTCTTAGTATTGTCATAAAAACCCAAAACATACTCTATAATGTAGATACAAGCTTAAAATATTGTTCTCATACAACTTGGCTTACACGGATGTTGTCAAAGCTTAACGGCCTAATTAAATTGCTATTTTAGGCCTGACGCACGGCCCATGGCCTAGGACCCACATAAGTAATGACCATTCATAATAAAGTATTATACCTATAGGTCACAAATATATTTTTATATGTTTCCCTAAAATTTGGAGTCATTCAAAAATAAAATAGACTTGATCAAACATAAACTTGAGGAAATACTAATTCACATTATAACTGAACTTTTAGATTACTCTTGAAAGGTTTTTAGACCTTAAAAGAATGATTATTTGACAAAATAAGCATGATACAACATGTTGGACCAATATTAAGTTTTCGAAATATTTGGACAAAAATCAAATTTTTAGAATTTGTAGTTTAGTCCAAACTTTTGTTTAATTCTCAAAAGTGCACCCTTTATATTTTCTTAATTTGCAAGCTAACCCCTTACCTTTCTAAGTTAAATAAATCAGCCTTCATTTTATTTCAAAACATTAAAACAACTCCTACAGTTTTGAACAATACAATCACACTTATTGAAAACACACGGCCAACCCATATGTGTCTTCTCATTTTAATCTTCAAATGAAGCTCCAATATATAGAAATATATATAACATAACATCTCTTATATATATATATATATATATATATAGCAGCTCCGACAACATGTTCAACTCCAAAATCTCATTGAAAAAGATAATGTAACTTAGTTTTTACACATGATTTTTCGTCCACTTTCGATACAAAAATGAAAGGACAAATGACGTATAAATATAAATCTGAGATCATAACAGAGTCTCTTCCAGAGAGAGGTTTTATATCGTCTATTATACGATAAATTTAGGCAGAGGGAATAGCTAGAAACATACAGTCGAAGTAGCAACAACAGCACACTTTGAAGTTTGACAGCAGTTTTAAACCACCTTTTAGCATGATTTCGGCCAAGATAATGACTTCTAATTTATGATCAGGAGCTAGATATGTGTAGCCCAAGAAGAGCTTCGAAACGATATAAAGTTGGGGTGAACCTGATGGTCGGATCATCCGAAATCGCACTGTAAATTGGCTGCAGCATATGGTGGTGGGACAACAGGTCTCGATTGTTTCTTGTTGTCGTTCTTAACATTCTGGTTACCTATTCCAATGAAATCTTGTGTAGCTACATTCTATTCGATGAGATGAAGATCATGGTATAAATTTCATTATTTTTGGTAAGATTTGAGGGTGGAAAATTACAAAGCTAGTGAAGCTGCAGTGGTGGTTTGAAGGAATGGAGGATAAATTGAATAATGAGAAGCTTTCGACTAATTTGCTGGATTCTTTATTCTTTTGGTCATGCACCAATAGCTGTACGTGTACATATATATTGGGATTATACGTGTAAGCCTTATAAGTTAGCTAGCTTAGGTAGTGAGTTTGAGAGATGATAGAAATTAGTTATTTTGTCTTCCATGCAACACCTAAGCAAATATTTATATGTATAAAACTTTAGTTTTTTTTTCAAAAAAATATAGACCTTGGATGAGGCTTACGTGGAGGATTATTTCAAGTTTGGCCCAAAAATGGGCTTGAAAATTTAACACTGATATTAATTTTGACTATGATGATTAGCCTAACATGAACTAAATTTATATTTACTAATTTTGGGCTTTGAAGCCGACAAGCTGAAAATTGAAATGGATTGGGCTTTTATTCATTATTTTCGAACCCAGCCTACTATAGTAAATTTGGACTCTAGCTTAATAATTAATCTTCTAGCAAATAGGCTCAATTTACTAGTATGATCCAATTACAAGGTTTGAGGGTATTACATTGTATCTATTGACAATGTGAAGTCAAAAGATAACTTGGTGGATCCGTTAACTAAAAGGTTAAACAGGGAGTTAGTTGCAAAATCAACTAGAGGAATGGGTCTAAAGCCTCTAGAAAAGAGTTGATATAATGGAAATCCAACATGTTGGCTGGAAATTCTAAGATCTAGGTTTAATGGGATAACCTGATTGTAAAAAGACTCGTATGATCACTGTGGGGGTAGTTATCCCTTTGTTAAGTGATACCAGAATAGAGAAGGATAAGCATGTGTCTTTTAATGATTCTTATGCGTCGATAAGTTGAGCGAGATAGTACGGGCTATTCAAAAGAATCACCTATGTAAGAGATAAGTGGGGCCGCTTCGAAGGGAATTGTCTGAGGCTTAATTCTTAAACCCTCTTACAGAACCAAGCGTATGTTCAAAGCCATGAATGAACATAATAATGAGAACTGAAATATGTTAGGGAGAATCTTGTGTAAGGTATATCATCGTTTACACAAACAAAAGACCAGTTTAAGGACATCGCGTCTACTAAGAGCTAATAAAGTTAATATATTTTATAAGTGAATGTTCAGAGGGTTACACCCACCTATCTTGTGCCGAATTCAACTGTTGAGCTTGATCAAATCTTCGTCAATCACCCTCATGTGGGGAATTGTTAGAAAATATCTAACAAAAAATGTGATGAGAATTGTAAGGTTTGCATTAGTTACAACCTTTCATTTTTGTGGAGTTACACCATTTGGTTTAATGGTGATCAAGTGAAAAGCCTCATTTTGGAGGCTATAAAAGGGTGCCTCACTCTACTTCATCAAACACACAAAAATCATTCTCTCTTTCTCCTCTTCTCAGTTCTCTGCTGTTTCTTGGAGCACACTAGAGTTCTAGTTCTAGTTCATATTTTGAAGGTTGTGTTCCATGTTTCGAGTTCTAGCTCTCTTTGATCAAGTTCAAGCATAGTGTTCAGGTCGCCGGAGAAAGTTCCGGTCTATCCGTTGTATCATGGGTATCAAATGTTCATACATAACGAATTTGGTTTAAGGAAACTGTGATCTCCATATACCTCGGGTTTCTATAAACTACATCCAATTATTTCAATATTAAAATTATTTCAAGTTGTTGATATTTTGATTTTCAACTATAGTTGCTATTACATTGTTACATTATTTTGTTCAACTAGATTCAATACTTTGTATGAATGAAAACTTCTCAAAGTTGTAAGTCAGTTCACTGTTAATAAAAAATCAGTGTTCCTACCTTGCATGAATTTGCTTGTGGAAAAGATGGAAGATAAGGAGTTATCACCGTCGATCATATCGATAAAATTTTGAAGCATTTTCATTGGCTATATTTTGTTTCCTAAATACATCGCTATCATCACCATTGACGCCGAGGCAATTGGCCATCTCCGTTAAAACTGTCACCTGCTTGAAGTTGGAAGTTAATATAGATGAGATGATGAAAAGAAATATCTGAAAAAAATAAATCTAAAAAACACTACACATATATAACAATGGAGAAGAAATTGAGTGATACCTTCAGTCACCACCGGCTTCCATTCGTAGCACAATTAGATGAAAGCTTCCTTCTCTGTAAAAAAAGAATTCTTGCTGGACATCATCGGTTACTATAGTCGGCACCACTGGATAGGAACAAAAAAAAGTTTCAACATATATATTAGAGAATGACTTAAATTTTTCCCATCAAATGGAAATATTTTATCAGACAACTGTTGTTGACTCGCACAAGGATCGGCTCGTCTCGTCAGCAGATCTTAATACCGATAATTTTTTTTATCAAATTATACCTATTTATAAATGTTACATAAATGAACACCAATGTTATAGAAATTTATGTGATTCATTTTTTAATGAGAAATTAAAAGTTTCATATATGGAAATTTATATAAAATCTAGTAAAATCTTCTGATAAACTGTGTAAATATTCACAAAGCCCATTTGGCAACATATTTGTACATACCTTTTCAACAACCTAAGAATATTGAGATCCAAAACATGCATGAGTAACTTTTGAGGGTTGTTGCCATTGCACCAACATGAATATCCATAGCATAATTACATCGGCAAACTAGAGCAAACTATGTCAGGCTAAACCACGTTTATCGGGATGGGTCATGTCTAACATCCCAATATGTTTCAAATGTTATGAAGATCATAAATGATAAATTACTTTTGATCAATTTTAGCCAGTGTTGACAATCTAAAAAATTACCAAGTTTAATTTAAAATTTTTAAAATAAATGAACAAGCATACTTAATCTTTTCGGTAGAACAATTAAAACACATTAAAATTAATTTTAACCAAGAAAAAATTTACTATTGTTATCTTGCATGGACTATCTCTTCACCATGTCCCCCCCCCCCGGTTCCCCACTTATTAGCTAAAAAAGTTTGTCTTATTTTGCGAGCCACTTTTTCTGGTATTTGCTTGAACGTCGTAAATTTAATAAGAGCACGCCTTCCGTGCACCAGCCCCACTTCTTATTTACACCTATTTTAGACGGTGCGTGAGCTTATGTGCGCATCCCACACGCGACGCGTGGGCTATTTTTTTTTTCTGGGGCACTTTTTTTATTTTTTTGTGGATTTTTTTATTTTTTTTATTTTCAATTTTTTCTTTCTTTCCCAAAATTTTTATATCCTAAAATAAAAATAGTGAACCCTAAAATTAAAATGAATTGATTTAATTTATTTGATATAAACGTAAATTTAAACCCTAAAATGAAATTAATTATAAACCCTAAAAGACACAAAATAAGCCTTTAAAAAATCATAAAAAAACACAAAATCACCATGAACGCTAAAAACACTCTGAACTCCTAAACTCTAAACATTAATTGGAATGAAAAAAATTACAATTTGAACTAAATAAACTAGTATAAGATAACTACCAGACGCCTTACTTTTTAATGATACGGGTGATACTTTTCGAATTTTGAGTAATACTTTTTAATGTTACAGTTGATACTGATTTTGGCTGATTTCTTTTCTATGGATTGACCCGCGTTGACTCGAATCTAAGCGGGTTGACCCTCGTTTTGAGCCGTCCCGTCTGAAATAAACTTTATGTACCCCTAGTGCACGGAAGTGTTTGTGATTTAATAAAGATGTGATTGAAATTGTAGTTTTGTATAACAAAAATGGTTAATAAAACATCCGTATTTTTTTATTCACAAATAGTTACATTTGATGAAAAATATATTTTTAATGAATTTTACCATAACAAATGACGGTTGTTAGACTATTTACTATGAACATGAAGAGGTTCTTTTTTTTTTTTTTTTTTTTTTTTTTTGAGAAAACGTTGGGTTATATGAATTTTACAGAGTTAAATTTTTTACTATGTATGTGTAAATTTAAAATATATGAAGAAGAAGGATCAGTTGAATGAATTATTACTACATTTCTGATTGAATATAATTGATATTCAATTGGATACGTTTATTAGATATTTCATTAAATAAAAAAGATCCATACTATAAAAAATAAAAACAATTAGCCACCAAATCTCACACAATAGTTGACAATCGACTAGCTAGTACAACTTGGAAAAAAAAAAAAAAAAAGAGACAAAATGTGTGCTTTGAGTACTGGATTGCTATGAAATTGAAGAATACATTACAAATTATTCTTTTAAGCGTTTCATCTCCAAATCATCTTCGAATTTTTGCATATCTCGTTTCCTCAAATGAACCATTGCTTCTATTCCATCGTCCCCACCCTTTGTATCCTTAAAAATAACAAAGTTCTTGTAAGGCAACCCGGGTAACCCGACCCAATCAGGTTTGCCCCACCCGAAATCCACTTCATACACCGCAAACCCACAATAGCTCGTGAAGCTTAGGCTAACCAGCTCACCTTTACGGGCTTGACCCATCATCTCCTTCATCAAATTCAATTCCTTCAACTTAGCCACGTCGTAGCCGGCGCTGATGACAGCTTTCATGGCTTCCCGGAATTTATTGATAACCTCGACGTCGTCGTCATCCGCTGCCAGCCTGGCTATCGAAGCCCAGATAAGGTTTCCGAAATGATATTCGGACAAGGGCGGGTCGACCCGGGTCCGTAGGTTTACTGCTTGGTTCACGATGTAGGTCTTAATATTTTGGTCGGCTTTCACACCGGTGGCGGATATGAACCGGGTCCATATAAAAGCCGAGAGCGCCTCCACCCGACTCGGACGCCGCCCCGGCAATCCTCCGCTGCCTCCAGAGAATCTTTCACGGAGAACGGATATTTTGGCGGCGGGAAATGTAAAGATTCTGGTGGTGAGCTCTTCTTTCATCATTCCTTCAGTACTGGGGCTGAACCCGGAAACATCATGGGGCGGGAAATAGGTGGCGCCGTCGAACTTTGGAAAGGGGACTCCGCCACCGTCCCCGTTTCTGGAAACGGCGGACCAGGTGTTGGAAAATAAGGTTAAGGATGATGCATCGGCGATCTTGTGTGAGATTAATAGCCCGACTGCGAGGCCACCGCAGTGGAAATAGGTGGCTTGAACAGCCATGCAAATATCTTGGGATTCATTCAATTTGTAAGGAAGAAATTTCTTCATATTTTCAGGGTCTGGATTGGTGATAACTTGAGAAAGATCACAGTTAGCTTCGGCTTCGAAGAAGGGAGTGCCGCGGTCGTTGCAGTCGACATAGAGGTTGTCGATAAGGCGGCCGGCGAGGGGGTAGAATCTTGATAGGGTTTCCGACAGAGATTTCTTGAGGAGGTTTGATTTTTGGGAGTTGGGAATTGTGGGATTTGATGAATAGAAGTAAACGCGGGAACTGAAGTAAGGTGGAGCTAATTGATCAAGAAATGAAAGGTAGTGTTTTTTGAGTGATTTTGGGGTTGGAGAAGATGGTTTGATTGTTTCTATGGAAACTACCTTGGCTTCAATCTTCATTAATGTTGCTGAAAAAATTTGATGGAAAGTTTTGGTTTTCATTATATTGATGTTGATCCTCATATGCACAACTAATCAACACTTATATATATAATGACAATCTGTTCAAATCTAATTAATATATATAATGACAATCTCTTCAAATCTAATTAAACCTCTTAAGAAAAAATGGGGAAAAAAAGTCGATTCTTTAAAGAGTGCTGCGCGCGTTCTTCAAAAATTAATATAGTATTCTTATATAAAAAATTAAAGGTAAATTACATTGATAACTATATTTTGAGCATTTTTTTCAAAATTAAAAGGCTTAATTTTTCAAAATTAATAAAATAGTACTCACTTTTTCAAAATTTTTGCAAATCTAATATTTAATTTTGTAATATTAAATTGAATAAATGTTAGATTTGCAAATTTTCGAAAAGTGGGTACGGTTTTGTTAATTTGAAAAAGTGGGCCACTTTTTAAAAATGTCTAAAATGTAAGTATCGAAGTACAATTTACCCAAAAATTAATAGAGTAGTATGACTTGTTTTGTGAGCAACTCTACACGACATGTAAGTAATTTTCAAAGATCACTATATTCCGCTTCAATAGTTTCAAAAATAATGAGCATGCTAATTCAACATAGAATAAATTAATATCACACAAAAATTTATAACTTACATGAGTATATAATTAATAGCATTCAAATAGATCGTATGAGTTAATTCAAAAAACCTCAAAATAAAGTTGCAAGCCTTTTGAATTTAGGGTTGTGGATAATAAATTACACTAAACAAAGGGAATGGGAAAAGAATCGCCACTAATTAAGTGTTCAATTAAAAATACAAAATATACTCTCGTTTGTTTCTTTTTTCTTTTTAATTTTGAGATGCTACAATATTAAAGGCCCAACGTGATAGCAAGGAGGGGAAGTCTACTAGATCATGCATGACACATCATGATCAAAATTTTATAAAATATGAAATTTAAATGGGAGTTTCTATTTGCACAATTAAATTTACTCTTTGCACTATAAAAGAAATAAAGAAAAAATAAAATAATTGTGAAGTTACTTCAATACCTTTTTATTACTTGTTCATACTACTAAAATTACTCAATACACCACAAATTCAATAAAAAAAAAATCTTAATAAATTGATCGCTTTAATCAATTCTCCGGCAGCAAACTTTTCCCGGCGACTGCTGAACATGGGAAGACAAAACGTCCCGCGCAGCCACGTTGAGCCCGTTGCCGCCGCCGCCGGGAAAAATGGCAGCAACCTGGCGGAGCTCTGCCATTGTGCCTACCTGGAGTCCTGCTCCCGCGGCAAGCTATTAACTGAACGCGTCGAGCGGTAGAAATGACGCCATCGATGAGTCTGTTCCGACCACAAAGAAACTCCAAACTCCTCATTCATTGTTATTTCCGCCAACCCAGAGAATAAGGTGTGGAAATTTCTCACCCCTTTTAACTCATCTGATCCGGATTGATTTCACGTAATGTGGATCGTTTGATGGTCGATTTTGTAATGATTGCATTGCATTAGCAAAAAAAAAGTTTTGATTTTTAAGTTATTGAAGGTTTGTGTTTTTGTGTATGCTTATGCCTTGCTTTTCAGTTTCTTGATATGGGGTTGTTTCGATTTTTTGTTTCATTCGCTCTCATACTGCTTGCCTCCTTTTTGGGTGGGGGTTGGTTGGAGTTGGGGTGGGGGATTAATGGAGTTTTGAAGATTGTCCCTTTCAATGGTGATAAAATAATCAATCATTTTAATTATGGATGCGTGTTTCTTCTTATTATTATTTATTCGATATATATTCTGCACAGTTTTTGGTTTGTTTTACTGTGTTTGATTCGGGGGTGGGGGGTTGGTATATTCAGTTAGGTTAGATGTTTTGGGTGTTTGGCTATTTTTTGGAAGAATGGGGTTGTTTGAATGCTGAGAGCTTAGTGATCTCTAGTGAAAACGACCTTGCAGACGATGATGTGATGCTGAAAAATATTTTATTTGGATATTAGTATACTTGCTTAGGATCCAAGGAATTGCTTTATTTGACAGTTTCTTCATTGTAATTTTGTATTTCAGCACCTCATTTGTAGTGTGTTTTGACTTTTGAACACTATAGGCCTGCAGCTGATGGTGCATTTTTGCTTGTTAGATAGGCTTCCTCTCATTCTGTGGTAGTTTGATCATAAGCATCAGTTTGGACTTTGGGTTAACCACCCCTGTTTATGTTAACACTTTTGGTTCGTAGCACGAAGAAGGAGAAGAAACGAGGTTTGCTTGCGGATGTTGGTGGAGAGCATGGTTATGCAATCAGAAACTACCGGTTCACTAAACCTGTGGAATCAGCCTGGGACGGGGTCACAACTCTTGCAGAGCTTTTTCAGCAGTCATGCAAGAAATTTTCTGGCAGGAGATTGTCAGGGACACGAAAATTAATTGCAGATGAAGAGTGGGTGGCGGACGGTGAAGAAGAAGGGTGGAGAAGAAGGGATTGTTACTTTTCTATTTTTCATTAATTGATTAAATTTTTTTTTTAATATTTCTGAATTTAAGTTTTTTTCTTTATGTAAAAATCATATTTTAGATGTGAGGGTATTATTGTCAATATTGGTAGTGCAAAGAGTAAAAATAGTAGTTTATCGAGTAGATGTAGTACAAATAGTAAATTCAGTGGTGCAAATAGAAACTCCCAATTTAAATTTTGTGCACATGAGTTTAGGTCGTGTGTCCACTAAGTTAGGGAATACAAAATATGGTAAGTTACACTTTGATATTTATATTTTAAGTTTTTTTTTTTTAAAAAAATGGCTCACTTTTTTCAAAATTATTAAAATGGTATCCATTTTTTCAAATTTATACAAATCTAAAATTAATTAGGTCCATTTTACAACATAAAAATCATACATAATTAATCGTATTTTAAGATTAATTTATTGATTAGATGATTGTTTTTACGAGGATGGGGAAATAAAAATATTAAAATACAATTAATTACATAAGATTTGTGGGCCAGATAACTGATCAAACTTTATATTTGCATAAATTTTGAATACGTGGGTACTGTTTGTAAATTTTGAAAATGTGAGCTATTTTTCTAAAAGAGCTCAAACTGTAGGTATTGAACCGTAATTTACCCCACAAAATATCTCCTAGCTGGCTAGCTTCCAAGAGTAGTGTTACTTGTTTTTGTGAGCAACCCTACACGACATGTAAGTAATTTTCAAAGATCACAATATTCCACTTTAATAGTTTCGAAAATAACGAGCATTCTAATTCGATAGAGGATAAATTAATATCATAGAAAAATTTATAATCATCATGATCAAAATTTTAAAAAATATGAAATTTAAATTTTGTGCATATGAGTTTTGGTTTTGTGTCCACTAAGTTAGGGAATACAAAAATGGTAAATTACACTTTGATGTTTATATTTTGAGTTTTTTTTTTCCAAAAATAGTTCACTTTTTTTAACATTAATAAAACAGTATCCGTTTTTTCAAATTTTTACAAATCTTACATTAGGTCCATTTTACAACACAAAAATCATACATAATTGATCGTATTTTAAGATTTATTGATTAGATGATTGTTTTTATGAGGATGAGGAAATAGAAATATTAAAATACAATTAATTACATAGGATTTGCGGGCAAGATAACTGATCAAACATTAGATTTGCATAAATTTTGAATACGTCGGTATTGTTTGTAAATTTTGAAAATGTGGGCTATTTTTCTAAAAGAGCTCAAATTGTAGGTATTAAAGTGTAATTTACCCCACAAAATATCTCCTAGCTAGCTAGCTTCTAATAGTAGTATTATTTATTTTTGTGAGCAACCCTAGACCACATATAAGTAATTTTCAAAGATCACTATATTCCGCTTTAATAGTTTCGAAAATAACGAGCATGCTAATTCAACATAGGATAAATTAATATCACACAAAAATTTATAATTTACATATGTATAGAATTAATAGCATTCAAATAGATCATATGGGGGGTTAATTCGAAAAACCCCAAAATAAAGTTGTAAGCCTTTTGAATTTTTTATCATTGTGTATAATAAGTTGCACTAAACAATGGGAATAGGAAAAGAATCGCCACTAAGTGTTCAATTAAAAATACAAAATATACGTTCATTTTTATTTCTTTTTTCTTTTTAGTTTGAGATGCTACAATATTAAAGGCCCAATGTGATAACAAGGAGAGGAAGTCAACTAGATCATTATACATTATTGACGCGCAGTCGTTTCGTACTCAAAATAATAGTTATACTCTTGTGCCCATAGCGAGCGTAACTAGCTATGAGTAAGGGTCGATCCCTCAGAGAGCGGGTGTGATTCTACTTTTGGGTCACCAATCCTAATGGGGGGTTTGGTTTGTATCGTCACCTTACTGGAATGTAAATCTGCAAGATAAACTAAAAAAAATATCAAATAACAAAAGTTTCTGGCGTTTGAACTAGAATCTGATTTAGACTTTATTCACTCGATCAGGGGCACACTGATTTTCCTGCATTACTAAGTCATCCAGTTATGGATACGGGATTCCTCGCTACGTCTCCTCATTTATCCGTTCGGAATAGGTTTAAAAGTGATTCCTCGTCAATTAAACCCCAAACCTATCACCCACCCCCATGTTCCCCAAAGAGATGTAAAGGAGCCCTAGACGAACCCAAGTTTGTTGTGTTTACTGATTTCTCATGTGCCCACAACAACCCACCAAATTCCCAATTACTGTTTGAATTAACATACAGTCATGATTCACTAATTCAATTAATCCTGGTGTGTCCTATACAACTAAAGAGTGATCAGCCACGTTAGTCATAGTAAACACACACTCACTTGCAACAAGATCAAAATTCGACAGAAACCATTCATGCAAAAAAATGCCCACATGGACTTACGAGTTAAGAATTTAATCTAAATCATTATCTATGATTCAAACACCGGAAATGAAAATCTAGCTACTCATGCTAAATGGAAATAAAATTGCAGAATTTAAAGACATAATTTAAGGAAATAACTTACTGAATTAATCAAATTACTGACTCAACACCAACGTTGAGCATGAATTGATTCCTTCCCGAGGACATAAGGCTTCTCATATTGTTTGGCTGCCGTAGCAACTTGAAAGTAAAACCACAAGACTAAAATTAAAGTGCAAAAAATAAAGACTATAAGTGATTGTTGTTTCCAAAAGCTAACATGTTTAAATAGAGAACAAGTTGGATTCAAATTCTCCCACGTGTGGGGTCTTTAACTGTCTTCTCGGAAATGGTGTGCCCTGCTTTATTGAACTGGATAAACCTTATCTAATCAGGTTGTTGATTACATCCGATTTTTCAAGGATCTCTTCTCCTCACTTCAAGCTCATCCCTCCAGCAGTCCTACCTTGTACCAACTCTTTTCGGATCAGTCACCATCATCCATGTCTATCTCCAGTCAATAAAATCCTGTAATTCCCATGTCTACCCTCTCCAAAGCCATGGTCGAATCTGTACGAGCAATGTGGGAATGACATCATCTAGTTAACTTCATCCTTTTCTGGTATGCCCATTCTACTTCCCGAATGCAAGGACGTTGTTGAAGAAGTTCCCATATGCCTCTGAGTGCTGCTTATACCTTTGAGATATGCATGAATAATTAGGCAAAATGCCTTTTTCACCAGATTCGACCTCTAGAATGTCCTTAACTGCTTTCCTAGTTCTTTTCGAATAAAAAACAAATAAAACGGACATTTAGAACACCTTAAATGCCCATAACAATGTGAAATAAATGGGGTGCAATGAACCCAGAAAAACAAACGAATAGAAAAGAATAGATTCACAAGACACAAACATACAGATTGTTAATCCGTGTGGGCACACTGTCTCATTATACAAAAAACAATTGCATTGGTCAGCACACCAAAAATAGGTCAAAATTGAGTAAAGCATAACAATCCTCACACTCTCTTCACTCAGTGTTTAGGCTCAGTGTATTCATTCAATTAATTCATTTTATACCTATTCATCCCATAGACTTACTAATACTCTACCTTCAAGTTCAGAAAATTCAACAATGCTATCAAAAGGACTTTTATGGGTTGAAGTGGGCATTTCATATAAGGTGGGAGTTATTAACTATACAATCCCCCATCTTTTCAATAATCAACTCACCTTGTTCAGACAATAGAATTTTTTTTAATGTGGGCATTCTGAACACTTAAGATCAGGGAAAATTTATTCGCTCTTTTTTATTACTTTACATATTTTTTCTCTTCTTTTTTTATTTTTTTCTATTTTATTCCCCCCGTCTCTTCTCTTACTTTCCTTTTAATACCCTCTAACAACTCCGCTTTTTTAGGTTCTTTTGATGCCCTGGCTATATATCATAATGCTAAACAAAAATCTGTCAGGGCATTACGTTGGCTCAAAGGGCTGCAAAAGCTGTGTCATTGGTGGGTATATTTAGTGAAGTGGCTCAGCAAGAAATAGCCTAAATCATCTACATATGCATCATTAATTATATGATCCTTAAGCAGAGCAAGAGCAAATTCTAGAACTCATAAGCACATAATGTACACACATGAAGAAAATAATGTAGATAAGGCTAAAGTGGATGTAATCAAAAAACTACCTCCACCTATGAATGTTAAAGGAGTTAGAAGCTTTTTAGGCCATGCCGATTTTTACCGTAGGTTTATTAAAGACTTCTAAAAAATTAGCCAACCTCTATGCCATTTGCTTGCTCAAGATGTTCCTTTTGATTTGGTGATAAGTGCTTGCATGCTATTCATACTCTGAAAGAGAAATTGATCACTGCACCAATTGTCATTGCTCCTGATTGGTCTTTACCCTTTAAAATCATGGGTGATGCATCTAATTCTACTGTGGGTGTTGTTTTGGGTCAACGTATCAATAAAATTCTTCATGTGATTTACTATGCGAGCCTCACTTTGAATAGTGCTCAAGTAAATTACACAATTACTGAAAAAGAGTTGCTTGCTATTGTCTTTTCATTAGATAAATTTAGATCCTACATCTTAGGTTCTAAAATTGTTGTGCATAGAGATCATGCAGCTCTTAGGCATTTGTTGACCAAACCCCAAGCTAAGCCTAGACTCATTAGGTGGATTTTACTTTTGCAAAAATTTGATGTTGAAATTAAAGATAGAAAGGGGTGTGAAAATGTTGTAGTTGGCCATCTCTCTCATCTCCCTGTTGATGAAATGTTAGACACATCACGTGAGAGTGGAATTATTTATGATTCATTTCCATATGAGCATGATCTTAAGATTAATACTTTTCCATGGTCTGCATATTGTTAATTATCTCGCTTGTGGTAAAATGCATCCTAACCTCACCTTTTAAGAGAGGAAGAAATTCTTAGCAATGTGCAAGTACTACTTTTGGGACGATCCACATCTTTTTCATCTAGGAAAAGATGAAGTGATCCAACGTTGTGTCCCTGAGGATGAGCAAATTGATGTCTTGATCTATTGCCATGTCTCACACTATGGTGGGCACTTTGGAGGGCAAAAGATAGCCCGAAAGATCTTGCAATCCGGTTTGTATTGGTCTTTCATTTTTAGAAATGCTCATAAGTTTTGTCTCTCTTATGATAAATGCCAAAGAATTAGAAATATTGGGAGAAGAAATGAGATGCATTTAAATGTCAACCTTGTAGTTGAAATCTTTGATGTTTGGGGTATTGATTTTATGGGTCCATTTCCTAACTCTTTTGGTTTTGAATATATCATGTTAGCTGTGGATTATGTTTCCAAGTGGGTTGAAGCAATCCCTACTAGAACTTGGGATGCTAACGTGGTGATCAAGTTTGTGTAGAACCACATTTTGCCTAGGTTTGGATTCCCATGAACAATTATAAGTGATGGTGGATCACATTTCACAAAAAAGCTCTTCGAGAGGTTGATGATGAAGAATGGTGTCACTCATAAGGTGGCCACTCCATACCATCCCCAGACTTTCGGTCAAGTTGAAACAAGCAACAAACAAATTCAAAACATTTTGAAGAAGATCGTGAACGTGTCTAGGAAGGATTGGTCCGTTAAGCTACTCGATGCTCTTTGGGCATACCGGACGGCTTACAAAACCATCTTAGAAATGAGTCCATACCACCTCGTGTATAGAAAAGCACGCCATCTCTCCGTAGAGATCGAGCACAAGGCTTTTTGGGCCATTAAGGCGGTAAATTTTAATCTAACTTGTGCAGAAAATGAACGAGCCTTGCAACTATTCGAGCTCGATGAGCTAAGAAATGAAGCCTACGAGAATGCATGAATCTACAAAGATAAAGTGAAGAGGCTTCACGACAAACACATTGTGAAGAAAGAGCTCACTCCGGGCATGAAGGTTCTCATTTTCAACACTCATTTGAAGCTCTTTCCAGGGAAGTTGAACTCTCGTTGGAGTGGACCATACACAGTTGAAGAAGTCTTCCCATATGGTGTGGTGAAATTGCTAAATCCTTGGATGAATGCATCATTCCAAGTAAACAGACACTGTGTCAAGCCATACTTTGAGGATCAACCCCGAGAGCATGGAGTCGAGTCAATCATGCTCGACAACTCCACCTAATTATCCTAAAAACTATGTCTAGATTGAGACTTTAAAATGAGCACTGTATGAGAGGCAACCCATGATTTTATTATTTTCATATTTTGTTCAATTTTTATCTTTTTGTGTGTTTGGAATTTTTGATGTTTGTCTCGCAGGGACAAGGAGTTGTAAGGAGCTGTGGTTGTTTAACTGGCTCAAATGGATTGATGAAGAAATTTTCTAAATGATTACCAACCGCCGTTGGCCATTCCAGCCGACGCTCGAGGTGTCTCTCGGTATTTCAAGGCCAACAGGCGCTGGAGTCCAACGAGCGTTAGAGAAAAATCTAAAAATTATAAGTTAGCCAGCGCGGACCACCCAGCGGGTGCTGGGAGGACTTTTGTAAAATCTCAGCTCGCGAGCATTGGCCACCCAGTGATCACCGGATGGCTCTCTCAATGAGAAGAGTCCCGTGAATGCTGAGACCCTTGTGAGCACTGGGCTCACCTTCTTCCGTGAGCATTTCAGCCCCAGTGAACGCTAGGACTCAAATCACACAACTCCCCAAGCGGTTGCTGGACCCATTTGCTATAAATAGGGGTCCTAGTTTGGAACCCTATTTCCACACCCATTTGCGCCGCTACTCTATTTCCACTTTCCCAAATTGCTGAAATTGCAACATACAAATTGTACCAGCTTCGCATCCAGCTACTGTAAACCACAACCGCCGCTGCGTTACTCTCTGCCATCGCTGCCTGAGCCGACCGCCATGTAGCTCTCCACCGTCATTGCATTCTCCACGCCCACCACCTCACCCTGCCACCACTCACCTGCTATGCCACCGCCGCTCCACACCGCACCCGTCGCTGCGTTCTTGCAGCTACTGTCCCTAGCAACTGCCGAGCTCGCACTCAGCTCAACCTCATTTCCAGCTCCAGCTCTAGCTCTTTCTTAGCTTCTGTCTCTTCTACCCACCAAACTCACTCACTCAACCATGGTTCGTACCAAGAACGTCACCCCTCCTCAAGAACACGAGGAAGCCAATGTCAATGCCGAAGAAAAGGAGGACTTGGCACATCTCTATCATTGTCTATTCTCGATTACCACACAAGGAAGGTAATCGATTCCAATCATGTAATAAGTTTGAGATTACTAATCCTCGTTACTTCCATTGGACTTTGTTGAGGACTTTGAAACTTGATAGCAAGGTCGTCAAATACCTAAAGGCATTGAATTTGGAAAAATTTGCACAAATGCAATATGTTGGTTATTACCCTCTATGCTATGAGTTTTTGGTGACCTTCAAGCTCAACAAGGAGCACACAAAAATCACATTTCGTCTCATGGGGCAAGAATATGACGTCACGTTGGCCATGATGAAGGAGTTCTTTGGTTTTCCAGCTTCTAGAGTACGGGTTAAGACTGAAAAATTTGATACAGCTGCTGCTTGGTTAGAGCTTACTGGGTTCAATAATTGGAGTTCATTTGGGATGCCAAGCAGGTTCATCAAGGACCCTGCATTGGCTATGCTACATAAGTTCCTCTCATACTCAATTATTGGAAAGGAGCAAGCTAACAAGGTTAATTGGACTGAGGTTTATCTGCTGTGGTGTGCCAAGAATTGGCTGAGAATTTTCCTATCTACTTTTCATTGGATGCCGATTCAGCAGATGACGAGATGCACCACTCAGCACGCCTCCTTTTGTGCCTCCATCTCTGCTTTAGCCCTCAACCTTGGCATGCTACATGAGCGAAGCCCACTCCCAGATAGACAAAGGAAAATCCAGGAGTATTGTTGGTCTCAGAGCGAGTCTATGTCAGTTTAGAGGGGGGTGAATAAACTGACTTCAAAAACTTAAAATAGTTGCGGAATGTTCAGGGCCCTGACTCGCTTAGACTATTTTATCTGCACTGTTCAGTTGAGAGAATGAGCTTGACCTAGAGCTGGGCTGATGAGCTGATCAGTTAGGACTGATAGCTTGAGAGTTCAGCTTAGCTTGTCAGTGCAGCTTGTGTACTAAAGTGTGCAGTTAAAGAACATGCAAAGCTTAAAGCGATAAATACAACACACACAAGACTTATAGAGGTTTGAAGCTTCCTACTTCTATGTAGCGCCCCGGTCCCGAAAGACCGTGGAAATGGACGCCACGGGGGTTGGAATTAAGAAGCGGGAAAGAAATGGGGTAACCTGATTAACAAAATCTCAACAGAAGACTCATAATAATCAAACATGCTGTATAATAATATATACATATTCACAACACCAAGATCAAAACTCTTAGTGTTTAACAAAAGGATATTACAAGCGCGGAGACTTCATTATCAACAGAATACTTATCAAAAAAAGGCAATGGGAAAATACATAAACAACAAAAGCCCATTTCTTAGCATCGTCACATCCACGCGCCAGCCTACTGACCTGAAAAATATTTGAAAATATTTGGGCTGAGTACTAGTGCACTCAGTGGGCAAATTTTTACAGTTCAAGTTATGCAAATCATTTTATTAAAGTAATCTATCTGTGTTCATGCAGGTAGTGAAGCTTAGGAGGTTTCAAAATTTAAAGCAACCTAAGTTCACCAAAACATTTTATCGTGAAGCGCTTAAGAGTGTAACCAGTCACTGCCCGCAACCCGTACTACATCATCATGCGTAAATTTGAGTATGGCCAAGTATACCCAATGGGTGTAACCCATATGTGTTTCATTTTAGTCTCACCGACAAGGAGTAGGGCATGACAAATAATGCATGCATACTGTAGCTACTCACATTGACACAGCGCTGGTATATGAGACTCCGACAACATACAGTAGCACGTAAATATTTAACACAGATAGTCACATATGCAATTTTAACAAAGCAGAGCTTAATAGCTCGAAAGATACAATTTGCAAAGATATAATAGCCCACCTGGATAATAGATAAGGTTTCAAATTTCCGGATTGATTCTACTTGATTCCCGCTACTTCTTCTGAGCCTACAACACCCAACATTAGCTTAGTTTAACTAAAGAATTCCTATTAAAACTTATCTCCTAAGCTTATTTTTAAGTTAAGTTCTATTAAACTTTTGACAAATCTTTACTCATGATCTTAATTATATAAAATTATGTGAAAATATTTAAACTGGGTCATTTGCAGACACTTATACAAATATAAAAGTTATAATTATATACCTATACATATATAACATGATATCTATTTATTTCTAATAGTTTCAAATGATCATAATATGTGTACATATATATTCAAAAATTATTAAACATAAGAAATTCTTGATAAATATATTTCTAGAAATAATCTTAAAGTTTACAATATTAAAGATGTATAAATTCATGTTATAAATATAAAATAAAGCATTACAATTGGGGATTATCTAAAATATACAATTCTATATATTAAATTTCTTAAGAACATACCTTGAAGAAGAAGCAATAGTTGTGGAAATTATTGTTAATATTTTTTTTTTAAAACTGTTGAATTTACACGAGTGATGCATAGTAGGAAGGAAACTATATGGGTTCCTACTATATATATTTTTTATACAAAATTTTGGTTGAAGCAATTACTCATCATCCTACTACTACCCCCTCAAGCCACATCACCCTACTATCTTAACTTTAACACACGTGTAAAAATTGGAGTAACAATTGGTTAACAAATGAATATACTATCTAATTATCTACATATATGTATATTAAAATAATATTTCCAACTTTAGGCAAGTGGTATTTGTCTACATATATGTATATTAAAATAATATTTCCAACTTTATGGTAAGTGGACATATATGCACATATATATATACGTAATAGTGTACATATATTATTTTTTTTTTAAATATATATAGATAAATAAATAATTGATATCCATACACACAAATATTTATATATATATATTCATTTTTTTTTTACATATGTATTTGCCACAATAGTCTATTACACTAAGTAAATAAATTTTAATTAATCAAATTAGGTGCATATCTAGGGTTCAAAAATTAAATACGGAAATATTCTAAGGGTAATTCTAACACACTCAATGGACACACATCACCTAAAAGGGTCTGTTTTCTTCTCTAGATTATCCTTATGGTAATCATAGGCTATTATTTTAATACTTAAAAGTTTTTGGATATTTAAATTATTCTAGCTATTAGATGTATATTCCTAATTAAATTTAGATAATAAAATTTTGGGATATTACATTCTACGTCCTCTCTTTCTTCAGCAGAAGGACAATCCACTATGCAAGAGTAAAGTTTCTTTATTACAATTACACAGTGAAGAAATTCTGTTGGACCTGAAAACGGCACCCTTCAAACCGAGTGCGGCCTCCTTTCCAACTATTGATGTCCTGGAAGAACAGACCCGTCGGTACACGCACTTCCTCAGTCAGTTTCTGGGTCGACAGCTCACACTTACCGGTCCCAACTGCTCGCTGAGACTTTAGGTTCTATTGCCCATCTTTTCATGATTTTAGATCTCGCTCGATCTTCAAGAGTATAGTCTTGAAATTGGTATTAAGATCTTCATTGACTACTTATCAGAGAATAAGCAGATATTTTGGCTATCAGTTCTGGACGTTTAGCTGTTGGACTTTCAGCTATATTGGCTTTCAGCACTAAGATTGTCCAGTTAGCAGTTCCTCAGCTGCTTTAAGCTTTAGTCTTGGATCAGTCCAGTGAAGCTGCCTTGACAACTTAGCTTTAAAAGCTTTCAGTTTTGGACTACCAGTCGGCTGATCATTTTGAGCTTTTCTCTCATTGAACTGATCATTGGTCAGTTCAGTAATGGCTCAAAGCTCTTTGAGCTTTTTCTCCCAGTCAAACTGATCTTTGATCAGTTTTCAATTTCGCTACCTGATTCTTGATCAGTTTAGCTTTAGCTTTTCAATCTCGCTCTGCTCCCATCAGTCTATCTTGGCTTTCAGCTTAGACTGATGGTTAATCATTTGTGGATGCCTACCAGTCTCCAAAGTTCTCTTCCCCCTTTAGCTTTTTAAGCTTTGAAAAGTTGACTCTGACTGGTCTGATCAAGGCAACCTTTAAGCTGGTTGATCATGCTTCAGTACAACTGACTCTCATTTCAGTTTGACTTTGTCTGAAGTCTTATTTGATCATTACCCCAAGTTCCAACTTTAAATAACCTGTAGTTTTTCATATGATCATCAAATATGTTTTGACATTTCATCAAAACCATTAGTTGGATCATTCCAACAATTTTCCCAACAATTTCCCCCTTTTTGATGATGTCAAAATCAGTTGGTTTGATTGTGGAAAACTGTATGAGGTTATTTTTCATGGATGACTATCTAAGCAGCTTGTAACAATCTTAGATGCTTATAGCTTTTAGAAGCTTATAAGTTTTGTCATTCATGAGTGTTAAGACTTTGATATAAGTATCAGAGCCAAGAAAGTAGATGAGTATTAGATTAGGGTTGACATTTGAGCTTACGAGTTTTATCTTTCAGGCATCAAGATTTTTGTTGTCATAAGTTGCAGCATGAGTGGCCTTAAGATATTTTAATACTCGTTTGCACAGCTTGAAGAAGCTTCAAATGCTTCAGTCCTAAAGCGGCTCAATTCTAATTATTATGCAGATTTTGTTAAAATTCAGAGCATATTAAAAGCATTAAGCGATTCAACAAGATATATCAGCATAATCAGAATGTACTTGTATTAAGAACAAGGAGCATGTTTAGAGACTGATTGAGCAAAGAAGATGAAGAAATTTAAGGAAGTAACAGAGAGAGAGAATATCAAGAACTGATATTTTAACTTCATTCTTCAGTTGGAACTGTTCACCGTTCAGTTCCTTCTTCTTTTGCTTGATTCTCCATTCTCCCACTTGTAGGAGGAGATGCTCGGTATGCTATGGATACTCCAAAGTTGTTGTTGCTCCAGCTGGGCATTCTCCCATGTCCAAATGCCGCTTTGAGCTTGTCGTTGCTCAATTTGGACTTCCCCCTGAAGAGCTTCCCCCTGAGAGATAGCTTCCCTCTGAAGATGTACCTCTCTTTGTACTTCTCTTTGGATGTCATCTCAAAGAGCTAAATCGCCTTGCCAGTTTCCATCATGTGTTGTTCCACATGCTTTTCCATCATCAGCATACCATTTTCCCTTTTTGGCATCATCCAAAAGGGCAAGCAGATGGAAATCATGGTTTGGCAGTGACAACTGTGGCAAAAGAGAGAAAGAAGTGGCCAGCAAGTTGTCGGCGATGTGGGGAGCTTGGGGTGCAAGCATGGGAGTGGACAACCATGCACAAGACTCCTCAGTCGGCATCAGTTGGTCAAGATCAGGTAGAAAGGAGAGATGTTGACCGGAGGTAGAAGCTGATGCGAGTTCGAGAAGCGGCTCGTCTGAGAGGATGAAGATGGGGTCCTCTTGAAGAGGAGTTGTAGATAAGTTTGAGGGCTCATGGTTTGGATGAGGTGCATCATGAGGTACCGAGGTTTGAAACCTCTTAATCATGGAATCCATGATTTCAGGGAGAGATCGAGGTGAATTGAGTGGATAGTTCATCCAGCTTCGGCTCTATTGTCCCTCTTCTATTCAATAAGTAGCCTCACTTATCCACCATGTGCAACATGATGGCCTCATCTACTTGGAATCTCCAAAGGTGATATTGGAGATATCTTCGAAGATGCTCGAATAGGAAGGGACTGAGATCCCTTATTTGACCAAAATAGCTTTGCAGCTGATGGTCAAGGCTTGTATAGAAGCCTTCTTCCAGAAGTTCTGGGGAAGCGATGTAGGGAGGCTCGCTGGTGGCAGGTGCAGTGGACTCATCACTGATGGAAGTGAAAGAGTCACTATCTGTTGTAGACTGACCTGCATCAGTTGTACGATCAGCATCAAGGAGCGGCTGCTTTTCTTTTGCTGAGCTGAGAATTTTCATCAGCTGAAGTCTTGACTTTTTAGGGTGGCCAGTTATTCCACGGTGCTTCCTATGGATATAAACTGTAGGAAGGAGATCTCTTCTGGTGAGATTGAATCCACCAGGAACTGCTCCAAGTTGCTCCTCTCGAATGTGACTGAGTCGATTGGCAAATCCTAACTTGGCTTTAAAGGTGCCAGAGGTTAGATCGATCTCAGCACGCCTCACATGCCTGCGAAGCTGGGCCAATACAAAGGATGCCCAATCAGCTTTGTATCCATAATATATGGCGGCCATGAGGTGAGCGGTGTTATCATTGAACTGCGCATTTGTGATGCTACTAAGAAAACTATGCATCACAATGTCCATGATCTGGACTATCGTTGGAGGGAGACTATCCTTCAAATTATTTGAGAAGTCTTTGTGATCAACATATGGAAGCTTCCAGCCATTCCACAACTCCAACTTAGAGGGGAGTGCGAGTTCATACACCAGTTGACCTGCATCAGGAAGCTAGAACAGATTGGTTAACACCTCTTTATCGATGGTGATAACCTGATCATGGACAACAGAGATTATGTTGTCGCCCTCGATCTCTGCATAGTAGTAGAACTCGGCTACAAGAGAAAGATGTGTCTTCTTGGGCTTAGATGTCATAAAAGACAAGAGCCCGCATGTCTTCAATAAGTGTAAGATCATGCTTGTCCTTGTTGAACCTATTCGAGCTTGAAGATACTCTTGGTCCAGAAACTTATCCTTTCTGAGCTTCTTTAGAAGAAGCGCAATATTCATCGAGTGAAATGGAAGAGCCATTTTTCGATGTCAGAAAATATTAGCTAGAGAATAGCTTCGGATAAGTGAAGAAGAAGCCAAGGAGAAAGAATATTTTGAGAGTTCAATATTTTCATCTCAACTTCTCCACTGCTTATAAAGTAGTAATTTTGCATGCATTTACCATAGCAATCGAGTGCTTCTGGCTGATCAGCTATCTGATTTGATAGAAAGTTAGCTGAGTTAATAATGCATGCATCTCAACCGTCCACTTGGACTATTGCTTTTTAATCAAGCGATTGAGATCTGAGGATTTCGCAAATCTGGGTAGTTGCCATAAATAGCCAAATATTTGCCAGAAGATTTGCTATTTATATCCCTCAGAGCAATTCATCTCTTTATACTTAAATGCTTAGTATAGAGACTTATGGCAACTCAGATGAATAGTAAGCTTAATTTGAAGTTATAATGATAACTATTCAAAAATAAGCTATGAGGAATAGAGAATAGAGAAGCTTATCAAGGAGGATTGATCATGTAGCTGATGAGAGATTGAAGAATTCTTAGGTTTCAGTTTCCTGCTTAACTGATGATACATCTTTCAAACTGATTTAATCAGTTTTGTTAATCAGCTATTGATTGACTTTTCATCAGTTTCCTCTTCTTGAGTGGTCGAATAGGGCTGGCTTCTCCACATTCTCTTGAGCTGGTTGACCTTTTCCTTTTGGAAGCTGAACTGAGAGAGTCCTTAAAAGGATCAGTTCTGTTTGCAGTCTCAGCTTGCTGAAGTTGCTTAAGAGCAACCGCTGAGGTGGTCAGCTTCAAGGTGGTCAGCTCTTTAATTCCTCTGCAGGATGAGCTGGACTGATGTTTTATCAGTTTTGCAGCTCTTGAGCAAGACTTGATAAGCGGAGTGACATAGCCTCGGGATAGGAGATCTGGTGACGTGGCAGTATCCTCATCGTCATTAGCTCCATTTTGTCCATGGTATTGACTCCTAGGGGTCGTCATAATTTCTGTGTGAGATAGAGCTTGAACTATCTTTTCTGTTACCCCAACAGCTTGTAGTGATGCCTATTTTGATTGAATTGGCTCAAAATTCAAGTTAAGGCAACAATGATCGACTGAATTGTTGACAAATTGCTTTTCAGTTGCAACTTCTTGCGATCTCAAGCTGGCTTGAACATTAGCTAGCATTGCCTTAGCTGGAATGTTATTATCAAGTCGATGCTTCATAATCCGCTGGACTTACACAATCATTGGAGGAAATGGATTTGAAGCCCCAATCCATTTAATGCTCCAAGTCTTTTCACGTTACCAAAAGCTCATGACATGAAAGGCAGTTAGCAAGAAGTGCGACTGGATTGACATAGAATGTCTCCAGTTATACCAGTAGAAATATCGGTACAGTTGTTTGAACAACTTATTGTCTTGCTTGGAAACATAAGTGAAGTGAGTAAGAAGGAGATTTGTTATATCCTTCTACGCATTCTTGACTGCATATTCGCCACTGTAAAAAGTGTGAATATTATCTTCAGTTAGCTGAAGAGGAGGACAAGTTCTCTTGAAGTAATCAGCTCCATAATTTGGATGAGGAATTCCGATGAATGGAATGAGCTCATCTGGATCAGTGCAAGGCTTGAAGTTAACTAATGATCCATTCTAGGAGTGTGGAGAAGGAACTTCATTAGCAGTTGAACTGCTTGAAGTTGTATTGGCAGTTTTGGCTTTGGATCTTCTCTGCTTCTTGAGTGACTGAAGATGTGCTAACCCTTTCTTGGGAATCTAGTCGGAGATGAGGACTGGTAGCGCATCATCATTTGGAAGATTCAACATATCTTCCAGAAGCTTGCTCATTCGTAGAACAAGTCCTACTTTGGACTCAAATTTTCCAGTCTTCTTTGAGTCGACAGCTTTGATGACTTGATACTTGAATTGGGAGAATACAAATTCTGCCCAATTTACTTCCAATCCTTCAACAAGGTGTATCATTACCTTGTATCTTTCTTGAGTTAATTGACTTAAGCTTCCAATGGCGCCAAACATTATTCTGTTCGTAACATCGAGCATAACTCCATACTCGGGCTTCAAGTCACTTTTAGATGTAGTAAAACTGAAATGTTTGGTGCAAGTTGAAGCACGCCATTCTTTCTAGTATGGTTCAGCTGAGTCTTTCAGATCTTGAACCCTGGAGCCTTTTCTGGGAAGTTGAAAGATTTCTGCAATCTTTCTCTCAGTGATATGAAGTTTGTTTTCTTGAACCACTGAGTGTATAACCTTCCCATCTACAGATACCTTTGCTTGAAGTAAGAACTCACCAACCAAGTTTTGTCTAAAGAACCTTGGAGGAGTTTCAAGGTAGTGCAGAATTCCAGTCATGTGAAGATTGACCAGAAGAAAAGGATTATTTTATTCCTTAAGAATCAATTGAAATTTCTGCCTTTCCAGAAATTTATCTCTCATCATTTGCTCTTTGAAAGAAGTAAGATCTTTGGATGATTTAGCCATTTTTTTAAAAATTTTATCTAAGTTTTATTGAAGCCTCTTGAGAGAGAGAGAGAGAGAGTACTCTTTGGAAAAAATTTCTTAAGAGAGAATGAATTACTTCTCTTCTCCTTTTCTTTGTGAGCAAAGGGATTTATGAGTGAGAGGAATGACTCATAAATTTGTGTTGGTTGAAAGAATTAAATAGCCCCTTGTCATTTTCTTTTGGCTTTTGGTTTTTTATTTCAGACCAATGGTCAAAAATAATTAATACTGACATAAGCATTTATTTGAGCCAAAATATAATTTATTAGAAAATTAAGAAATAGACTGATTTACAAGAAGTTATCCTAAGGCATCTAGTCAGCTAACTTCTAAAGCCTTCAGGTCTTCTTGTGATCAGTTTTTCTTTTTCTTGACTCTCCTGGAACTGTCTGGCATGTCCTCACTGCTGGAGGAGTTTTAGATTCTTCAGTTCCAGAAATTTCTTCTAGATGCAGAATTAACTTAGAGAGCAGTTTTACCTGATTTTTCATGCTTCGAATTAGTTTCTTAAACTACTTTGACGTCTTGCCCAGCTGCTGCTCTGAAGCCTGATATTTTGCAGCTAGTTTTTCAACCGTCTCAGAGTAAGTCGGTGATGGTATTTTCCATCCAA
This sequence comes from Perilla frutescens, assembly GCA_026008535.1. Lineage (NCBI taxonomy): Eukaryota > Viridiplantae > Streptophyta > Magnoliopsida > Lamiales > Lamiaceae > Perilla > Perilla frutescens. Next base: position 42,220,695 of record BRKX01000004.1, read on the forward strand.
TAGGACTCTTCCTGGAGTCCTCTCTTGTATCATCTCCTTCTCTAGATGACTTATATCTTTGGACAGCAAGGAGGACATCATCTGAGTCAGTGTTAGGTCAGATTACTGGAGCGGATGGAATTAACTTCTGCCTCAGTTGATGTGTGGCTCTCTGATTATCACAGGAGGCAGTACTTTTTGTTCCACCTTTGGAATGAAATCGTCAGGATCAATTGGCTGATAGTTTGGCTCTCTGGCCATTAGATTGGGAAGTAGCTTTTCAAGAATAAAGCTGACTCTGTTAATGTAGTACATCTTCTTAGGAAAACACATTCTACATGTGGTGTCGTTTTCCATGATCTCTACAAATCTTTTGAGTTCTCTGAAGAGATATAGGGACCAGTCTATTCTCTTCCTATCCCAGATAGCTGCACAGATCTTGTATTTGATCTCTGACATCTCATTGTGATTTTCACACAAACCTACCATTGTCTGTATGACCACTGCAGATAACACTTGAAATTCCTTCTGAAATTTAAGTGTTGAGTGGTTGAGATGGAACCTTTCTTCAATGGGATTTGTTGCCCAATGATTGAAGCAGGCTTCAGCGTTTGCTTCTGTGTCTTCAATATTGACTCCTTCTTCAGGTAGATCAAAGATGTTCTTTAGTACTGAAGGAGTAATTTGAACTTTCACACCTCGTACTTCTGTTGTGATGAGTAAAGAATCCTTATCACCGAGGGAATTGAGAAAGAATTCTGCCACGGCTTCTGGATATACCTTTGTGGGAGTAATTTCGATATATGTTCTTAGTCCTGCAGATTCGATTAGTACCAGAATAAACTCACCCACTCGTGAGTAATTGGTGAAAAGTCTACAATTGTCTCGATCCAAGATCTTGTCATGATATAGATCATTGCAGAAGACAGATGAATCTTCACCGGTAAAATTGAGGTTGAACTTTCTTCGGTGAACATTTGTAGAGAGTTGAGCCATTGAGGAAGGAATTTTGAGAAGGTTTGAAAGGCTTAGGAGAAAAGAAATTTTGGAAGAATTTTGAGAGACTGAGTGCTTGAGTTCCTTGGTCAGCTGTGTGGGTGACTTTGAGAAACAGCTAACCTATTTATAGACTCAAGCAAACGGTGTATCCAACGGTAAAAGAATTTGAGGTAAAATCAAAATCGAACGGTTCCGATAAATTTGTCAATTTTAATTTTAAAATATATCCGTTGAGATTAATGATGAGAGAGAGTGGGTTCAACAGTAATATTAAGATGACACGTCATTTTACCATTCAGTAATAAATTCAGCTTTGAACTTATCTGGTTATGGCTCTCCCTCAGTCTCCTCGTGGCATTGAGCTGCTGACATCATCAGTTGGCCTTATTGACTGATGATCTTTTTGGCTTGGAGTGATCAGTTCCAGCTGGAGTCTCCTTAGCTTTGACTCCTTTGTCAGCTTAAGTTGTCCTCTTCAGCTTTGCTCCGTCTAGGCTTGTCAGCTGTTTCCTTCAGTTGAAGCTTAGCCTTCTTCAGTCAGTTTTGGATTCAACTGCTCTCATCAGTTGAACGTGACTGGTTGAGAACTGATGCCTTCTACAATCAGTTTACTCATCTTCATTCATCAGCTTCCATATAGCCTTTTCCATTTCTTTAGAACTGATATGGGCTCATCAGTTTAAGCTCCAAAGCTTAGTTAACTGATGCCATCTTGGGTCAGTTCTCATCTTCAGTTGGAGTACTCCTCTTCATTCCTTCTTTTGGCTGATCATCGTCCTTCTTTGAAGCTAGTTCGAGCAATCCAAGTTGGATGTACAACTCCAAAAATCTAGCTTCTGGCAATAGCTTGGTGAAGATATCAGTTATCTGCTTCTCTGTGTTAACATATTTAATGGATATGTCCTTCTTCTCGATGTGATCTCTAATGAAGTGGTGTCTGATATCAATGTGCTTCGTCCTTGAATGTAATACTAGATTTTGAGATATTGCAATAGCACTATTGTTATCACATTAGATTGGCACTTCTTCAGTCTCCACCTTGTAATCTTTTAGCTGTTGCTTCATCCATAGGATTTGAGCACAGCAACTTCCAGTAGCCGCATATTCTGCTTCAGTTGTTGACGTGGCAACTGAGTGCTACTCCTTGCTAAACCAGGATATTAGTTTGTTTCCAAGAAACTGACATGTTCCATTGGTACTTTTTCTGTCAATCTTGCATCCACCGAAGTCTGAGTCTGAGTAGCCGATAAGACTCAAGCTATCATCTTTGGGATACCATAATCCTAGATTTATGGTTCTTTTAAGGAATTTCATGATCCTCTTTGCTGCTTCGAGATGACTTTTCTTCGGGTTGGCTTGGAACCTTGCACACAGTCCGACTGAATAGGAGATGTATGGTCGGCTAGTGGTAAGATAGAGAAGGGATCCAATGATTCCTCTGTAGTGTATCTGGCTGACTGATTCTCCTTCTTCATCAAGAGTCAGTTGCACTGATGTATTTATTGGGATTTTGAGAATCTTTCCCTTATCAGTTCCAAACTTTTTGACAAGCTCTGTGGTGTATTTAGCTTGATTGATGAAGATTCCGTCTTCCAACTGCTTCACTTGGAGTCCTAAGAAGAATGGCATTTCTCCCATCATGCTCATCTCGAATTCACTTTGCATCAGTTGAGCGAATCGAGTGCAGAGATCTTTGCTCTTGGATCCAAAAATTATGTCATCTACATAAATTTGGACCATTAAGATCTCAGTTGATCATTCTATTCTGAATAGAGTACGATCGATGACTCCTTTCTGAAACCCATTCTTCAACAAGAATGTTGTAAGGGTTTCATACCAAGCTCTTGGCGCCTACTTCAAGCTATATAGAGCTTTCTTGAGCTTGTAGACTTGATCTCCAATTTCAAATCCTGGAGGTTGCTCAACATACACATCACCCTTGAGCATCCCTTGCAAGAAAGTACTTTTCACGTCCATCTAATAGACCGTGAAATTGTTGTGAGCTGCATAGGTGAGGAACAATCTGATGGCCTCCAATCTTGCAATTGGTGCGAATGTCTCATCAAAGTCGATTCCTTCACTTTGAGATTATCCCTTAGCTACCAGTCAGGCCTTGTTTCTTGTGATCACACCTTGTTTATCCAGCTTATTGCGAAAGACCCACTTAGTCCTAATGACTTTTTGGGTTTTCGGTCTGTTAACAAGAAACTAAACATTATTTCTTGTGAACTGGTTCAGCTCTTCTTGCATTGCAACAATCCAGTCTGAATCTTCTAATGCTTGTTTGATGTTGGCTGGTTCTATCTGTGATATGAAGCATGTGAAGAGAGCATGCTCAGTTGAACCTCTGGTCTAGACTCTGTTTCTTGGATTGTCAATAATTTTATCGACTGGATGGCTTCGGAGCCATTTGAGTATGGTGGCTTCTGCTACATCCTCAGCTGGTTTATCAGTTGCTCTTTCAACTGATCCTTTGGCTGCTCCTTCAGCTGATCCTTTGGCTCCGGCTTGTTCATCATCTTCACTGATTCTTCCCCCTGTTTTAGCTATGGGGTTTGAGGTTTTACCGCAATTGGTGTCCTCATTGACCAAGTTATCTTCAACTGGTCTAGAATCAGTTTCAATGCCATCTTCCACTGAGTCTTTGAACTGCTTTGGGACAATGTGATCAACATAATCCAGCAGTTTTTCACTAGGCAAGGCTTGTATTGATGTACAGTTTTTCTCCTTATTCATGTACTCATCAGTAAGCTCATCAAATACCACATGACATGTTACTTCCACAATTAGTGTTCTCTTGTTGAACACTCTGTAAGCTTGTGAATGAGGGGCATTATAGCTAAGAAAGATCCCCTCATCAGCTTTGGCACTGAAGGCTTTCAGCTGGGATTTGCCATTGTTGTGGATGTAACATTTGCAGCCAAATACCTTAAAGTAAGGGATAGAAGGCTTATGACCCTTGAATAACTTATAGGGTGTTTTGTCATGTGTGATGACTATGGCACTTCTGTTATGTGTATGGCAGGTTATGTTAACTGCATCTTCCCAATAGTATTCAACTATGCTGGCATCTGCTATCATTGCTCTAGTTGCTTCCTTTAGTGTGCGATTTCTCCTTTCAGCTACGCCGTTTTGTTTAGGAGTTTTTGCAATTGAGTGTTCGTGAGTGATTCCCAGTTCACTCAGAAAATTGATCGTCTGCTGATTGACAAACTTAGTTCCATTGTCGGATCTTATCCTTTGGACTGATTTTCCCTTGTTGGTCTGCAGTCTTCTTATCAGCGTTGATAGCTTATCAAAAGTCTCATCCTTACTTCTCAGGAACTCCACCCAGGTATATCTTGAGTAGTCATCTACTACTACAAGAGTAAACTTCTTGTCTCTGGGGATTGGTGGCTTCACTGGTCTAAACAGGTCCATATGTAACAACTGAAGAATGTTAGTTGTTCCTTGAGGATGGCTTTTGCTCTTGAATGACGACCTTACTTGCTTCCCTTTTTGGCATGGTCCGCAGACACCAGTCTTCTTGTAGATTTCTTTGGGAAGCCCATCAACCAGCTCTTTCTTGGCCAGTTAGTTGATGCTTTTATAGTTGAGATGGTTCAGTCGTCGATACCACAGCCAGCTTGCTTCAGTTGATCCTTTGGAGAGAAACCAAGCTTCTGAATAGCCAGTTGACCAGTCAACAACGTACATGTTGCCTTTTCTTACTCTAGTCAGGAGTATGGCTCCAGTTGACTTGTCTCTGATGTCATATGAGTTGTTGCTGAAGTCGACTGAGTACCCATTATCACAGAGCTGACTTATGCTTAGTAGCTTGTGCTTCAGTCCTTCAACATGTGACACGCCATTCATGACAACTTTTTCCTTGACCACGAACCCTTCTCTAATGGTTCGGCTCTTTGAGTTGTCTCCAAAGGTGACTAGTGGTCCCTTAACCTTCTTGTAACCGTTAAGATCTTTCTTGTCTCCAGTCATCTGTTTTGAGCACCCGCTATCCAGATACCAAGTATCTTTGACATTTTTCTTGGATAGGATGCTCTTTTCTTGCAAAATAAAGATCAGGTTTTAGGTACCCGCATGATATTGGGTCCTGGGAGGTTAATCAAATATTTGGGAATCCATATTCGCCACACTTTTGGCTTTTGTTGATTGAGAGAGCCTTCAGAATTAGATCTCCTGATCAATCTTGGACTCCTTGTAACTCTTCAACTGAGAGTTGGGTCCATTGATCTGTATCTCCGATGAGTGTCAGGATAAAAGACTTCAACTAATATCCTCTCATCTTTTGAATTTGTTGCTCTTTGTCTTGGCCAGTTTTTCATAGACCTTTAACTCTGAGCCTTTTGGCCTTTGTGAGATAGCTCTTTTCCAAACCAGTTATGATTAGGATTGACTATTAATTGATCTTTTGAGTTCAAATACTTATCATACTGGATTGCAAAGTCACTTGGAGTAAATTATTCCAGAGAGATTGATTTATGTTATCTCACATAGTACAATCTCGTGTGCACATTTCTCTTGGGATTCGAGAAATTCCCAGGTTGATGCACAGCTGGCCTTTGAGGATAGGCTTGTCTGGAAGAGGTTGTAGCTCTTTGTTGAGCTGCTGATGGCATGTTTTGAACTGATGGTCTTCTCTGATGGAATTACCTTAAGTGATCTTCAGATCTCGATTACTTTGAAGACCTGGAGTGAGACGAAGGCTTTTATTGAAAGTTTGGACTTGGACGAGCTTTTGATCGAGCAGTAGATCTGTGCTAATTTACTGATCTGTGTTGAACTGGTGGCTTTGACTGAGCCCCAAGCCTTTGAAAGACTGACTGTCTTTGAGTTGCCCTACTCGACTGATCAGTCTGATTTTTAGGCTGAGCTTGAGGAGTTTCCAAGATGACTTTGTCTTTGGATTCCTCAACTGGGGGGGAATGAGTTGGTCCTGTGAATCCTCTCAAGATTCCAGATTCACAGTTCTGAGCTACTGCCTTGCTCTTTTCGGCGGTAGTATATCTGCTATATCCCAGCCCTGGACTCCCAGCTTCGATTCTTTGATAACTCATAATTTCATCTAGAGTCTGGGATCCCTTCTTGAATTTGAGGGTCAGTTCATCTTTTTCAAGGATTTCTAGCTTGACCTGCTCATTCTCAGCTTCCAGTTCAGTATTTCTTAGCTTTAGCTGATCCATTTCAGTTGACTGAGCTTCAAGACTTTTTAGTTTCTCGTTTTCAATACTTAGCTCATCAATTTGCTTCTTAGCTCGTCATTCTCACTTTTCAATTCAGTATGCATGCTTGATACATAAGCTAGCTGATCTTCTAGGATTTGTAACTGTTCGTCCAGTTCATTCCTAGAGATTGAAGCTTCATGTATATGATGGAAAGAGGTTATTGAATCAAACATACTAACCTCTTCATCTTTGTCGGCTATGAGACAAAGTAGAGCTTCATCGTCTGAGTTATATCCGTCTGAGTCGATTCCAGATAAGTAGTCTGAGTCATCGAGGATGGCATTCTCAGAGTTAGCAATCATAGCTTTCTTTTTGAAGAAGCTCCTTCTCACATTGGCCTTCTTATCTTCAGAAAGCTCGGGATACTCAAAGCTATAGTGTCATTGCTTGTGGTAGTGAAAACATTCCTCTATGTTTCTATTGGCCACCCTGAATTGTTCAGCTAATCGTTCAGCTGGCTGCTGGCTTCTTTCTCCTTTGGCAGCATCGTCAGCTTAGAGTTGAGCTGATTGTTGATCTCTGACCTTTCTTAGCTTTTCCAGCAATCTTGTCATTGACTAGATTTGAACGTTTATATCCTCAGTCAGGATCTCTTTTTTATCGGTTGACTCTCTTCTTCAATCAGTCACCGATCCCCCTGGTTTCTCTCTGGCAGGTGAGCCTCATGGTCGGAAATTGTTTCTTCCACAGGCCTCTCTGAACCGATTTCTTTCAGCATAGAAAGAAGCATCGTGAGAGGAGGAAGTGGATGCTTCTCTCTTTCGGCTTAGGTTGTATTCATGAGCCTTGAGAGATCCAAACAACTCTTTAGGAGTAATGCTACTTAAGTCTCTTGACTCTTTAATAGCAATTACTTTCATATCTCATTCATCTGTGAGATTGTCAAGAACTTTTGAGTTCATCTCACTATTGGGATAGTTTCTTCCCAGGTTGTTCATCTCGCTTAGTATGCCAAGAAATCTTGTTTCTATGCTTGAGATGTTTTCTTCTGGCTGCATCTTGAAAGACTCATATTTATCGACTGCAAGCTGGAGCTTGTTTTCTTTGATAGCTTCAGAATCTTTGCATAGATCTACAAGCAAGTCCCAAATCTCCTTCGTTGTTCTGCAGTTCTTTGTGTCTTTCATATGATCCTCATCTAGAGTTTGGAAACGTGCTGCTTGAGCAACAAACTCCAGATTCTTCAACTTCTTCTCTTCACCCGTGAGAAGATGTGTTGGTTTCAAGATCCTGGCCGGTTGGTTGACATCCATGATGTGGGCTTCATTGTCCATCATAATAATGATTGGACCATCTTCAATCACTTTCCACATATTTTCATGGATGGAGCATAGATGAGCTTTCATCCTCCTGCTCCAGTTGTCATAATACTCAACTGAAAAAAGAGGTAGCTTATGGTTTCCTATAGCTTGAAACGTTAGCACAGATAGACAGATTTGATTCAAATGATCTGCAGAAATGGCTGATCCTTAGTATCAACCGCTCTGATACCACCTGTTGGTCCCAGAGCGAGTCTCTGTCAGTTTAGAGGGAGGGTGAATAAACTGACTTCAAAAACTTAAAATAGTTGCAGAATGTTTATGGCCCTTACTCTCTTAGACTATTTTATCTGCACTGTTCAGTTGAGAGAATGAGCTTGACCTGGAGCTGGGCTGATGAGCTGATCAGTTAGGACTGATAGCTTGAGAGTTCAGCTTAGCTTGTCAGTGCAGCTTGTGTGCTAAAGTGCGCAGTTAAAGAACATGCAAAGCTTAAAGCGATAAATACAACACACACAAAACTTATAGAGGTTCGAAGCTTTCTGTTTCTACGTCCTCTCTTCCTTCAACAGAAGGGTAATCTACTATGCAAGAGTAAAGTTTCTTTATTACAATTACACAGTGAAGAAATTCTGTTAGACCTAAAAAGGGCACCCTTCAAACCGAGCGCAGTCTCTTTTCCAACTATTGCTGTCCTGGAAGAACGGACTCATCGGTACACGCTCCTCCTCAGTCAGTTTCTGGATCGATAGCTCACACTTTCTGGTCTCAACTGCTCACTGAGACTTTAGGTGTTATTGCCCTTCTTTTCATGATTTTAGATCTCGCTCGATCTTCAAGAGTACAGTCTTGAAACTGGTATCAACTGAATTGCTCATTTGCGCGTCTACATCTGAGCTGATTAGTTGGTCTTTGAAGTACTGAATTGAGAAGCTTTGCTCTGGCTGGAATTCTTCATCAGCTAGCTGCTTGCTTGAGACTTGAAGCACGCATTCTCAGTTGGGACTTTTCGCATTTAAGAGGTTTAAGCTTTGAGCTGTATGGAGGGGAAAGAAGAGCTCAATATCTGCATAATAGCAAGAGTTAGTTTGGCGAAAGTCTTAATCAAAATTGTATTCACTCTCTTTTTATAGATGAGTGATATTTTAAACGTAGTGATTGGTGGATCTGATTAATCCACCGGCGGCAGTTTAATGCCTGTAGCCATTTGAAGTAGGGGTGGGTCGGTACGGCATACCAAAAATTTCACGCCGTACCATATATTGTACCGAAATTTTGATATCGAAAAAATCTCATACCGTTCTCGTATCGAAACTTTCGGTATACTGAAGTTTCGGTATATGCCGTAATAGATATTGATATCGTACCGATATTTTCAGTATATCGTACCGTACCAATATTATACGATATACCGAACATACCGAACTTTCACGGTATATCGAAAATACTAAAATTTTAAGGTATACCAAAAATTCTGAAATTCACATACCGTACCGATCTGAATTTTACAAATAACAACAAAAAAAATCATGTCTCCATAATCAAAATACCAACATCAAACAAGTCTAATAATCCATGTCTTAACAACAAAATTTCAAATATAATACTACTAAATGAAATAACATAGCAACTTGATGTTGATTAGCAACCTGAAAATTTCAACATCACAAGAAACCTGCAAAATTACAAATTAATTAAATTACATTTTTCAAAATATTAAAGTTGAAATAAATTTACATACACATTGATAATCTTACTTTTCAAAAGACACCAAAGACTAAATGGAGCAGGGAGAAATAGTTTGAGAACGTTCTTGATTCACAGCTGCATCTGCAATAGAAACATAAGAAATTAATAAAATTATTAGTATACTTCATTTTATATTATAAAAACATCAAATATTTAAATTTAAATTTAATTAGAAAAAGAAACTTTTACTCTTTTCAATTTCTTCAATCTCCTTGTACAAATCAAGATCGTCGTCTGTGGGATCTTTATAAAAGCTAAAGTCATCTGCTTTCAACCAATCATTAGTGCACACTAATGTCTCCACCATCTTCGGACTTAAACTACTTCTAAAAGGATCCACCACTCTTTTACCCAAACTAAAAGCGGACTCACTAGCAACTGTTAAGCTTGGAATTGCAAATATATCCTTAGCAACAAGAGAAAGAACTGGATATCTAATTTCATTTCCTTTCCACCACTCTAAAAGATTGAAAGCTAAATGTGATCGCTTTTCAATCTCATCGGATAAATACTTATCCACTTCACTGAATACCTCTTGAAATTGTTCTTTTTAGATATTTATTAGTTTGTTTGGTTAAAATGAAGAATTTGAAGTTAGTTAATATCCATGAGTATTTTAATGTTTTATTAGGTGCCGAGATTCTGAAAAATGGATATAAATGGTATAAATATGAAGTATTTATACCCAGAATGGATCTTAAATGCAAATCTGCTTCATTTGGAAGTCCAAAATTAATCATTTATTGATCATGATGTTTCTCATCTAATCTGACCTACTCTTGCTCTTATTCAATATCAAAATGCATTACAAGTAATCTTGCAAACCTTTTCCCCATTAATGAGCTCGGACTAACCATATTTGCAAAAATAAATAGACTAGTCAGCATCGGTAGTAAATTCAAGATTTCCTAGAAACACAAATAGAGCATAATCACTACACATAGGACCAAGAAAGTACGCCTGATAATAAATAAAACTTACATTGTTAAATAATCTATGTTTTCGAAGGTATTGCACAATGCCCGTCGATTTTGTTTGAGATTTCAATTTTGGGCGATTTTGATTTGGGGGGAGTTGCAGGTTGCGGTTTGAAGCCTCCGATCGGAACTGCTGCTGCAATGCCCGTCGAACGTGGTGCGGTCAAGGTCTTGAGGAGCGGAGCAACGGCTGGAGCCTGGAAGAAAAGGGTTTTGCGGTCGTCGGTCGAGGTCTTGTTAAGGACGATTTTGATTTGGAAGAAAAGGTTTTTGCGGTTTTGGTTTTGATTTAAGTTTATATATTTTATTATAATAAAATATTATTTTGAAATTTGATAAATGATAACTAATAACTATAAATCCAAATATCGTATTTCTTCTTTTCTTTTTATTAATTTTTCTTTTATTTCCTTTATTAATTACTTTACTCATAATATATAATATTTGCTAAATCCAAATATTTAATTAGATTATATATATTTACTAAGCTTTTATGTTACACCTCCTAAATATTATATTTTTTAGGAATTTAATGAATCCTAACATTTTTTTCTCTTCTTATGTAGTATTTTTCTTTCAATTCTTATATAACATACTTTACTAACTCATTTTTAATTCATAACTCGTGTATTTTTTATTATTTATATTTTCTAACCTTTTGCGTTAAACTTACTAAATATTATATTTTTTTAGAATTTAATGAACTCTAAAAGCTTTTTTTATCTTCTTATTTAGTAATTTTCTTTTATTTATCTTATAACTTACTTTACTCATAAGTCGTAATTGTAATAATGTTAGTTTATTATCTTTTATTAGTCATGTTCAACTCCAATATCTAACTTCAAAGTGTTATTATCATAGTTTACATATATTCTAGTTTCTTATTATTATTTTATTATTTTTTTTAACTTTTAGTGCTTAATATTGGAGAATAATATAAGGTTGCTATTTATTATGTATACTTTGAAATTATTCATTTTCAATCATAACTCGTGTATTTTTTATTATTTATATCTTCTAACATTTTGTGTTAAACTTACTAAATATTATTTTTTTTTTTTAGAATTTAATGAACTCTAAAAGCTTTTTTTATCTTCTTATTTAGTAATTTTCTTTTATTTATCGTATAACTTACTTTACTCATAAGTCGTAATTGTAATAATGTTAGTTTATTATCTTTTATTAGTCATATTCAACTCCAATATCTAACATCAAAGTGTTAGTATCATAGTTTACATATATTCTAGTTTCTTATTATTATTTTATTATTTTGTTTAACTTTTAGTGCTTAATATTGGAGAATAATATAAGGTTGCTATTTATTATGTATACTTTGAAATTGTTCATTTTCAATCATAACTCGTGTATTTTTTTTTTATTATTTATATTTTCTAACTTTTTGTGTTAAACTTATTAAATATTATATTTTTTTTAGAATTTAATGAACTCTAAAAGCTTTTTTTATATTCTTATTTAGTAATTTTTTTTATTTATCTTATAACTTACTTTACTCATAAGTCGTAATTGTAATAATGTGAGTTTATTATCTTTTATTAGTCATGTTCAACTCCAATATCTAACATCAAAGTGTTACTATCATAGTTTACATATATTCTAATTTCTTATTATTATTTTATTATTTTTTTAACTTTTAGTGCTTAATATTGGAGAATAATATAAGGTTGCTATTTATTATGTATACTTTGAAATTATTCATTTTCAATCATAACTCGTGTATTTTTTATTATTTATATCTTCTAACATTTTGTGTTAAACTTACTAAATATTTTTTTTTTTTTTAGAATTTAATGAACTCTAAAAGCTTTTTTTATCTTCTTATTTAGTAATTTTCTTTTATTTATCGTATAACTTACTTTACTCATAAGTCGTAATTGTAATAATGTTAGTTTATTATCTTTTATTAGTCATATTCAACTCCAATATCTAACATCAAAGTGTTAGTATCATAGTTTACATATATTCTAGTTTCTTATTATTATTTTATTATTTTGTTTAACTTTTAGTGCTTAATATTGGAGAATAATATAAGGTTGCTATTTATTATGTATACTTTGAAATTGTTCATTTTCAATCATAACTCGTGTATTTTTTTTATTATTTATATTTTCTAACTTTTTGTGTTAAACTTATTAAATATTATATTTTTTTTAGAATTTAATGAACTCTAAAAGCTTTTTTTATATTCTTATTTAGTAATTTTTTTTATTTATCTTATAACTTACTTTACTTATAAGTCGTAATTGTAATAATGTGAGTTTATTATCTTTTATTAGTCATGTTCAACTCCAATATCTAACATCAAAGTGTTACTATCATAGTTTACATATATTCTAATTTCTTATTATTATTTTATTATTTTTTTAACTTTTAGTGCTTAATATTGTAGAATAATATAAGGTTGCTATTTATTATGTATACTTTGAAATTGTTCATTTTTAATCATAACTCATGTATTTTTTATTATTTATATTTTCTAACTTTTTATGTTAAACTTACTAAATATTATATTTTTTCTTTTAGAATTTAATGAACTCTAAAAGCTTTTTTTATCTTCTTATTTAGTAATTTTCTTTTATTTATCTTATAACTTACTTTACTCATAAATCATAATTGTAATTGTAATAATGTTAGTTTATTATATTTTATTAGTCATGTTCAACTTCAATTTCTAACATCAAAGTGTTATTATCATACTTTTAGTAGTGCTTAATATTGGAGAAAAATATAAGGTTGCTATTTATTATGTATACTTTTAAATTGTTCATTTCAATATTCATAACTCATATTTTTTTATTATTTATATTTTCTAAACTTCTACTTACTTAATATTATATTTTTTGTTAGAATATAATGAAATCTAAAATATTATTTATCTACTTATTTAGAAATTTTCTTTTATTTCTCTTATAACTTTTTTTTTTAACTTTTAGTGTTTAACATTTGAGAAGAGGATTGAGTGTTTAATAATAAAAGGAATAAGAGTATTTTTTTAGTTATTACATGTAACTTTCAAATTTTAATTGTTCACTTTATTATGTAATAGTTTAAATTATACATGATTTATATGATATATTAATAAAATTCTAAATATATGCAATGTTATAGATCATCATATATAATTTATATATAATCATTTGATTAATTTTTTTTCTTTTATTGATATATAGTTGTCACTTATTATATTTGTAGTCATGTGTACTCAAATGAAATTAGTGTGCTACAATAACCATAAGTTGTGAAAAAATAATAATAATAAAAAAATTAAAAATTATCGGTATGGTACGGTATATCGGTATACCGTACCATATTGATATACCGAAATACTGATATATACCGAAATATCGATATATACCGATGTACTGACATACCGATATATACCGAACTTTCGGTATATACCGAAATATTCAGTATACCGAATACCGGTACATATCGAAAATATCGGTATATACCGAATACCGCGGTATACTGAAATTTTTTAAATTTCATATCGATACCATACCGAAAATTATCGATACGGTATCATACCGTACCGAAAACTGCGGTATACCGAAAATTCAACATTTTCGATATTTTTCGGTACGATAAGTGCAGTATTTTGATATTTCGGTATTTTTCCCCACCCCTAGTTTGAAGCTTTAAATGAATTAGCCGTTTGTCTTTAATGACTTCTGCTCAAAGATCAACAGGATCTTTCCAAGATTTCCTGTTAAGATCTTCATTGACTACTTGTTAGAGAATGAGCAGATATTTTGGCTATCAGTTCTGGACATTTAGCTGATGGACTTTTAGCTATCTCGGCTTTCAGCACTGAGATTGTCCAGTTAGCAGTTCCTCAGCTGCTTTAAGCTTCAGTCTTGGATCAGTCCAGTGAAGCTGCCTTGGCAACTTAGCTTTAAAAGCTTTCAGTTTTTGGACTGCCAGTCGGCTGATCATTTTGAGTTTTTCTCTCATTGAATTGATCATTGGTCAGTTCAGTAATGGCTTAAAGCTCTTTGAGCTTTTTCTCCCAGTCAAACTGATCTTTGATCAGTTTTCGGTTTCACTACCTGATTCTTGATCAGTTTAGCTTTAGTTTTTCAAGCTGGCTCTGCTCTAATCAATCTATCTTGGCTTTCAGCTTAGACTAATGGTTACTCATCTATGGATGCATACCAGTTTCTAAAGTTCTCTTCCTCCTTTAGCTTTTTAAGCTTTGAAGAGTTGACTCTGACTGGTCTGATCAAGGCAACCTTTAAGCTGGTTGATCATGCTTCAGTACAACTGACTCTCATTTCAGTTTGACTTTGTCTGAAGTCTTATTTGATCATTGCCCCTAATTTCCAGCTTTAAATAACCTGCAGTTTTTCATAGGATCATCAAATGTGTTTTGACATTTCATCAAAACCATAAGTTGGATCATTCCAACAATTTTCCCAACAAGTATTTCATCGACCTTAGTGAGCTCAGAGGAGCTCGACTTGTGTTGGACGAGAGGTAATTTGTGCTTCATATTGATCGCCCTTATGTCATGGATTTTATGAATGCCCAGATTGCGGCACTCTGACGTGATGAAGTCGGTCCCTCTTCTGCCCAGCCTGAAGAAGAGAAAGAGGAGGATGAACAAGAGGGAGATCAAGAGCAAGAAAACTCTGACAACTTCCAGTTGCCGCCTTACCCCATTATGATGCCTACTTATGGGTATCAGATGATGCGTGATGATTTGAGATCTTTCAGGGACCATTATGACACCCACTATACAAAATCCGCTTTTTAGCGACTGATTTTTCCTTCGCTAAACATAAAAAATCCGTCGTTAAATCATTTTAATGACGGATTGGGTCCGTCATTAATCATCTCGTCGTTGATTATTTTAACGATAGAATTAACGACGGATTAACATTAGCGACGGAATTAGTGACGGATTTTTTCCGTCGCTAAGTCATCGCCAAATTCTATCGTTGGAAATTTAAAAAAATAAAAAAAAATTAAATTTAGCGACGGATCAGCGATGGAATTTTTCCGACATTAAAAAAAACTGATCAGAGCTGAGATAAGCTCAGGTAACGGCTCTAGCCAAGTCGCGCGCAAGCGACGAATAATCTTTGAAATACTTGCGCCCCAAGTGCAATCGATTCGAACCTAGGACCTCCCAGTTAGGACTTGCACTCCTAACCATGTGAGCTAATGAACATTTATGTTCAAATATAGAAATAATATATATATATATATATATATATATACACACACGAAAACCATTTCGATTAAATTTTTATTTCTAAATTAAATAATTATATGGTATTCATTTATTTAAATATCTATTAAATGTTTATTTTTATTATATGTTTATTATAAAATATAAATATATTTTGATTAAATTTTTATTTTTATTATATGTTTTTATAAAATATAATTATATTATAATATTATATTTAATATTAGATTATTTTAAATAAATTTTTTCAAATATTATATATTTATAATTAATAATATTTATAAAAATAAAATTAATGTGTTAGAAAATATTAAAATAAAAAATATTAAAAAATAATAAAAAATAAAAAAAATTATAAATAAATCATAAAAAGTAAAATTAATAAAAATATTAAAAAAAATCATATTCGTAATTAATTAGTAATTCAAAAATAACAAAAATATAAATATTAAAAATAGTATGAAATATTAAAAAAATATTCTAAAATATAAAAATAATATTAAAAATATTAATTTCAAATTTTTAATCAATTACCAATTGAAAATTTTGAAATTAAAATATTAAAATATAAAAATAATATAAAATATTAAAAAAATCAAATAAAGCCGAAAAATAAAACAAATAATAAAATAAAAATTTTTAAAAATAATTTTGAATTTTTAATTAAGTATTTATTGGAAAATAAAAAAATAAAAAAAAAATAAAAATTAATTTTAGCTACGGAATTATTCCTTAGCTAATCCCTCGCTAAGATTAAAAAAATAAAAATAAATAAAAAAATAAAAAATATTATTTAACGACGAATTTTCCGTTGTTAACTTAGAGACAGAAAAATCCATCGTTAGTCCGTCGTTAAAATAAAAAAATAAATTTAAAAATTAAAATACAACTTGTAACGACGGATTTTTTCGTCGTTAACTTAGAGACGGAAAAATCCATCGTTAGTCCGTCGTTAAAATAAAAAAATTAAATTTAAAAATTAAAATACAACTTGTAACGACGGATTTTTTCGTTGTTAACTTAGAGACAGAAAAATCCATCGTTAATCCGTCGTTAAACAAAAAAAAATTAATCCGTCGTTAATCTGTCATTATTTTACGACAGAAAATGTTCCGTCGTTAAATTACGTTTTTCTTGTAGTGACCACCGTAGGTGATTTCCGCCAGCATCTAGATACGACCATAGGCAAGTTTTGCTAGGAGTTGGGGGATTTTAGGTATGAGGTCTACCACCGCTTTGATCAGGAAGAGCAGCGGATGTCCGACCTTGAGACCAGCTGGCAGGCATGGACCTTCACCTACCCGTATCCGCAACTGCCTCCACCATCTTACCAGCTACCAGAGCAGTGAAGTTGTTTATTTGTTTTTATGTGTTTTCGTGTTTTGTGTGAGTCGTTAGTTATTTTCCTATTTATGTACTATTTTGTTCGTTTGTCGTTTCTTGTTGTTTGATGCTATGTAGGAACTTGTGCATGTTGCCGGTCTTCTACGATCTGTGATGTTCTCTCTCTCTTATCTCTATTGCATTTTCTTTTCATACATTGAGGACAATGCATGATTTAAATGTGGGGATGAACTTATGGTTTATGTGTTATTTTGGATTTTACGATGTGTCTTTTAGCTTTGTCTTTTGAATTATGTCTTGATCATGTTATGTTTTATGTGTTGGAACTCACACTTAGCATGCTTTGTCTTGTCTACTTGTCAAACGTGGTAATTTGAGATATGAATCGTCAAGGGATTGTTGTTGAGTTGATTGTGCTTCATGAGATTGTTCCCATTGTTTCGTTCGAGAATATGAATTATCTTGAGAATGATTATGTTTAGATGATTTGTGTTCTGGGGTCTCGTTCTCTAAGAATTAGGGCGCATGTTTAATTCTCTTAACAAATGTGTCAATCATGCTTGAAAAATCATTTTCTCCTCTAACTTCCTTTCATTTGATATAAAAAAAGGACAAGAAAAATGAATTAACTAAATAAAAATGAGGATAATAAGGATTTCTGCTGCTCTAGTCGACTAAGGCGACTATGGGCATGGAAAACCACACAAGGACACTGGGAATTTTATCCTTAAGGACTAAACCTTGTGAATTTTGATCCATGTCCTCCTAAATTAATTGTCTTAATAAACAGGGATTGTATTCTAGATTCTGCTCCTATCATGTGTGTCATTTTTTTTTAAATTCTCCATGATGAGTATGAGAAACCACGTTAGGAAGCTCGGCTTAGCTCGATGATTTTACCTAATGAATTATGTCCTTTGAGTGCATTCCTGATTTGATGCTGAATAATTAGTTAGGAAGTTAGTGGGATGAATGTTTAGAAGGGTAATTGCTGCATATTTCTTTGAGAACAACCTGCTCTCCTTATTCTCATTTGATGAGCTGCATACCTTGTTTAATAAATGTTTTTATTCTCTTTGATAATAAGTATTCTAGTTTGAAATCATGTGAAATAATTTATTGTGCATGATCTACTTGGGAGCAACTCCTTCTTACTTCATATCATGAAAAATTGTGTTTGCTTGATGACAAGCAAAAGGTTAAGTGTGGGGGGAGTTGTTTAGTGTTTATTTGTGCTGTTTTATTATAAGAATTTTGTGTCTTTAGTGTTGTGTTTCCATTATTTTTATGTTGATTTTATGTGGTTATCTTCACTTTTGCTCTTTGTGGTGAGTTATGCCAGATTTGCGCAAAGTCCACATTTTTGTCCTAAAAACGTGATTTTATAGTATAATAGGTGGAAATCCGGAAGCCCAGCTAAAACTGAACTGGAGACACATGCAAGCTGATACCCAACTGGAGCCCCAACTGATGAACCAAGCTGAAACTCCCAACTGATGGTAAACTCCAGTCCAACTGGAGAGCCAACTATAGACTCCAGCTGAACTGGAGAGTCCAACTGAAGACCTAACTGGAAGCCAAACTGAACTCGCTAACTGAAGGCCCGGACTGAAGGCTCAAATGAACCATCCAGTTGGAGCTCGAACTAAAGCTCTCAAACTGAGCAATGAACTGATCAGTTGAGCCCGTATAGTGCACGAACTGAAGATAAAATCGGAGCCGCAACTGGAGGAGCCAACCGTCGCGGGAGACCCCAGCCGCCGTTGGAGGTGCCTTCGGCTAAGGACACTCCACGAGCATGGAGTGCCCCACCGGTACTAGGCTCTCATGCCCAGTCGGTGCGGGGTGTCCTATTTTCAAATTGTTTTCGGGCATTTTTTGCAGACTACTTTTGAGTATTTGGTTCTTAAAATCTATCTAACTACTCCACCATCCAAGAATTGAATTCCACACGGAGAGATGGAGGCTTTTATCACTTGGAGAGTTGGAGAGTTAATATATACTCATTACCATTCTCACTGTCGACCATTCTATTCACTCTCCTCTTTCACCCTTCATCACCAGTTCGGAGAAGAGGGAGTGAGACTCTCCATTCTCCACCAGTTGGGAAGGAAGGAAGAGACGATCTGTTGAGGGACGTGACACCCTCAACCAATCAATTGGAGCTTGAAAGATAAGGCAAGTGAGGGGGAGCTTGAAGCCGAGAAGGAAGATGGAGAATAAGGGATCTAAGTTCAAGCCGGGACTGGTTAGCTAGGCTTGCTTGAAGATCTCTATTTTTTTGGTATTCCATTTCAGTTTCAGTTCATTTGTGGGGATGTGTCCCAAACATTATCGAGACAAACATTATTGTGTAAGTTTCTGTTTCATTATCTTTTGGTTTAATTATGAAATGAAGAACTTGTATGATTCTTGTTTGGTATCTTGTATGATGAAGGGCTAGTTCCATACATTAGGGGGTAGATAATCGATTTAGTTTCGACCCATGCTTGTGATTGTTGGTTTCCGTTGATTGAATTGAGCTTATTTATGTTAAGTGTCTGATCAATATTCAACATGGCTAGGTAATAGATGAGATCGTAAGAAGATTCTATTGTCCGACTAGGGTTCTATCAATATTAGGTGGACTGGGTTCATAAGCCTAATTGTTAATCTTGTTCGTATAATTTAGCCGGTGGGGGTTTAATGGATTGACGGTGATAGTAAATGAAGTTAAACCTCTTTATGGAGTCTATTGTACATTTAAGGTTAACAAAATCAACTTGAATCAAGTTAGGAGAGAAACCAATGAGGGAATCTACACCCTAATGTTCGTTTCACAATCGTTTTATTGTTGTTGCTATTGTCTTGTTATTTCTTGTTTTTCTTAATTTAGTAGTTTTTAGTTACAAACCTTCCAACCCCTTGATTTAGAATGTTTAGGTTCGCATTTAAATTCATGTATATATCCATGTGGGTAGCATAGAAAGATAATCGCCCTATTAAGTTTTTCTCAAGATACACGACTTGGGTTAGCTCACCTCCCTACAATCGACCTCGTCCTCTTACGGGTCCGATTCATAGTACTTACTTTATTAAAAATTTTGCAAATAGAATATTTGGTCAATTTTACGGCATGAAAATCGAATGTAATTGATTGTATTTTAAGATTTCTTGATTGAAGAAATTTTTCTACTCGATTGGAAAAATATAAATATTAAAATATAATGAATTACATAGGGTTTTTGGGTCGGAAAAATTGATCAAATGATAGAGTTGGTTTTTTGGAAAAAGTGAGTATTGTTTAGTTAGTTTTGAAAAAAAAAAGTTATTTTTTGAAAAACAGTAAAAAAAAATATAGATATCAAAGTGTAATTTACCCTAAAAAGTCACATGACAAATATTACTAAATATAGAAAGATATTTTAGGTAGAAAAAATATAACACTTGCTATTTCTAAGACATTGTGCATATATATATATATATATATATATATAATGGAAATATCATAGTTCAGTAACATAATTATAAAAATGGAAATTAAATACATCTATATAATATATAATATTAACACCGCATACACAAATAGAAAAAAAATATTTTGCCGCCCAAACAATATTTCCAGTTATGGAAATATAATATTATATATTATATTATTATTTATATTCTTTTTTTTACTCACACACCCGACATGTGGTATTGAGGAGATTCGAACTCATGACCTTCAGTCTCCAAGCAACCTCACTCCACCACTAGGTCATCCCCACCGAGACATATTATTATTTATATTCAATATTTAGTCACTTAGAAAATAGCAAATCAACAATAGTGTATTATTGTTTGCCGAAAATATATGTTTTATATAAGGAAATCTTCTCCTACTATATTGTATATTATATTTTATATAATGTGGACATACTATACAAACTACAACTTTGTTTTATGTTTCTATACATTATGTTTTTAATATTTAAGTGTTAATTGTATGTGTTAGTTTTGTATACTGGAAGACTTGTCTTTGTATACTTTTCTGATGATATGATGATATGAATTGAAAGTTATTGCAGTCACTGTTTGCATTTAGATTATGTTATATAATTGTTCTATGCAATGTTCCATATACTTACATTGTAGATGATATGGTGTGGGGAGTCACACGGTAAGATCATATCATTATAACCTTGTATTGTATTAAAGAGTTCACAGCTTAGATGGTCCTGAACACACCATCGGTACACCGTAGAATAATCTGATAAGTTAGTTTATCTTGACTAACTGATTATTCTAGAACACTTGTTAGTGTATTGAGGAGGATCACGATAGGATACTATTCTCTGTTTCTGACCCAGTTAGTGAGAGAATAAAGATCCATAGAGTTCCAGTTCTGAACTCATGTGATATTGGCAAACATATGTGTGCGCTGTTTGTTACTTTGATTTATCAATGAGTGAGATCTTTTCGTAGATCAATAAACTTGATATCTTTGGTAATAACAGTGTATGCATGATGTGTCGAGCAGTATGCATAAGCACCGTGTCCTGGTACGGCAGGTTGATGATGTTCTTTTGAGGAAACACAAGTTCATGTTAAAACCCTGCAGGTGGAATTTATTCGGTATATGAGTAAAGCTTGTGTGGTACTACTTAAGGTTTTAGATGTTAATTAATTATAGTTGTCAGAGGCTGACATAATTAATTAATAAACATTATATCTTAAACACGGGGAATGGCTGAACTAAAGGAGAAAGCATATTCGCAAATATGTATTAAATTGGTAGGTCAGTTTTACTTCTTTAGTGGAATAAAAGTAAAACTTAATTTATTTAATTATATCCTAAGTTTATTGGATATTGGATATTAAATAAATTAGTGGGCCAATTTAATATTCTTCTAGATCCCTATTGTAGCCCAATATGACTTTACTGGACTGAAGATAGAAAAAGAGATAGAGGTCCAAATCCAGTAGGGTTGGGACACTGGATTTCGACCACCCCCTTATAAATAAGAGGGTGGGGAGTTCAAAATTCAGTACTGTGAAATCAGCCCCTCTTGTGTTCTCTTTATCTCCACAGATTCCATACCTATCTAGTAGATTTCAGCCCACATTGAATCTGGATACAGTCCGGGAATACAACAGAAGATCTTGGAGTAGAATATCTGTGGTGGCCGATTTTTTAGAAGAAAAGGGACGCATGTTTCATCTTCATTCAACAACAAGATTAGATCTTTAATCTTGTCCTCAGACCGTCTGCCATTTGTAAGTAATTCAAATCTATGTTTTCCACTTTATTAGATTCGTTTTGCTTTACTTGTTAATTGTCCTAGACGTGTGATAAACATGCATGTGACATAAAAATATGATTTGCATGAATGTGGATTAATGAACATCCAAATAATCCTGCGGTGGTTTAATTGGAAAAAACCCCAACAATTGGTATCAGAGCGGGTTTTGGCACTGTTCTAGTTTTAATCCTAGCATAAGATTCGAATTACATGTTAAATGTGTTGATAAATTTATGATCTTTAAATTTTCAGATTTAAAGTTCATGTATTTCGATTTTTATGGTGTTCAAAACATGGATGAATTTTTTATGTAAATTCGAAAATTCTAGTTTTGAGGTCACTTGAATTTTCGGTCATTATAGATATAGATTTGGGATGATATTTGATGTTCTTCAAATTTCCAGATTTATTTCTAATAGTGTTCGAAATTTTCAAGATCAATTTTTTCGAAAATTGATGTTTTAAAATTCCCTAATTTTGTTTTAAAATTTTCGGCACTATGGAAATTAAATTTGTATGGTTTTTGATCAACATCAAAATTTTCAGATTTATTTTAGTGTGGTTCGAAAATTTTGAATGATTAGAATGAGATTATGTAACTTTTGATGTATATCAAAAGTTACCTAATTCTAATCCAAATATATTTGAAAATAGAATTTTAAATTGGGAAGAATTTGAAGTGGATCAAAATTTTCAGATTTGTTATTCTAGTTATTTTCGAAATCTATGGTATTTTATTTGGAATAGTTTTTTGATTAATGTCAAAATTTCTAAATATGTTTAAGTTATGTTATTTTCGATTTTGATGAATTAATTTGGAGTAGATTTTTATCAAAATCAAATTTCCAGATTTATTTATTGAAGTAGATCGAAAATTACATGTTTTGGATTAAGATTTGATATTGTTTGATGTATATCTCAATTTACCTAATTTTAATCTAGATAGATTTAAAAATAGAATTTTAGATTTGGAAGAATTTGAAGTGGATCAAATTTCCAAATTTATTATTTGGGATTTTCGAAAATCTATGTAATTAAAATTAGATAAGGTAATTTTGGATATAGATAAATAATTATCAAAATCCCATAGTGATAAGGATTTAAATTAGGATAAGGTTTGGAAGATTTTGAAGTGGATCAAATCTCCAAACCCTATCCTTGAAGATTTCAATCCTTATGTAATATATTTGGATTAGATTTTTTATTTATATCAAGATATCCAAATATTATTTAATTAAGGTGGTTCGAAAATATTAAATAAATTTGGTGGATAATTTAATTAATTTCCAGATTTATTTTGGGATTATTTACGAAAATAACAAGATTTAAATTGGTGGATAATTATTTTAATTTTCAATTTTTATCTTGTGGATAATAACGAATTAATTAATTGTAAAATTCAAATATTATTATTCATGCACAGATATCATATGTTATTTTATGTGTATTATATAAATATGATTGTTGGATTTGTAGACTGTGTTTGTTTGCAGGTTTACCAACTATCATGACTCATTTATTTATGTGATGTATGTTTATGTTGAATGGATGTTTGGTCGTATGTCGGTTTGGCTACGTGATTTTAATCCATGAGAAAACCCATAGATTAGGTCTAGGTTTTATTTTACATTGTTTTAATGTAATAGATATAGAGCTGTTAGACCAAGTTTTTGAGTTGTAATTTTTATTCTAGCAAATATTAGATTTTTCCTTTTGGAATAGATAGTCTATATTGAATAAAGATCGGAGATCAACTCAAAGAAGGAAAGTAGTTCAGCACCAAGAAGGAACGTTCACCGGTTCACGTCCTGAAACCCTAATTAGAGCTAGGATTTCGGCAAGGCGCGGTGAAGGGGGCACCGGCCATAGCCCTATTTCCGGAGCTGACTTTCCTGTTTTATCTCATCAATCAACATGAGATATAAGTCATGATAGTTGGAATAGTATTGTTGCTTATTATGTTGTTGTGAAGCATGCAATGATTGTTTATCATTTTATGTGATGGTGTTTGCATGTTCTTAATAATGGGATAAAATGAAACCTCAAGCATAAATAACTAAGTGGGAGAGATTTATACCAAAGTATGTAGAAATCTCATACGGTCTCCATTAAATCTAATTTAATTGAGAAGTGATGGGCATGCGCGTTGACATCGGTCTTCCTCCATATCGGATGTGTCATATCACATATTTCTCTAGAAATTAAATCTCCTAAATAGATAGCTGTAGAACACTATTAGAACTAACTGACTCCTCCATCTGGAGCAGTTAAATTCGAATAGTGATCTTGGTGTGAAGATAATGGTGTGCACACTTAGATGTAATTTATTGATAAACGTCCACACGATCTTGGCTTATCAGTTAGACGATTACATGACCGCGTTCATTATCCGGCTATTAATTTGCTTGTTGCAAGGAAACTCAACTGGAGGCAAGTAAAAGGTTTATTAACCTTTTTTAAAATGGATTTTATAAACGTCCACACTATCGTGGCTTATAAAAGACATTTTTAAAGTGTCAGTGGAAAAGTATATAATTTTTATGAGGCTTTTAATTATATACTGTTTATCCTAAACTTTGTGATTGTACTGCATGTTTTAAATTCATTTATTTTATATCATCAATGGCACTCTCCAATCTGTCCTCAATCCTCAAAGAAAACAAACTCGTCGATGAAAACTATAATGATTGGATTCATAACCTTAACCTCGTTCTAGTTGCTGAGGGACACAAGTTCGTACTTGAAGAGGTTTGTCCTCAGATGCCAGATGAGGGTTCTGACGAAGCCCAAAAGGTTGCATATGATAAGTGGGTTAAGTCTAATGAGATAGCGCGCTGTTACATTCTGGCATCCATGTCGAATGTGTTGCAACATCAGTATGAGCCTATGAAAACTGCTTATAATATCATGTACAACCTTAGGCAGCTCTTCGGTCATCAGAACCACTCGGCACGTCATTTGGCAATGAAGAAGTTAATGGATGCGAGAATGGCTGACTCCACACCTGTTAGGGATCACGTTCTCACGATGATGGGGTATCTGGCTGAGATCGAGACCTTGGGTAGAGAGCTGGACGCCGATTCTCAAATTGACATTGTTCTTCATAGCTTGTCCCCGAAGTTTGAGCAGTTCAGGCTGAACTTTAACATGATCAAAAGGGATGTCAGCCTGACTGAACTGCTCATAGATC
Organism: Perilla frutescens; assembly: GCA_026008535.1. NCBI lineage: Eukaryota > Viridiplantae > Streptophyta > Magnoliopsida > Lamiales > Lamiaceae > Perilla > Perilla frutescens. The sequence goes on from BRKX01000004.1 coordinate 42,245,890, forward strand.
TTCAGGCGGCTGAATTGCTCCAAAAGAGCGACCTTCAGGCCCACATAGCTGAGAAAGAGGCGTCTTCTTCTGGTAAAAAGGCTGAAGATGCGGCGCCTAAGGTAAAGAAGCCAAAGGCGAAGATTCTTCCTGAGGAGTTCAAGTCAAAGACTAAATACTTCAAGTGCGGCCAACCAGGTCACTGGAAGGCAGTGTGCCCTAACAAGAAGAAAATGAGACACTCTGATTATAGAAACATGTTTAGCAACTTGTTCTACCCAGTCATGGCTAGTAGATACTGGAACTACTGATCATGTTTGCATGTCTTTACAGAGGTTCCTGGTAAAAAGATAGCTGAGTGAGAATGAGATCACCATCTACATAGGTAATGCTACGAGAGTGGTGGTTGTTGCAGTGGGAGACGTTATTTTACCTTTCAGTAGTGATAGAACTTTAGTTTTGAAAGATTGTCTTTATGTGCCTGGTTTTAGACGAAACTTGATTTCAGTTTCTAAATTGATTATGGATGGATATTCTGTTTCTTTTGATAATAAAGTCTTTAGTGGTAAACATTTTATCTATTCTGGCACATTGGATGGACACTTATACTTTCTTAAACCAATTGAAAACACTACGCAAAGACAACTGTTGAATGCATCGATCATAAACCATAATAAGAGAAAAGAACCTTCAGAATTGAATCAAACATATCTTTGGCATCTAAGGCTAGGTCATATTAACCTTAAGAGGATACAAAGGCTTGTAAATGATGGACCATTATCTTCTTTGGTGCTGGAATCATTTCCTTTGTGTGAATCCTATTTGGAAGGTAAGATGACCAAGCCTCTTTTCCAGTCAAAAGGAAATAGATCCGAAGGGCTATTAGATTTAATTCACTCTGACCTGTGCGGCCCTATGTCAGTTCAAGCTCAATGAGGGTTCGATTATTTCATCACTCTCATTGATGATTACTCAAAATACGGATATATCTACCTATTGCGTCGTAAGTCTGAATGATTTGAAAAATTCAAAGATTTTAAGGCGGAAGTGGAGAAATGAACAGGTAGAAGTATCAAGTCACTATGTTCTGATCGTGGTGACGAGTACCTCTCAAGTGAATTTAGGGATTATATGGCAGAGAAGGGGACTACATCCCAGTTGACTGCGCCTGGAACGCCACAGAAAATTGGCGTGGCGGAAAGAAGGAATAGAACTCTGTTAGAGATGGTCAGATCAATGATGAGTTATTCTGAGTTTTCTATTTCATTCTGGGGATATGCCCTAGAAACAGCTGCCTATATTCTTAACTTGGTTCCATTAAAATCAGTTCCTTCGACGCCCACAGAATTATGGACTGGATGAAAGCCCAGTTTGAACCATATTCGAATTTTGGGTAGCCCAGTACACGTGTTGGATAAGAAAGCTGATAAGCTGGCTCCTCGTACTGAAGTAAGGTTGTTCATTGGATATCCTAGGGGAATGAAAGGTAGTTTGTTTTATAGTCTTAAGGATCAGAAGATCATTGTCAGCACTAATGCTCGATTCTTAGAAGAAGACTATATTATAAACCACAAACCAAAGAGTCAAGTCATCCTTGAAGAATTAAGAGGGGAAAGATCGAATGTTATACCAGTTGTACAAGAAGAGGTACCACCAGACACTGCACAACGTGTCACAGTAGTATAGGAACTGCTTCGTCATAGTGGGAGGGTTGTACGTCAACCTGATAGATTCATTGGTCTGGGAGAGGCTTCAGATTTACCAGAGGGACTAAATGAATTAGATCCCAGGACCTATGACGAGGCAATTCAAGATAAAGATGCAGATTCTTGGAAAATTACAATGCAGTCTGAGATTGGATCTATGGATCACAATCAAGTCTGGGAGCTCGTAGAACCACTTGATGGGGTAAAACCCATTAGCTGTAAGTGGGTCTATAAGTGCAAGAGAGGAGCTGATGGGAAGGTTGAAACCTTCAAGGCTAGATTGGTGGTGAAAGGGTATACTCAGAAAGAAGGGATCGATTATGAGGAAACCTTTTCGCCGGTAGCCATGCTTAAGTCAATCCGGATTCTCTTGTCAATTGCCGCTCATTTGGATTATGAGATCTGGCAGATAGATGTCAAGACAGCTTTCCTAAACGGAAGTCTTGAAGAAAACATTCACATGAAGCAACCAGAGGGATTCATTGCTAAGGGCCAAGAGCACTTGGTGTGTAAGCTTAAGAGATCCATTTATGGACTTAAGCAGACATCAAGATCTTGGAACATCCGATCATATGGATTCGTGCAAAGTCCGGATGAGAGCTGTGTGTACAAGAAATATGACAGAAACGTGGTGGTTTTTCTTATACTTTATGTTGACCATATCTTGCTTAATGGAAACAGTAAGAAGGCATTGTCGAACATTAGGGTGTAGTTGTCTGAGCAGTTCGATATGAAGGATCTGGGTGAAGTCAGACATGTCCTTGGCATTAAGATCATTCGAGATCGCTAGAAAATGATGTTATGACTGTCCCAGATGACTTATATCGATACAGTGCTAGCTAGGTTTGGCATGCAAGATTCCAAGAAAGGTTTTATACCTTACAAGCATGGAATTCATCTATCCAAGGAAATGTGTCCCCAAATACAGTCTGAGATAGAAGAGATGAAGAAAGTACAATATGCTTCGACTATGGGAAGTTTGATGTATGCTATGTTATGCACTAGGCCTGATATATGATATGTCGTCGGCATGGTAAGAAGATATCAATCTAACCCTGGACAAGGTCACTGGACTGCGGTCAAAAACATTCTTAAGTACCTTAAAAGTACTCGAGATTACATGTTGGTATTCCACTCTAATAGTCTAGTGCCTTTGGGTTATACGGACTCAGATTTTCAATCTGACAAAGATCAGAGTAAATCTACCTCGGGCTATGTGTTTACATTAGGAGGTGGAGCCATCGCATAGAGGAGCATAAAGTAGGAATGCATTGCTGATTCTACCATGAAAACTGAGTATGTAGCTGCCTCTGAGGCTACAAAAGAGGCTGTCTGGCTCCGCGGGTTCCTAGTGGGCTTGGGCGTGGTTCCTGATTTGCCTAAGACTATCACGATATATTGTGATAACTCTGGTGCAGTGGATAATTCGAAGGAACCCAGAGCCCACAAGGCAAGTAAACACATAGAGAGAAAGTACCACCTTATACGAGAAATCATTAAGAGAGGAGATGTAGCGGTGGTCAAGATTGCATCGAAGGATAACCTGACTAACCCATTCACAAAGAGCCTGCCGGCTAAGACCTTTGATGGTCACGTGGAGAAAATGGGAGTGAGATGCAGACCTGGTGGCGCAGTTTGAGTTGATAGTTTTTATTGGAGAGTTAGCCAGTTAGTTTTTATGCTTGAAAGACATGCTTCAAGTATAAGTGGGAGATTGTTAGTTTTGTATACTGGAAGACTTGTCTTTGTATAATTTTCTGATGATATGATGATATGAATTGAAAGTTATTGCAGTCACTATTTGCATTTAGATTATGTTATATAATTGTTCTATGCAATGTTCCATATACTTACATTGTAGATGATATGGTGTGGGGAGTCACACGGTAAGATCATATCATTAGAACCTTGTATTGTATTAAAGAGCTCATGGCTTAGATGGTCATGAACACACCATCGGTACACCGTAGAATAATCTGATGAGTTAGTTTATCTTGACTAACTGATTATTCTAGTACACTTGATAGTGTATTGAGGAGGATCACGATAGAATACTATTCTCTGTCTCTGACCCATTTAGTGAGAGAATAAAGATCCACAGAGTTCGGGTTCTGAACTCATGTGATATTACCAAGTATATGTATGCGTTGTTTGTTACTTTGAGTTAACAATGGGTGAGATCTTTTTGTAGATCAATAAACTTGATATCTTGGGTAATAACAGTGTATGCACGATGTGTCGAGAAGTATGCATGAGCACCGTGTCTTGGTGCGCCAGGTTGATGATGTTCTCTTGAGGAAACACAAGTTCATATTGAAATCCTGTAGGTGGAATTTATTCCGTATATGAGTAAAACTTGTGTGGTACTACTCAAGGTTTTAGATGTTAATTAATTATAGCTATCAGAGGCTAACATAATTAATTAATGAATATTATATCTTAAACACGGAGAATGGCTGAACTAAAGGAGAAAGCATATTCGCAAATATGTATTAAATTGGTAAGTCAGTTTTACTTCTTTAGTGGAATAAAAGTAAAACTTAATTTATTTAATTTTATCTTAAGTTTATTGGATATTGGATATTAAATAAAATAGTGGGTCAATTTAATATTCTTCTAGATCCCTGTTGTAGCCCAATATGACTTTAATGGACTGAAGATAGAAGAAGAGATAGAGGCCCAAACCCAGTAGGGTTGTGATAAGTCCATTTATTTCGTGTTTTTATGGGCATTTTATCATCTATAAATGTCCTTTATAGTGTGTTTTGAGTTGAAAAGAACTAGGTTACGGTCAGAGGGCATTCCAAGAGTTGAGACTGGCGGAAGGGGCATTTTATGCCCAGTTATTCACGTTTATCTCACACATATGTTCCTTAGAGGCATAGGGGACTTCTTCAGTATCCATCCCATATTCGGTCGGTGAAGTGGGCATATCAGATACGGATGGAGCTGACAGATGATGCCGTGCCCACAGTACTCGCACAGACTCGACCACAAGTCAGAATGGGCATTTCTATGAAACCCGGAAAGTAGTTGGAGGAGAAATGGTGGAAGATAGCTACATATCCGAAGGAGAGTTGGAACTAAGCTGGACTCCTAGAAGGCCCTGCAACAAAGAGATAAGCGCAATCCCTAAAAAATACGGATTTGATAAAACTGAAGCTTATCCAAACAAATCAGAGAAGGCACGCCGTTCCGGAATTGCAGCAGAAGACTCCCGCCTGTGGGGGAAACTCCACTTGAAAATGTAACTATTTAAGCAAGTCTAGTCTCTGGAAAAACAATCTTTAGTCAGTCTGAAACAATTCTACATTTGTTATCTCTGCATTTTATTGTCCGTACGCTGCTCAGGCAGCCAAAAACAATCCGAAAGGTCTTAAACCTTCGGAACTTAGGTTATGTTTATGCTTCTCAACGTTGGAGTTGAGCTTTCGCTTAATTAATTCAGTAATTTTTGTTTATTTTATGTCTTTAATTTCTGTAATTTCAATTATGTTTAGCCTTCTCGGCTAGATCTTTAATTCTGGCATTTGAACAATGAAGTTGGTTTGAGTATAAATCTGGACTCGTGAGCCCAAAATGGGCATAATAATGCATGATAAGTTTCTGTTGATTCTTGAGCCTTATTCCACGTGAGTGTGTCTAAAGTGCCCAATGTGGCTGATCACTCGTTAGGTAAAGAGGGCACACCACTATTAATTGAATTGGCGAATCGTGACTGTGTGTCGGTTGATATAGTAATAAGGGAATTAATGGGGTGTTGTGGGCACAAGAGGAATCAGTTGAACACAACAGATCTGGGTCCGTCTAGGGCACACTGCTGCTTGTTTGCTTACATCTCTTAGAGAAATCGGGAGGTGGGTAACTGGTTAGGGGTTTAATCGAAGATGAATCACTTTTAAACCTAAAATGAAAGGATGGATGAGGAGACGCAGAGAGGAATCCGGTCACCATAACTAAATGATCTATCATATATGAAAATCGGTGTACCCATGATCGAGTTATTTCATGTCTAACCAAGTTCTAGTTCAAATGCCAGAACGTTTTGTTATTTGATAATTTCTTTAGATTCTTTTGCAGATTTAAATTCAGTTTAGTGACAACACCAAATCCCCTTTGTGAATGGTTACTTGAAGGTGGAATCGCAACAACTCTCTGTGGGATCGACCCGTACTCATTGGCTAGCTACGCTCGCTGTGGGCACAGGAGTTTACAAATATATTTTGAGCGCGAAACGACCGCGCGTCAAAATTGGCGCCGTTGCCGCGTCAAAATAAATCCCTTGAAAATAGAGATTCTGAAACAAGGCACTCTGAAGAGATAAAGTTTGTTCCGATTTTTCAGGGGATAAGGCTTATCCATTAGCATGGGGCATACTGATCCTGGAGACTCCTGGGAATCTGAAGAGTCTTTAGTCAAATCATGAATAGTGATTTGTTTTATTATAAAAGCCTTACCCCACAAAATCTCCACTATCACTTTCACTCACCTTTTTCAAAATTGGAACACTCTCTCTCGCTTATTCTTCTGCAATCCTAATTTCTGAAAAATCTAAAGCTCAACAATGGCGAAAACCAGAGGAAAGAAGGTCACAACCAAGGCTGGACCAAAGGCACGCTTGGAGTTTGAGACTCCTACTATTTCTGAAGAGCCCGCTCCAGCCAAGGTCATAAAGAAACTCTTTGCCAAGCCCAAGGAGAAGGTTGCGTCTGAGGCAGCCACTTCGAGCAAACCTTCCAAGGAGACTCCGCCGGAGAAGGAGTCTGCGCCTAAGGTTGAGGTAACGGAGGAAAGTTCTACAACTCCGACTCAAACGGAGCAGCAAGATGATAAGGCTACTGTAGATGGCATGCAGGAGGAAGAGGCTACTGAAGAGCCTGAATCAAAGCCTAAAAAAATGGCTGAGAAGAAGAAGGCTAAAAAGCCAACTAAGGCTCCGACCCCTATGCCATCGGTGGAGATCGAGGACTTGAGGGATGACGAAGAAGGAGAGGAAGTTGAAGGCAAAGAAGAGGATAAAGAAGAAGGGTACAGAGATACTGATTTGGAAGAAATCGAAGAAATTGAGACTGAGCCACAATCGGAGAAGGTACCGCTTTTTGAACAATAAGAAGAAAACGAGGCACCCGCTGACATCAAGAAGCAGGCACTGGAGAAAGCCAAGGAAAAAAGGAAGGTTGGCGAGCCCACTCCAAAGCCAACCGAGCAGACAGAAGTATCCTAGCAAGGGGATACCGAAGAAGAGCAGGAGCAGCAAGAGACCAGTGCGCCCTCCCAAACTCAGGCAGGCACTGAAGAGCCCTCGGAGGACTCCTCATCCAGGCGAAGGGTGGGAAAATCTGTGAGCATGAAAGCCGGAGCCAAGCTGGCTGGAGAGGCCTCCTCACGCAAAAGGAAGACTGAAGAGGGCACTTCAGTCTCTGTTCCCAATAGAGGCAGAGGTGTGGGGAGCCCCACACCAAGCAAGCCCAGCAGTGGCCCGCCACCAGTCAGGGGCATTATAAACTCCAAGGAAGTCCACCGTGAGTCACTCGCAGCTCTTGGTATAGAGCAGGAGGTAAGAAACTTGTTTACTGCAATTGGTTGGGAGTGTTTTCTGGATATGGAATGTGTGATATTTGCTTCTCTGTCCTGTGAATTTGTTCAAGATTTAAAAATTAAAGCTGTGAATAAGCCTGCCACATCTACTAGGGTTATGTCTTTTAAATTGCTGGGTAGGAGTTTGGCTATGTCTGCTGATGATTTAAACATGCTATTGGGCATCGTGACATACTTGGGCCTCCAGGATAAGGAGTATGTCAATGCCGTAACTGTGGTGCCCGACTCTGCAGAAGGAGTCGATGCAAAATGGGCTGATATTGGGGATGGATCTGTTTATAGAAGCGGATCCACAAAGGGGCATTGTCTTAATAACGATGCTTTGAGATTTTGCCATAGAATATTGGCCTATAACTTTTTTGACCGAAAGGATAGCTCTAATTCAATCACTAATCAAGAGCTGTTTATTTTGTGGTGCATGGTGCATAAAATTAGAATTAATTTCGGCTTTGTGGCCATTGCACATTTCCGGGAGATTAAAACACACCCTAGGCATCGTATTTCTTGTGCCCAATTGATCACCCAAATTGCTGTTAGACATAGGCTCCTTGATTTGCATGCTACTGATTTAACCCCCCCTTCCCCGTGAATATTTTGATCTTAATTTTTTAAGGAGAATGCAAGATGTAGTCAACGATGAGGATGGAAAACCTATTTTCTTTGTGCCGGGGGAAGACCCTTCGAGCATACTTTTGGCAATGGCAGGTTTATCGAGAAAACCATCAGCAGGGAAGGCACAGCAGAGGGAGCACCCAGTCACGGTGATCATGAGAAGGCTCGAGTTGATCGAGAATGCCCAGTTTCAGACCAATGAAAAACTGACCCGAATCGAAGCAGCCCTGAAGGCCTATTTCAAACATGTTGGGTTCTCTCACCTAACGCCTACAACCCACTAACCTGGTTCTTTCTGTTCTTGTAGATTAGGTTTTGTTTTTTTTTGTTTATTCTGTTTTCTTTATTGATTAAGTTGTTTGAGTCTATGTCCACACTTTGCAAGTTGCAAAGTGTGTGGGTGGGTAGTTGAGTCAAAGCATGCTATTATGTGAATCTGTGTGGGGCATTTCAATTGATAATTCAACTTTAATTGCTTTACAGAAAAATCAGCATGTCCACTTAAGATAGGGATGACGAAAGAGTTTAGCATGCCCTGTGAGAATTGAGCCTTAATATTGTATGCCTCATTTTACAGCTTTTTTTCATTCATGAGTGTGAATCATTCTGTGCTTATGAGTTCTAGAATTTGCCTCTGTTCTGTGTTTAACTCAGGGAACTGTTGATGCACATGTAGATGAGATAGGCCATGTTTTGCTAAGCCACGAAAATAAAATACTCCCACCAATGACACCGCCCTTGCAGCCCTTTGAGCCTATGAAATGCCTTGGTCAATTCTTTATTTTGGGATGGTTTATATTCAGCCAGGGCATTATAAAACCTGAAAAGAAAAATGGGAAAGCAGAGCTGTTGTTGGGGAAGCATATATATATATATGAATGGCTAGGAAAGATAGGGGGAAGAAATATATAAAAAAAAGTGACTAGAAAAAGAAAAAAAAAGGAATCTGAATGAAAAATCCCCCGAGTCTTAAGTGTTCAGAGTGCCCAAAATAAAAAAAATCAGTGCCTAAACAGGGCATAGTAGGGTAGTGAATAGAAAGAAGCTGGGGAGGGGTCTGTACAAATAATAAAAACCCCTCCCACTTAGAATGCCCACTGTAGTCCAAAAAGACCCTATTGATACTTATGCATCATGGTTTCTGGAGAATGAACAGCAGAACTTTGGCAAACATATGGGACGAATTCGTACAGAATTGTAGCTAAATTGAGTATATACACTGAGTGAAGAGAGTATGTGAGGAACACCAAGCTAAACTCATTTTTGACCTATTTTTGGTATGCTGAAACTTTGCAATTTTGTTGGATTATCTTTGATGTGCCCACACTGAGTAACAGGTTGCATGCTTGTGTCTTGTGTCTGTTTTCTTTTCTCCTTTCTTTTCCTTTATTTTTTCTGGATGCGCTGCACCCCATGCTTGAGGACAATCATGCTTAAAGTGTGTGGGTATGATAAGTCAATTTATTTCATGTTTTTATGGGCATTATATCCTCTATAAATGTCCTTTTTAGTGTGTTTTGAGTCGAAAAGAACCAGGTTGCGGTTAGAGGGCATTCCAAGAGTCGAGTCTGGCAGAAGGGGTATTTTATGCCCAGCTATTCACGTTTATCTCACACATATGTTCCTTAGAGGCACAGGGGACTTCTTCAGTATCCATCCCACATTCGGTCGGTGAAGTGGGCATATCAGATACGGATGGAGCTGACATATGATGCCGTGCCCACAGTACTCGCACAGACTTGACCACAGGTCAGAATGGGCATTCCCGTGAAACCAGGAAAGCGGTTGGAGGAGAAATGGTGGAAGATAGCTACATATCCGAAGGAGAGTTGGAACTAAGCTGGACTCCTGGAAGGCGCTACAACAAAGAGATAAGCGTAATCCCTAAAAAATAGGGATTTGATAAAACTGAAGCTTATCCAAACAGATCATAGAGGGCACGCCGTTCTGAAATTGTAGCAGAAGACCCCCGCATGTGGGGGAAACTTCACTCGAAAATGTAACTATTTAAGCAAGTTTAGTCTCTGGAAAAACAATCTTTAGTCAGTCTGAAACAATTCTACATTTGTTATCTCTGCATTTTATTGTCCGTACGCTGCTTAGGCAGCCAAAAACAATCCGAAAGGTCTTAAACCTTCGGGACTTAGGTTATGTTTATGCTTCTCAACGTTGGAGTTGAGCTTTCGCTTAATTAATTCAGTAAGTTTTTGTTTATTTTATGTCTTTAATTTCTGTAATTTCAATTATGTCTAGCCTTCTCGGCTAGATCTTTAATTCTGGCATTTGAACAATGAAGTTGGTTTGAGTATAAATCTGGACTCGTGAGCCCAAAATGGGCATAATAATGCATGATAAGTTTCTGTTGATTCTTTAGCCTTGTTCCATGTGAGTGTGTGTCTGAACTGCCCAATGTGGCTGATCACTCGTTAGGTAAAGAGGGCACACCACTATTAATTGAATTGGCGAATCGTGACTGTGTGTCGGTTGATATAGTAATAAGGGAATCAATGGGGTGTTGTGGGCACAAGAGGAATCAGTTGAACACAACAGATCTGGGTTCGTCTAGGGCACACTGCTGCTTGTTTGCTTACATCTCTTAGAGAAATCGGGAGGGGGTAACTGGTTAGGGGTTTAATCGAAGAGGAATCACTTTTAAACCTAAAATGAAAGGATGGATAAGGAGACGCAGAGAGGAATCTGGTCACCATAACTAGATGATCTATCATGTATGAAAAAATCGGTGTGCCCATGTTCGAGTTGTTTTATGTCTAACCAAGTTCTAGTTCAAATGCCAGAATGTTTTGTTATTTGATATTTTCTTTAGATTCTTTTGCAGATTTAAATTCAGTTTAGTAACAACACCAAACCCCCTTTGTGAATGGTTACTTGAAGGTGGAATCGCGACAACTCTCTATGGGATTGACCCGTACTCATTGGCTAGCTACGCTCGCTGTGGGCACAGAAGTTTACAAATATATTTTGAGCGCGAAATGACTGCGCGTCAGGTGGGGAGTTTGAAATTCAGTACTGTGAAATCAGCCCCTCTTGTGTTCTCTTTATCTCCACAGATTTCATATCTATCTAGTAGATTTCAGCCCACCCTGAATCTGGATATAGTCCGGGAATACAACAGAAGATCTTGGAGTAGAATATCTGTGGTGGCTGATTTTTGAGAAGAAAAGGGACACATGTTTCCTCTTCATTCAACAGCAAGATTAGATCTTTAATCTTGTCCTCAGACCGTCTGCCATTTATAAGTAATTTGAATTTATGTTTTCCATTTTATTAGATTCGTTTTGCTTTACTTGTTAATTATGCTAGACGTGTGATAAACATGCATGTGACATAAAAATATGATTTGCATGAACGTGGATTAATGAACATCCAAATGATCATGAATTCGAAAAAACCCCAACAGTATGAATATATTAAAATGAGATAGTTTAAATTAATTATTTAATATTTTTTTATTTTTTAGGACTTCATTTTAATCTTCTCAATTATACTTTGTAAATTTCCTAAAAAAATATGCTCTGTAAATCAAAATATTAATCTATTCACAATTTTGAAACTATGTACTTATACTATGTCATTATAATTTATAATTTTTTAATCAGTGCACCACATTATTTCGGTCATTATTTTTAAGAGTTTTTTGTTACTGGTGAACAATATATTTTCTTTTGTAAATTTCGACTATGATCGGTTATATATACTTTTAACTATTATAATGACTTAAGAATGATCGGTATTATGATTGCTTGCGGTAAATTCTGCATTTTGGTCTCTTTTTCAACAATAACAGAAATGAAAATTATTAACAAAACAATATCTATTTTTTAGGAAAGAATTGAAATTTTAAGTTTGGACTGATTTTCCAATCTCAAAAATCCCGCGTGGCGCGTCGAATGCATGCATGCGATAAAGTGTCCAGTGTAGAGAGAGAGAATTTGATTTTTTATCTGGTTATCTTTATTTTTCGGATGGATTAGAGAGAGGGAGATTACAAACCATCTAATGTTAAATTTACATATTAGTTTTGGAAGTGTAACTAATCTTTTCGCCATTGCTGGTTCTCAATGAATTAAATGTGATGAGAATAAATGGAAAGTGGAAACAGGTTTGAGATTGATAAAGTGAGGATGAAATCTTCTGCTACATGAAATTTGTGCAACACGTGGTATTACACAATTAAATCTATTATTTTTCTTCGATTTTTAATTTAATTTCAATTTATTGTGCTTTAATTTAATTTTACACTTATTAATTAGGGTTCATCCTACCCAATTAGGGTATATAATTAATTTTTTTATGAAATAATTAATTCTTAATTAGAAAATGAAATTTGAAAAATAACAATCCGTGCAAGGAGTGTTTTATGTGTACTACTAACAAGTGTTCTACGATATGTTGGGAACAGACGCAAGAACAGTAAATAAAAAGTAGTAAATAATGCACAAGATTGGTAACCCAGTTCGGTTAATCAACCTACTCTGGGGAGACTTCACCCAAACTTGAAGATTCATTTGCTACTCCTTCATGAAGTGTATTTAGGATTTTACACATACAGGACTCCCTCATTATGTCACCCGTTCCTCTTCACGAACTCTTTTGCTAAACGAAAGCTGTGAGATCCCCTCACAACCGTGACACTAGACTCCCTCTAGCTACCCACAACTTCAACTTACAATCTCTCCTGAGATTGCGTACAAAATAGATTAATAAAACCCCTCACGTGTTTCACTCAAAACACTTAAAAGCTAGACTACCACGTTGAACAGTTTAGGGAACAACTTCTAGCTAATACATGAATCACAAATGAAATGACTCTCAAATAATATTCTAAGAGAATCTAATTAAGTTGTACACCGATTGCAGCAATTAATCGGTCTTCTTATAATCTTCACTTCAAAGGTACCGTTAATCCTCCATCGCCGGTTTTGGTAAGTGAATAATGGTTTGTGATCTTCCCAAATGTGTGTAGATGATTTTCTTGTGTAGTAGAGATATTTTCAGCATGGTATCTATACCACAAGGCAGTCAAACGAACATATCTTGAACTTCCAAACTGGATAACTTCATATTATGAAAACTGTCATTATTAAACTGTTTCTGGGTATGTCAGAAACATCAGAGCGAACAGTTCTCCAACTGTTCTTCAAAACTTGCACAGCGAAACTTTTATCTTCAGGCACATACCCAAGAACACATTGTCTTCTATATCTCGCCAAAACAATCCCTAAACAAACTTTAGTACATAACGATGGCACTAACAATCTCCCCCTTTGGCGTTTATAGAAGACAATAACTCTTAATCTGCACATCACATAAATAAACTCCGCAGATCAAAAAAATATCAAAAAGTGATATTTATAAAAACTGTCAGGCATAGTTTTCACTAACTCCCCCTTAATCTGAGTTGGGGAGTTTCACCAACGTCCATGATCATTGTTTTTGCAGACACAGCTACATTGTCAGGTTGATCAAAAAATATTACAGACCAACAAAAATTAAAATGGGGCAAACAAGCATCCCCAGCAGAATATTGTTCAAAAATATAAAACCAATATTTTTTATCAAGAGCACACACGCTCTTTTTTCATCAACAACCTCCTCATTTCTTTCTTCTGCATTCTCCTTCATCAGATTCTCTCTCCCTTAATGTCGGCTATAAATGGCAAAGAGTCAGAGCTGGGAGGCATCGGCATCTGCTAGAACAGATCCAGGGACAGTGGATGTGGAAGGTTGGGCATCATCACCAACAGCAGTAGCATGATCAGAATCAGAAGGGCCTCCGGCAGCGGAAGATCCTGGCACATCCATAGGAGAGGAAAAGCCGAGGGCTCGGGCTCGGAGATCTATCAAAAGGGACTCCAATTCTTATCTTCGAGTGCGGAACGTCCTGATGGCTTTATCCAGAAATGCCACCTCTCTCTCCAAAGATTGAATATGTCTGTCAAAGAAAACAACATTGACAAAAGGATTATGAGCAAATCTGCGTGGAACAGATGGAGGCTCAATGATAGGATCTTGAGCAGCATTGCCAGAAGGAATATCACAAGCATATTGGGCTGAGAATAGCTTGTGATTGATCACCAACGGAGGCTCTTCCGGCTCGTACACATCCTTTGCAGTAAGAACATCATGCTGGGCCATGATTATAAAGAATATCAATCCAGGATACCCCAATGGCTGCTGGCTTCGAGAAGACTCGGCATGGGCACACACATGATCAAATATGATCTGCCCTAGGTTGAACACCTCCTGTGTTCCAACCTTAAACAACAACACAGCCAACTGTTTCCCCAAAGAGGATCGGTGCTTGCCTGGAAGCCAATTTTTAACCACAATCTTGTGAAGGATGGAGTACTTCACACTTAGGTCAGAGGCCATCAAAAATCTCCCCTTCGGCCACACCAGACGTCTTCTTCATGTCAATTCCAAAGCAACCTCATCTAAATCATAAACAGACTCAGGGGTAACAGAATGAACACGCCCTAAATATGAGTTTATAACAGCAGGGGAGAAATCAACCTAATGACCACGCACAAAGGCAGAAAAGACATGATCTGAAGTAACATCCCTAATGGTTTTACGTAGATTAGCATAGAACTCATGCACCACAGCAACAACAAATGCAGGAGCAGCATAAACAGACTTATCAAGATGAGAATCATGCAATAACTGTACAACTCCAGTTCGCTCAATATTAGAAGCAATCAACTTACGCTCAGACACAAGCGAGCGACCAACTACCAGTTTGTAAAGAGACTAATGAAAAGTAGAAAAAAAATTTCTTGAATCAAAAGAACCTGATTCAGGATCAGAACTGTTCGAGACATCCTCAGGGACATCATCTGCATCTTCCTCCGAAGGAGAGGGTGTTGGGGTTTTTTCGAATTGAACCACCGCAGGATCTAATTGGATGTTCATTAATCCTAATGTCATGTATATCATAAATTCATGCATCTCATATGTTTTAATTAACCGAGTTTAATTAACATGCATAACCGGTTTTCGATTCTACTAAAGCGGAAACATAGAAAACCGAAAAATGACTTACAAAATAAACGACGGGTTGAGGACAAGATTAAAGGTCTAATCTTGTTGTTGTATGAATGATAATACGTGCCCCTTGATGCTATTCCACTCCTTGATCTTCTATTGTATTCTCGGACTGAATCTAGTTTCAGGGTGGGCTGAAATCTACTAGATCGGTATGGAATCTGTGGAGATCAAGAGAACACGAGAGGGCTGATATTTTATGATATTAATTTCGTGCTCACCACCCTCTTATTTATATGGGGATGGACGAAATTAGTGTCCTAGTTGGACTGGAATTCTATCTCTATCTCTTGTTCTATCTCCAATCCAATTTAGTCTCTTTTTGGGCTACAACAGGGATCTAGAAGAATATTAAATTGGCTCATTAATTTATTTAATATCCAATATCCAATAAACTTAGGATATAATTAAATAAATTAAGTATTATTTTTATTCCACTAAAGAAATAATACTGACCTACCAATTTAATACATATTTCTGAATATGCTTTCTCCTTTAGTCCAGACATTCCCCATGTTTAAGATATAATGCCCATTAATTAATTATGTAACCTTCTGACAACTATAATTATTTAATATATTTTCCTTGAGTAGTACCACACAAGCTTTACTCATGCACGGAATAAATTCCACCTGCAGGGTTTCAGCATGAACTTGCATTTCCTCAAGGGGACACCATCAACCTGGCGCACCAGGACACGATACCCCTACACATTGCACGACCCATCATAAGTGTAAATGTCACAACCCAAGATATCGAGATTATTGATCCTTATGAAAGAATCTCACCCTTTGATAAATCAAAGCTGCAAACACTACACGTATATGTTCGCCAACACATAGGGGTTAAGAACCCGAACTCTGTGGATTCTTATTCTCTCATTTAAGGTCAGAATAGAGAATAGAATCCTAAGTAGATCCTCCTCAATACACTCATCCGTGTATTAGAATAATCATTTAGTCAAGACAAACTAACTATCAGATTATTCTACGGCGTACCGATAGCGGGTTCAGTGACATCTAGACCGTGAGCCTTTTAATACATTACAAGGAACCGATGATATGATCTAACTGTGTGTTTACCCACACCATGTCATCTACAATGTAAGTATAGTGAACATGCATGTAAATATAACAATTTAAATGTAAACAGTGACTGCAATTGTATTCATTCTATATCATCATAAAACCATCATCAATAATGTATACAAAAGACAGGTCTTCTAGTATACAAAATCAACAGAGGGGGCTCTAGCATTCTTCATCAATGGCTTTCGAGACCCGGAGGCCAATCCTAACGACCTCTCAGATTCACTCCGAATAACCCGTCGAGCAGAAACAGAGGCCGCTTTAGAAGTCAATTTCTTGGCAGAGGCCTTTTGAGAAGAACCCTTCTGAGCAGGGGCTTTCTTAGAAGTATTCTTCGGAATAGGGGCTTTCTTGGAAGCCTTCGAAGTCTTAACCTTCTTCTAAGAAATTTTCTCAAGAACTCTGGACTTGAGATGAGCAATAGGAGTCTCATAATCATCAGATTTGGCGACGACAGCAAGGGATTCTTCCTGTTCATCTCTGAGTTGCAGCTTGCGTTTGACACCGCGAGAGAATGCAAAGGATTCTCCTAGATCTTGAGAAGAAGGAACAGACTCCGAGATAAGTAGAGAGGTCTCATCCTCTATATCAACAACTTCATCATCATTTACTTCTTCAAACTGGGCAACAAGGTCAACAATAGCAGTGGGAGAAATATATCCCAGAGGAACTTGAATTGTGACTATCGGCGAGTCACTAGAGGCAGCAGGGACAAATGACAGCGGCACAGGATCGGTCACAAGCCTCATAGCATCGATAAAGGTAGTGAATTCATTAATTAATGATGTATTAGCGTGGACCATAGCATCAATTGAAGCTTCAATAGCTTTATTCGTCTCTAATGGCGGAGAAGAAGGCTCGTCAGAAACCCTATGAGAGAATTAGGGTTCCTTGATCATCTCAGCAACAGACCCAGACTCTTGAGCATTGGCTGAAACCGCCGAGACAGGCACAGATTGAGAAACATCTGTGGGAGCAGCATCTTCCTTTTCTGGACCAGTCGACGCTGGAATAGTTTGCGGAAAAGTTAGAGGTTTGGACAGTTCCCCTAGAGCTTTCCAAAGATCAGATATGTTGATCTTCAGCCTCTTGAAAAAAGAAGATTTGGAAGAGCTGCACTTGTCCGCCATTGATTTCAGAAGAGACAAAGCTTGAGAGAAGAGGATTTGAGAGAAAACTTAGCAAGAAATTTTGAAAAGTTCGAAATGCCTTGAATAGTTTCAAATATTTGATATCAACTCTTAATTAGAATTTCAGAAAGGAAATTCCCATAATTAACCATCAAATCCCTTAATCATCACACTACTGCACGTCATCGAGAAGTAGAAATGAACTGGGCGTGAAAAATGAGGGCCCACTAGCCGTTGCAGGAAGAAAATAACTACTTTACACTGTGCTTGAATCTAGCAGGCACATTTGCAGGCACACATTTGAATTGACCATGAAACACTTGGTCATTAATATTTGTCTGTACATACATCACGGACCAAGACTATACAGAGATACTTCTCTCAAAGGAGAAGTTTAGAGAACACAGAGACTCAATGAGGATCTAAGTGTTTCAAATCTTCCACTATCAAGTGCCTTAGTGAAAATATTCACAAGTTGGGCATCTGTTCCAACATACTCAATCACAAATGATCCATCTTCAATCAGTTCACGAGTGGTGGCCGATATCTATATGCTTTTTTGAGAGTGCTGAACAGGTGTCTTTGAAATATTTATGGCGCCCATGTTGTCCCAGAATATGATAAGCACAGATTGTGGCACATCATAGTCAAGCAGCATCTGCTTCATCCACAAAAGTTGTGTACAACAACTTCCAGCCGCAATATAGTCTGCTTTTGTAGTAGACAGAGAGATTAAATTCTGTTTCTTGCTAAACTATGAAACCATGTTGTTTCCAAGGAAGAAACATCCTCCTGAAGTACTCTTCTAATCTTCAGTACAACTAGCCCAATCTGCATCACAAAACCCCACCAAACTATGGTTTGTATTATAGGAAAACCAAAGTCCTATCTCAGCAGTACCTTTTATGTACTTGATTATGTTCTTGACAACTTTCAGATGACTTTCTTTGGGATCAAATTGGTACCGAGCTCATACTCCAACACTGTAGCAGATATCTAGTCTGCTTGCAATTAGGTAGAGCAGGCTACCTATCATACTTCGGTACAAGGTTTGCTCAATAGACACACTAGCTTCATCTTTTGACATTTTCAAATGTGTTCACATAGGTGTTCTCTTCGTACTGCAACTTTCCAAACCAAACTTGTTGATCAAGTTTCTTGCATACTTTGTTTGAGAAACAAAGATCCCATCATCTTTTGATTTACTTGAAGCTCCAGAAAGTAGGTTAGTTCACCTACTAAACTCATTTCAAATTCAGATGTCATGTACTTGACAAACTCGTCAACCATTCTGTTTGACACAGATCCAAAGACAATATCATCGACATAAATCTGAACTATTATCACATCAGATTTTTCTCTTTTGACAAAGAGAGTTCTATCAGCTCCACCACGAACATATCCTTTCTCTAGAAGGAACTTGGTTAGTCGTTCATACCAAGCTTGTAGAGCTTGTTTGAGACTGTAAAGTGCCTTTTTCAGTTTATATACGAAGTCAGGATGGTGAGGGTCTTCAAAGCTTTTGGGTTGGCTAATAAACACATCTCCAGATAAGTACCCATTCAAGAAAGCGCTTTTCACGTCCATTTGGTACAACTTAAACTTCATCCATGCAGCCATGGCAAGAAGTAATTGGACTGATTCAAGATGAGTAACGGGAGCAAATGTTTCGTCAAAATCAATTCCCTCAACTTGGGAATATCCTTAGGCAACCAATCTTGCCTTGATCCTAGTTATGTTCCTCTCCTCATCGGTCTTGTTTTTGAAGATCCACTTTGTGCCTATCACATTGGCATCTTTAAGTCGTGTAACAAGATCCCACACTTTATTTCTTTCAAATTGCAAGAGTGCTTCTTACATGGCTTGAATCCATCAATCATCCTTTAAAGCATCTTTAACATTCTTGGGCTCAACAATGGATGTGTAGCACACATTAGCTATCAGCTCACGATAGTTCTTACGAACTCCTCTTGTTCGGACCCCTTCACTCATTTCACCAATGATGTTCGAAGTAGAATGATTCTTCTAGACTCCTTTTGAAGGTTTGTAGACATCTTGTTTCTCAGGCCTTGCTTCAGTCAGGTCTCTGTTTTTAGAACTGTCAGGCACAGATGCAAGAACATGAATAGTAACATCAAGGCTTTCATCATCCATCTAGGCAGCAGGTTCTTCCAGATCATCAACAATGATATTGATTGATTCAATGACGGTTTTGGTTCTATTGTTGAAAACACGATATGCACGGCTATTTCTTGAATATCCAAGAAAAATGCATTCATCTCCTTTGGCATCAAACTTGCCAAGATACTCTCGATCCCTCAACATGTAACAAATACTTCCAAAGATGTGAAAGTATTTTACGTTTGGCTTCTTCCCTTTCCACAGCTCATAGGAAGTAATTCTTATCTTGGGTCTGAAGTATACCCGATTAATAATATGGCAAGTCTTGTTCACCGCCTCGGCCCAAAGATTATCAGGAACAGATTTGGTCTTCATCATGACTCAACTCATTTCTTGAAGAGTTCAATTTTTTCTCTCAATAACACCATTTTGTTGAGGTGTTTTTGGTGCAGAAAACTCCTGACCAATGCCTTTTTCTGTACAGAATAATTTGAAGAAAGCATTCTCAAATTCACGACCATGATCACTTCTTATTCTCACCACGTTAGTTCCTTTCTCCACTTCAAGCTTGAGACAAAGTTTTTTGAACATCTCAAAAGTCTCTGCCTTGTGTCTTAGGAACTCAACCCATGTGAATCTAGTATAGTCATCTATATAAACAAAGATAAATTTCTTCCACCTAATACTTTCGGTTTGAACAGGCCCCATTAAATCCGTGTGTAATAGCTCCAAGGCATTTGAAGTGGTGATCTTCTTAATAGTCTTATGAGAGGTATGGATCTATTTTCCAACTTGGCATGGACCGCACACCTTTTCTCGATCAATATTTAAGCTTGGAACACCAATCACAGCTTCAGTCTTCATAAGTCTGTGAAGATTTCGATAACTGATATGGCCAAGCTTTTATACCATAGATTTGCTTCACAAAGCTGAGATTTGAAGCAGGTTTCCTTCATGTTGAGAAGGTAGCAGTTGTCCCTCGATCTGTTCCCATTCATCAGGAGAACACTTTCATTATTCTTGACCAGACACTTATCCCTTGTAAAATGCACAAAGAAACATTGGTTGCACAACTGACTAATGCTAATTAAATTAGCTTTTAGTCCCTCCACAATCAGTATATCTTCCAAATTGGGCATTCCATGAACGTTCAATTGACCACGCCCAAGAACTCTTCATTTAACACCATCTCCAAAGGTGATAGATTGATATGAACAATCTTTTTTAATGTTGTTCAGCATGTTTGCATCTCCGGTCATGTGATGCAAACATCCGCTATCAAAATACCAACTGCTCTTTGCATGAATGTTGAGAGCAGTGTGAACCACATAGTTCTGTGGTTGTTTCTTAATATGTTCTTGTTGTTATTTCTTCTGGAAAACTGATCAGATTGAGACAGACCTCTTCTTTTCATTCTTCTGAGGTCATTGATATAGTTTCTGCAATGTGGTCGAATGTGACCAGGTTTTTCACAATAATGACACACAACACATGTCTTTTAAGGAGACTTTCTTCGCTTCTGTTTGTTCTTTGGCTCAGCTTTTGAATCTGGGACTGCTGACTCTTTTAATCCAGACATTTGTCTATGACAGAATTGGTCAAAAGTCTGACCACCATTGAATCCAAGCTCAGTATGATCCTGAGAACTCTTTCCCTTGGAGAGAATTTCATCAAGTTGAGATGATCCAGAGTTCATCATTTTGACAAGCTTCTTTAGATATAGAAGTTCACCAGTCTGAGCATTAGTATTGTTCCTGGACTGTAATAGTTCATTCTGCATCACATTGAGGCGAGTAGAGAGATTGTCTCTTTCTTTCAAGAGATTGGAATTCTCTTTCAGCAGGTCTTCATTGACTTTAACCACCATGATCCAACTAGAATGCAGCTTTTTATACGCCTCCATAGTTGATTCCTCAGTAAATTCTTCATCATCACTGCATTCAGAAATTTTCTCAACCTCATTGTCAGGAACAGATATAGGTACAAACTCTTTGACAGAGTGTGTCATGAAAAGCAATATGATTGCTTACACATTCTTCATCACTTCCACTATCATTAGAATCATCACTTTCACTTAAGGTAGAATAGTATGACTTGTTCTTCTTCTTGAGAGTGTTAGTACACTTGGCTTGGTAATGACCAAAACCACTGCATTCTCGATACTTCACTTCCTTATGTTTGTCTTCATTTGAATCTTCATCCTTGCTTCTTCGTGGTTTAGAAAACCTGTTTTTGCTAGGATTATTTTGAGAAGACTTCTTATAACGCTTTGCAAACCTTGAGAAGTTTTTTGACAATATGGCAATTGATTCTGCCAGATCAGCTTTGTCAGGAACATTGCTAGGAACATCAGTACTTGAACCTTCCTGAAAAGCGATGCTTTTCTTCTGCACAGTTTCTTCTTCTGTCAGGCCCATTTCAAAAGTTCGTAAGGACCCCATCAGTTCTTGGAGCTTCATTTTACTAACGTCTTTGGCTTCTTCAATAGCTGTGAATTTGTAGGCAAATCTTTTGGACAAGAAACGAAGAACTTTGTGGACAAGTTTTTCTTCAGAAATGGCATCTCCAAGAGCAAAGCTTTCATTTGCAATGTTGCAGATCTTGGCATTGAAATCAGCAAGTTTTTAAGCCTCGTCCATCCTGAGATTCTCAAATCTGGTGGTAAGTAATTGTATCTGTGATGCACGAACACTACTTGTTCCTTCATAGGTGGTCTGCAGTATGTCCCACGCATCCTTAGCTTTGTCACAGGTGGAGATAAGTTTGAAGACATTCATGTCAACAGCCGAGAAGATAGCATTCATGGCTTTTGCATTCAACCCCATCACTTGGTAGTCATCATTGTCCCACTCTTCTTCAGGCTTCACCACAGTTTTCCCTTTTTCATCTTTCTTTGTGGGAGGCTTCCAGCATTCAATCACCATTTTCCAGGAACATTCATCAATCGAACGAATGAACGCAGTCATTCTGGCTTTCCAGTAGGCATAATTATTACCATCAAGGAGTGAATGTCGCACCGTTGATGCTCCTTCTTTCATCGTGTCCATCTCGGCAAAAAAAACACAAAAACACGGATTAAAAACCCAAGATCACACGTGTATAACTGGTAATCCGCTCTGGTGCCAATTGAAAAATAATAATCCGTGTAAGGAGTGTTCTATGTGTACTGCTATCAAGTGTTCTACGATATATTGAGAACAGACGCAAGAACAGTAAATAAAAAGCAGTAAATAACGCACAAGATTGGTAACCCAGTTCGGTTAATCAACCTACTCTGGGGGGACTTCGCTCAAACTTGAAGATTCATTTTCTACTCCTTCATGAAGTGTATTTAGGATTTTACACATGCAGGACTCCCTTCTTATGTCACCAGTTCTTCTTCACGAATTCTTTTGCTAAACAAAAGCTGTGAGATCCCCTCACAACCATGACACTATACTCTCTCTAGCTACCCACGACTTCAACTTACAATCTCTCCCGAGATTGCGTACAAAATGGATTAATAAAACCCCTCACGTATTTTACTCAAACACTTAAAAGCTAGACTACCACGTTGAACAGTTTAGGGAACAACTTCTAGCTAATACATGGATCACAAATGAAATGACTCTCAAATAATATTCTAAGAGAATCTAATTAAGTCGCACACCAATTGCAGCAATTAATCGGTCTTCTTATAATCTTCACTTCAAAGATACCGTTGATCCTCCATCGCCGGTTTTGGTAAGTGAATAATGGTTTGTTATCTTCTCAACGTGTGTAGATGCTTTTCTTGTGTAGTAGGGATATTTTCAGCATGGTATCTACACCACAAGACAGTCAAACGAACATATCTTGACCTTCCAAACTGGATCAGCGCAAGATCTTCATATTATGGAAACTGCCATAATTAAACTGTTCATGGGTATGTGAGGAACGTCAGAGCGAACAGTGCATAACGATGACACTAACAAAATTTATTATTGAAAAATTGATTATATATCATAATTGGGTAGGAGTAGGGTGAACCCTAAATAGTAAGTATAAAATTACAATAGAGTATAATAAATTGAAATTGAATTTAAAAATTGAAGAAAAATTAATAAATTTAATTGTGTAGCACCAAGTATTGCACAAATTGTAACAGATGATTTCGTCTGTAGAAAGTGAGATGGAGAACATGATATTTAGAATTTTAATTTTTTTTTTTTTTTTTTACCAAAATGACATCATTTAATTTTGATTCGAGTGTAATTTATTTGTTTTCCACGTCATTTAATTTGTTTGTGTTGTAATACAAGCCATACATATGAGTTTGAACAAAAACGAGTTAAATGATGAGTTACATAGTTTATTTTAACATGGAAGTACCAAAACGAGGCACCATTAATAAATCTAAGGAGAATTATCGATACAAGATCTGAAAGATGGGTGATTTATCGATTCAACACTCGAAAGATGAAAACTCTCAATCCAAGATCCGAAAAATAAAAATTCTCAATCCAGGATCTCAAAAATCACAAATTTTGATTTCTTTTTATTTTTAATTAATTTCCGAAGAAAATTCCTTCATTAATTATATATTAAAACTAATAAAGAATGTTAAAATTAATTAAAAATAAAAATAAATCAAAATTCATAATTTTTTGAGGTTTTGAATTGAGAATTTTAATCTTTCGGGTCCTGGATTGAGAGTTTTTATCTTTTAGATCATGAATCGATAAATTATCCATTTTTCAAGTCCTGAATTAGTAATTCTCCTAAATCTAACTGAAAATACAACTCACTTGGAATTTTACATATACAACCACAATTTACTAAAATATACGTTTTGGAATTGTTGATGTATACGTTTGTAAATATTTGTATAATTTTCAAAATATCATAATATTTTTTCCACACATGTATGCATATTTTAGTAATAATACACAATAACTTTCTCACATTTAATTACTCAATACTATGAAAAAATAAACATGATACTCCGTCCATGACACGGGCGTAATGTTGGTAATATAAATATAGCAATCGTCTCTCCCCATTGTTCAAATGTTCTTTCTTAGCTGCACCAGGAAACATGAAGCGGGAAGAGGCCTGCTTCACTCCCATTGAAAAGTTTCTAATTAATGCCAGTGTATATAATATCACTTTGCCTTAATTATGTATTTAGCTGTATTTTCTTTCTTTTTACTCATACACCCGACCGGGTGGCATTAAACAGATTTAAATTTGTGACTTTTGATCTTTAAGTAATCTTACTCCATCACTAGATCATCTCCATAAGGATATATTTAGTTTTAATTTTGAGTTGAAGATATTATTTCAAATAATAGCATCACATCCGACAGCTCAACTTTTTGGGAACATGCTAAAATTGCCTCAATCAGTCCAAATCTATATAAATCATTCGACGTGTTGACTATATGTTCGAATTGTGTTTTACGAAATATTTTGAAAATATGATAAAAAAAAAAAGTTTCTTAAAAAGAATGTATTAATAATATGATGTAGAGAATTTATTGTCGAAAATGATGACGCTTGTAATAATGTAATTCTACAAAAATGAATTAGGAATAAAATGTTGGAAAATACGACTAATGCCCAACTTTAACAAATTTTTATTTAGGCAAAAGTGATGTTAATCTGAATTTTATCCGAGGAATTGAAGACCAAATCTAACTTGTTTGTAATAATCTAATTGATGAATGTTGTAAATCTCATAATAAGTCTTATAAAGTTATAATCATTTTAGGCACTCTTGGTTTGCTTGATTACGGTAAGCTAATATATTGATAAAATTACTCAGCTCAATCACACGTTTAGTTCATTAGATTGGAGTCCATTATTGATTATAATGCAGACTCCTACCACTCATTTAAATGATGAGGTGCACTTGCATGCAACACCTCTTATTTTCAGCAATTTCAGGCGGGCGCGTGGCCCCACGCGGACGTGCCACGTGGCGCCCACGCGCCCGTCTCAAGTTGATACCTGTTTTTATCGTACTTGATAGTTTTCTTCTTACCACATGGTACTTTTTATTTTACCGAACTCGTGTTTTGCTTTTCTTTGCAAATTCTTAGAATGATGATTGTTTTAGATTAATCTCAACACATACAATATAAAAATTGAGAAAAAAATCAGAATTTGAACTAAATAAACTAGTATAAAATAACTATTATACCCCTTACTTTTTAATGATACAGATGGTACTTTTCGAATGTTTTGTGATACTTTTTAATAGGAAGGTTGGTACTCACTTTGGACAGTTTTTTTTTATGGGTTGACCCGCGTTGACCGGGTCAAAGCGCGGGTTGACCCGCGTTGACCGGGTCAAAAGCGGGTTTGACCGACCCGTCTCATATAGTGTTATTTGCATCATGATGCATGCAAGTGTTTGCCTTAAATGATATATTGATGTGACTATTCTCATCTTGTCCTTGATGAAACTCAAAATTACCAATTATTTACACCCAAATAATTTTCTGACCCTTCTAGGTATTAATAGAGGGTAATTTATACATTTTCCTACATTTTAATCATAATCCTTCAATTCAAATACAATATTTACAATATATTCTAAATTATTAAAATCTCAATCAAATAATCCAAATACATAATTATTTTTATCCAAACAATACAATCCTGCCGTATATAATTAATCTCATTTGCTTCATCTACCAAACCAAACAAAGCTCTAAATTGAATTAAAAACAACAACTTATAAAACATAACAAATACAACACCATATTTTAAAATGTAGCAATTAAAATAGCTCTAAAATTTTCGAAACCATCCTTATCCGACGTGTCCACCTGAGAAAGCCATTATTTTACAAAAAGAATGTCGGACACGAATGATCGAAAAATAGGGAATTAATTATTTTCATTGCTTATCTAAAAAAAAACATTGCTACAAATTAAAATATGATTTTATAATTGCTACATTCTAACAATGGTGTTGTGATTGTTGTAACATTTAATGCAATTAACCCTGATTTTATTACATCTCAATCCTAAAATCATTTAATTCGTTCTTATCTACCTTTTATAATCTCTACTTTTAATTTTCGTTACAAGATTAATGAAAAGTAAATCCTCTTCCCCAATTCCAACTATCCAATTAATTATAATATTACGTGTATGACTACAATTCGCTGTACAAAATCTCATGACCAATAAAGCTAATATTAATAATGGCGTATGTGCAGCTGATTATTTCCTCGCCTTCATCATTTCCACGCCACGTGGGCGGAAAAGCTAGGAGCGTCTACGGATTACGGTGGTCCGCGTCGCAGAGAAACCACCATCTCAGTTTAATAAAGTCTCGTCACTTTTTCTTGGTACATTGTGTTTCTTTTCGCACTTTTTGGAAAACCAGAATTAATATTTTTTTTATTTTTTTTAAAACTAAAAAACATCTCATTTTCTTCTCCAAATTGGCGTGTTTGGAAAATCTACCATCGATGAGTAGAGATTAGTTTCAAGAAAAGGTGACAAAATTACTAGAGCAAAAAATCTATGATATTTAATTAATACTCTTTCATTGATTATGATTGCTTTCATTTCTCTTATGGCCATGAACTCTGTTTTTTTTAATCAAATTTGTATATGTGAATCATTTAAATGTATATTTTAATTTATGTTTTTGTATGATGTTTGGTTTTTTTAGGGTTTATGAAAATGGTGTTAGTTAAGACTTAATTGAGACCAAGTTTCATTTAGATAGAAATAGATGTTAATTTCTGCTATTTTTATAATGTTGCGTTAAACAATTATATATGACATTTGTACTTTTGTTGCAGAGGCAGCAATCGAAGAAGTGAGAATTTATTTTGAGTTTTTGCTGGTTCAATGAGAGATCCGAAACAAGGTTTTAAGATGGTAAACTTCTTAGTATATTTTCTCAATTAATTTAAATTTTGTTTGATTGTTTAAGCTTTATTTTAGTGGTTGAATTTACTTGGTGTTTGTATGAAAAATTTTCATCTGATGTTGGTTGGGATAATATTTTTATATATGTATATTTGTGCATATATCATTACCTAAGTAGATGTAGATCTGCTTACAATTAAGTTTAAATGTTGTTATTTTAATCGAAGAGATTGACATTTAGAAAAATGTATGCATAATTCATTTTCATATTTAAGAGCTATGTTCACCACTTGAATGTTGTGGATACAAGTAGATCTATCATTCATGTAAAAAAAAAAAATAGAAAATATAGTTTTGAAACTTCATGCAACGTACGTAAAAAGAGTACGTATCGTAAAATTCTAACGGTTCACTTACAAGTCACAGTGAGATTCTGTGATGATTACATTTGTATAATTTCCTTTCACGGTGTCTAGATTTTGTTGTCTATGGACGTGAATCAACACGTGGTTTATAAAAAGATTACGAATGTCTAGTAGATATTTAATTATTTGCAGCTTAAAATAGATAATCGTTTATGGATGAATACTTTAACGATTGATCAACGGCAATAATTAATGAACATGATCAAATTGCAAGAGTTATCGAGATTTTTATGCTTTATAACTAGCAACACATGACATGATAACGGTTAGTAATATTAATATTAAATTATCTTGCCTAAATTCGTTTATGTTGGATTATGATTTTTTACGTTGTTATTTAAAAGAACATGCAATAAAATATTATAGAGTTGTCAAAATAGATTGAACTTGTCGGGTGGATCAGCCCGCCCGACTTTCATAAAAAGCCCACTAAAGGACCATCCTATGCGGAGTACGGTCTGTCTCATTCGGGCTGCAGGTTGGGTAGGTACGGGCCGGGTTAGCCCGCGGGCCAAACAGTTTTTTTTCTTTTTTTTTTCTATTAAATCGATGTTTGAAAAAAGCTCCTCAACACACTCCAGTGATTCAGTCACTAATTCAGAAACCCTTCCGCTCCTCTCCGCCGTAAACGCGAAAGCCTCCGCCACCGCGCCGCCGTCTACTGTCGGAGCGTCGCCTTCTGCACGCGGCTGTCCTCATCCCCCGACACGAACTCCGAATACTACGATGGCGGCTTGAAGTTTAAAGCTTCTCTTCAAGGTATATCACGAAATGATTCAATTTTTGTTTATCGTTTTTCGCTGAAAGTTTATTGTGGAAATTAATTGATGAATCGGTTGACATATGCTTGTTTCTTAAATTTTTCCAACACCATTCTGTCTGTATCACTATGAATAGCGGGTTATGCGCGGAATTCTTAGATAGATTGCAAAATGTGGCATGCATTAGCAGGGAGGAAAGAGGAAACGAACTATTTGGGTGAATGTATTTGAATAATTCTCAGAATTTTGTTTTGAGTGGATTTCGGGAGCAGCAATTTACTAGATGTTTGTCGACTTTACTGCAAGTGTTTATAGAAATTATTTTTCGTTCATTTTTTTATATGAAAATGCAATCATTTTAAGGTTGATCCGATTGTTTAGTGGTTTTGGAATATGGGTATTGATAATCTGATCGTTAGATCAATCTTTTATTTGTTGTGTATAATTACTTGAATAAGTGGAAACCACACTAGTTCACTTTTAGATTTTGCGACCTTGCTATATTCTTAGAGCTCAAGGATTTGTGCACCTAAATTCAATGCTAGGATATCACTTTTGAAATTCAAATGATAGATTATATCAGAGGATATATGGAAAATTGCAGCTCGTAAACTTTATATTATATGTTCTCGTTCAAATTTGTACTGGATCACATCAGCTTCATTGAATCTATATATGTTTGGGATCTCATTCTTCTCTTCTAAATTTCAGAAAAATCTACTCTTCTACTAGAAGACATTGGCGGAACAAAATCTAGAAGCCTGGCCCTCAAAGAAGCAACAGACACAATCCTCTTCTAAATTTAATTAAAAATAAATAAAATTGGGTAGCCCCACGGGCTGGCCTGCTAACCCGTGGCCCGTGGCGGGGATGGTTTTGGTATGTTCTTTGTTGGGAAGTTTGTAATGGTGATTTCTTAGCTTAAATGTGGAATAATATCTCGAGGCTCGAGGTACTCATATTAGTCAACTTCTTTAATTGATACGTCATGGACATAAATGTGTTCAACACAATTCCATCATAGTTTCTCTTGTTGCATGTAGCTTCTACATGCCGTCATATGTCATTTTGGTGTTCTTAATTTTATGCAAAGTTCTACAGCATAAGCAAATATTCTATGAGGGAGACAATGTCCTTGATGTATTCTCACTTCCACATCAGGAATAACAATCTAGAAAATTCACCTAATTTTCTATGAAGTTATCCTTGTGCACTTTGTTAGGGGCCTTCACTTTACCTTAGTGTATAGTCCATCCAATAGAATTTGACTCTGTCTCAACAGACCCATATGTGGACTTTCACACTCACGATCATCAAGTTTATCATTCATCTTCACATGTTTAACGTTGCAGTTCAGTCATAAATAGTATCTCTGATAAGTAGTGCAAGAATTTAATGTAATACTGTTGCCTAATATGTTGTCCTGCAGCTTACACGACGATGAAAACATGCTTTGCAAACATCATTCATTGTCTTTTCTTTTTTTTCTTCTTAGTCAATGCATAAATATATAATTATCTGCAGTCTGCACGCATAAATTTAGGTATTATAATTCCGGTGCATATTGAGTTATTTAGAAACCCTCTTCCTCATTGTCGTTATGTTGTTCTCTTGACTCTTGTGTACATTTATTGCTTCAATTGATGATTCTTTGACCCACACAATATTTAGAAGCTTGTTTTTTTCACTGTGACGAAAATGTTTTCAAGAGGATCCATCACATACAAAGTTCTTTTCTGTAGTTGGCTGGTATTCTTATTTTTCACCTTTTTGTAAATATAACGATCACTTGGTGGTGGCAGTCTTTTCAGAACAACAGCATTTGGTTGCCCAATGCCTCTGGTTCCATGGCTAATGGGGAGATATGTTATGAAAATTCAACAAGAATTGATCATAAACGTCCCCATCAGTGGTTTATGGATTCTTCCGAGCAGGAACTATTTCACAGCAAGAAGCAAGCAGTAGAACCTTTTAAAGGAACTTCAGGACCTGCAGTTATGGAAAGTTCTTTGTGGCAAGATGGTCCCCACTTTCAGTCTGAAAGTCAAACCCCAAGCCTGTTCAGCCCCAAGCCCGTGCGGAGTTCGAATGTGTCTGATAATAATGTGCCCCCTGTTACTGCTTCCATGAATATGGAAAAGAAGGACACGGGGAATCAATTTGGAAATGACCCTTCAATTTGTTTAACCATGTCTCAAGCCATCAATGGCTCTTTGTGTCTGAACCCAGGACCTAGGAAAGTAAAAGTCAATGAGGTAAGGATCTCAGAGAATTGCTTACCTGAGTTTGTGGGAAGTACCTTCAGTCGTGGAGAGAAGAATGAAGTTATGACTACCACATTTCAGAGGACTGGCAACAACATGTTTTCTGGACCTACTTATAATACTGCACTGGGTAATGCTATTTCAGTGGATCCTGCGTACACTAAGATTGACAAAAACTTTGTTTCAGTTGGACAGTCCAACAAGAGAGATGGAAATTTTATGCTCACCAATCAGTACTATAATAACGGGATAGATAACAATGTACTATCTATTGGTCAGGCCTTCAACAGAGGGAATTATAATATTAATGCCCTAGGCGAGCAGTATGAAAAGGAAACTGGCAATTTCTCATCAATTTGTCCTACTTACAACAGGGGCCAGGAGAATTTATTCGCACTGGACCCTTTCTACAGCAAAGTAAATGAGACGTTCATGTCTGCAGGTCCTAGTAAGGGGGAGACACATATGTCTTTTCAAGGTCAGCAGGATGCTACTGTTGCATCATTAGGAGCTCTCTACAGTACAGAGAATTCTAGCATCCTATCAATGGTTGAACACTCTAAGAAGGGCGAGGAAACTACCATATCTTTTGGAGGCTTGCAGAACAATGTTGAGGAGAGAGATCACTCTGGCAGGCTCATAAGTAGCTACGATGTTTTGCTAAATCAATCCTCTGCACAGTCTTCAGGATCATTGGGGCAGAAAGATTCTACAGACCAGGTAAGTGCAAAAGCTATACCGGCATCCTCCTCCAAGGCAGATGGTGCGCCCAAGACTAAGGATCAGAAGTCCAAAAAAGGATCATCAAATAACTTTCCTTCAAATGTTAAAAGCTTGTTGTCCACTGGAATTCTTGATGGGGTTGCAGTGAAGTATGTTTCGTGGTCAAGAGAGGTAAAGTGAACATGATCTTTTGTTTTCCATTCCATTCTAGGTTATTTTGTCTTAACCATGAGCATTTGTGCTTGCAGAAAAATCTTAGAGGAGTGGTAAAAGGGACTGGTTACTTGTGTAGCTGCCAGGATTGCAAGCTTGTAAAGGTTACTGTCTTCTATGCTGTTAATTGGTAGTTTCCTTGGTTTTGAGATATTATCCCTGCTAACTTGTTTCCCAACATACGATGCACAGACTATCAATGCTTATGAGTTTGAGCGTCATGCTGGTTGCAAAACCAAACACCCAAACAACCATATTTACTTTGAGAATGGGAAGACAATTTATGCAGTGGTCCAAGAACTGAAGAGCACCCCTCAGGAAATGCTTTTTGACGTGATACAAAATGTGACGGGATCTTCAGTCAACCAGAAAAACTTCAATACTTGGAAAGGTGAGCTCATCTGTTTCTCCATGCAAAATCTAGATAAGGATATGATGACATTTTATTCCTCCAAATGATGAGTGTGTAATTTGGTATTTTCATTATGGCCACCTCTCGCCTGACCTTTCCGTGTTATATATTTTCATTTCAGCATCATATCAAGCTGCAACCCGTGAACTTCAACGTATTTATGGAAAAGATGACCTGGTCGTACCATCTTGATATGTCCCAACTCTCTCGGGCCATTCAAGGTCTGTTGATAACCGTTGTCTGCCTAGCTAGTCAACATGACAGTAGGAACTGATCAGTCCGGAACATTAGATTTGTTGATTGTTGTTCTGTTTTGTATTTTGCTGTGAAACTTGTTTTTAACATTTATGTTCAGCTTTATATAATATTTATATAATTATATGTATATGTATCTTGTTTTCTTGGTAAAACAAGACTTTTGGACAAGAATGGCAAGATCTTAAGTGATCATGAGATGCTTCTTGCTCTGCATTAAGCACATTCAGCTTAGTATTTGGCGCGACATGATAACTCTTTGCATATATCTGCTGCTAAAATCAGATTATATCTCAATGCAGCACTAGTTACAATCTGCAATGTGGGTAAATGTCAGAGCTGATGGTCTAACCAGGTACAACTTATGCTCGTATTCTTCATCGCTGGTTGAAATTCGATCATGCGATACTTGTCTGTTTGATGCTATTCTAGGCAGAGCCAATAGCAACATGTTCGTTGCTCTCATTAACATGTCTACTTCGTTACCTTAGAGATACAAATTTTTAGAAGTGCTCTGGAAAATTAACTGCTAGTGTTGTGGATAAATCTGCTGCTGCTGCTTAAACACTTCATTCACCCTCGTTTATTTATTTTGCTTAATATGTATAGTGTATAGATATAGATATATAATATCTATATATTACAAAAAAAATTCCCCTCTAGACAACATTGTCGCCTGAGATTGCCTTGGAGAGATGTGGGTAATTGTTTTCTGATACATTTGATGAATGATTCTCTGCTGATTGCTGCTGCTGTTGTGACATCATTTCTGATTGGGGGTACGACGCGGTAGTCTCATCTTCTGTCTTGCCCCATATAACTAGATACAGCCCAATAACAATCACCATGGCTCCTGCTACCCTGCAATTTCATCACCCTGCTTCAGTATATACAAGCTTTCTCACATAACCTAAAAGATTTACAAACACGAAAAATACGTACTTTCCCACGTTTAGTTGCTCAGCCAGAATGAAAGAACTCATCACTGCAACGATCACCATGTTCAGAGGATTGAACGAGGTAACAAAAACTGGCCCTTTGTCCTTCATTATCACTCCTGATACATAGTAAGCAACTCCTGAGCAGATCACTCCCTGCAAACCCCGAAATTTTTTGTACCCCGAAATTTTTTGTCAGAATTCGAATGCAGAAATGCTTAAATGAGGAAATACGCAACTTCATCATTATCTTACAGCATAAACAGCAGCAAGAAGTTTGGTGTCCCATCCGATAGCCCAGATGGCAGTGTTGCCCCTCTCGACTACAAGGGTCAGCATGGTCCCTTGCAATGCCCCGATCATGCATATCAGACCGGTAAGGGAAAGTCCGGCCGGGTATGCCTTCAATGTGATTGCCTACAGTGCAGAACAATCTATATAAGGAATCATCAACAGAGTGGAAGAAAAAAAAATCACAGAAAATTTAATCTTTATATATCATGTACCTGTACAATGTAAAAAATGGACCAACAGAAACAAGCAGCTGTGATCATTACAGCTCCCTTGATTACTTTTTGGTGATCTATTTCTTGAGCAACGGATTTGAAATTGGAATTTTGTTTGGTCCATGGCAATGCTATAACTGAGCCTTGCACAAGAGTCATTATCATTGCTCCACCTACAGTCACTACAGTTCCCACAATCTTTGCTTGGCTGTGTAGTTTTCTTACATTCACTCTTTCAAGCCTGCAATATTCCAAAACATGTATATGAATCTTGATTCGTCAGGCCGTCTGACACAAGAAGATGTATTAGTACGTACCTTAGGGCCCATGCTAATAAAAAGGTTACGGCGGGAACAGTGTTGCACATAGCTGCTGCAAATGTAGCTGTTGTATATTGCATCCCAACATAGTACAAGTTCTGATCTATAACAGGCCTGTCATAATTAATTACATAAGTTTAAAGTTCAAGCAAATTATAGATTTACTTTCAATCACATCATCAAAGAGAGGGGGAGAGTAGTTACTCCAATAAGGCAAGTAGCACTATTTTGTAGAGAACTGAAAATGTCATTTTTGGCCTTATTTTCCTGTTTACAAACAAATAAACTCAACATAAGCTTCATCTCTTAAACTTCACACAAAGAGAGAGAGAGAGAGAGAGAGAGAGAGAGGACCTCTCGAGAGCAAAGGCAAAAGGGGCGACAACTGCAGCGGCAACGACATTTCTATAGACAGAAAAGGTGTAATGGTTCATACCCTTGTTGAGGGCTGCCTTGGCTATTATACCTAAACCTGCATAACCAAACTGTAACAATATTGCTGCCAAATATGGTCTTAGCTTTCTCACTGATTTACTATCCATCACCTTACAACTCTCTCTCTCTCTCTCTCCTCTGCTAAATTAATGTCTCTATGCTGATGATGGTAGATGTGGTGTGTGTGTGTGCTTACATGTATATATATATATATGGGTGGGAGTTGTGTGTGTGTTGTTGTTGTTTGGTTCCTGTCAGAGAATCAGAGGGGAGATGGAACACGACAGGTTTGAATCAATGGATTCCACTAGAGAGGTAACTGTGGCAAAATTCTTTGAAGCAAGCATGTTGAGTGAAAGATGAAAAAGAAGCTTTAATTCTGTTAAAATGTGGAATATATATCTCATTTCATCAAATATTTTGTGGGGTTTTACCAAATGCTGGTGGATTATGATTTATGAGTAGTGCAATACACCTCCGGTATTCTCTTTACTCAAAAGTTCTGCGTGCCATGCATGATCCCATCACCAATTCAAGGATCGAATTTTCCACACCAGATATCCGATATCTCGTGCTTCATCTTCTAATATTATCGTAAATTGGATTATTATTTTAGCACTAATAAAATAAAACAAGAGATGAAACACAGTTTAAAAAAATTAACGGGGGAATCTTTCAATATGCCACATGACTCATTGTGTCAGGTTTCAAAATTTGCCCCCTTATAGGTACCGTTAGTTAGCATAGAATGTAGAGTTACAGACCAACTTCACTACAATATTAATAGGTCAATTGGGTAAAACATATTTTCCTATAGTGGCATGGAATATTTATAGGTATTTACTATTTAGGGGTTGTGTAAATCAAATGACGCACATACTTAGTCTTGCATGTTTAGAGGGCAATTTGGTAATTTCACACTCACTAGCTAAAGAATAGCCCTTAAAACATGCAGTAGGAGGATAGCCATGTTGGCCACAAACATGCATGGGTTGTATAAGTCTTCCAAATATACCAGTCAGGCTTTCAAACTAAATACTAATAAATAAATTTGATAACAAATAAGTTGCAATTCCAA
This sequence comes from Perilla frutescens, assembly GCA_026008535.1. NCBI lineage: Eukaryota > Viridiplantae > Streptophyta > Magnoliopsida > Lamiales > Lamiaceae > Perilla > Perilla frutescens. The sequence continues at coordinate 42,281,372 of BRKX01000004.1, forward strand.
TCATGAGTAACTAAAATATTTTATAGTAAATTCAAGAGTGGTTTGACGGAACCCCTGTATATATCCTTAATAGCATTGGTTCCTGATTTTATTAAATAGAGATAATTATTTGATCCACATAATTAATTATTTTCTTAGTGAAGATTGAAATCTCGTGGCCACATTAATAGGCATCCTAATCAGATCACACTTACAGCAATTATAATGCATGGAGCCCCATTTTAATTTTAAATAACTTTATTTAGTTTTAATCAGCTTCGCATCATTATGTGTTTCACTATCAAATTGTGAATTTAATCTATAGTTATCATTAAAATCAAAATTTATTATAACATAATTAACCATGTTCAACATTTATCACAAAAAAAAATAATTAAAAAAATTATAAATTCTTATTATGCAAAAGAATAACCAATTAATTATTAATTAAAAATTAAATAATAACTGTAAAGTCCAATTGGGTACCATGAACCCTAATTAATAATTGTAAAATTAAACTAAAGTATAAGGAATTAAATTCAAAATTAATATATATATATATATATATATCATAATTTGATAGTGATATACAGAGCATGACACATAGCGCAACAAGAATCTGAGCCTATTCTTACTAGTCCAGAACGACAAGTCCAATTTACAATAGTCCAAATAAATAAATCATTGTTGAGCATTCAATTTTGATGTACTCAATCACAAATTGAATTATATTTTACTACTAAAATAATGCATGCCATAACAAATTTAGTAAATCAACAATTTCAATTTCCTTAAAAGCTTAATGCCAAACGCATATTCATTCTTAGATAATGAAAGTTATTTCCAAAATCAAGCATAGCCCATAAGTTGTAGTTGAACCCATTTTGTTGTTGCTGGTATATAATCTTTTTAATTGAGTGTTGTAATAGTGGAAATTACATACATATATAGATACATTATTATTTAAACAAAGAAAAGATTTCTGGTATGTGGTGGTGTCCAAAGCCAACTTTGTTTAGTAATTCACAACTGCATGTGTACGTTTCGTTTATTAGTTATTACTACACAGCATCAATCACTACTTTAGTTTGTTATTCATGCTGCGATATATTATACATATTTTTTTTCTAGTACACAGGGACGGAATTTACTCAGTGCGCACTTCGTAAACAGCTGCGGGATACCCTCGACAAAAAAAAAACCGTATATCCTCTCATTTTCAACCTTAAATTCATACTTTTGTAGGTATTTGGTTTAATCATACTTTTTCATGGGGATTATTAGTAGCCATATCGATTTTCAGTCATCAGAATAATGTAATTCTTTGGATAAATTTATTAATTTGTCAATAGTTTGAGATATATGGTACAATTAATTATAGTTCATGACATTTTTATAGGAATCTTAAATAGTTTGGGACACATCGATCGTGTAATTATTTACATTACTGGATTTTGCTCTCTACTCAGTGTAGATACATTAAACAAAGATGTATTATCGTATGGTTATGGGAGGGTGCTTAAACATTAAAAGTCATGAACTTTAATTTGGTATACATGAGCATTTACAAAATTAACATAAACATTTAGAAGTATGCAATTAAAACACAAATATGCAATTAAAACACAAATTTTTACTTTGGGTGTTATTTAACATCCAAATTTTTGTAAAAATAATAATAATGTTCAAATTAAAATTACAGATAAGTTACAAAAAGTAACAAAGTTCATCAACCATGTAATTTTTAAAAATTATTTTACTAATTCATGTTATCAATACAATAATAATCTCTTATATCATAGATGACAATGATAATATATTGTTTTTATTACATTAATGTTCTGTTGACCCATTTTGATTTAATTTGCAAACTGCATCTAAAAAATGTTGAGATCTACAATTAATACTGTTCTGGAGTAGACATAAAAATATTTAGGAGAACGAAAAAAAAAAAAGAGTAAACCGTAGCCATAAAATTTAAAAAAAAAAAAAAAAGTAGACAATAGTCATAAAACCTATTTAAAAAAACGAACTACGACATTATTTATTTTTACAACAGAGGACATAAAAAATTTAGGAAAATTAACAAAAAGACCCAACATTACAAGATCCAACATGAATAAAGTATTTTTTCATTGCATTTTTAAAAAAACACCCAAATTTTTTTAAAAAGAAAGGGAAAAAAAAGAGTCCAACATTAAAAAAATAATGCTTTTTCAATACATTTTTCAAAAGATCTAAGTTTGGGATGTTGAATAATACCCAAATTAAAAATGACGTCTTAATTGCATGCTTTTAAAATTCGTGTTAAATTTGCAAGAACCCAAATTAAGTTCATGATTTTTAATGCAATTAAACCCTAAATATTCTAACTTATTAATTAAATTTCATGTTCTGTAATATTTTTTGAAATACTGAGATCTTGAAGATAGCCAAACTAACTAAGCGAATTAATTAAATTAAGGAGATGTAAAACAATTAATTGTCTAAAATTCATTAAGTTTAGGATCTAACTGTGTTAACAGGTGCCAAACATAATTGCCAAATTTAGTTGGGACCTAAATAACTTAATTTGGTACATATAAAAAGCGATTCTTCAAAAATGAAATTTGTGTTTGGTTATCGACGGAACTTAACTTGTAAGAATAGAAAACTTTTTTGTGTGTGTTACTCTTCTTGTTAAGAGACAAGTATAATATTGGAAACGAATAGATTTTAATTAACATGGTTCGAATGTCACACATCCCATTAACATTAAATATTGAGTTATAAATTAAAATAGCCACTTTGAAAAACAAAAGTGTAAAATTAAAATATCGAGAACTCGAGAAAAAAATAATGTATAGGCCTTAGCCAAAAAAAAATTCAAACCTTCACATGTTTTTTTTATATATATAACTTAATTTAGTCACCATTTCTAAATGCCAATATTTTAGCAATACGAATTGTAGCAAAAAAAATTATGAGTCAAAATTAAGGTTTTTTGGCCATATATATATATATATATATATATATATATATATATATATATATATATATATATATTATTTTGGACTACTAATTAAATAGTAATACTTAATCAACACACACGTCATGTTACTTTATATTTTTATTTGTTGACTATTTGTATGCTATATTTTGTGGACTTTCACTTCCCGGGCTTTAATTTTTACTCATTTATTATACTTCATTTTTCTATATTTTTGTTTCTTGTATAATTTCACGCTATTAATTTATTTTTTTTACATTATTTTATATTTTGATTATTGTTTTAAACTTTAAATTTTTATACTTCCACTTCTTGTGAGCTTATTTTCAATACAATTATACTATAACTCTATATTTTGTTTCTATATTTTTATTAATTTTCATCCCTATTTTATTTACTTTACTGCATATTGACTTCTATGTTTCCTTGTTGCACTTTAATTAATTTTTTTTTATGACGATTAGAAAGAAATTAGCCGTCGCCTATTATGACTTAAAAGTGTGAATTGTGTGAATTCCATTTCGATGAAATACATGCAAACCAATATTACAGACAGTGTTCTCTTACCTCAAAAAAAAAAAATTAGAGTTCCTTTGGGATGGTCTAATGGTGGAGTGGTGTTTTTTGAGGTCAAAGGTCTCAAGTTCGACCCACCACCAACACCACTAGGTGTGAGCCTATCACACCTGGTCTGTCAAGTGTGGTTTACCTCTCCTATATAGGTTTGCAGGCTATTATAGAAGGGCGGGGTTTACCCAGTGCGCACCATGGTAACGGCTGCGGGTTACCCTCGGGGAACATTTGTATCATAGATCTTCTTTGACTTGATATTTTGACTTAATAACGTTAATCCAGAGGGTAGTTTGCCTTGTTTCCGGATCAAACGTCAACTTCGTGAGTACTTAGATTTGAATTTGTAAATATTTTATATTCGTGTCAATGAGTCTTGGATTTGCATTTGAACTTGAATTTGTAAACATTTTATACTCATATTAATGAGTCTTGTATTTGAATTTGTAGACCTTTAATACTCGTGTCAATGAGTCTTTGATTTGAATTTGACTCTGTAGACATTTTATACTTGTGTCAAGGAGTATTGGTATTTCTTGAAAAGTTTAGATAGTTTTGGCTCTTATCTAGGAGTTTTAGAAGATAGTTTAGGCTCTTATCAAGGAGCATTTGTATTTTGAAAATCTTAGATAGTTTTGACTCTTATCAAAGAGTTTTGAAGATAGTTTAGGCTCTTATCAAGGAGTGTTTGCATTTTAGATAGTTTTAGCTCATATCATTTGAAGATAGTTTAAGCTCTTATCAAGGAGCTTTGCCCACATTTTCTTTTCATAGATTGTGACATGTATTGAAAGACTTGAATCGGCTCATGGTGACATTTGTAGTTGTTTCTTCTTCTTCTTCTTCTTCTTCTTCTTCTTCTTCTTCTTCTTCTTCTTCTTCTTCATCATCATCTTCTTCTTCTTCTTCACTTGGAAATTTCTCAAACAGTTTGTCCTCATCATTTGTTTTTTGATGTTCTTCAAAGTTGTGATGTTTATGCATTAACAATTTTCAACTTCATTTGCGGCCATGCTTAACTCCATGCCATGAACTCTAGTGGTCAATTCCTTAAAGGCCTTTAGTTGAATCCCTTTCAAAATATATTGAAGACTCCAATTCATGCCTTGGATGCACATCTCAATTGCCGAAGTTTCTGACAAACGATCTTTACAATTTAGGCTCAAGTTTCTCCAACAGTTGATGTAGTTGATGACAGGCTCTTCTTTTTATTAATATGAGTTTGTAATTTCAACCAAGATAACATTCCTTCGAGTGTTGTAGAAGCGGTTAATGAATTCTTTCTCCAGTTATCCCCAATTATCGATCGAATTTGGCTCTAAATCGGTATACCAATCAAACGCGTTGTCTTTTAAAGAATGAACAAATTACTTTACCAAGTGATCTTCGTATGTCCCAGTATCATTGCAGATCTCTACAAAGTGAGCCACATGTTGTCTTGGATTTCGCCATCAAATTGTTGAAACTTTGGCGGCTGGTACATCTTTTAAGTTGTCAATTCTTGGAGTATATGGCTTGTTGTAAGTTCAGAGTGATTTATAGCTCTCTCCAGACTTATCTTTGATTGTTTTCAGTATGAAATCTTTGAGTTGATCAACTTGTATTGAGCCATCAAACGATATTTCAATTTCTTTGGCTGTAGATTTTCCACTTTTGTTGGCATTGTAACTTTATAGATATCTCAACTTCAGTATCTTCATCCACTTGCTCACCACAAGTATCAACTGATGAAACCCCGACTAGGCCAAGTGAATGAAGTCCATAAAGAAGAAGGATCCGACGTGCGCATGAAGTCCATGAAGAATTATTCTCGACGTGAATTTCATGTAGCCATTGTCATCCATGAAGATCAATTAATCAACCCATGTTCGAGTATTGGAGTCCAAGTTAAAGGCCTAAAGTGTTGGGTTTTATTTATCCATAGTTTAGATTTTTATTATTTAATTTTTAGTCTTTTTAAAAACTTACCTTTTTAGAATTCTATTAGAGTTAGGAAAGCTTTATTTTTTTTATCTTTATTTTCGTCCATCCCTATATATATAAATAGGGATCATTGTAAACTTTATTCCTTAAACATTATTGAAGATTTTTGCCTTTGCATCCAATTGTGTCTCACCCCCTCAAGCCTTTTGTTGGTTTTTGCTCGAAAACTATCACTCTTAGAAGGTTATCATCTTTTTAAGTTTTAATTACAAATCTTGTTCTAGTTCTCTTGAAGATCTAGGGTTGGATTGCTACCGAGGAGATTCCAAGTGAAGTGCATTTTGTGGAGTTATCTTCACTAGGTGTACTTTCGAGTATCGACTCATTCACTACAACATCATCGCCGTCGTCCATTCTTCACCAACACTCATCAACCATCAATCGTCTGCCGCACCATCATCCACCAGCTGTCGTGACATCTTCATCATCATTCCGTCATGTTCATCTTCATCCCAAGATCCATTACAAGTCCATTCGATACATAGTCCCTAAACCGATCTCATAGCCACATCGAACCATATTTCATCCATCCATAAATCTGCTTCGCTCCTTATTCCCTTGTTTTGGTATTGTGTTTTATATAGTTGTGTCATAACCTAGGTAGTTTAAGAGTCTTATAGTTCGAGTCTTATATAGCCATATCGAGTCTTTTATTAGATTATTTCGCATATTTTGTTTATTTGAGTCAATAGTTTTGGATTGAATCCTTCTACCGCTAACATGTTCGTTCCTAAGACTTCCACGCATTTCTCTGCCGGGTTGATCTTCTGCTAAGATCACATCATAAATTTGGCATTAGAACTACGTCAGCATAGTTGGTCGTGGTTCAATCCATCTTTATGTTGTTTGTTAGTATCGTGTCTATCGAGTTGTAATAGTTTAGTTATTCATAGAAAAAAAAGAAGTTAAAAAAACAGATCGGTAAAAAAAATGATCTGATTTTGATTCATTTGTTCAGTTTGTGTTCTTGTTGAAGTTTGCTAGTATTCTTATTTAGATAAAGAGCAATCGAATTGCAGAAGAAAAAAAAATAGATTGTTATTTCGATTTTTCTAGTCCTTTCCTACTTAGTATAGAATCTTTCCATCATTATTAGATATCTTAGGTTATTTAGATTGTATCCACACTAGTGAAACATATCCAAAATCAACCTTCTTTATCTAGTCCTCTTCTTTCCTTATCTAGTTCCCTTCCTTTCAGTCCTTCCATATACTCCCCCACACCCATAATTTTCATCTCTCACCATCTAAAGGGTCGACTTTGTTGCCCTAGTTCACCTACACCACTTGTCTATACTTGTACACCACTCACACACTATCCGGACCATACACCCATACACCTACACAGTCCCTACACCCACACACCATTCATACTCCATACACCCGTGCACCACTACCCCATGATTTTACCTCATCTCTACAGCAACTTACACCATCAAAGTTAATGATGAATCTAGACGGTGCACTCGAATTGTCCAGCCGGTTCCTCTCTTGGAACATGAAGTACCATTTTGACGCAATGATCGAAAGCTTGGATAAAAGTACAAAATCCTTGGAGGACAAGCTGGATAATTGCATGGCCAAGTTAATGGATCAATTCGAGCATTTCCACACGCGAGAAGCACCGCCTCCACCACCTAGAACTCAACGCCGATCAGCCCACACTATCACAAGTTCTCAACCCCCTTGGAGCTAACCTGAGTCGTCCTCACCATATTCAGAGTTTCCATAACCCAGAAGATAGCCCGTGAGATGATTTGATCATTTTGCACTACAGTCCAGCTGTAGACCACCTGTTGCAATACCTGTATACACACGACGTACCCCAATAATTCAGCCGCCCATTGCTACACCAACACCACCTATATGGCCACCAATTCTGTCGGCCATTGTTACATCAATTCAAACATGTGACGTACAATGCCCTATATGTTAAGCCTGTGAAGAAAAGTTAGAGCAGCCCCTGACCGACGCCAAATCCAAGGAAAAGACATTCCAAATCGAGAAAGGAGAAGTGGAAACCAACGTTGTGTTACCATCTGAGTTCATTACCACCAATGACGATTCCACTTCCAATGTACCAATTCTAAACATCGTTGAAGCACCTATTATCTCATTATCATCTGTTCATGTGTGTTTAGATGTTGGAGAGTCCCAAACTTGATGAACCAGTCCTAGAAGATTGTAGTCAAGAAGAGTCAGATCTCATTCATGTCGATGAAAAGGTGCCTGTTTAGTGTCTATTTGTGATATTTTTCTTATTTGAATTGTATGTATTTAGTGCGTATGTTTCCTTATTTTATGTTGTTTTGATGCTGTTATCTTCACTTTTGAGCTTTTGGTGAGTTATGTCAGATTTGCACAACATCTTGAGAAAATGGAGGATAAATGACTGCAAATTTGAGGGATTCAAGATAATGGAAAGATAGAGAATCGAATAAGGAGCATGCAGCAAATTGAATCAGGTCAATCGGCCAAGAAATGAGTGAGAACGAAGTAAAACCGTGGAAGCTATCAGAGACGCGCAAACCCTGCGAGCGCGGAGACACTGCGCGCGCGCACGGCGCTCATCCCCTCAGCCACACTCGGTACCCCTCAGCCAAATGGCCCCGCGCATGCGCAAGGCTCCGCCGGCGCGCAGCGCCCTAGCCCCGCGGATGTGTGGCACACCGTCGGCGTGCGGGGTAACCAGTTCAACTTTCCGATTAATTTTTTTTCATGACGATCAGTCCAACTCTCCTCCCCATCAGTTCCAGCCTTTAACCGAGCCTTTAATCCTTCATTTTACACCACATGGCCAGCTGGGAAAAGTAGCATAGGAGTGGACTTTTGGAGCCTAAAATAATATGAGGAGTTTGGGATTTAAATCTCCTAATTACTACCCTCTTAAACTTGTCCCCCAACTCCCAAACGTATCTTTGGAAAATCTCTCCATTTCATATATCTCTCACCATCGATCCATTCATCATTCATTCATACACCATATATCATTCTTCACCAACTTCACCACCAACATCACCGTTCCAGAGAGGGAGAAAGGAGGAGGAGAAGAGGCAGTGGGCTGAAGCTTAAGGAAGAATGCACGAGAAGGGGGATCCAACTCCAAGCCGTCCGCGGAAGCTAGGCTTGCGGAAGGAGCTTTACTTTGATAAAGGCACGAGAAGGGGAATCCAACTTCAAGCTATCCGCAGAAGCTAATCTTGATCGAGGAGCTTCACTTTGGTAATTCTTTCATCTAGCTTTAACTCATTTGTGGGGATTGTCCTAAAACTGTCAAGACAACAAACATTGTATAAGTTTGTATTTTATTTATCTTTTGATTTATGAAATGAAGAACTTTTATGATTCTATTGTTGTTTTGAGCATAATGGGCTAATTCCTTCATTAGGGGGTAGATAATCGATTTGGTTTCAATCTATGCTTGTGAAGGTTAGTTGCGTGTTGTTGGAATTGTGCTTGTTTATGTTGAGTACTTGGCCACTATTTAGCATTGCTAGGCTCTAGATGAGACCGAGAGAAGATTCTAGAGCCCGACTTAGGTTTCTTCAATGTTAGGTGGACTGGGTATATAAGCCTAATAGTAATCTTAGGTAGACTGGGTATATAAGCCTGAGTGTTAATCTTGTGTGTATAATATAGCCGATGAGGTTTAATGGATTGACGGTGACAGTAAATGAAGTTAAGCTTCTTGAATAGGTCTATTGTACGTCTAGGATTATCATAATCAAAACAAGCTATGAGAGAACCAATGAGAGAATCTACACCCTAATGCTCTTCCTATAATCTTTTTATCTCCTCTTTGTTATTGTTGGTGTTGTTAGTTAATTTTACTTGCTTTATTTGATAGTTTAGCCAACCATCCAACCCTTGTTTAGAATGTTTAGCTAGTATTTAAATTCATGTTCTTGTTAATAATTGTAGCATAGAAAGGTAATACCCTAGACGAATCTTTCCTTGAGAGACACAACCTGAGTTAGCTCTTCGCCCTACAATCAACCCCGTCCTCTTGCGAGTCCGGATCGAAATAGTTGCGTAGGAAAAACCGGAACCATTCAATCAACTGGAGCCATTGCTGAGAAGAGCTTTAGGCGTATTATCTTTTTGTGTTATAATTGATTTTGTGATTGCTTTCGTATTTTTATCTTTGTGTTTGTTTTGTGTTTGTGTCTATCTTCTTGTGTTTTTGTTTTTGGTAATTGTGTTTTAGTGTCGTCTTGTTATTGTGTATATTTTCTTATGTTTTTGTTTTAGCTTTCCTACTTTTTCTACAGTTGCGTGTGATCTTCCTTTTTGTGTTTGTGTCTGTGTATGCAAGGTCATCGAAGTCTCAACAGGAGACTAGCCCCCGTGTTTAACAACATTCATAGACCGAGAATGATTGAAACGCCCACTTGGGAAGAAGAATTCTTGAGAGAAGTCTACTTTTCAAGTGACAACTCTCAATCTTTGGAGATGGATGCCAACTACGTCAACAATGAGAACATTGTAAATGTGGCAAGGAACATGAGGGATTTTGCTTGTCCCGTGATAGGAGCCTCAACTTCTTGTATTATTCTTGGAGAAGTCTCAAGAAACTATGAGTTGAAGAGCATCCACTTCAACTAGTTGACATCCTTCTTTGGGATGCCCGCAGAAGATGCCTTGAACTTCATCCGGGAGTTCTATACTATGGTTCAAACCTTTTCTTTACAAGGTTTGAACGAGGATCAATTGAAGATGAAGTAATTTCCTTACACTTTGAAGGATCGTGCTAAGACATGGTTCATGTCTCTTCCATCTAATTCACTAGCCAGCTGGAATGCCGTGTATGAGAAGTTCATGGCAAAATACTACTCAAATCAGAAGACCCAGGATTTGAGAGCTCAAATTGTCACATTCTCCCATTCTCTGGGGGAAGCATTTCATGAATCTTGGGATCGCTTCAGGGGTCTTCAACAACAATGCCCACACCACCATTTAGCGCATAAGTTGCTTAACCAGTTCTTCTATGACGGGTTGTCCCAAAATTTTCAATATATGGTGGATAATGCAGCGGGAAGAGATATAGGTGGCCGCACAGCTGAAGAAGTCTCTAACATCCTTGAGACCATGGCCACCACATCTCAACAGAAGAACGCTAGGGGAAAACGAGCTTCTGTCAATGAAGCCAACCCTAGCTATGATGTTACCAAACAGTTAGCCAAGCTAACTAGGCAAGTGGAGATGTTGAGGGCGTCTAGAAACCTACCTCGACAAGATATAGCTATCGAGACATGTGGAGTATGTGGAGAGTATAGCCATGGAGCCAATATGTGCCCAAAACAGGTGGAATCCAGTTTCAGTGAGGAGACACATTTTCTCGATCTCCAAGAGCAAGTCAATGCCTTACAAGGATTCCAACCTCAACAACAATACAATCCTTACTCCCAGACATATAATCCGGGGTGGAGAAATCATCCAAATTTCTCTTTGAGGCAGCCACAGCAATCTCAGCCACTTCAACAACCACCTCCACCTCAACAAGCTGGAGGAAGCCAAGCTCCCCAATATCCAAGACCTCCCCAATATCCAAATCAACCCAACCATCCCACAAGGCCGTCCTTGGAAGATACATTGCAAGCCTTCATGCAGGCCACTCAACAAAGATTCAAGTCCATGGAAGCCTCAATTAAGCGGATCGAAGTCCAAGTGGGCCAAGTTGCGGATACAGTGACTGATCTATCAATGCGTATAAAGAGTGAAAAAATGCTAAGCCAGCCCGAGCAAGTGCATGCCATAACTGAGCTCAAAAATGGGGGCATTGAGGATAACAAGCTTGGATAGCCCAACTTGAACGAAGTTACCTTTGACAATGAAGGGGCTCTTCAACAAAAGAAGAGGAGGGCTGAAGAAATGAAAGCTCAAGGGGGAAGCTTGCTCTCCATAGATCCACGAACCCCTATGATCCTCCAATTCCTTACTCGGACCGGCTAAGAGATTAAATGAAGGAGCGGCAGTTGCAAGAGTTTTACAAACTCTTCTCCCAGGTGGATGTCAATCTTCCTCTCCTGAGCATTATCAAAAATGAGCCAGCCTATGTGAAATTTTTCCAAGAGCTGGTGGCAAGGAAAAGGAGATTCAGGGAAGATGAGCAAATTTTGATGCCAAAGATGGCAAGCTCAATCTTGCAGCATCAATTACCTCCCAAGCTTGGTGATCTATGTAGCTTTACTCTAAAACTTGCTTTGGGGAATGGTAAAGAAGTATGTGGGATGTTAGATTTGGGAACAGGGATAAATTTAATGTCTTACTCTATCTTTAAGCAACTAGAGTTAGGGAACTTGAAACCTACTACAATGTGTTTGCAATTTGCTAATCAATCTATTAGGTATCCCAATGGAATTGTTGAGGATATCCTTGTGAGAGTAGGTGGGTTGATAGTTCCCGTTGACTTTGTTATCTTAGATATAGGGGAAGTCCAAAAGACCGGGAAAGAATACACGTTGCTTTTGGGATAGATCTTTCATGGCTACCACAAATACCCTCATAGATGTTAAAAATGGAACATTGATAATGTCTATTTTGGGGGAAACTGTATCTTTCTCTATGTTTGATCCTTTTATGCCTGTTAACCCCTTGATCAAAAATTGCTCTCTCCTTGATGCTATTGATCCCGGGCCCGAGAAAGCTTTTGTGCAGGAAGATAGCCCAGAGAGTGAGTGCAATGAGATTAAAAAAGAAAAGGTGAAGAAATTCCCTGACAAATGCACTCCAAGGAAGAAGGTTGCCCAAGAGCTTCAAAAGCTTGTATCCAATACCCGCAAGAGGTGGTGCCCGGGCAAGCCAAAATCTGAAGAGAATGGGGTGTTGGTTGATGAAGAAATGATTTCGTGTGGGGAAATCGAGCTTTTCAGCCCATGGATGAAGCTTCCCATATGAGTCAAGGGGCACAAAGTCATCGTGCTCGACGACCCCCCATGATCGCTAACTGAAACTATGTCTAGCTCGAGACTATAAAATGAGCATTGCATGGGAGGGAACCCATGATTTTATTATTTTCATATTTTGTTTAATTTTTACCTTTTTGTGTGTTTAAGTTTTTATTTTTGTTGTTGTCTCACAGGGACGAAGAGTTGAGAAGGAACCTGATGCAAAATGACTAAGTGCAGGTCCGCCGGTGCGGCACCAGCGCGGCCGCGGGGTGAGGCTCTCGGCCAAACAACCCCACGAGTGCGCTGCTCCAGCCGGAGCAGTCCCCTAGCCCTTCAACGAGCCCCGTGAGTACGGTATCCCGTGAGCGTGGGGGACAATTTGCACCAGCCAGCCGCGGGTACGGCCTCCTTCCGTGAGCGCGCGCTTCCTCCGAGCTGATCCACTCCTCATCCCCAACTGAAAGAGCTAAAGAGCAAACCCAACAGCTCTTGCTCCTACACAAGCTCCAAAGCCACCTCCACCACCTTTCTAGCCACAGGAGTAGTGAAGTTATTTTTGTTTGTTTTTCTATTTTGTGTTTAGTGTGTGTTGTTAATTATTTTCCTATTTCTATATTATTTTCTTTGTTCATCCTTTGTTGTTCGTGTTGTTTTGTAGGAACTTGCACCTGTTGCCAGTCTTCTATACTCTGTAATGTTTTCTCTTCCCTTTATTTCTTGCATTTACGTCTTGTTTATGTTGTGTTTTATTTGTTTAAACTCGCACTTAGCATGATTTGTCTTGTCTAATTGACAAACTGATTATTTGGAATATGAATCTTCAAGGGATTCTTACTAAGATGATCATGTTGCATGAAATCATTCTCATTATTTCATCCTGGAATATGAATTGTCTTGAGAATGACTTTGTTTAGATGATTTGTGTTGTGGGGTCTCGCCCTCTAAGAATTTGAAGGCTTGTTTGTTCTCTTGTTAATTGTGTCAATCATGCTCGAAAAACCATTCTCCCCTCTAACTCCCTATCATTTGATATATATAAAAAAATAATAAAAAAATGAATGTTTAAATAAAAATGAGGATAATAAGGATTTCTGCTCCTCTAGTCATCTAAATCGACTATGAGCATGGGAAACCACACAAGGACACTAGGAATTTTATCCTTAAGGACTATACCTTGTGAAGCTTGATCCACATCCTTTTGTTTTATTGTCGTAATAAACGGGATTGCATTTTTAGATTCTACTCCTATCATGTGTGTCACTCTTTTGAATCTATCCATGATGAGTATGGGAAACCACGTTAGGAAGCTCGGTTTAACCCAATGATTTTATCTAACGAATTATATCCTTTGGATGCATTCCTGGGTTATTTTTTAATAAAGTGTGGGGGAGTTAGTGAGAGGAATGTTCTATAGGATAATTGTTGCATTTTGCCTTGAGAACATCTTGTCTGTTTATTCTCATTGAACGAGCCGCATGCCTTGTTTAATAAATGTGTCATTCTCCTCGATAATAAGCTTTCTAGTTTGAGATAGTGTGGAATGTTCTAGTGTGCATGATCTTCTTGGGGGCAATTCCTTCTTATTTCATATCTTGAATGATTTTGTTTGCTTGAGGACAAGCAAAGAGCTAAGTGTGGGGGAGTTGTTTAGTGTCTATTTGTGATGTTGTTCTTATTTGAATTGTATGTCTTTAGTGTGTGTGTTTCCTTATTTTTGTGTTGTTTTGATGTTGTTATCTTCACTTTTGATCTTTTGGTGAGTTATGTCAGATTTGCACAACATCTTGAGAAAATGGAGGATAAATGACTGCAAATTTGAGGGATTCAAGACAATGGAAAGATAGAGAATCGAATAAGGAGCGCGCAACAAGTTGAATCGAGTCAATCGGCCAAGAAACGAGCGAGAATGAAGCAAAACTGTGGAAGCTGCCGGAGACGCGTGCAACCCTCGGCGCCCCGTGCGCGCGCACGACGCTCATCCCCGCGGCCGCGCTCAGCACCCCTTCGCTAAATGGCCCCCGCGCGTGTGCAAGGCTCCGCCGGCGCGCAGCACCCCAGCCGCGCGGGCGCATGGCACACTGTCGGCGCACGGAGTGACCAGTTCAGCTTCCTGGTCAGTTTTTTTTCATGTCGATCAGTCCAACTCTCTTCCCCATCAGTTTTTAGGGTTTTTGACGGGGTTTTAGCTATCTTCAATGGATACTTTGACCCAGTCTTCTCCTTGAGTCTGCTCGATCATGGACTCTTACTTTAGACCTTTGGACTTAGAGGGATAAGGTGTCGACCTCGAGGTATGGACCTCGAGAGGTGGACTTCGAGGTATAGACCTAGAGACACTTGATTGCGGGGAGTCAACTTTGTTCAGTTTTTTAAACCTTCAAATGGCCGTGAGCTTAGTCTTTGGGCCTATGCAAAAATAAGGCCTCTACAAATACAATTTTTTTAATATTTTTATTTATTTTACTTTATAATTTTTAATTTTTTATTATTTTATATTTTTTTATTATTTTTTAATATTTTGGGTTTGGCTTGGCGCACTTCCATCGCTAAAATGCGAACTTTTTGTAGTGAAAGTCCAAAATGTAGGTATCAAAGTATAATTTTCCCTTGATTTTTACTTCACAATAATTTAATTATGAAATAATCAACCATAATAATGAATTATTAATTGAAAAATGAAAATTTAATATTAAAAATAATTATAAACTCTAATTACATGTGATGAACCCTAATAAACAATATTGTTAAATTAAACTAAATAAAAATTTTCCCTTGATTTTTACTCCACAAGAATTTAATTATGAAATAATCAACTATAATAGTTCGAAATCTTTGGGACCAAACTCGACATTGATGGGACCAAAAGGGGAGTGTGACGTGTCCTATGAGACCAAAAGTGAAATTTTCTCGGCAAGAAGTTCATCTTCCTTTCTTTTTTTTTTTCTCTTTCTTTTTAAACGTTTAAATTGACCTTTATTGAAAAATAGTGTGGTGTATAAAGTAAAATAATTATTTTTTTCTTAAATGTATGGTGTATTTAGTAAATGTGGTATATATAAAAAAATTTAGTGGTGCAAATAGCAACATCCTTTAATTTATTCAATTTTAGTTTGATTTTACAATGATTTATTAGGACTAATTATATACAATCAGAATCTATAATCAATTTTTATCTTTACTTAATAATAAATTATTCCACAGGCATATATTTTATAATAAAAAACATATTTTTTTAGTAATAAAGCTTATTTAATTGGGGTTGATTATTAATACTATTTATTTTTTTCAAAACTGTTAGTGAAGTATTGACACTAAAATTTAACGAGAAATGTTTTTGTTGTGATAAGCCTCACGAGTCAAAACTTTGAGATGTCTTTAATAAATGTAACAAGGTTTTTACCATAATTTTATTGCTTCATTATCTAATTTTTTGACATGAACTGTAAGCAATAAATTTCTCAAAATGTGTTGGATTTTATTCCAATTAATTCATCTTGCAAAGAGGCTAGGGTCTTTTAATTCATGTGTCCAACTTGGGCCTTAATTAACGCGAGTTCACTCGGCCGTGACTTGGGCTTCTGACTCGGCCCACTTGCTTTGGGTCGAATTATGCCTCTTTAATTTCGAGACTCGATTTTTTTCCCTCCAAATTAAATTTTAATAATCTCGAGCTCTATTTCTCCTAATTTCCAACTTCTCCCAAAAATACACAATTAAGCACAAAGACATGACTTAATCACGATTTTCAAAACATCATCAATATATATGAAAATCACTACTATCAACTTACACATGAATGATTCCCTCCTTCTGTAGTTGGTTTCTTTTTCGTAACATTTTTCATTAATTGAACCATGAGATTTCCTCATGCCCGAGTCCTCTCGTTTCCATTTATGATCTCTCCTAAAATCACGTTTACAATTTGAACCTAATTTTCTCCGTGCTTGGTGACAAAACACTAAATTGTGCTAGACTATTGCGTTAAACAGAATGTATAACAACTCTAACTAATATCTATGCCCATACAACAACTTACGAAAACACATATCAAGAAAATCATGAGATACATCTTGAGTCACACCTTTTCATAATGCACGTAGACATTTTCTTATAGGCTTTGAATCCGAAAAATAAAACCTTATAAAATTTTTCCTTGTGGATTTTCAGGTCCCACTATGCATAGATCTTCCCTTGTTCAAATAGAGATCTTTCATATCAATTTGAGGGTAAATATTCAACATATCTCTTCAAGGGTAGACATCAAGACTTCCTTTTTCATCAAAATCGTATACAACAAATCAACACATAAAAGGAAATGCCTAAAATATGTGAGGTTGAACATTGTCTAAAATACTTCTATGAACATCTCATCAATTTCTTTCAACAATTTAGCTATGTGTTCCACCTTCAGCACAATTCTTCCAAAATAACATTTAATATTTCCTAAGGAAATCATATTTAATATTAAATATATTTAAATACTTTGTAGAATAGTATGCACAACAACACAAGACCATTTAACGAGTTTGAACGAACAAGATATAAAGTGATGCACTGAGTTATAATGAGCAATGTGCATTGTGTGAAAACTGTGCACTATGCTTATTTACCATAATTTTTTTTTATGTTTATCTTAGTGTATTTTAATACTAATTAGTACTAAATACAATGAACACTAAAATATAATAAGATAAACAATAAAATAAAATAATTAACATTAAAATATAATATAATTAATAATAAAAATTATTGTAAATAAATATAATGAACACGTTAATACATGAAACATGAATTTTAATTTGAATCAAATCATATATATATATGATTTGATACATATATATATAGGGATGGGATCTGGTGAGTACCGGTCGCTAGGTGAGAACCGGGAATCGATCCCATCCGTCCATCCTGCAAAATCGACGCCCCAGATCCATCCAGATTTTCGGTGGTATTTTTGTAATTATCGTGAAAATCTTCAATTCGCGCGTCTCATGAAGGGTAAAATCGGAACTGAACACAAAAATTGCCCAGATTCAATTTTAGCATCCGACTTCGCATATTTTAGCCTCATACATTTCTCATTTTAGCATGTGTTGATAAACAAAAATGGAACGATGATTTCATTTGAATGAAATGCAATACACCCTATTTGGGGATAGTGAATCCTAATGGGAATCTCATAATTACTAGTTGGGATCAGAAACTTAATAAACCCTAATTGGGAACGGTGAACCCTGGTGGAAAATGTCACATCAATTTTAGCCTCCTACTTCAATAATTTTAGCATTATGCAATTCTCATTTTAGCCTCATGCGATTCTCATTTTAGTCTCAGAACAAAAGGGAAGAATTATTAAATTACTATATTACCCCTCCATCCAGAAAGTTGTCGAAAATTATAGGAATGCCACCGCCCATCCACTTAAATCTGATTTAATCTGGACTGTCCAGATTGAGTCAAACAAAGGCTAGGATTGGTTCCTAGTTCCCACCTGGGGGAAGGGTTCTCATTCGATCCTTTTCCTATATATATATATATATATATATATATAGGGAATTGATCAAGTGAGAACCAAAGCCCCATGTGAGAACTAGGAACTAATCTTGGCCATCAATCCTCTTCATTTGGATAGTGCAGATCAACTGTTTCTCTTAAGTAATGCGGTGGCAATTTTGATATTTATGGCAACCTTAAGTGTTGCGGGGGTATAACAGTAATTTAGAAATTCTTCTATTTTCTTATTAGATTTGCGGTAGGTTTCCTTATTAGATTTTCAACACCCACTTCTCATAATTTCTTTCTCTCATATACGGTATCGTACAAATCATTCTTGCTCATCGCTAAGGCATCAATTTTCTCATAATCAGATCGATTTTTTTTCAATCTGTTATTTTTTCAATTTCGGTGTAGCTCAAATTCTCAGATTCATTTAGTTTTAAAATCATTATTTTCTGAATACCGTTGGAGATCAGATTATCAGAGGTTCATTCGATTAGTTTTTTAGTTCGTTGCTTTCTAAATACTTGTGGAGTTTCAGAGTTCGATTTAATTATTTATGGAGACTCCGAGTATTAGCATAAAGGTTCATTCCATTTAATTTTTTGTTATATTTTTTTCCAGATTTAAATGATAGATGTGTTCGTTCATGTGTTTTCAGTTCTGCAGATTATAGTTTCTTATTAATATGTACTCGTATCTCTGAAGATTTGTTAGCATCACAACATGACTTATTTTTTAATAGTATTAGCACTACTATTACAGGTTTTAACACTGTTGTAGATTAGTTTTAGCACTACTATGACCATTTTTAGTATGATCGAATAATATATTTTTTTAGCATTAACGTGACTAGTTGTATATTTTTTAATGTGTAAATTGTGTTGGCTCCATTTTGGAGTTTTCTCCCGAGTTTTCTGAATTTTACACATCTAACTATGAACCATCTTTGAAGTCTGCATTGGGCAAAACTTTTCTTACTTTGGATGCTAGTATAACCTTTTACAAGGTTTATACTCCATCATGTGGATTTGATATTCGTTTGTTTACTGCAAAGAGGTCTAAAGATGGTACTATAGTTTGGAAGTATGTTGTGTGTAACCGCGAGGGAGTTAAAAACACATCGGTTGATTTTGGTGAAACATCGAAGAAAAAAAGACGCTGTGTGTCTTAGAGGACTTGTTGTATGGCTATGATAGGGTTGAAGTATATTGGTTCTGATGGGTATACTGTTGGACTATTTGAAGAAAGACATTCACATTCTCTTATTTTGGATACACACAAAGAGTTTATGAATCTGAATAGGAATATAGACCCTTCACATTAAAGTTTTATTCTTAATTGTGCTCTGCTTTTACATTTGATTATGAAGTTAACAAGAATAATTAGTTGAGATGTCTGTTTTTGGCTGATCGAATATCAAGAAGAAAATTTTCGTTATTTGGGTATGTTGTGTCATTTGATGCAACATATAGGACTAACATGTTAGTCTACTTATTATTTAGATTGTCATTCTGTAATTTTAGCATTTACATATGAAGTTTTAGCACTGGTAGTTGAAGTTTTAGCACTTCTATCTCCTTTTTTAGCATTGGTAGTTGATGTTTGAATATTTAGTAGGTGACAATGTTAGCATTTGTAGTCTTTTGTTTATGATGAGAAAGACATTATAATCACAGAGATTTGTAAACTTTTATATGTAATAAACATGGATTTTGCATGCATTTGAGTGTTTATGTGGATCATATTTGAAGATTAATGCATGTTTAAGTTGAGGTTTTGTGGTCGTTTCAGTTTTTCTCATGCACATTCATGTTTTGTTGTTTTTATTCAAGTTGGAGCTAGAAAAGAGGATACTTGCAAGATCCAATTCAGTTGGAAGATAATCTAGAAAGATAGATGATTGAGTTAGGGTCATTCTGCAACTTGAATCGGGTCAATTGGATAAGAAACGAGCGAGAACGGAGCAAAATGGTGGAGCGTGTCGAAGGCATACACGCTGGCATGGACCGTGCCGTTGGACAGCACGGATCGTGCCATAAAACATTAAAAAGAAAAGTCTCGGTAGCTACGGCACGGACTGTGCCGTCACACGGCATGGACCGTGCCCCATGACGTACCTCGGAACGCGTGTTTTGACTCCCGACACGGGCCGTGCTGCCCACGGCACGGACCGTGCCGCCTGTTTCCGGAAAATTAAGTCTCTTTCCTTACTTGGACTCAATATTCCTCTCCTATAAAAGGCTTTGCTCTACACGATTTTTAGAGAACTTTTTTACCCTATATTGAAGCAAAGAAGTGTTGTGAAGATGGAGGAAGACGGAGATTGAAGATTTAAACATCCGGCATAAGTGTTTTATGTTTATAGTTTAATTTCGTCATGACTTTTGTAATTCATATTTTATTAGATTTCTATTTTGCCATGAGCGGCTAAACGCATCTTAATTCTAGGGTTTGCAAGCATGTTGAATCTATGTGTTTAATTTAATTTTGTTATTTTTCCTTTTCGATTATTGTGTTCAATTGTTCAAGTGCTATTATTCTCATGCATGGATTAGTGGCCATAATTGATGCATGATGGCTAGTTAATTTGAGATCTGGCGGAGATAATTAACTGGTGGGATTAATTGAACATGTTGATATATGTTCTTCGGAATCTGTAGGGGGTTTAATCTGTTGATCTATCGGGAGTTAGTAAATTATCCTAGAGACGAAAGTGATAGATAATTTATTAATCTACAGTTACCTTGAGACCTGACGGAGATAGGTAGGTATATTTCTGATTCCTCACCAATAATCGAATTAAAGTGGGAATTATTAGGATTGAATTAATATATAGACGATACATGTGTAATTAATGCATTCCCTATAATTAATATTCTGTTAATTGATTGAGTTTGTTTAAGTGAATTAATTGTGTCTTTTTGGGTGTCGTTTATTTTCTCTAATTTCATTTAAATTCGTGTCTAGATTTAGTAAATTCAAAATTGGTAGCCTGGATAATAGAGAACTGTTAGCTTAGTAATCAGTGTGGTCATATTTTCAGTCCCTGTGGATACGATACTCGATTCACTACTATATTGCATTGTCCTGTGTTAGTTGCAGATTAGTGCATCAACTTTTTGGCGCCATTACCGGGGATTGATTTTGATTTTACATTGATATTATTACTGACATCGATTTATTACTTCAGGTAGTGCATGAAAACAAGGTCTACATAGCCACACATAGATCCTGTTTCAAGTTCCCCTGATCGAGCTCATAGATAGAGGAATAAGGAGTGTAGACGACAAGAAGCGAAAATGGCAGCCCCTAATGAGAACATAGATATGGAAGCATTGGCTAGAAGGCTCCGAGAGATGAAGCAGAGATTGGCTAGACAAGCTACGCCCGAGCATGAAGTAGTACCTCTAAATCAGCTGTATCGGGCGCTAACTGACAGATACTTGGGCTCCGGATGGGGTGGCGGCATCGCCGCAAATAACTTTGAGCTCCGTTCAGCACTAATCAACATGGTGGCTATAGATCAGTTCAGTGGACGGGCTACGAAAAATCCAAATGCTCATCTGGATGCATTTTTGGATATTTGCGACACCATCAAGATGAATGGTGTCAGTGACGACATCATTCGAATGAGTATGTTCATCTTTTCACTGCGGGATCAAGCCAATGAGTGGTTCAAGAGTCTAGATAAGGAATCCATCACCACGTGGGATCAAATGTGTCAAGTTTTCCTTGCTAAATACTTTCCTCCATCGAAAGCTCAGAAAATAATTTCGGAGATTACTCATTTTTCACAGATGAGAGATGAGTCAATTTATGAAGCATGGGAGAGGTATAGAGATTTGCTGCGATCTTGCCCACAACATGGATTCAACGTCGATCAACAAATCACTCACTTCTATAGTGGTTTGACCAATAACACCAAAAGATTGGTGGACGCGTCAGCTAGAGGATGTCTGGTGAATAGAACCGCAGCTGAAGCATTAAGGATTATTGAGGAGATGGCGGCTACCAGTTATCAATGGCCGATGGAGAGATGACAAACAAGGCCTGCAACTGCAATATCTAATTCTGGAATAGATGATCTGAGAGCCGGTATTGAAGAACTGAAGAAACAAGTTCTTGAGGATCGACGTGCGACTATGGAGGTGAATGCGGTGCAACAACAAGGTTCTGAAGCCTCTGCACGTGAAGGTGTCAATTTTGTCAATCAGAAAAGCTACAACAGTGGAAGTTACAACAAAGGGCCGCAAGGATTTCAAAACAACAACATGGCGTATCATCCAAACAATAGGAATCACCCAAACTTTTCCTATGCCAATCCCAACAACGCCTTACAACCTTCGGGTTATGTTGCTCCTGCTTCAGGTCCCTCTGAGCCGAAGAAGTCGTCACTTGAAGACATGGTGACTCAGCTAATTGCTAATTAAAACACTTTTATCGGGGCCATTAGTACAAAGATTACACAGATTGAAGGGACAGTGAGTGTCTTATCTAAGCAAGTCAACATACTGGAGGTTCAAGTAAGTCAATTGGCAAATCAAGTTGCCACGCAACACAAACCGGGACATTTCCCGAGCCACATGGAAGTCAACCCAAATACGCACTGCAATGCCATTCAAGTGGTGTATGGTGAGACAAAGAGCAATCCTGCAGTGGAAAAGTCTGCAACCGGGTCCTCTACTGCACCAAAATCGGCACCACCTGCGTCTGTTGTTCATGCACATGTTGTTGCTTCCACTACTCCTCCAGGCAAAATGCAAGAAGATGAGAAGACAGATCAATTGTTTGATATCTTCAAGAAGGTACACATTAATATCCTTCTTCTAGATACTTTACGAGATTTTCCGGGTGGAGCTAGAATTTTAAGAAAGGCCGTCTCGAGAAAGAAGAAGATGGAGGATGTGGAGATGGTCCAGTTGGTGGAAGAGTGCAGTGATTGGCTGCAGAAGAAGCTACCGTTCAAGATGGCAGATCCGGGTAGCTTCACCATTGTGGTGAAGATTGTGAGGTCCTATTTTGAGAGAGTGCTATGCGATTTTGGAGCTAGCATAAATTTGATGTATTTCACTGTCTACAAGAGGCTGAAATTGGGAGCGTTGAAGGAGATTGAGATAGAAATCCAGCTTGCAGATAGATCCTGTGCCAAGCCACGAGGAATCATCGAAGATGTGCTTGTCAAAGTGGCGAACTTGATGTTTCCTACAGATTTTGTGGTGATGGACATGCCTGAAGACCCCAAGATACCTTTAATCTTGGGGAGACCATTTCTTGCTACTTGTGAGGCGGAGTTGGACATGAAGAGAGGCGTGATGACTTTGGGGATTGATAGAGAAAGAGTCATTTTTCGAAATGCTTCGCTAAAGGAAATCCCGCAGTGTGATGAGGTGAGCTTGGCCCACAGCTTTATGGACGATGTGAATGACAAGCCGGAAGAGAAGCCAGTGATGAAGGTATCTCCAACATGTGTTTCGAAAGCTCCAAAAGCACAGCTATCTGAGATGTGCATGGTTTTTCAAGATGATGGGGGATTTTCTGCAGCTCCAGCACCCAAGAAGATGAGAGTTAAATTTCAGGTCTTCCGAAAGAAGAATGTGAGAGGAGCTATGCTCATTGTAGTGGCACCGGAGAAACCAACAGTGGCACTGGACAACAGTCCTCAAAAGGGACGATCATTTTGTTGGTTGGAGTGCTGCTTTCAACCTCGTTGACTGTTGAGTTATCGTCTAGCTAAAGACGTTAAATAAAGCACTAGATGGGAGATAACCCATCATTTTACTTGCTTTATTTTTCTTTATTTTCTTTTATTTAGTGTGCTAACATGTAGAAAGGAGTTTTGGAGCACAAAGCTGATTTGAGATCATCCATGCCGGTTTCAAGGTCCTTTTCTCCATGTTTGTATGCAGTGAGTTCGTTCCAAACACATCATTTATTTGGTTCCCTCCAAACTTATTCTCTTTGCAGTTGAATAAGTTTGGGGGATGGGGATAGATATGATATGTTTGGCACTTTTTTTTTATTTCTTGGCGTCTGTGTTTTGTTTTTTATGTTTATTTGTTTATAGAGTCGTGTCTAGTGAACTCGTGAGATGCCGATGATGAAAAATGAGCTTATTTGTGAAAACTTGAATGAATTCGACTTCTTATGAGTTGTATAAATCAATGTGCACTTCTGATTTAAGTAGATTGAAGCATGAACAGTCCTGTGAGATTTTGAGCTTTAAACTGTCGTATCATGCACAGTTCGTTCTTTGATAAGTGTTTGTCATGCATGCATTTGTGTCTCTAGAACTTGCCATGGTTTATGATCGAGTTACTTGAGTATGTAAAAGATTTAGATATGATTTAAGGCCATCCATTCTTAGCCACATGATTTTCCTAAACACTAACCCAGAAAAATTGACCTTTGCTAGCCAACTTTGAGCCATAATTACCTTTTGTTCATAAACTTGGATGATAGGAGGTTTGGATGGTGAATAAGGGTATCCATTGTGATGAATAGTGATGATTTGGGTGGAGGAATGGATATAATTTGGTGCTTAAATATTTGTCATTCTCATAAGCTAAAAAAAAGAAAAAAGAACAAAAAAGAGAAAAGAAAAAAGAATGAAGCTAAGCCAAACTTAAATAGATGGCAATTGAGAATTTTTGTCATTTGTTGGCTTAATTGTGTGAATTTTGTAAAGCATAAGAGAATGATGACGTGTGTACAAAGTACATGAAAATCGGGAGATTTTGGAGATAATTGGGTAAATTGGAGAAGTTAGAAGGTGGATTTTTATATTCATACTCGGGTTTGGGGTAGAAAGAAGGTTGTTAGTGGGTTGAAATTTTTGAGTCACTAAGCCAAATTTCCTAACCTAACCAATGTCCCTACATTACATCGTAAATTAAAGACTTTTTTTATCTTTATTCTTACATGTTCGAGTATAAATGAGTTAGACGATTGACAAGCATATGGTTGATACTTTTGCATTGCCTTTGATTCGATGAGAGTACATCTTGCACACTTGAGAGATGAGTGATACAATTATCGGTGAGGTTCATGTTTAGATCTATTGAGATTGGTTGTGTATATGATTTTATGAGTTATAGGAGTTGGATTTATTCTTGAAAATATATTTGGATTTGTTCTTGAGGCATTAATGATCGAGTTTACTATGCCCTTCCATGTTTATTCTCTTAATGTTCTTCTCATTGTTCGAGGACGAACAATGGTTCAAGTTTGGGGGATTGATAAACATGGCTTTTTCATGCATTTGAGTGTTTATGTGGATTATATTTGAAGATTAATGCATGTTTAAGTTGAGGTTTTGTGATCGTTACGGTTTTTCTCGTGCACATTCATGTTTTGCTGTTTTTATTGAAGTTTGAGCTAGAAAAGATGATACTTGCAAGATCCAATTCAGTTGGAAGATAATCTAGAAAGATAGAGGATCAAGTTAGGGTCATTCTGCAACTTGAATCGGGTCAATCGGATAAGAAACGAGCGAGAACGGAGCAAAATGGTGGAGCGTGTCGGAGGCATGCACGCTGGCACGGACCGTGCCGTTGTACAGCACGGACCGTGCACCATGACGTACCTCGGAACGCTTGTTTTGACGCCCGACACGAACCGTGCCGCCTATTTCCAGAAAATTAAGTCTATTTCCTTACTTGGACTCTATATTCCTCTCCTATAAAAGGCTCTGCTTTGCACGATTTTTAGAGAACTTTTTTACCCTATATTGAAGCAGAGAAATGCTGTGAAGATGGAGGAAGATGGAGATTGAAGATTTAAACATCCGGTATAAGTGTTTCATGTTTATAGTTTAATTTCGTCATGACTTTTGTAATTCATATTTTATTAGATTTCTATTTTGCCATGAGCGGCTAAACGCATCTTAATTCTAGGGTTTGCAAGCATGTTGAATCTATGTGTTTAATTTAATTTTATTATTTTTCCTTTTCGATTATTGTGTTTAATTGTTCAAGTGCTATTATTCTCATGCATGGATTAGTGGCCATAATTGATGCATGATGGCTAGTTAATTTGAGATCTGGCGGAGATAATTAACTGGTGGGATTAATTGAACATGTTGATATATGTTCTTCGGAATCTGTAGGGGGTTTAATCTGTTGATCTATCGGGAGTTAGTAAATTATCCTAGAGACGAAAGTGATAGATAATTTATTAATCTACAGTTACCTTGAGACCTGACGGAGATAGGTAGGTATATTTCTGATTCCTCACCAATAATCGGATTAAAGTGGGAATTATTAGGATTGAATTAATATATAGACGATACATGTGTAATTAATGCATTCCCTATAATTAATATTCTGTTAATTGATTGAGTTTGTTTAAGTGAATTAATTGTGTCTTTTTGGGTGTCGTTTATTTTCTCTAATTTCATTTAAATTCGTGTCTAGATTTAGTAAATTCAAAATTGGTAGCCTGGATAATAGAGAACTGTTAGCTTAGTATTCGGTGTGGTCATATTTTCAGTCTCTGTGGATACGATACTCGATTCACTACTATATTGCATTGTCCTGTGTTAGTTGCAGATTAGTGCATAAAAATTAGTGCATCAATATGTTAGCAGGTATTCAATTATTTTTGCACCCTTTACTAGAAAGGACAATCATAGGAGGCTTGTCACCTTTAGGGCTGTTTTAATATCGAGTGAGGATGTTGAATCTTATTCCTGGGTTCTTCAGAAATTCAAGGACTATATGGATTATTTTCTGAATTTTATGGGTTGTCTGCACCTAGTGAAGTTGAGGTGCTTCCACCTGACTTTGTGAAGACTAAAAGTAGTGGAAGTCGTATAAAATCAAAAGAAGATGCGAACACCGAATGCAAAAAAAACCTTTAAGGACATGCAAGAAGTGTAATAAAAAATGGAGTCATGATTCTAGGAACTGCGGAAAGAAGTAGATACAATTTTTTTTATACTTCTCATACTCATTTTTTATCAATGCTACTAATATTCTTTTCTGTAATGCTATACACATAGTTGATATTCTTTTTTGCATTGCTAATAAAGAGTTTGATAATGCTAATAAGAGTATTTGTGCTACTAATATAATTCTTTATATTGCTAATAAGTCCTTTACTTTAATGATAATGCATTAAATTTAGTTATTAACATGATAAAAGTAATGAACAATAGTGTCAAAGATAATTCTAAGATAATTTATGCTAATGGTAAATAAAGTGTTATCGTAATGCTAAAATGAAAGATGACAGTGCTAAAACTTTAAAATGATAGTGCTAAAAAGTAAGAAAATGTGCAGATAAATCACAGCTTGATAACAGTTGTAAGTTTAATTGCCAAAAAAAATAAAAAATGAAGCTACTAAATCATCATGAAATAATGCTAAGGTGAGATTTATGACATTGTTAATTCAATAAAACTGTATAGACATTTGTTGTGTTTTATAATTTAATGATAATGCTAAAATGATATATGATGATGCAAATACAGTTAACAATAATGCTAGTAGCACAAATCACATTTGTTAATTTGTGATGACCATAAAAAAATTTTTATCACAATGCTAATAAAGGGTTATGTTAGTGCTAAAATTGCAATACTAATAGTGGTTGCACTATATTGATAATTCAACAACATGTAACAGTGTTTGTTCATGGTTTTTTACCATGTCGATGACATTTTTTTATGCTAAGGCTAACAAAGAGTCATGCTAAAATAAATCATGACAATGCTAAAAAAAGCCATGACAGTGCTAAAATAGGAAATGACAATGCTAAAATCCTAAATTCTGAGTATTCATATGTTTTTAAAATTTTTTATTTTACCCTTAGTAAGATTCAGGGACAACGAATTTTGACATTATTACGATAATACCACCATGTCAAATTTTAAATCTGGGTCGTTGATATAGGGAGATTGGATGATAGGGATTGGTTCCTAGTTCTCACACAGGATATGATTCTCTCTAGAGCCACTCCATATATATATATATATATATATATATATATATGGGTGTCTTAAAGTGTTCACCACCCCCCCTATGTAGGAAATAGGAATAAAAATAAAACCATAGATCACCCCAAAATGGACGGTCCAGATTCAATCAATATTTTAGGGATGAAATGGCAAATTTTTTTTACTTTGCTTCATTACTGCCGGTTGAAAAAGGGTAAAAAGGGGTGAAAAAATTATCCCACAAATTACGCTCTTTTCAATCTCGGAACCGCCCAAATCTATGAGATTTCTCTAGATTTCGAATTAATTTCATTTAGGAGGCAAGAAATCTAGGTTTTTGACAAAACCTAGAGGCGACAATATTTTCCTGTCAACCTAAGCACAGTAGAGGAGACGGACGGCGACATTGACAGCAACGTGAGGATGTCCGGCGGTCGTTCAACGAGGAGTAATCCAGGTTTTCTTGTGACTTCGGTTGATAGTAATCGTATTTTAGTGTGTCTGTTTGCTTCGATTGTTGCCGTGTTTTTTATTTTTTGCACTTTTTTTTTATTTTGCAGATGAAGATAGTAGTTTTTAGTTTTGTTCTAGATTTTTGCTGGGTTTTTTGTTTGGCCGTGTGAACAGACATGAATATCATGCATTTTTTTACCGAAAGTCGTTTTTAAACTATGAATAATTTATAGTGCGAATCTTTGTGGGTTTGGTTGGATTTATTATGATGAATATGCACACGTATTTGGGAAAAAAGAGAATGAAATTGAACAATTAGCTCGAGTGGGGGGGACCGCGTAGAATTTGTGCATGATAACTGTTTTGTCAATTCATTTTTTGCGGCGCGCACATGGATTAAAGGAAATTTGAAAGTATTTTGACTTTCATTTATTTTATACAATAATATTATTTATTAAATGTTGGACAATAGTAGCTTTTTTCTACTTTATAGTTAGCAAATTTGATAGAACTGATAGCATTATATTTCTTTGTTTTGTTTTTTATTTTTTGCGGGGTTTTTTTATGCATATATAGCAATTACTTTTGGTATCCTAATCATATTAATGTGTTTAATTTTGCAAATATTGTTGCATGCTATTGCATTCATTTCAGATTATGAAACTTGTCAATCTTGGTAGCAGAATTCAGTTCAAGTTGCTTTAAGATTGCAAATAGGTGGGATATATTATTTTTTGGAGCAAGTGCAATAGCAAAATAGCTTGTTCTAGTAGCAGATGATCTTAAAGTTGATATCAATCTTGTTTTGATTACATTTATTTTGCATGGATATCAACTTATTTGGTTATGAGTATGAGTATTTGTGGTTTTTGTCTTTTTTTTTTCTTCCTGAAACATTTGTAGCTAATAATCACATTTCCATTAGCTTATTAATTAGTTTTGTTTAGCAAATATTATTGCTTAATATTTCATTGTTTTTGTGGTCTCAAATATGTGGGTGTCCTTTAGCGACAACTCACAATTGGGTTCTATCGTGTTTAGCTTATTTCGTATATTCTTGTTTTGTTAAATCCTGTTTGGCATCATGTGAGTGTTTGTTTATATAGGTGGGAGCCACACAGGTGATAAGAGCGCGAGGAAGAATCAAAAAAAGAATATAATAGGTAAACACGTTTCTCAAATTCGTATCTAATAACTACATTAGTCGAAAAATGGATTCAGAAGCATATTTGCATATTAGTGATAGCAATAATGTGGGTATAATATGAGTATTTTATTGTCAACAGTTATAGCATCAATGAAAAAGTAATCAGCAAGAAAATATCCAAGTAATAGCTTTTTGCTATATTATAGTTAGCAATTTTTGCTTTGAGAGGTTGAGAATGCCATGGAGGAATATGACTAATAAGATCGATTGTGGGATATACGTGATGAGACACATGGAAACATATAAAAGAGGAGGGATCAGAAATTGGGACTCCGGACTCACCAAGAGCAATATAAAACAAATGAAGTTCTTCAGAGCTAAATACTGTGGTGCCATACTTTCGTCAGACAGTAACATTCACAAGCAACGCGTTGTCAAAGAGGCAAGCCTACACTATAGGATGTTGTGCGTCGATGGTCACCCAAATGTTGAAGCCATTATTACACGGAATGTATAGTATACTTCATAATTCAATTTTTGTCGTAAGATAGTTTCATGCTTGCGTTTTGAGTTTTTCCAGAATGATAATTAGGAGATGCATTATTGATTATGTTAAAACTTGAATAATTGTGATACATTTATTCGTAAAGGGATTTGTGATAAATGGAATGAACTCACAAACATCATTGCAATACGTATCAAATACCAATACGTTGCATATCATCTAATTGACATATAAAACACTTACCTTGCAGCCTATCGAAATTTAAAACGTGTTAACAAATATTGAAATAGCAAATAAGTATGTATTAGATAGCAAAGTATACATCATACATTAGCAAAATTTGGCCAGTTCATTTAGTCTCGTTGTCACAATGAGAACCTGGAACAATTTATGCGTGAAATATTTGGATTATCAATAAATATCAAAAACGTTAGCAAATTCTATTTTGTTAACAGCATTTGCCTGGCATTTTTATTACAAATAGTGAAACACATATTAAGTAATAGTTTTGTAATGTTGATTGTACGTTCGTTAATTGGGAAAAAATGGAATTACAATATAATTATCTTGTAGTTAACAAACAATATATTAAAAAAAAAAGCAAAATTCTAATTGTTAGCATACTCACATATTAACGATAAGACCCTGCAACAGTTGATGCGTGAAAAATAAGTGAAATAGCAATAAATATATAAATTTTAGCAAATTATAATTTGGATATAGCATATTCATATTAAATATGCTTAAAAACAGCAAAGAATAAAAGCCTCTTTGCAATCATATAAGTACATTGTGTAGAAAAATAAGAATAGAAGACCAATTCGCATCCATCAGGTTGTTCAACAAAGAATAAATAAATATGCTTGCTATTTAAAATGTAACATAACATTTGTGATGACAACTAGCAAAATATGGATAAATCAAGACCGCTTCGGTTGTGGACAGTTCCTCGCATCATGACGTCCCTTTTCTTGACAATTGCTACACAATCTCAAGGGCTTATTTTCTACTCTGATTGCCTTCTCCACACGAGATGGTATATGACTCCCACTACCTTTAGTCTTCACATGTATTGGTGGATTAACAACTACTTCCTCCGGTCGGGAACAACCATAGAATAGCTCAAACAACTTGCTCTTTGGCAAAGAATCGGATTTAGCTTGTGCATCGCCAGAAACCAACACATCTTTTAGTTCTTTCATACCTCTCATTAAAATATGCATCTTGTCCATGTCGCCTTCAACTGCCGCTACACATGCATAGAAATCAGATATCATCTGGTTTGTCATATTTTTGCTATCATTCGAATTAACTAACCGTTCCAACAATGGATCCCCAACACCATCCAAAGGATTTAAGTGAGCTGCTCTAGTCTATCGTGATACGACATACTTTTTAGGTATCTCATCCTACTTAAACTGCTTGAATAAAACAAAAATATGACAACACAGTAATTCTTCCCTCACAAACTTCTTACAGTCACATACTGCTGTATCTTCAATCTTGTCGTAGGATACAATAAAGATTTGATCGCCACCATCATCAACACCATAAATAGTAGACAATTCTCCCTGTTCAATACTCACAACATTGCAATTATAACACGCTCTCTCAATCTCCTCTTGAACCTTCACAGACATCTTAGTGGTGTATATAGTAGCAACATGATGCTCAAATTTCCAAGGAGTATTAGTTTTGGGCAGAGTTGAATGATCTATGCTGTTTTGAAGATCATATGCGTTCCACTGAGCATCCATTGCACTCTCAAAATGCATCATAAACTCGACAAGATTAGCACCATAATTGAGATAGTTATTGAAGAAACTGTTCATACTCTCTGATATAGAGTAGTTCTACATATTCCACTCATCGGATGATCCCTAAAGTACGCAGGAATCCAAAATTACCTTATGGCAAACATCGATCGAAACCAACTCTCCTTATCAAGCCCATACTCCACAATGATGTCATTCCATTTATCATCAAACACATCATGTTCAATCAAATCAGACCAAACTAGGGCATTGAATCTCTTTTTAAAAGACTCATCCTTCTTTAGATGTGCGGGGAGCCTCTCCGGTACTTTTAGCATTATATGCCACATACAAAAACGATGTCTGGTATTAGGAAAAACACGCATTGCTATCTTCATCGCAGGATCTTGATCTGTAATAATCATACTAGGCTGGCATCGCATACACTCTTTGAACTTTTGAAATACCCATTCATATGACTCATGATTTTCACCCGACATTAATGCAACACCAAACATCACAATTTTCCCATGATTATCCTTACTAGTGAATGGGGCGAATATCATTTCGTACCTGGCATTACAAAATACTTAAATGAGTGGTTGTATATATTTTCGGATATATTTGAAAGCTAAAATAAGCATATAATATTGCTAACAGATAAACCAAAATATGCTAACATGCATCCTAGATTATGAACCAGCATACCAGCTCGTAATGCTAACATGATTATCTAAAAGAAATTTTGAATACATCAACATCGAAAATATGCTAAACATGATTAAGCAGTAAACATATTAAACATCACAAATCAATACAGTAAAATAATGAATACGTCTACTACAAAATATTATTAAAGACAACCCTAACAACTAACAAAACGTAATTTGCACACCTGTTTGTTTTGTAGGTACAATCAAATGAAATAACATCGCCAAATATAGCGTAATTCCGTCTCGCAGTAGGATCGGCCCAGAATATAGTTAACAAATTATAATCTTTATCAACCAAATATTCAAAAAAAAATGACGAACAAGACTCCTTCTTCAAAAACATCTTATTCAGCACGATTTGAGCATCACATCCAGATATATAAGCTCACAAATCACGTGAAAAGTTTTTGAAATCATCCCCCGTTATACCAACATTTGAGTATCCGTCAACAACTTCTTTAGAGATTCGAAAACATTTCATCGCTCCCACGTTTGCACGTACACAATCAAGGATAAAATTCTGGTGCACAATCCCCGATTTTCTATTCCCCTTCAAATATTTTTTGAACTCCTCAGTTACCAACGGGTGTGTATGACCCACCCTAGAGCCATCAACGACGTATCCATCTCGACCACACATTTTCAAAGTTATTCGAGCCATACAATTGACTCTCTTCGATACTCTACGTCGTTTCTGCTTAACACCATCCGCAACCACATTTTTTTCCCCTTCACGACTGCATAAAACATACCTCCATAAAATAGTACCATCATTCGACCTCTAGCCATACCACGACGAATATCAAACCCAACAGCTGCACCATAATTCCTATAAAAAGTAATACCATCCTCTACACTTTTAAACTTCTGTCCAACAAACGGTTTCAGTGATGTTTGACACTTGGGTATAAAATCACCACTCGCATTATTTTCTGTAGGAAAATTACTGTCAGCCAATTTTAAAATTTAAACTTCATGATACTATATAAATAAATAATTACAAACAAACATCATAACTATGTAACAAATATTGTTTCACTGTATACAACTTAAAATTAGCAAAACTTTATGCATTGGTTAGCAAGTCGTACTCCGTAGTTAGCAATAAGATGTCACCAAACTGGAAATATGTATGTCGTCAACCTCATGTATAAAAAAATAAAAAAATTACTATAAACGCATATACCAAGACAACTCGCACTAATTAAATCAGACTCACAAAACAACTATTGCCCATCCATACAAATCTGAGATATGAAATTAACTTGCATTCATATTGAAACACATATATGATTTATATCGAAGGATATAAATTAACAAAATTAAACACACTACAATCAATGCATTATTGTATTGTCTTGATTAGCAAGTATTCTGCATTAGATAGCATATTCTACAAAGTAGATAGCAACAATTATACATAACCTGAAAAATATGCAACACTATAAACCCTAACTGCATATAATAAAAAACATGATTTCATGTGTGTTTTTCACAATAACTCAAAGTACACCACACATCACTAATCTCCGTACTCTCGAACAACGTTAAAACATAATTTTTTAGATTTGTTTTTTCTATTTACAAAAACCTACATCAATTCATGCACAAATCTCACACTAACCCACGCCACCATATACACACATAATTTTTTGTGTCGAAATTTGAAGAATTAACAAAAGAAAATTCACAACAATAATTGCACAGTTGAAATACCTGTATTTTCCATGAATATTGAAATCTTCAATTTGTGTATGGAGCACACACCAAACAAATACACCGAACGAATAAACTTTGATGAATTTAGAGAATAATTTAGAAGTTAATGAATTCTTTGAACTTCCAACTAACCGTCTGATAAATAACAGTACATGTTTATTAAAAAATAAATCAACGTGACTACTAATGGGAAAAAACCGTCCACATAATTAAAGCCTCCATAATCGAAAATAAAGGATTATAGTAAATTCCTAAAATCGTGGGATTAGATATTCACATAAAAATGTCAATTACAACTATAACCCTTCACTAATTAAGTTAGTGAAAAATTGCAATCTAATCCTCCCTGTTAAAAACAAATCTTGACCCTCAAAAAAATCAAATCCTATGATTAATATTCATTCCTATTTTCTACACAGGTCTTGTGTTCCTATTTGAACTCTGATATATATATATATATCAAAATACTCTTTATATATATCAAAATAGTCTTTTAATTATTTATGCACTTTCTCCTGAATGGGTCCCACACGGCACATAGAATAGTCTTGCAGATAAAACCCCCATAGATGGGATCGGTCAATCACAACCGTTGATTCAAGTCCATCTCTTACCTCATTACCAAATACCAAGGCGTTTTTCTTTCTTACTAAGCACGTCGCTCTCTTCACGCGATAGAAAGCACGTGAGTACCACTCTATAAATCCTGACCGTTAGATCTGTTCCGTAAGAATTCAGATTCTCACGTGTACATCACGCGCACAATACGTACTCTTCCAGAAAACACCACGGACCTGCGCTTTTTTCAAAATGTTGTACGTTTATGACAGTTTTGTAAATGTACAACACTTTTAAGCGGGTGACGCAAAGTGATGTAGCGTAGGGTAGCACACCACCAGTTCCAAGCACCGTTTTCCCCAAATTCGTAAATTCGGTTGATTCGAAGCCCGGAAAATAAAGATCTGATTTTTAACCTAAAACAGTACACTAAAACTACCTAAAAGGAAAAAAATCCATAACGAAAACCGCTTTTTATCTCTTTTTCTCGCTCCCAACTGCTCTAAATATATAGATACAATATAGACACACCCAAAGGTGCGATACAATTACGAGCTGGGAGAAGACTGATTGAGAGGCGTGAGGATTCTTGTCTCGGAAGCACACGCATTTGAAGCTCTATAGTTCGCGGGTATTCCATTTTCTTGAATTTTTTTTGTATCACTTCGATTAAAGTTTTGAATTTTATTTTCTGGGATGTTTGTTCATGCACTTTCTGCTCTGTTGTTTGTTTGTGTAGTTGATATTATGTAGTTTTGAATTGAGGCGAGATAGTTGAGAACAAATTATGGGCAGAGGGAGGGCAAGAAAAGTGGAGAAAGGGGTTTTAGGAGGAGGGGATGGAGGTTTATTGAGTGAGAGCAGTTCCGGGTCGTTAAATGTGCCTGCGGGTCCGGTATTTTACCCGAGTGAGGAGGAATTTAAGGACCCTTTAGAGTATATATACAAGATCAGGCCGGAAGCTGAGCCATATGGGATTTGTAAGATTGTCCCACCAGCTAGTTGGAAACCCCCGTTTGCATTGGACAAGGATTCGTTCACTTTTGCAACGAAATCGCAGGCCATTCACCAATTGCAGGCGCGGTGTGCTCCTTGTGATCCCAAGACATTTAGGTTAGAGTACAATAGGTTCTTGGAGGAACATTGTGGGAAGAAAGCGAGGAAGCGGATTGTGTTTGAGGGACAGGATTTAGATTTGTGTAAGTTGTTTAATGCGGTGAAAAGATTTGGAGGATATGACAATGTCGCGAAGATGAAGAAGTGGGGGGATGTTTTCCGGTTCATTCGTCCAGGAGCGAAGATCTCAGCATGTTCAAAGCATGTCTTGGCTCAATTGTATTTGGAGCATTTGATTGAATATGAAGAGTACTATTATCAGTTGAATAACGGAAAAGTTAAGAATTGCAAGCGCGGTATTAGTGGCTCGAAGAAATGTGAACCAGAGGTTGAGGCTTCAAGTATAAAGAGAAGACGGAAAAACAAAGAGGGTGAGAGGGTTGAAATAAAGAAAGTAGAGGATGGAGACCTTGATCAAATATGCGAACAGTGTAAAAGTGGGTTGCATGGTGATGTCATGTTGTTGTGTGACAGGTGTAATAAGGGTTGGCATACATATTGTTTATCTCCACCGTTGAAGACTATTCCACCAGGAAATTGGTATTGTTTAGAGTGTTTGAATTCTGAGAAGGAGAGTTTTGGTTTTGTTCCCGGCAAGCAATTTTCACTCGAAGCCTTCAGGCGTGTGGCTGACCGTGTCAAGAAGAAGTGGTTTGGTTCAGCAGCTACTTCATGGGTGCAAGTGGAAAAGAAGTTCTGGGAAATTGTGGAGGGTTCAGTTGGAGAGGTGGAAGTAATGTATGGCAGTGATTTGGATACTTCTGCATATGGGAGTGGCTTTCCTCGTCAAATTGATCAAAGGCCCCCATCAGTGGACGTTGATGTTTGGAATGAGTATTGTGGTAGTCCGTGGAACCTCAATAACTTACCTAGATTACAAGGCTCAATGCTTCGGACTGTGCACCAGAACATTGCTGGGGTTATGGTGCCCTGGCTTTATCTTGGCATGATTTTCTCTGCATTTTGCTGGCACTTTGAGGACCATTGCTTTTACTCAATGAATTATCACCACTGGTATGTAAATGATTGGATCTAGTATGTTTAGCTTATATCATTATGTAATTTTAATTTTCTTTTGTCATCAATGCCCACTCCTATCTCTACTACAGAGAATAAAAGCATCCATGCATGATTATGAAGTCATTACTTTATCGTATTGCAAAAAAAATCCTGTTGGCCTTTTAAAATTCTGTAATTAAGGGGAGAAAAACTAATTGAATGATCAAAATAATCAGTCGATTGCATAATTCTATGTAGTTTGTGCACAATCCAGTCTCATATATTAACGAATTTGACATGATGTTTTGGAAGTGGTTTTGCTCATCTATCAATCTGTATAATCATGTGCCTTCAATGTAGTATCATTAGTACAGGATCACATTCTTAAAAGTGTCATCACTGGGAAAGAATTATTGATGTGTTCTTTGCAGTTAGGGCTAGAGGTAGTGTCTATATGTTCCTGTCAAATTTAATGCATTATCAATGTGGAAAGTGGTATAAACTATAAATATTTCATTTGGTAAGAGTGATGGTCAAGCAATTTATATATATGATATCAGAATGCTTAGCGATCATCTTGCTGCGCTTCTAGCTACTGGGCTGGTTTTATATGTGTTATAATGTGCAAATCTTTCCCCTTCAATAAAACCCAACTTCCTTCCATTCTGCTAAGCAGTCAACCTTCTGTTGACAAGGCATTTTTTTTTGGGGGGTGGGGGTTCTTTGCCAGAAAGCCCCCCTTCCTCCCCACCAAGAGTTTCTGACTAAACTGAAAGTGACCAGTTAAATTCCAGTAGGAGGTGTAACCACTGAGGTCCAAGGTTTTAAAAGACGGTTTCAAGCCTCGAGGCGTTTGCTCGTAGCCTCACGAGGCGTAAGCCTCGAGGCGGACCGAGGCGTAAGCCTCAATACAAGAAGGAAAAAATATATATATATTATATATATATCAATTTAACTAATCAAATTCACATCAATCAACACACAATTCAAATATTCAATAATGAAGTCCTCAAATAACAGAGTGGCTGTTGAATTAGGGCATCTGAATCAGCCACTCTCGCGCGGGAGTGGCTGTTGAATTAGGGCATCTGAATCTATTTATTTTTATGTTTATTACTTTATTTTAGATGTTATTTCTATCTATTTCATTAATTAAACAAAGCCCAACAAAAGCCCACTCAAAAGCCTACATAAAAACCCTAAAAAATGTCCAAAAACAACCCAGCACATGAGGCTTAAGCCTCAGAACCGCCTCGACCGCCTCAGACCTATCGAGGCTTAAGCCTCAACAGCAGATGGCGAGGTGGCGCCTCTGAGGCTTTTTCTGGGCGCCTCACTGTGAGGCGCGCCTCAAAACAGCCTTTTTAAACCATGCTGAGGTCTAACATTATCATCTGCTTGGCTTCTGTGTATACATGGATTTTTGTTTGGCACATGACCAAACAAATAAAATACTGCTCTGCTTCTACTAATTGTGCAGTGTGATTGATATATATCTATGCCCAGCTATCCACCAGCTATGGCTTGTTTCTCTTTCTTTACTAGCTCTCAGTTGCTCCAGGTGGAAAATGCTTTATGTGGTTAATGATTGTGATCTTGTTTTATAGAAGGATCTATATTCTCATATTTATATCTCCTCTCCTTTATGATGCTTCTTGGGAACAGTCGTTGCTTTCGATGCTTATCTGCTACGTAGTAACCACTGCCTTGTTTCTCCATATGCCAGAAATCTATCTCATTGTTTTGTCTCTTGAGTTTAGTTGAGTATAGTGATTATTAAGAGATTTATTTATAAAAGTAGTAATTGCGTAATAGGTTTTAGTGACCAGTAATCATGAAATGGTAGTTTGACAGCGATGATCTATATTTATTGTGTTAATAGAAGTGTCCTCTTTATGCAATAAAATAAGTTTGCTAATTTTGTTTTGTGCTTGCATAGTGGGATATTTAATTTAATACCATTAGCAGGAGTTCATAATTGTTATCGAGCTTTCTTAGATGCCCTTATCTTTTTTGGGTGTAATTACATCACGATTTTGAATGTGCTGCCTACAACTCTAAATTGATTAATCATCAGAATTCTCATTGAAGAATTTTTAAGCAATGTTCTAGCTGTTTGGTAAATGCTTCTGTGAGGTTAAACTCTTTAGTTGTAGAGTTGATTAATAGAACTGAACTATGGGCTGAGTTTGGTGTATTTTTCATTGCCTCTAGTGCCTTGAAAGTCACATGATACTACTCAATATCATTCGTCTCTGTGGATCTTATGCTTTCTTGTGCTCACATTATTCAGTCATGTAGTGGGTTCAGTAGTCTAGTATGTAGTTTTTTGTACTCTTGACTTGACTTACCCATTTACTCCCTCATTTCAGGGGAGAGCCAAAATGTTGGTACAGTGTCCCCGGTAATGAGGCTCATGCTTTTGAAAAGGTATAGCTACTTCATTTATCACCATCCATTTTCCTGTTTTGGGAGGGTATTAGTCATGCAAGGTATTAGTCATGCAGTCAAAGTTCACTGGTGATGTTTAAAACATAGTATAATTTCTCTCCCGTGATACCCATAGATGCCTGTCAACTTTATTTCCTCAAGCATCTCAATTTGTCTTTTCCCCAAATTCCCAATGTGTTTCTTTAATTGTTATTAGTGTTTTCTACACTTATAAACAGTTTTGAATGATTTGTTATGGAAGTAATGAAGGGAAGCCTATTTGATTACATATTTTACCAGGTCTCGGTTGTTGTCTTGAATTTGTCCTGCTGTGTAGGTAATGCGAAGTAGTCTGCCTGATTTGTTTGAAGCACAACCAGACCTGTTGTTTCAGCTTGTCACTATGTTGAATCCTTCTGTTCTGCAAGAAAAAGGAGTCCCGGTGTACAGTATTATTCAGGTACGCTTTTGTAGTTCAAAACTCATAAATGGATGTCTTGTCTCATAGTGAGATTTTGTAAAATTTTATCTGTTCTTCTTGGTAGTATTTCTATCTACCTTAGGCTGTTGGTTTCTTTTGCAGTTTTGGTTTTAATTATGCTTTAGAGGAGTTAACTTAGTAAGATTTCTGTGTAAAGCGTATTCGACAAGTCATTACGTGGTTGCTGCTGAATCTTAATCCTGAGTCTCTTTCATTTTTCCTCATTCAGTTTTTACTTTCTTGATTATTGTCTTTGATCTTGAGAGAGAGAAGACTATATTGCTTCATTAGAAACCTTTTAAATGAGCTTCTATATTGCTGGATCCAGGCTGACTTTAGGCAGCTGATTCTATATATTGTTTCGATGTTAATACCCATTACTAATCTTAGTTAATTAGAAAAAGGCTTAGAATTTTGTTTACACTTTGCTGTCAGATTAAGTTATTATATCTTGAATTTTCCACTCCAACTGAGTTTCATCATCTGGGCATATCATACAGCCTGTAATCAGATATATTATTTTCTTTTGGAAGTTGCCTGTTTCTGTGTGTTCTTTAAATATATTTTTTGAAACCTTTTTCATATTTCCCTAATTTTTTGGGAAGGAAAAATGTTAGATTTTAATATTTGTCATATGATTCTACGCATTTTATCTTTAGGATGTATTTTTTTTTATTTTTCTATGAAGCTCATAAAATATCTGCATAATAGCATTTTATTTTGGCAGGAGCCTGGGAACTTCGTCATCACTTTTCCCCGGTCTTATCATGGAGGTTTCAACCTAGGTAAGCATAAAATAGTTAAATTACATTCCCTAGTAAGTTTGGACTTTAAGTCTCATTGTGATGGTGTCCCTTTGACTAAATAGTATGGAATTTTACTTTGGTTGATTGGTTCCATTTCTATTGGGAGTTCTAAGTAGTTGTTTTGATGGCAGGCTTGAATTGTGCTGAGGCTGTCAATTTTGCCCCTGCTGATTGGTTACCTCATGGTGGTTTTGGAGCTGAGCTTTACCGGCTTTATCATAGGGTACCTGTTTTATCGCATGAGGAACTCCTGTGTGTTGTGGCAAAGGTTCGGCACACTCTCTTGCTGCTTCATTTTGTGTTGGTTCTTTTATCCATTTTGACTTGTTTATGAGAGAACAATGTATGACCATATGCTGTCCATTTTTTAGGAGAGGATTCACAATGATTTTGATAGTTGAGGCTGAATGCAAAAAAATGCAGTTTTATTGTTCTTAAATGGGAAGAGTTGGGCTATTTTTGTCATGTTCGTGGACGATGGGTTTATTTTAGATTCCTGTTTACCTTCCCTTTTCTCCTCGTTCTCTTAGCGGCCATAATAGCAGTTTGTCTTTAGTTCCTTACTGGACACTGGAGATATTCTATAATGTTAAAAGTCCATTCTTTGATACGAATCAAGGTTTGTTCTGAGCTAGAAAGATGTGTTAGGTTTCTGATTTCACAGCCTTATTGATTATGGTAAAGTGTTTTGGCTATTCCATGTATCCTCAAAAATATAACGGTACTTAAAAGTTAAAATTTGATAGTAGATCCATTGTGAATACATCAAGCAAGAGATATGTTATACCATCTTCTTTGAATAATACTGATGGTTTTGGCATGTCCATATCTTGTATGAGATTTGATCTTCCTTAGCTTGTTCACCAGTAAATGTTCTGTAGGTGTCAGAAATATCCTATAATAGCTCATTTTTTGGACTTGTATTCCTATCGTATGTACTGCCACTTATGGATGCTAAAATAATCCTCTCTCACTATTGACCATAGGTCATCATCTAAGAGATAGTAAGTAATGGGTTTCAAATTAGCAAATAGAGAACAGTTTTGTCTCAGTAAGCCGGACATTTCAAGTTACCTTACGAGAATTTTCAGACTGTCTTAGGAGAAAATCTTAAAAATTAAATGAATCGGATTTTCTACTTGTACATGAAGGAATGAGGGGTTCTTTTTATACATTTTTTTACCCTTTACATTTTGAATTTATATAAATTTAAAGATATAATTATCCGACAACGAATTAAATTGCTACGTACTTTAGTAAGTTTTAACACATGATGAAATTATTCTCTCTTATTTTTCTCTCCTCCATCATATTTTCTCCTATCTGTCACCTATTATTTTGCCTTTTCTCCTTGCTCCCATCTCTCACCCGCCATTATATGATCTTAAGGAACTCGCATAAATGTATGTATTAAAAAACTTATGTGATTGTGCAATGAATTTTCAGATTTTGGAGGCATTAGGACCATTTTTGTCTTATAAGCTGTTGTTCATTTGACCATGTCCTAATATAAATTTTCTAATTTTCAATTTTAATGTTTTAATGTGTTTATTGTTGCATGTGTGGACATTTATGCTCACTAATGAACATAGCCATGTATACATTGACCGATTTATTCGTATGGTATATCATCCGAAATCATGCATATAAATAGTTATTTGTAAACACGTGGGCACATGTCTTTTTCAGTGTCAATTTCTTTAGATATTGCTTGCTAGCTTTGACTTATTATTTATTACTTCTTTCTAGTTGTTATGATCTCAATCTCTTATTTGGTCGCTATAATTTTTCTCAGAGTGAATTTGATAGCAGTGTATCTGCTTACTTGAAAGAGGAGTTGCTTAGGATATACAATAACGAGAAAACTTGGAGGGAGCGGCTTTGGAAAAATGGCATCATCAGATCTTCTCCAATGGCACCTCGAGTGAAGCCAGATTATGTTGGTACAGAGGAGGTATATAATGACAGTTTTATTTGGGGTGTGCGGGTTCTTTCTTTATCTCTCTCTCTCTCTCTCTCTCTCTCTCTCTCTCTCTTTTAAATCTGCTTTTCATCTACAAGAAGGATCAAGGATGTCTTCCTTACTTTTGACTAGTATCGCTGATTTTTTTCAAGGATCCAATGTGCGTCATTTGCCAACAACTATTGTATCTCTCTGCTGTTTCATGCAACTGTAGACCATCCGCACATGTTTGTCTAGAGGTGAGACAGTATTAGCTGCAATTACTCACCATTTCAATGCCGTCTACGTTATCTGAATTGTGCAATGGCCTGACCCCCAGCATGATATGACAACTTTTTTTGTTTTTATGTTTTTTTGTTTTGTTTTTGTTTTTTGTGGTGGTTGAGGGGTGGGGATATTTCTATAGTTGAGGGTATTTTGGACAATTTATTTGATCAATTGAGTAAAAAGATCTTTGGAAAGCCTCAGTTTTTGCAAAACCCACGTGGCACAAAACTTGCTGATAATTTCAATGTCTAGGGTTTCTTTGCCGGATTTTCTTTTTTCAACAGAGTTATTTTTTTTGTTGCATTTTTGGAGAAATGCGGGGTATAATTGTGTTTTACCCACTTTTTGTCAGACACTTCGGCTTATTTTTTTTAAATAAGGTATTATAAACTTCAAAAAGTATC
This sequence comes from Perilla frutescens, assembly GCA_026008535.1. Lineage (NCBI taxonomy): Eukaryota > Viridiplantae > Streptophyta > Magnoliopsida > Lamiales > Lamiaceae > Perilla > Perilla frutescens. The sequence goes on from BRKX01000004.1 coordinate 42,324,530, forward strand.
TTATAAGTTGTAGGAGCATATAAGATTTTAGTTTAGCCAAGCACCGTTCTAGTGTTCTTAGCTTTTCTGGGCCGAGTAAAAACTGGTAGTATTGTTATGAAAAAAATCATTGATTGATTTATGCAAAAAGTGGGGTTAGTTTTTGTTATTTGACCATGGTCAGGGTTTCCTGATAATTGACGTTGAGTTTTTGTTTTCCCTCATCCACAAATCAGCCCTTCCCGTAAGTTATTTTCTCAACCAATACTGATAAGGATAAGATTAAACAAAAGGATTCGCAAATAAAAGTGCTATTTCTGATGGCAAGGTTTGAGTAGGTATTCCATAAAATAGACAATTCATTATAAGTATCTATAACTGATTGGTCTAATTTAGTTTGATTCTTAGAGGAAACTAGTATAATTTCATTTTTTTTTTCTATTTTTGTACTCTAACCCTCAGTTTCTAAGTTATAGTTATGTACTGCATATGCTGTGTGTACGTCCCCTAGTAACCAACTTTTTTGCAATATCATAATTTAATTCTGCCTTTCGTGATATGTGTCGCAATTGCCGATTTTTTCCAATTGCTTGCATGATCTAGTGATTGCATGTGTCTTCAAGGTTTTATTATGTTATTAAGTTTCTTTATGTTGTGGTTCCATTAGTATGTAGTCTCAAGAGGCAAAAGACTGCATTAGAACATCATCAAGCAATTGAACTGAAGCTTTTTTTTTTTTTTTTCTTTCTTGCAGCACTGGGAGCACCTTTGTGAATGCAAGCCAAACAAACTCCGTCTTCTATACCGCCATAATCTGGCAGAACTGACTGGTTTGCTGCATGAGATTGATAAACATTATTTGGTGGAAGCAACTGGTGATTCACAAAGGACTAGGTGCTCAGAAAAACAAGTAGCAGTAGCAAAAAAGGTTGACCATAATTATTGCTCTTGATAACTAGATTAAGAGAGAACCTCTCTTCTTTCTGTGGAGAAATTTTGCTTGGAAATTCTAGTTCTTTCTACCTTGTCTTTGGACTCTAAGCGCTGCTTATACTTCTTACTTGTTTAGCTCTCTAAAATTATCACTTTCTAGGTGTGATCTGTCCATTTGATGGTCAATTGTCATCGGTCATTTGTTTAAGATATAATTTGAAGACTGTTCTTGCCTTGGTATCTGGACATTTTACACGTGCATGGTATATCCTTTTCCAGTGTTTGCTATTTTAAGTAATTATGATGCTTACAATACAAGTGACAAATAATTTGGACGTAAAGCAAGACAAAGTTTCTTGTCATGATGTTGCTAGTTTAATTTTATTTTACAAAACCTTGATGTATATGGATGGGAGCAGGTGGAGTTTAACCCTGTGGATTGCATGTGGATTGCATATACATAGAGAAGAACCAGTTGTACCATGTTTAGAGATTCTTATTTTAGGAGATCTTCAATTTGGGGACTATAGATTCAGAATCATATATCATTTTTGAGTTATAAGCTTCTGATTGGTCTTCACTCTTCAGCCACACAAGCTTGCAGTATTATACAACAATTGTATATGCTACTAGCAGAAATTTGTATTACTCACTTATCCTTTTGCATTAACCTAGTATGTGTGTGTGTGTGTGTGTATTTTGTGCTGTCAATGTGAGGTATTAATGTAGTCCATGACTTTCTCTGTGTATAGGTTAAGGGTGGTCATGTCACACATTTGCAACTTGCTGAAGAGTGGATTCTGAGGTCGTGTAAGATTCTTGAGCATCCATACTCTAGCCATGCTTATGTTAGTGCTATAGAAGAAGCTGAGCAATTTCTTTGGGCTGGTTCTGAGATGGATCTTGTAAGCCTTATTACTTTATGGGGTTAGCTTCATTCGAATCATAGTGTTTCATACAACTGAAGATGGGTTTGATTATATCTTTTGTAGGTGCGAGAAATGCATAACAACTTGGTTCAAGCACGAAAGTGGGCAAAATCTGTGAGAAATTGTGTTTCTAAGTTGAAAATGTGGTCCAATAATCCTAGGCGTGACTCAGAGAGAGTGCAGATGAATCAAGTCAATCAGTTGCTCAAATTTAGCTCTCCACCTTGCAATGAACCTAGACATATTCAGTTGAAGGTTGGATTCTTCACTTACTTCAATACTTCTCATTATTCTGGGCATTGGGTGCTGGAGCTGAATGCTTTTTGCTAATATCTCCGTGTAGGAATACATAGAAGAAGCTAGTAAGCTGATTCAGGAAATTAATTCTGCCCTCACATCATGTTCAGAATCTTCTGTAAGAATTCTATCTCCTTTCATTTGATATTAGTGTAGATGATAGATTTCAGTAATTTCATGGTCATCATCGCTTTCCCTATACTTGGGTGTCTTTCTGCTCATCTATCTATCACATATTTTATTGCTTGAATTATTACTTGTGACTTATGAGTTGAGCTTCCGTTGATTTGACTCTTTTTTTTTTTTTGCCTTGTCAATTCGTCCAGTTGGATGATTTGGAGATCTTATATTTGAAGGTTGTTGACTTACCAATCCACATAAAGGAAAGTGAGCAACTAAATCTCAAGCTTTCTGCCGTGAAGGTATATATATATATATTTTTGGTATATGTTGGCTTTTGTGCTGGGGATTCATTTTCACTAAATCAGCAGTGATGTTGTATTGAGTGATAACTTGTAACCGTTTGGTAGTAAATTGCTGATTAAAATTTACTTCCAGGTAGTATAAATTTTTTAAGGACTTCCACGATTTCTCATATTAAAGAGTAAACTTAAAAGGTTCCTTTCAATTCTCTAATTGAGGGTAATTTTGTAGTCTACCCACCTTTATTTGCCTAAGATGGTTTTGGCAGAGATGCATCTCCTGTGTATGCTTGGTTTACTAAGAATCGCGAACACTGAATAAGTGCATAGTTTTATCCTTACCAACTTAATGATATTTGTGGGCTTTTTGTGATTTGAGAACTTTATCATCAATGTGTGCGTTAGGTTTGGATGGACAATGTGAGAAATTGTCTCTCTCAGAAAGCCCCTTCCTCAGTTGAGGTAGATATGCTCTACAAGTTGCAGGCTGAGGTACATAAAAATGCTTTCTCTCTCTCCCCCTTCCCCACTCCCCTCGTTTCTTTTCTCCAGCACGCACAGCACTCTTATAGTGTCTTCTTTATATAGTTCTTTGCTGTTTATAATTTTCAGATTTTGGAGATACAACTTCAGCTTCCTGAAGCTGATAAGCTCAATGATTTGATAAGGCAAGTCGAATCTTGCCGGTCTCGGTGCATTCAGATTTTGAAAGATTTGGATTCGCTAAAGGTTGTGGCTGCAGATGTTTTTATTTCTGTACTGTCCAGTGATGTGAAACTTTTATTTACAAACTACTACCTTCTTTTTGACAGGAAATCAAACAGTTTCTTGGTGAATGGGAGGATTTTACTGTTATTGTTCCAGAGCTAGAACTTCTGAGAAAATATTATAGTGATACCATATCCTGGATATCTCGTTTTGATCTTGTTCTTATGAATGTTCAAGAACGGGAGGATCAAGACAATATAGTCGACGAGTTAACATGCATCCAGAAGGATGGACTATTGCTTAAAATTCAAGGTATGTGTGTTCTTAGTGCACCGTGGCTTCCAGGTTCTTGTTTGCATATTAATGTTTGTTCATTCTGTTCGAATCATTGGTATGTTATGTATATATAAAGTTCTTTTTTCTTCTGATGTAGTTGATGAGTTATCTCGTGTTGAACCTGAACTCAACAAAGCACGCTGCCGTGTTAAAGCATATAAGGTAACTTGATGACTGTTTGGTTTCAGACTTTTATGCACCATCCTGGTTGTCTGCCATAAATTTTGGTTTTTGGGGTAAATATTATACTCGATTACACGGAATGCAAGTGGCATGTGCACTTCGATTTCTAATTGGCTTTGCTATCTATACAATCGGTAACATCACTATTTGAAACTATAGAGTTCCAATTGTCTTGGGTTGTGGGTGTGAATATATAGTTGCTACTTGCTGCTCTAGTTATATATACAGTAAGGATAGATGATATATCTGAAACTATCGTCATCTTCAATGCAGGTACTTCGCGGTCACATGTCCATGGACTTCGTTCAACAACTGATGTCAGAGGCGACTATGTGTGCCTCTCTCTCTCTCTCTCTCTCTCTCATAAATATGTTTCTCACTAGTTTTAGATTTGATAAATTAATATTGAAAGAGTAAACTGCATTTACTTGTCAGACTGCAGATGGAGAAAGAGAAGCTATTTGTTGATATCTCACAAAGACATGCCTGTGCCGTTAGCTGGGAAGAAAAGGGAAGAGATCTTCTTGCTACCAGGGCACCTATGTCTGAGTTTGAGGATATCTTGAGGTTCTGCTATAAATTTTCATCCGAACTCCCAACTGTTGTACTGATGTAAGTAGCTGTTAATGTTTCTTTGAATACAATGTCTTCAGGGCCTCTGAGGAGATTGGAATTATCCCACCATCTCTTCCTGAAGTCAAGCTTGCAGTGTCAGCAGCTAAGGAGTGGTTGTTGAAGTGCAAACCATTCCTATTTCAGGACTCACCCAGCTTACCGGCCTCGGATTCTTGTCTCCAAGTTGGCATTTTGAAGGTTAATCCCCTTGATGTTAATACTAAGCTTCCAGTTACCATTCTTATACAGTTGTACTGATGAATCTCACTTGATGGTTTATAATTATATAGGAATTAGTGTTGGAATCTGGAGACTTGAAAGTATACCTTGAAGAAAGTTCACTGCTTGAAAGAGTCTTGAAGAAGGGTATTGAGTGGGAACAGGAATCCAGCTCTTTACTTCAGAATGCAGAGAACTTATGGCATGCCAACATTGTTGGTGAAGGCACTGCCAGCTCTCTGATACTCAGACTTGAACATCATGTGCTTTCGATCGAGACAGCCATCAAAGCCGGTGTTTCCCTTGGTCTTGAGTTTAACATGATTCCGAAACTGCGAGATGTTTGTTCTACACTCAAGTGGTGCATTGGTGTCATCTCCTTTTCTTCTCTTGTTCCTACTCACAAGGTGATCCTCTTTTCTTATTATAGTTTTCAAGATCCAAAATAGTGCATGGATTCTGATTGGATGTTGTTTTTATCTTGTCTTTCTTGCTATCTTTTATTGAACTTCTATCCATCATGACTGTTTCAAATGTAAATTTGCTTTCTCTAAATTGTTCATGATAAAACCAGTATAACCGCACAGCTGTCTGTCTCTATTGTTCATTACAATAAGTAACACTGAAGATTTACATTTTTAGGACTGGGTTATGATCTTCTCTTTCTGGTTCATCAGTAACTGATATAATTTATGGTTATTCTATTTTTCCTTCCTATCTGGCTTTGTATTAATTTTGTTTTTGGTCTTGGGTTAAAACTTCTTTTCTCCATGTCCTCATTTATCTGGTGTTTATCCATTTTATTTGCTTTAGAGAAACTTGCGTCCCTCCTGCATTTATCATAACTACCCTTTAGTAGGAAAACTGCTTTTACCTGTGAGGCTGACAATAAGTTCCTGTTGAGCCTAAAAAAGGCACATATATTCACTTAGATTTTCTCAACGCATTCCTGATTATGCTGCCTTTCTAATGAAGTGTGATGTATCTAGAAGCCATGATATATTTTAATTTACATGTCACATGTCTATTGCCTTGGATTGTTATTTTCATATTTAAGTTGTTTCATGGAACATCTGGATACATACCGTTGGTGTAAAGCAAACTTAGGGAGGTGAGATCTAATGCGCTTATTCTTCTATTCTAGGAAGTTGAGATGATGTTGGAGGATGCTGAAAGCCTTCCTGGAACATATAAATCTTGTGCTTTGTGGATTTCATTGTTCGATGGCTTACAATGGCTGAGGAAGGCCATTGAAATTCTTGACCCCAATAACCATTCGCAATTTGAAGTCAGCAGTGTTGACAAGCATCTTCTTCTATCAGAGGTCTCTATGATTGTATACTGTATTCTTCGTGCATGATAATAGAATACATCAAATCTGCTCTTTTCTGCATCTAACCTTTTTAAGTTGCAGAAATTGTGCATGTCATTTCCACTGATTGTTGACCGTCTGCAGGATGCAGTTCGGAATCACAAGTAAGTTGTGTTCTGTTACTGCAGCATATATGGTGTCATAGTTCCATCCTCTACAATTTAAGTGATCATCTGGGTAGGGGCGCTTCTAGGTAAACTGTAAAAGCAGTTGGCATGACTCTACATATTATATGTTTGTTTCCACCAAAAAGATGATAGACAAGCATATTTATTACCTGACATATGTTGATATTTTTAAGTAAAAGAAATTAGAGTTTCAAGATGTTGATTGGTCTTTTGGATGTAGCTCACTGTCTTGAGGATAGTGAGGGAAATTCCAATTATTTTTTTCATGGTTAATGGTGTTGGGTAAGTACAAAAGCATTTTCCATGCATCTCTCTATCCCCAAACTGGTGCGTTGTGTGTAGAACTCGTGTCAAAGACCCATAGGACCTTTTCTCACATTTCTCGTTCCACTCAAATAATAGTGTTAAAGTGTTGAGGGAGCTGGACATACAATGGGTTTTGCCCCATTTGGCCAAAGCACTATTCTCATCTTATATGGGATGTTTCATCAGCAAAGAAAATGCTCGAAATTTACTAATCGAACTTGAGCTCAAATGCTTGAAAAAAAGCTCGGTTAATTTACATATTCGAGCTCGAACTCGAAAAAAATAGCTTATTTAATTTACTCGTTTGAAATATTTATAATATTAATGAACATGTTCGTGAGCATGTTTGATTAAGCTTGAGCTCGAACATGTTCGCGAGCTGGCCGAACCGAATACTATTCTATTCGAGCTCAGCTCGATAATTTTATCGAGCTCGATTTGAGGCTCGAGCTCGGTTCATTTAGAAAATGAACGAACTTCAAACAAGCTTTTTTTGAGCCAAGCTCCAAATAGCTCGCGAGCGGCTCAGTTCATTTACAACCCTAGTCACTTTGGATTGAAAGAAATAGAAGTATATTTTAGGATTGTGAATAATCCCATGGGGAGGTGTGGTACAAGGTTAGGTTGAGGGCTGGATGGTGTGGGTGTCATGTACAGCACATGTATATCTTTAAGTCATTATTTATTTTGTAAATATATTTCCACTGTTATGTAGTAATGGTTTGAATGTTCTTATAGTTTGTGGTTGGAGCAAGTGCACCTATTTTTCGGACTCAGCCTCGGAGATCGCTCATGGAATTCATTTCTGCAGCTCAAAGTAAGACAATCAACTTACATTTAGATCTAGTTTATAGAAGTATATTTGAGGACTAGGTTACATCTACCGTCGAATGTGCCTTATGGCCATTTCATGCTGTAAGTTGCTTAAGTCGTGTCTGTGAATTAACTGGCATAAGTGTATCTCTCATCTTAAGAAGCCTCATTTGTTTGTTGGCTTTTATGATTATTGAAATTGCAATTTCAACATCCAGGAAAGTGGAACTCTCAACGCATTCAGTTGTGTGGAACTACAGAAGGTTCTGTTTGAATTTCAGAAGGCTCAACAATGGAAAGAGCATTGTGCTGACATAGTTAAGCCTCCACCTGGAGAGGAAAATCCACTACTTAGGGCTCTCACACAGGTGAGATTGATTTATTATTCATCCAAATTTCGAAATACAAAAAATATGTGGATGTGGTCATTCTTTTATGCAATTCTCAAGGAATTATCATTTTTTGTTGCAGTTAAAGAACACACTTGAGAGATCTCTTGAAGTGTTTAGTAATCATAAGAATGGAGAATCAAAAAAATTATGCTTATGCTGCATCAGTGCTATTGAGGATCTTGATCTTTTGACCTGTTCGTTTTGCAAGGACTGGTCAGTTCTCTAGGTCAATAACTACATGTCGTGCTCTTTTGAAATGTTAAAATAGATGAATATCTTTTTGTCCGACAGCTGTGATTCATACCATTCTTTTCTCACTTTGACTTATCTTATTCTTCCCAAGGAAATTAATCCTACAAATATCTTTATTAGCAATTTACTACCAACTTATTTTTTTTCTATTCTGCAGTTTTCACTTGCGTTGTTCGGAGACATTGTTGGAGGATGCAGTTTTGTTTGTTTGCAAATACTGTGACTTTGTGAATAGTGCCAAACTTCCTCGTGGTGGATGTAGTGCTCTGGTTTGTGATTGATAATTTACTTTGGCTGGAGTTAATTCATGGGAAAATTTTCTTTCTAATCTCATCTGTCCTTGTGTAGAGAACTGGAAAGAAGCTTATTGCATTGGATGAGCTTAGAGTTCTCTCTGATGCCAATGACCTTTGTCTGTGGTAATCCATCCTGGTTTCTTAAAAAACATCTGCATTTGTTTATCTTTTGAAATTGACTAATTTTTGGTTTCTCCACATATTTTCCATTTCTCTAGATTTATAATCTTGTCTTTTGTGGAGTGTCTTAAATTTTATATGGCACAGTTTCACTTCGTTATGCTATAAAAAATTTGACTGCTTGAGAAGTGTTTGTCTGCAGAAACATGTATGAGTAAACCTGCATATATTCCTCATTTCTAAGCTTAGGAACAGTAGAAAATAACATGATTGCCTCAGGAATAATGTCAGTCATGGTGTCTCTATGCATCTATATATTATTTAAATTTCTATCCATACATTCTGAAATGAGTTTAATCAGTTTCCACTTTGCAGTTGTATACACTACACATACATCTTCTTGCTCATTAACTGTTTATATTATTGATGTTGATGAATTTATCTATGCTTGTCTTATGAATTTAATCATTTAGATCAAAGAATACTAGATTCCACAATGAATCGGATAAATGTGTTGTTTTGCACAGGACTGAAGAGTGGAGGATATTGGACCAAATTGTCGTGAAAGCACATAAACGCAATACATGCCTGATGGAACTCGTGAATTTTGCATTATCCGACATTAGCAAAGATCTCGATGTTGCAAAACAAAAGTTGTGTATTGCTTTGAAGGTATTAGTTAAAATATTATCTCCTTTTATCATAATAACAAGCTTAGAAATTTAATACTTTTGACAACTTGTGTCTCTCTGTTAATATGTTTATTATCTCTTTCTAATGTAGCTCAAAGAAATTATACTTGACACTATGTTTTAAACACTACTATTGTTTTGTATGTTCACTCTTTCTGTCTTCAACTTGGCTGAAAGGGATTTAAAGACAATTTTTTTTTAATGTTAATTGTTTTACATATTGGCAATGCACAAGAAAGATGAGGGGTTACAATTCAGTTTGAACATTTTTTTGGGTCTTCATTTTAGTGAAACTAGTAAAGAGGATGGTGATTGGAACTTCCTAGTCTTTGCAGGCAGTGAGTGTTTCAGGCATTTGCGATGATGAGGCAAATCACAAATTTGAGTTGGCATTGGCTAGAAATTCGTGGAAAATCAGGGCAGATAAATTTTTACGAAGTGCGGAAAAGCCCTCGCTTCAACAGATCCAGCATCATCTGCATGAAGTATGCTGACTCCATTTGCTGATTCTTCTTCTTCTTTTTTTGTTCAGAAGAATTTGTTTTCCTTTTGAGTTTCTTCACATGATTAAATTATTTGGAATGATTCAGAAGGCATGCAATGATGCAAACTTTTATAGATAGATCTATAAAGATGCAAAACTAGTTAAGAACTAGATCGTCATAATAAAAGCTTACTGTTGCCTTTAGAATGAAGGATAACATTACATTGTGTGATAGAAATTCTTAACAATAGTAAATGAAGGCTTGAATAATCTTGCAATTCTAGGGCATTATGATTGACTATGGAGTGGAGTTCTACTATTGAAAAGTAGCGGGAGTTCATGACAGGAATTTCAAAATGAGTTCAACATGCTAAAAGTTTAACTAATTTTTGTGAATTGCTTCTCATAAACAGAATACAAGCATATATACAAAGCATGCATATTTATATAATGAACACTTGGAAGTGTGTATCTGCAGCTTTTCTGGTTCCTATGCTGTTATCTCAACATTCATTTCTCGGAAAACTTAAAAGTGTCTGTTTGTTATATCAATTATTGTTCAGTCAGATGTATATATTATGTTGTAATCGTGCTTCAGGGACTGGTCATGAAGATCCCTACAGAAGATTACTTCACTCGAAGATTAACAGAAATCAGGGACCTGGGATCGCAATGGGTGGACACAGCCAAGCAGGTAGTAATGTTTCCAACACATTCATATGTTAAATAGAAAAGGTGCCTCTACTCTGTAACAAACAATAATCTTCTCTCTCTCTTCTAAAATACGAGCAGGTGTCTGCGGATGGTGGAGTACTTGGACTGGATAGAGTGTTCGAACTTATTTTAAAGGGTGAATGCTTGCCGGTATCCTGTGAAAAGGAACTAAAGGTAATGAGTGCAATATTGTCATATGGCTAATGCAGTAATGCTCTTTAATGTTATCCTGAGCTTCGTGGTTTCTGCAGTTACTGAGGGATCGAAGCATGCTTTACTGCATTTGTCGTAAACCTTATGACCAGAGAGCTATGATCGCTTGTGACAAATGTGACGAGTGGTATCACTTTGACTGCGTAAAAATCTCGTCAGCACCAAAGATTTACATATGTCCAGCATGCAATCCTTGTCCGAACGGAGAGACGCCTCCATCAGCAGCGCTAACTGCACAGGACAGGCGGGTTACATTAATGTTGATGTGTTTAATCGATGGAAAGTGCATTGAACAATGAATCATGGGCTTACTGAGTTATTCGTTTTCCAGGTGTAGTGAAGAGCCTCATACGCCTTTAAGGCGCTCGGAACTGAGGAGGGAGTCGCCAAAACCGAAGGCGTCGTTGATGTCGAAGAAGAAGATACTTGTGGAGATGGACATGAATAATAGCCTGAGGAATTATAGCAATAGGGAGGGAGGATTGTTGTGGAGGCAAAGAAAGCCTTTCAGAAGGGCAGCTCGAAAACGTACAGAACTTCAAAGTTTATCTCCATTGTTCCATATACAGCAAGATCAAGATAAGTGATTATTGTAGACAGATGATATTTGATCAATTTATTCAATTGATTTTTTCCTCCACAATCTCTCTCTCTCTCTCTCTCTCTCTCTCTCTCTCTCTCTCTCTCTCTCTCTCTCACACAGTTTCTGTTGAGTTTTGAGTTATTAGATTCATTGATTGGAAAGAAATCAAGAAGGTTGAGGCATACTCGTTTGGTTGGCTTTTTACATAATTGTGTTGGCTCATTTGACCTCTTGTTGCATGTTAGCAAAGCATGCGCAGTCCTTGCAAATGTTGTAATCTATCTATTAATTCATTACTCCTTCCCACATGTTGATACGACGGATTAGCGATCGTTAACATGGCATGATAGTATGACACAGTTTAGTGTTTATACTTTTTTTGTTCGTAAACATGATAAAAAAATATCATGATGATACTATTTACACTACAAAATTTATTCTTTACGTCACAAATGAAATAATTTTGAGCTCATATAAACATCCTTTATGCACTACATATTAATATTATGGCTCTTTTACCATAAATAAAAAGAAAAAATAATAATAATAAAAAGAAAGAAAAAAGAAAAACCCTCCCCCTTCCCGTTCCTTGCCCTGCCGTTCTCTCTATCGACCGCCAGCTGGCAAGCCACCACCACCTCCTCTCTCCTCAGTCCTCACCCATTCCCATCTACTCCTCTCAACCCTCCTCTTCCTCATCTACCTATCTCTTCACCACCACCCCTTGCATCACTACCACTACCACCATCAGCCCGCCGCTCTACCCTAAATTAGTAATCAACAACAATGTTTGAAAAAAATGAGAGGTTTGAAAAATATTAATCCAGTTCAAACTGCTCGAATTTTCATTGATTATCTTGATTCAATATTACAAGTATAAGGGCTGAGGGATTGGGGAGGTTGGGTAAAAAGAATGGGGGTGAAGACACAAGTTGGAGAAGAAGAGGATTTTTGTTCATTTATTTATTTATTTATTTATTCTTTTATAAAGTTTAATTATTATTTTTAAGTGAGGGATAAATAACAAATAAGTTATATACTGTAACGCTTAAAAACTAATGCAGAGAATAAAGATTACCTGTAGTGCAAATAATAACTTGCTACTTGAATATCTTAATAACCTATTTGTGCATGTATCTAATCATTACATCATAGCAACACGATAATATACATTTAGTGTTGAATGGTGCAGACGCCATTTGAGGATCAAAGATAGAGAAGGAAATTGTATTTCTTTATTATGTTTTCAATAGAATTGTTACAATCTCTTTAATAGAGAAAAGATAGGTAAATAGAAAAGTAAACAAATCAATTTACTTATTTGTAATAATCTTGACCTAGATTTCTCGGATCTTCCTTCTAATACTCCCCCTCAAGTTAAGTAGTGGGGTCTCCAATGCTTAACTTGTGAAGAACCTCAGCGAAAATCTTGGAATTTACTGCCTTAGTCAGAATGTTTGCCAACTGATTTTCAGATCGAACATATGGTAACTCAATAACACCACTTTCAATCTTCTCCTTGATGAAATGTCGATCCACTTCGATGTGTTTCGTCCTGTCATGTTGAACCGGATTTTCTGAGATGCTGATTGCAGCCTTGTTGTCACAGAACAATTGACTTGTTGTACTTGAAAAACCAATCTCAGTCAGTAGTTTTCTCAGCCACAAGATTTCTGTGATCTCACTCTTGATTTCTCTGAATTCGGCTTCTGCACTTGATAACGCCACAACTTTTTGTTTCTTGCTTCTCCACGTGATAAGATTCCCACCAAGGAAAGTAAAATATCCACCTGTAGATCGTCTGTCCATAAGATTTCCTGCCCAATCTGCGTCAGTATACCCATGGATTCCAAGATGTCCGGTCTTCTTAAGTAGTACTCCACATCTGACAGTCCCTTTAAGATACCGGACGATTCTCAAGGCGGCCTCCATATGTTCCAATTGTGGGTGGTGCATGAATTGACTCACAACGCCAACTGCATAGGCAATGTCAGGTCGGGTATGAGATAAATAGATTAATTTTCCAACCAGACGCTGGTATCTTCCTCTGTCTGTTGATTTTGCTCCTTTCTGGATTTGTAGCCCATGGTTAACCACAATTGGTGTCCCAGCCGGTTTACAGTCGAGCAAAGCTGTCTCAGCCAGCAAATCAAAAATGTATTTTTTCTGGCGTAAGAAGCCTTGTTTTGATCTTAGCACCTCTATACCAAGTAACTATTTTAGAGCCCCCAAGTCTTTCATTTCAAATTCTTGAAACAAGTTTGTTTTCAGCCTCCTGATTTCTTCTGTGTCATCTCCTATGATAATCATATCATCTACATAGATGATCAGCCATGTTACCCTGCCACCTCTTTTCTTCAAGAAAAGCGCATGATTAGAATTACTCTGTTTGTATCCGTATTTCACCATGGCAACTGTAAATCTCCCAAACCAAGCTCGAGGTGATTGTTTCAAGCTGTACAGTGTCTTTCTCAACCGACATCCTTCACCACTATTAAACTCCCCTGAGAGACCTGGAGGAACCTGTATATATACTTCCTTCTTTAACTCCTCATGTAAGAAGGCGTTGGTGACGTCAAACTGATGAAGTGGCCAATCTTTGATTGCTGCAATGGACAACAATACTCTGACAGTATTCATCTTTGTAACAGACGAAAAAGTCTCAGAGTAATCAATCCCATATGTCTGTGTGTAGCCTTTTGCTACAAGCCGGGCCTTGTATCTCTCAATAGCACCATCTGGTCACCGTTTGATGGTGAACACCCATCTACATCCGACTGGTTTTTTGTCTTTTGGCAATGTACACTTTTCCCAAGTGTTATTTCTTGCCAACGCATCAAGTTCTTTTTTCATGGCTTCTTTCCAACATTCCTGCTTCATAGCTTCTTCAATAAATGATGGGATTTCTTCTTCTTTTAGAATTGCGGCTTCAAAGGCTTGAGCCGTTTCAGTAAGATGCCTTGTAACACAGTTCTCCACAGAATACCGCGACCTCCTCCCAGTATGATCAGGAGAATACCTCTTGGGTGGAATTCCTCTAGTACTTCTTGGAGGTAGTACGTATCTTCCAGCTCCCGTACTAACTTCCACTCTTTCATTGTCAATAGTAGTATCTTCACCACTGACTTCTTCTTCCCTGTCACTGTCAGTAGTTTCCAAAGAAGAATCAGAAGAATCTGAATTACTAATATCACCAAAATGCCGTACCTCAGATATCAGAAGAGGAGAAGATGTCTCAGGAACATGAACACCTAAATCTGTGGACTGTACGGTGTCAGAAGATATCTCAGCGGTGTTGTTAACTTCATCTGTTGAACTAAGATCCGAAACAGGCTCAATATTTGGCACCGGCCCTGTTAACCAGCTTAGGGAGTCGCTAGTTTCTACCCTCTCCCCCTGACCTCTAAGATGGTGGAAAAAATACTCACTTTCCAAAAAATCACAGTTCATGGTGGTGAACATGTGACGGGACTGAGGATCATAACATCGGTATCTCTTTTGGTGGATACCGTAGCCAACAAAGACACATTTAACCGCACAAGGAGAGAATTTATCTCAGTTATGTTTAGGTAGATGAACAAAGACCGAGCAACCAAAGACTCTTGTTTGAAGGGTAAGGGCAACAGAGACCTGGGCTTGCTTGGATAGAACCTGGATAGGAGTTTGAAGTTGTAAGGCTTTAGTAGGAAGGCGGTTTAAAAGGTAGACAGACGTAGCAAGAACCTCAGGCCAAAAACTTGGTGGGGTGCATGACTCGAGCAACATAGCTCGAGCCATTTCAAGAAGAATTCGGTTTTTCCTTTCAGAGACACCATTTTGTTTAGGGGTGTGCGGACAAGTGGTTTGATGGACAATGCCATGGGTAGTGAAGAAATGAGACATCCGAGAATTAACATATTCCCCTCCATTGTCGGACCGAAGAATCTTAATAGTTTTTTGGAATTGAGTATTAACAAGAGCAAAAGAGAAAGAAAATGCATAAATTTTTCAAAGACCTCAGATTTATTTTTTAAAAAATAAATCCAAGTCATTCTAGAACAATCATCAATAAAAAATAAAAAATATTAATACCCGGGACCCCCAACAACTGGTGCAGGACCCCAAATATCAGAATGGATCAAGGAAAAAATAGAATCAACACGAGTATTATTGGGTTTAAATGACTATCTGTGGCTCTTGGCCAAAACACAAGTATCACAATACATGTCTCTAGAAACAGGAAGACTAGGAAACAACAGTTTTAAATAACCAATAGAAGGATGCCCTAACCGACGATGCCAAAGCCAAGCCTCTCGGTTTCCCGGTCCGTGCGTCAGCATCACAACATCTTTTTTAGATATTTCATCCACGTAGTGTAATCCACATCTTTCAGTGTCACGCCTAATAATCTCCCCCGTTCGGATATCTTGTAACAGACAAAAATGGGGTTGCATTATAAGAGTACAATTCAACTCTTTGGTGACATGACTGATGGACAACAATTTATGAGATAATGTCGGAACAAATAAACAATTCGACAAGTGAAGTGTAAGGGACATATTGATGGTTCCAGCCCCTTAAACTGGAGCAAGTTCCCCATTTGCAGTCTGCACATGAGATTTCAGTGGCTTTGTCATTGTAACAATGTCAGAAGCATCAAATGTCATTGTATCTGTTGCTCCACAGTCAAAAATCCAGTGATGATTTTTTTGATTATTTGTGTCATGCACTGTAGAGGCGCTGACCACCCCCTCCATGAAATTAGCAAAAGTTGAGGGACTTAATTGTAAACATCTCTATTTATTACCTTCTTGAAGAAGGCCAACCCTAGCCGCCTCTCTATCTGTCTCTACAGTCCCCTTCTCTGCAGCCTCCATCTGCCCAGTCGCCACCGTCCTACTGGTGTTGCCCGCTCCGGCGGTGGTAGCCCGGTCAGCTGTGGTAGCCACGATAACAGTCCCGCCGCGATTCTGATTCTGATTGGGCTGATTCATTTTTCTCGCTTCATCCCACCATTCCAGGTAACCCACCAAATGAAAACATGATTCCTTCGTGTGTCGCCGGAGGCCGCAATGTTCACAGACTAATTTGTTCTTGTCTTCCTCTGTTTGACGAGTCTTGCCCTTGTATGGTGGTTGCCCCTTGTTCTGTCGATCGCGAGCCGCAAGCCCTAACCCAATACCCGATGATGTGTCCCGTTCCTCAGAGATTACCGGTCAAAGAATTCGATCTCTGGCAGTCTCCCGACGTACCATTGCGTACGTGACTTCTACTGAGGGTAAGGGTTCTTTTTTGAGGATCTCCTTCTTGACAGGTTCGTACCTCTCTTCTAAAGCCATGAGGAATTGATATACTCTCTGAGTCTGTATAATCTGATTATACGTATCTATATCTTTCGGGCATTCCATGGGATTGGGTTCTTTTCTATCGATCGACATCCAGACTTCATGTAGTTTTGCCCAAATTTCTTCTAATGCTTTGCCGTTTTGTTTCATGGAATTTTCTCGTCGGTGCAAGTCAAACACTTGGAGAGAATCTGTCCTACTCACATATGTGAGAGCAAGGCTCTCCCACACGGCTTTGGAAGTTGAATGTTTAGACACTGAATTCACAAGGTTAGGTTCAATATTTTGAACGAGCCATGTGAATACGCACTGGTCTTCCTGTTCCCACCAGGTGTATGTAGAATCTGTTGATGATGGTGCAGGGGTGTTTCCGGTGATATATGATGCTTTGCCCCTGCCCCCAATCGCCTTCTTCATTAACACTGACCAAAGGGGATAATTATCCCCATTGAGTTTGAATCCAATATTCAGAGATTCTGAACTCTGTGGCTGGGGTAAATTGAGACTATTTCGTAGGAGGTTTGCAAGTTGGATGGTTAAGTCATCTGAAATTTTGCTATTTTGTCCTTTTGTGGTTTCTGTTGGTTCTGACATGGTTTTGGTTGTTAGTTTTAATACAGATATCTTGATCTTGGGTTATTTGGTCTGAGAAGGGTTTAAAGGCGATGATGAACTGATTTCTGAGCCTCTGGTTTGATTGCCCGCTTTGATACCATGTTGAATGGTGCAGACGCCATTTGAGGATGAAAGATAGAGAAGGAAATTGTATTTCTTTATTATGTTTTCAATAGAATTGTTACAATCTCTTTAATAGAGAAAAGATAGGTAAATAGAAAAAGAAACAAATCAATTTACTTATTTGTAATAATCTTGACCCAGATTTCTCAGATCTTCCTTCTAACATATAGTTCATTTATTTTCTTAAAAATTATTTCACATAGTTATCGTTGTTGATCTAACATAATATCCATGGAAGATTCGAACAAAAAAATAGAAAGAAATGTATTAGGGAGAGAGTATCTTGTTAAGCTTACAAATTGGATGGCAAAGAACTAACAAGAGAGGCTAGAGGGCAAGAACCCAAATATAAGAGTACCATTATGGCAATACAAAAAGTCAAGATTACCCTTGATATCAAAATACAAAAAGTCAAGACTACATTGATATCTAAATAATATTACAAGTATTTCTAACAATCGTGTCGTATAGCCATTTTATCTCTCTCTCTCTCTCTCTCTCTCTCTCTCTCTCTCTCTCTCTCTCTCTGTATATATATATATATATATTATTGTAAATTATAGGGGCAAAATTATTCAGATAAAAAGTCGGTGAACAATTAAGACAAAATAACTTTCGTGCTAATTATAATTTTGCGAACATGAACGTGGTATAGTGGTCGCGTCTTACCTTTAGCCGTTTGAACTGCACTATGCACGTTCGACACTATTACCCTCAAAATTTGTCTTTTTAATTATATTATTTTAATGCATCTTTTTATTTTTATTTTTTTAACATTTTTTTTAAATCGTATGATTAGTATTTTTATCCATATGTCATTAGTAGAACCCACAAAATTCGACTTTTGTTTATTATATTATTTTAATACTTTTATTATAATGATTCTTTTTTTTAAATCGTATGATTAGTATTTTTACTTATATGTCATAATATAATCATTTCAGTTCAATGCATAATTCAATTTTTTTATTATTATATTTTTCAATTATTCATTTTTATTTTAGTTTTTAACGTTTCTTTATTTCTTTTTTTAGTAAATCATCTAGTTAATTTGTTTTTTTTATATATTCATATGCCGTTAGAAATATAATCGTTTCAATTCAATGCACAATTAATTGTGCTTTGGTAGTTGAATCGAAAGTAATTTATTTAGGGAGAATGAAAAATTTAATTTTTAATATATCATTATCAGTTATTAATAAAAAATTATATCTAGACCAACTAAAAGTCTAAAACTAAAAGCATAAATAGTCTGTACAAAAAATAAATAAATCTATACCAAATCATTTGATGGGAAAAATGAGCACTTTAATCCCAAGGAGCAGTGCAAGACAATACAATTGAGGAGTGAGACTTCCTATGAAGGACCGAAAAATTCGAGACTGGCCCCTACTAATGATCAAGAATGCGAAATGTCTGGAGAAGATTCGACAAGTGACCAAGGCCATATTCCAGCCGCAGAATTTCCTGCATCGTCGATAGTGCCACCTCAGAACACTCCTGCATCATCTAACGTGCTTATTCCTTATCCGCAGAGGTTCCAGAAGAAGAAAGTGGATGAGCAGTTCTCCAAGTTCTTGGAGATATTTAGAAAAGTTTAGATCAACATCCCTCTGGTGGAGGCTCTGCAACAAATGCCAAATTACGCCAAGTTCCTCAAGGATGTCATCTCCAAGAAAAGAAAATTGGGCGATTATGCCACGGTAAATCTCTCAGAAAACTGCAGCCCCATTATCCAAAGGACGCTCCCGGCCAAGATGAAGGATTCGGGGAGTTTTACACTTCCAATCACTATTGGAGACAAGATAGGTGGTCGAGCACTGTGTGATTTGGGGGCGAGTATCAATTTGATGTCGCTCTAATTTTTCAAAAAGCTGAATAATGGGCAACTTAAGTCCACAACCATGTGTTTGCAGATGGCCGGCCGATCTGTGGTGTATCCCGAGGGAATTTTGGAAGATGTGCTAATCAAAGTTCATAATTTTATATTCTCGGTGGATTTTGTGGTACTGGACATGGAGGAAGATAAAAGCGTCCCTCTCATTCTAGGACGCCTATTTTTGCGCACTAGACGGGCCAATATCGACCTAGACATGGGGATTCTCACTCTCCATTTTGAAGATGAACAAATACGGTTCTTGTTCGATGTAGAGGATCACAAGGCAGCTATGGAGTGTAACATCATCAACACTCAAGAATCTGACTGCATTACTGATGGTAAAGGCATGGAGATGGATGATCGGGGAAGAGAATGGGGGATACTAGTTTTTCCATTTGTGGGAACTTGAGTTCTCAAATTCGTCTGGTTGTCGACGTTAAATGCAGCGCTTGTTGGGAGGCAACCCAATGTGTTTTTACTTATTTAGTTTCCTTTTATTTAGTTTTTCTTATTTATATTTTTCACTTCTTTTTCTGAGTTGTGCAGGTAAAGAACGGATGGATGCTGTAATATGGGGATAGCAAATTAACCAACTTATCTTTCGACAAGTTTGGGGGAGGACATTAAACCCGAACGGACATCCATTTGATCGTTGTAAGTGGTCGACGACACCCTCATGCATTCTTACAAACTTATTCCATCCCATGGATTTGAATAAGTTTGGGGGATGTATGATTGTAGTGTCTAGACCTTTATTTTGTTTTACATGTTTTACTTGTTTTGTTTCATTTTCCGGAAAGTTTGAAAATTTTGAATTTTGATCTTGGATTTTACTTGGGATTTAGACTATATATGCATTATGATTTATGGCTTAGTGTTTATGATTGAGATATTTAATTGGAAATGATTTGAGCATGTATAACATGATTTGAATGAGCATGTGTTTTGGATATTTTCGAGCTTTATTTTGGCCAATGTTGAGCTGTGAGAATTTTGAGCCTATAAGACTATTGTCTTAATTTTTGTTCTTGTGTGTTGGTTGTCTGTACACTTGTTTCTCTAGAACTTACATGCTGTCTTGCTTGAGATTGAGTTGTGTGATTGAACGTAGGAGATGATAATAGGCCATCTTTTCTTTAGCCATTTATCCAATACACTATCCTAAATTCATTTTATTCATTTGCGAGCCCTTTGTGCCTAATTGTCTTTTCTTTGAAAGCCTTTTTAGGATTTCAGTTGTTGATTCTTATGGAGGAATGGGAAAAAGGGTAGGGAATTTTGGAGTTAGGGTGGAGGAAAAATATGAAAAAAAATGGTGATAATTGGTGGTTTTTGTTGGTACACAAAAAACGGTGCTATGTGAGTGAAAAAATAATAAATGAAAAGAGCACAAAATAAAAGAAAAAACAGTGTCAATAAAAAGAAATAAGACAAGAGACCAAAGGTCCATGAGTTGAAAGAATATATGGATGATTTAAGGATGTGTAAGAGGAAGTTGGAAAAATTTCAACTAGTGTTTGAATGTGAAAAGTAGTTGGGAGTAGAAAGAAAAAGTGGTGGATTGTTTTGCAATTGTTGAGTCACTTGAGCCAAATATTCCTAACCTTAACACTAGCCTACGTTACAATCATAACAAAAGTCCTATTTGATCTTATTTTCAAGCACATTGTTAATGGAGAGTTGAGATTGCATGCAAGCCTATGGTAGATCAAGTGTATAGTTCAATGTTTCGATGAGTGTGTATCCTTATTTTATCGCACTTTGAGTGTTTGAGCGAAACACACACCGTGATGATCATTGGCTTGAATTTTGTTCGTTGAAATCTATCGCACGTGTTCATGATTTGAGTGATGTGCTTGTTTTTATCATTCTCAATAAGATTTTTGAGGTTGTAGATGCTAGATTATAAATTGTGGAGTTATGTATTATTTGAATTCTAAGTTGAAGACAATTATCCAATTTCTCAGCTTGCTGCCCAGCTATCTACTCTGAATACTACTATCAACAATGTGTTTGATGCTATGACGCGATCGGGTGCAGAAAATTCAGTGGGAAATGCAGTGGAGGATGTGAATTACGTCAATCAGAGAGGCTATGGGAATAACAATAACTACCAAGGTGGAAATCAATTCTACCAAGGTAACCATTCCAATCTGTCTTATGAAAATCCCAATGTCCCCTTGCAGCCACCACCGGTTTTTTCAGTGACTAATGGCGTGATCGATGAAGATATGAAGCTGAAGATGGACGAGCTCTTGATGGCTTTTATGGGCAAGACAGAGAAATACATTGGAGAGTCTCAATCTAGAGTTGAGAAGCTAGAGAATGTCATTGGAGCCATGGGAACTCAGATGAAGATGTTTGAGAAGCAGCTGGGACAACTTGCCACAGTAGTTGAGAATCAACATCAGCCCAGCCAGTTTCCTAGTAATACCACTGTAAATCCCAAGGAGCAGTGTAAGGTAATACAGCTGAGGAGTGGGACTTCTTATGAAGGACTGAAAAATTCGAGACTGGCCCCTACTAATGATCAAGAATGCAAAACGTCTGAAGAAGATCTGGCAGGTGACCAAGGCCATATTCCAGTCGTAGAATTTCCTGCATCACCGACAGTGCCACCTCAGAACACTTCTGCATCATCTAATGTGCCTATTCTTTATCCACAGAGGTTCTAGAAGAAGAAAGTGGATGAGCAGTTCTCCAAGTTCTTGGAGATATTTAGGAAAGTTCAGATCAACATCTCTCTGGTGGAGGCTCTGCAACAAATGCCAAATTATGCCAAGTTCCTCAAGGATGTCATCTTCAAGAAAAGAAAATTGAGCGATTATACCACTGTAAATCTCTCAGAAAACTGCAGCTCCATCATCCAAAGAAAGCTCCCGGCCAAGATGAAGGATCCGGGGAGTTTTACACTTCAAATCACTATTGGAGACAAGATAGGTGGTCAAGCACTGTGTGATTTGGGGCGAGTATCAATTTGATGCCGCTCTCATTTTTCAAAAAGCTGAATAGTGGGCAACTTAAGCCCACAACGATGTGTTTGCAGATGGGCGACCGATCTGTGGTGTATCCCGAGGGAATTTTGGAAGATGTGCTAATTATCCAACTTGTCTTCCGACAAGTTTGGGGGAGGACATTAAATCCAAACGGACATCCATTTGATCGTTGTAAGTGGTCGACGACACCCTCATACATTCTTACAAACTTATTCAATCCCGTGGATTTGAATAAGTTTGGGGGGATGTATGCTCTTTTCATTTATTATTTTTTTCACTCATTTATTATTCTTTTGTTGGTACACAAAAGACGGTGCTATGTGAGTGAAAAAAATAATAAATGAAAAGAGCACAAAAAAAAGAAAAAAAAACAGTGCCAATAAAAAGAAATAAGACAAGAGACCAAAGGTCCATGAGTTGAAAGAATATATAGATGATTTAAGGATGTGTAGGAGAAAGTTGGAAAAATTCCAACTAGTGTTTGAATGTGAAAAGTAGTTGGGAGTAGAAAGAAAACGTGGTGGATTGTTTTGCAATTGTTGAGTCACTTGAGCCAAATATTCCTAACTTTAACACGAGCCTACGTTACAATCTTAACAAAAGTCCTATTTGATCTTATTTTTAAGCACATTGTTAGTGGAGAATTGAGATTGCATGCAAGCCTATGGTAGATCAAGTGTATAGTTCAATGTTTTGATGAGTGTGTATCCTTATTTTATCGCACTTTGAGTGTTTGAGCAAAACACACACCGGTGATGATCATTGGCTTGAATTTTATTCGTTGAAATCTATCGTACGTGTTCATGATTTGAGTGCTATGCTTGTTTTTGTCTTTCCCGATAAGATTTTCGAGGTTGTAGATGCTAGATTATAAATTGTGGAGTTATGTATTGTTTGAATTCTAAGTTTAGTTTTGTTCTTTGTTTGGGAACAAACAATGTTTTAAGTTTGGGGGAGTTGATAACCTTATATTTTACATGTGTTTTGAGGTTCATTTGAGTGGTATTTGATGGGCATTGCATGCATGAAGTGATAAATTTTGCATTATTTTCTATGTTTTGTGCAATGTCACGTGTTTGTTCGTTGTGAAGGGAATTAATGGAATTTTTTGTGTGAATTTCAAATGAGCTTGGGAAGACCATATAAACATAGGAAATCAAGTTAGGAACGAGTTTCCAAAAGAATCAGGTCAATCGGACGAGAAACGAGTGAGAACGAAGCAAAATAGTGAGAGGCTCCTGGAATCGGAAAATACCCGCGACCGGACTCGCGACCCTGGTCGCGAATCTGGTCACGAATCACCTCCTGGCCACTTTTCTGCATGCGCGCGACGGGGTGGGGGGGTTTCTCTTGTGTATTATTTGCGACCTGGTCGCGAATCTAGAGCTTGGTCGTGAATTTTCTGCCACGTCAGCGCCACGTGGATCCGCGACCCGAGTCGCGGGTAGCCTCACTAATTGATATATAAATCATTATAGCCTCTATTTTCCGAGAAAATAAATCTTGGGTCTCAACATTAAGAAGAAAAAAAATCAAAATGAATGTGTGAACTCGATTAAAGATAACATTTACTCCATCTACACAAAATAATAATAAAAGAATAAAAAAGCACACCTTTCTCTAAATTCTTCACGTTCTTCGAAGAAAGAGTAATACGGATTTTGTGAATCTGCTCCTGGGTCTCCTCTAGCCCTGGGTTTGTCAGTTTCATCGCTTGAACAATATATCTCCAGAAAAATATATAACCCGCGTGAACAATAATTGCGAAGAATTGAAATCTAATTACAAGCACCGCATAGTTATCAAGAAGGAAAGAGATGAAGTAAATGAAAGAGATTGCAAAGGAAAGAAAGATCGGGTGAATAAATTGAACGTAAATAGAAAACAATTCATAAATTATAAAAATAACACCAGTTCATTAATATTACAATAATGCCACTGAAAATTTGAATCTTGGATACATATCTTGACTGTCCAAAAAATGAAGATCAACGAATCTGATTGGTTCTCTATCTCGCATGGAGCTTTGGTTCTCACTTGATCAATTCCATATATATATATATATATATATATATATAGGGAGAGAGAGAGAGAGGGGTTTCAGAGAGAACCAATATTGGTGTGAGAACTAGGAACCAATCCACACCCTTTTACTTTTAAAATTGGATGGTCTAGATTTGGTAAGAAAAAAAAACTGGTGGCATAACTGTAAATAAAAGGAACATAAGAAAAACGCGGTGATAGTTTTGTAATTTTGTCAATATCTATGTCAAAATTAAAAATGAATTTTCTGGGCACGTGCTAATAGAGATAGCATCTGGCACGTGCTAATAGAGATAGCATCAAATCTTAACGGAGACATTGACGATGCTAATATAAGCATTGATAGTGCTAACTGCTAACATTAACATTGATGATGCTAACGTAGTGAGACTATTGTCATATATGCATTATGAAAAAAATATCTAACTTTTAGGCAAAGCTATTTTTATTAGTAAATAATTAAATAACAAACTTTATACGGTTGGAAAGCTAGTGAATTCTATTTTTCAATAAAAATAATAATTTGAAAAAAATATTAACCGTGGTCGAAGTTATATGAGTTTGATTAAAGGTAGCCAGTTACATATGAATATATTTCAGATTTGATATTACTGTAAATAAAAGGAACATGAGAAAAACGTGGTGGCATCTTCATAATTTTGTCAATGTCAAGGTAAAAAAAAATACTTCTTTGGCGCATGCGAACATAAATATAATCATATGCTAACGAAGATATTGATGATACTAATATAAATATTGATAATACTAATATTAACATTGTTGATGTTAATGTTATGGGACTATTGTCATATGCATTAAGAAAAAATATCTAACGTTCAAAAAAATATTTAGCATTCTTTCATGATGATTTAGCAATCTATTTTGTTCCGTTAGTATAATAATACTCGATGGAACGTATAAAACATATTCATGAACGAACATTGTCAGCATTGTTTCATGATAAATTAGCAGTTTTGTTTTGTTAGCATCAAGAAACTTCCAAGAACATGTAAAACTTAACTCATGAACAATGATATTGACACTGTCTGATTTAGTTGTACATTTTGAATTATTAGCATTATTTTTCACCAGTTTTAACATTATCATATCTCATTTTAACATTAGCACATAAAACTTACTAGGAATACTATAAATCAACTATGAATAATGTTGTTAGACTTTTAATTGTATTAACATTATCGTTCGATAGTTTTAGCATTATCATTGCTCATTTTAACATTATCATAACTAATGTTACCATTACCAGAAAAACTTACCAAGGACATTATAAACCAACCATGAACAACGATATTAGAATTTTGTTGTATTAGCCATTGGCGGAGCCATGTAGGGCCCGGGGGGCATTGCTCCCCCCGGTAGAATTTAAAAAAAAAATATAGTATTATAGTAGTATTTTATTCTAATACTAAAAAATAAAAATAAAAACCTATTATTCTACTTCTAATCGGCAATCTCACGTCCTGCAATCTAGAGTCCAGCCTCCATACCCCAAATCCAATTTAAACAATACTAAAAAAATAAAATTGGTCAACCCCCTTTCATTTTCATTTTCATTTTCAATCTTCAATTCCATATATATTGGTAGTTACTCTTATTTTCTTTAATATACTTATTTCTCGTCTTAGTGTTGAGTTTTAAATTTTAGAGTTCATTGAAGATTTGAACATTGTGATGCAATTTTAACAATATTAGAATTTAATTAGTTCAGAAAATTACTCCCTCCATTCCAATTATAGTTTATTTTCTAGTCTTACATAAATTAAAAATATTATGAAAACAAGATATTAAAGCTAAACTTCCAATAATACCCTTATTTAATATTTATGACTTTCAAAATTTAAGTGGTTAGATTTTTAATTTTCAAGATTTAATAAGGGTGTATTTGAATATTAATATGAAAATTAATACTACTTATAATAATGAGACTATATAATTGAGACACTCTAAAATAGTAATAGGGACTATATAATCGGGACAGAAGGAATATTTTTTTATCATTCTACTTATGACATTTTATATTATGAATTGGGCCTATTAGCATTATCATTTGATAGTGTTAACATCATCATTGTTCTTTATTAGCATTAAAAAAATATAATACACATAAGATGAAAGTTATAATAGGGGTGAAATTATGGTTAGCAACTTAGCATTGACATATGCAAACTTTAGTAGTCAGATTTTTTTTTGTTAGTAAATTTTTTTTGATAAATTTATAATTAATAAATAAATTAAAGATTAATTTATGATGCAAATAGTAAAAAATGACGCACAAATGGTATTTCCCAAAATTAATATTGATTTATGTGATTGCAATCCGTATATTTTTCAAATCAAATGTAGGATTTTTCAAATCAAATGTAGAATAATTCACGAGTCGACTCACTTCACTCACACCCCAACTCACCCTATAATCTCTATGTATGTGCATAGAGCATTTCCGCATCCCAAAGCTTTCTTCTCTCCACAAATGGCGGCTTTCAGTTTCTAAAATTCATTTCTCATCATTTCACTCCGCTCACTCTCTCTCCCTCTCTCTCTCACACACGCACACACACACACATCAAATCTACAGCTGAGCTCTCAAATGATAAAGAAGGAAAACACAAACTTTTCCATGCCTGATAGCTGGGCCGCCGCACCACGCTCTTCACCTCCCGGTTTTACGCCAAAAGCTTGCACCTCCGCCGCCGCCAGATTATCACGAAATCAACACCCAAGTTATGATGGAACTGGTGTGCATGGGGAAACTGAAACGTCTAATTTTTCTACGGAGGAGGAACCGCCGCGCCGCAACACTAGGAAAAGATCCCGGCCGCAATTCTACACGCCTCCAACTGCCCCGAAACCGGTGACGGGTATCCGCCGCAGAGGCCGCCCGCCAAAAGCTAATTCGATGTCTCGCCTTGGTAAAGCTTAACTTAGGATATTAAACTTAAATTAGAAAGTTTGTTTGCGTTCCAATTTCCAATCATGAGTATTATTTGCTTAGGGCTTTTCGTTGCCACTTTTTTTTTTGGAGTGATTAAAGCTGTAGATTGATGTGTTTTGCAATGCTGTGATTCGATGAGAATATCAAAGCGAAAAAAATGTTAAATTCCCACTAATTTGATGTATTTCCTCTAATTCCGGTAGGTGCAGGATATGCATTTGTGCCCAAATCATGACTGTTTGAGAAATGTCACACGTTTCAAGTTACCAATTAACAGAGTTATTAAAGATCTATAAGAACATTAACGAAAGCATGGTCATTTGTTTCTACATTTATTTATTTTTTTCATTTTTTATAGTAGTGATGGCTTCTTGAATTGTATACCAAAACGTTTATATTTAACATGTTGAGAAACTGAACTCGAGCCCTCCAATAAGGTTGTCCACCCTCCCCCCCCCCCCCCCCCCCTCCCCCCAATTAGGTTATATGGTTGAAATGTTTGGGTTATTGATCAGCCTGAGCTACACTATAGTTCTTACTCTCCTTTTTTTTCATTTTTTTGTTGTTGTCGTTGTTGGTATTTTATTTAATTGTTTCTAACTTCTTTATATAATACATTTGAAAACAGGAACAAGAAATAACAACCAGATTTCTTCGATACCATCAAGAAGGCCACAAGAGGAGATGCCATGCTTTATTTCTTCTCATAAGATTACGAAGGACCAATCAAGCTTGCGAGTTAATGATCAAGTGTCTGAACATGGCTCTCAAATTAATACTTCTCCATCACCTCATCACCGAGTGGGGCGTAGATTGAAGAGAAAGACTGATGACATTTCTGTTGATAAAACCCTGCCAAGAGAGGTCCAAAGATCCAGTCTTTATGCTGAAGATATTGAGGAGACACTTATTGATATTTCACTCACTGAAGTGCCTGGTTCTGTTAGTTGTTATGAAAAAACCCGGAATTATGGCAGCAACAACCAGATAAGCGAGGGCATTGACCCCAAGATCTTGCAACATGTCGCAAATGCTCTACAGTGCATGGCCGAAAGTCAGACTCTGTTGGATGATGCAAAAGCAATATCAAGATCTTCCGACATCAACAAAAATCTTGTCCACACACTTAAGGCCATTAACATGAAGCATGGGGATATTACTCAGAATTGTTCGTTGGAATCAGATTGTATGAAGACCCTTGTTTTGCTTGGCATATGTAAGGTGGTGCAGGATCTACAGAAGAAACAGTTAAAAGACCTCGATATTAGTAGTTTAGATTCTTATTACACTGCTGTTAGGGATGCAGAAAATATGAAGGTGAATGTGCAGTGGTTACGTAGCCGGCTTGATGAAATCAAAGATGCTTTTAATTTGTCTGATGAAGCAAAAAGCTTAATAAAGGAAAGGGATAGGCGAGTTGGGAACATTGATAGAAAGAAGAAAGAACTCTCGCTGCGCAAATCTGATTTAGAGAGGCTTAAATATGAAGTTCAAGATATTGAAGAGCAGCTGGCTCGAGACTCTATGATGGTAGAAGATTTGAATACAAAATTCAGCAACCAAATGTCAAAAATATCACAGTTCCAGCATGCAAACTTGATGGACGGACTTATTTGACTTAAACTAGAGTAAGCCTCCCTCCCTCTCTATCAACCCCACCCCCACCAAACCTGATGCTCACACACCCACACACACACACAGAGAGAGAGAGAGAGAGAGAGAGGCTCATAGAAACACTCACTTTGAGGTGCATGCACTTGCATAAAACATCTGCATGACTTCCATTGCAAATGGAAATGAAGAGAGGTCAGAGGTTGCATATTCAACTTCATGTAATTCTGCATAGACGTTACAGCTAATCCTATATTTTTGTATTCCATCTGTAGCATATGATAGATTGCTTGACGTAGTATTGTATTGTTTTTGTCCTGAACCTGGTTCTCTGATTTTCTAGCTACGCTATGGAATTCGGGTACTTTTGTTTTAAGCTAATGACTTGTTGATCTTTGGCAGGAAATGTTTTATTTTTGCGACCATAAATCTAACATCAAAAGCTGCTCGTTTCTTCCCTGAAATGGCGAAGACTCACTTCAAAAATGTTATTCTATCCTGCCATGTAAGTAAGTTGTGTACATCCACAATCACTTCAATAACTTCAATCAAGATTGAATGTTTCCTGTCAAGATGTGAATGTGATGATGATCAACCCTGCTATGTTACTATGGAAAATTTCTCTCTTTATGGTCTTTTCTGCGTTCATTTTACATGTAACATGAGCCATAAAGTATATCATAGTCGAGTGATCGATGATTTACCTCTTCTTCGATATGGCTGTTCCTTACCAGTCCCAGTCCGAGTCCGAGTCGATCAAATAATAGACGCTTTTTGGCATTCCATCCTACCACCTTTTGGATACATCATGAGTTTTACATATACTCGGTCAGTATTCATGCTATTTCTTAACAGATCTTTTTTTGTTTATGTACTTTTTCAATATTTATATTTTTTTCAAAGTTGTTCTTGGGCCTCGGACTTCTATTCGATTTAAATTGTATCCCAATAGTAGGAAGACAGTCTCGGCCGAATCAATGAAAGTCTTCAATTTAAATTGGATTTAAATAGGTGTTAATGTATAAAAATAGTTATTTTCATTTAGTAAATTATGTTTTTAGCCATTTAAAAAAAAAGATTATTTATAGTCACTTTTTTGCTGAAAATACTTAATTACCCTTCATAAAATTGTGAGCTACACGATTAGAGTGCATTATTTGGATGCACGAATGAAATATGATCGTGTAACAGTACAAATTAATATTGCTACACGAGTGAGGTGCATGAATAAGTCCACTCGTGCAACATTATAAATTTATATACTATTGCATGAATTGAGGATACACGACTGAGTGTTGTCGTGCAATAATTTAAATTTACACTACCACACGAATGGAGTTACACAACTAAGTCTATTTGTGCAACATTTAAACTTTACATTGTTTTTGTGCAACATTTTACATTGTTACACGACAGAAACATATTTTTTTTTAAAAAAAAAATAGTGGTCAGAAACATTTTTCACTAAGTCAAAATGGTTATTTAAAAATTTATCTCAGTAAATAGTGTACATAATTACGTTTAGGACGAAGATGCGAATTTTGATTCCTCTACCCCAACTAAAAAAATATATAAATGTGTACGAATTTGTTGTATATAATTTCTCCGAAAATTAGTATAGTTTGCATACTAGTAAAAATCAGCATTGCGTGTTGTCAGAGCCAAAACATAATGCTACTTTCTTAATTTGATTTACCCTCTCGAATATTGGTGAATTTACGCACGTCCTTACAAGTTATAACGCAGAGATTGAGAGAGAAATTTGAACCAATTGAATATTTTAGGAAAACTAATTAAATGAATCATCAAGAAAAGTGTCTCTTGGTATTGTACATGTAATGTGAATTAATCATATTCAAAGAAGAGATAAATTACGATTTCGCTAAGAAAACTCGACTATTTTCTTTGCACTTCTTTTCTGTAATCACTTACCAAAATGAAATCCTTCATTTTGTTATAGTTAATTACTTTAATCTTACAATTATTATGTAGGGTTTGTAATTATTTTTTAAAATTTATTTTTTGTATTTCTAATAGACAATTGATCATTAGAGTTGATTATTCCATAATTAGAGTGTATAATTATTTAATTTTCTAATTCTTAGCGATAAATATTAATTATGATTGATTATATTATAATGATTTTGTGTGGCCTGTGCAGCTCTAGTTTCGTTGATTTTATAAAAAAAAATATTATTATAATAGTGAATTTAATGGTGGGACATTAGAATGAGATATAGAAAGTGGATTAGAGAATCTCATCTCTCATTTATCGTCTTTCAATCTCAATTGCCTCGTTTTTAACATTACATTCATAATTAAATTGTACATTTTTTAAAAAAGAAAGAGGTAAATTAATTGTTGAGAATCATCTATAAATATATAATTAAATATTTAGAAGCTGTAAGTAAATGTTTGATAGACCGACCTGCCTAGAATAGTGCATTGGCCTGAAGAGCTTGGACTAGGTTGGTCTGACTCATACAATTTAGGCGTGAGCTCGTGGGGTTTGGACTCCCCAAAAAGTGATCCAATTTTTTCTAGCCGAGTCAAGCCAATTAACAGATCTAATCATAAATAATCGTTTGTTTGATGCATATTGCACATGAGATTTTTTTTAATAATCAATTCTACAAATTTCAAGTTCGTTAACTTTTTGAGCTTGACATATGGTTATAAACTGTTTTAATGTTTCCACTCACACAAGATGCTTTAGTGCTCTATATCCCAGTAAGCAATTCAATTTTTATCGCCAATCAAATGATGTCACGTGAAAATTAAAATGATTCAATACCAAATTAAATTATTTATTTATATTTTAGGAATTTTATTCAATCTAATTCCTAAATAAAACAAATAATAATTTGATATTTAATGTGTGGAAATTTTCAACCAATAAACAATTAACAAGTGTCGAGCTCATGCATGAAATCAACATAGTGATGTATGTGATCACAAATAGCAAGGAACCAATAAAATCAAGCCACACAAGCTCTAACAAATGCACCAATGAGATGTCGCCACCTAAGCCCTAAATGACCTCTCATTTGCCTATAAATAGAGGCCTTGGTCAAGGGAAAGACACACAAGTTCAAGAGCTCAAGTTTGGAGAAGGATTCGTGAGAGAAAGCTCTCTTCAATCTTCAAGGCGTTCAAGTTGGAGATTCAAGACGTTTCTTCGCGTTCCTCGTCAAAATCATCCCAAATTCGACGTTCGATCCGGATCCAAGGTGTTCGGCCCTCTGATCGGCGTTATCGACTTCAAATCCTCAAGAACAACTTGAAGATTCAAAGCGTACTTCAACAAATCGCCCTAAAAACTACGTTTGATTCGGAATCAAGATGAAAATCCTTCGAATCGACGTTATAAACCCCAAAGCATTAGGTTCCTGAAGATCAAAGAGTAAGAACAACTTGAAGATCTTGAAGAACACGAAGAACAAATCCTGAAGAGAAGAATCAGAAGATTTAGATAGAGAATCGAACCACAAATTGTAATTTCAATCCGAAAATCTTTTCTTTATACGCTTTTCCGGTGTTTATTAATTTAAATACTCGGAATTTGTGTTACAATCCCATGCCAATTTCAACATCTCATGATATCTGCAAACCACACACAAAATGCAAAGCTAGCTTGCAGAAGCCACACATATATCAACGCATTTGGAAACTACACACTTCAAATCTAGGATTTAACTCGAGACCTTGCGGTCCCAAACTAGACCATTCAATTCAAACCACTGAGAAGAAATAAATCACACTAAGAAAACCATGTGTGATGGGCTCGATCACACTATTCACACCTGAAAATGTTTGGTGGATTTCCAACATGAACTCTTTGTCCCATTTCATCAGCAGGCCGGCATCCCCAAGGGAGACCAAATTCTTGCTAGTTCTTACTTAACCTAAGTAGTTTTTGTCTCCTCTAAAAGAAAACTATGTTTTTGTCCATTCGAAAAAATAATATTGTTGTCTCCTAGAAAAGAAAAGTAAGTTTATGTCCATTTTCGAACAAAAAAAAGTATGTTTTTTTGTCTTTCATCTTCTCTCTCTAAAGTCTAAGCTGATTATGATCAGCTGCTTTGGGTCCAGCTTGTACTGAATCTATTTGCTGTCTGTTTGTGACTTGGACTTGCTGTTAATCAACAATATATATAGCACTGAATCTTGGATGAATCATCAGATCTGTTTGATTGTTCATGGATATCATCTCACAATCTTCGTCATTTTTCGAGTATTTCTACTTATAAATACTTGCACAAATTAAACTAATGTTATGCAACTCCAAGATTAATCAATAAAATTCCCCAAGAAATCATAAAAAATAAAAATAAAAAATGAGATTCTGCATTAGCCACATTATTTTACTTGTGTTTCTTCTATCATCAGCAGCTGCAAACGGTGAGAAATGCAACCCCAGCGGCAAAATCCGAGGAAAAAAGCCACCCAAAAACAAATGCAACCCAGAAAACAACTCTGAATGCTGCAAACAAGGGAAGCTTTACACCACCTACACTTGCTCGCCCCCGGTGTCGCGGCGGACCAAGGCGGTGCTGACGCTGAACAGCTTCGAGAAGGGTGGAGATGGCGGTGGAAAGTCGGAGTGTGACAACAGGTTCCACTCGGACAAGACGAAGGTGGTGGCGCTGTCCACCGGGTGGCTGAGCCACTTGAAGAGGTGCAATAAGACTATTACAATACAAGGCAACCGGCGGCGCGTGACGGCAAAGGTGGTGGACGAGTGCGACTCCACCATAGGTTGCGACGACGAGCACGACTATCAGCCGCCGTGCCAGAATAACATCGTCGACGCTTCACCGGCGGTGTGGGAGGCGTTGGGTGTGCCGGAGAAAGATAGAGGTTGGATGGAAGTTACATGGTTTGATGGGCATTGATCTTGCATTTCATTATGCCATGCACTAGTAAATTAACAACCAATATCAATTTCATATGATCAATAATGTGTTGGTTTGTAAGTTGAGTTTTTATTCCGAAAAGAAAAGGACAAACAAAATCACTTAAATGTGACAAATAAATGTTACATATCTCACTAGGTAGTAGGCATCTATAAAAAAATGTATACGTTAATGATGTTATATATATAAGAATGATTTGTATTAATGGTAATGATATAGGATATGGTGAACTATTTCTTTATGTATTAATGACGTATTGGTTACGTATGCACCTCTTTTTTTTGTACTCCATTTGTCTCGCAAGAATAATTAAGGTCATTTTTTTCTTCTAAAGGTGCATTAAGTTATCTTTTCCTTTATATAAAACTATATAGTATCTTTAAAATTAATAATCTTTTATTTTGGATGTGGAAATAAAAGAATATACACAGTAGGAAAATTGCATGTCAATTTATTTTTAATTTTTACAATTACATTGAACACAATTTTGTAAAAATGGAAAGGGAACTTAATAACTTATATACAAGGGATATATGGAGTATTAAATAATAAATAATGGAGTATTAAATAATAAATAAATGCAAGTACATTGGGAATATATAACTCATCGTCTCATACATGTTAAATGAAAGGTTGCATCATACAGTCATACTAGGTAGGTCTCAATAAGAATTAAGAGGGGTGTCTTGTATATTATGGCTGCATGAAAATGAAATAGCCAATCAATAAGATGATAGACTTGGATAATTTGGGCCTTTGAGGACACTCAAGAGGTGGAAATCCCTGTGTAAAAATAAGACGTCTCGGGTTCAAGATCCACCGTTTCCATTTCCCAAACTCAAAAATGTAAAATAAAATTCATGTACGGGCACTGGTAGTAGAAAATAAGTGAAGTGACTCCAAGAATCAATAAAACCCAACACACACACACCAAAAAAAAAAAAAAAATCTGGTGCAGGAGAATACGATTCAACATTATAATAAGAAAGAGAAGGGACGATCTGTTTCAAACAGAGTAGCTAGCAACCAACCAGATCCAGGAAACATACACCACCATGCAATCCCAGAAACAACCAAAGAAGGGAAGCTTTACTGATACAGTGATACATACAACTTCACTCCCTGGTGCTCACATTCAACAGCTCCAGGAAGGGCAGAGAAGGTGGTGGAAAATCAGAATATGACAACATGTACACCTTGAATAACAGAAAGGTGATAGTGGCATCCGCAACTGGGAGAGGTGTGACTCCTCCACAATTGGTGCCTTGATTCCAACTACCACCTGAGAATATCTTTAGTTCTTGTCCTCTGATCTGAGAATAAGTTTTCCTAGTTTTTTCTATGTGAACCCTCATCTCCATAGATTTACACAAAGACAAACATGAAATGAGTATTTATAGATAATGGATAGATCACCCCAATGTAATGAATTCAACAGATGTAGTATGAATGATATTATATTAATTACCTATGCACATGACTGTTTGCACCCTAATAGAGAATGGGTTTGAAGGCATCGGTAAGAAACAAAATACCAAGAAAAATCTGATAGAGAGAGGAAAGGAAAGACGTAGATTTAGAGAAATGAGGATGATGGTGGATCTGGTGGTGATGAGCCACGCAGTGGTGGATATAGAGAAGACTTGTTGAGGCTGGTCAGCTTGCTGTAGCCATTTCTGCTGGTGTTTGTTGTTAGTGGTTGAGCCGTTGAGGTGGTGGCAACAGTTTGTGAGGATTGTAGGTGGGTTGTGGTGTTTTATAGTGGAGGAGGTCTTTGTGGCTGGTTGCAGTTTTTTTTTTTTTTTTTTTTTTTCTGCTGCTGGCAAATCTGATGGTGCAGTTAGAGTCGGAACAGTGGTGGCAGTGTGTGAGGGTGAGGGAGGTGAATGCAAAAGAAAATTTCACAGGAAATTGGGGGCATGGCGTACACTTGAATAAAGAACACAAGTTTTGGCCTTCGAGTTAGCAGTTTCAGCCTGAGATGATGTAATAATAAATAAAAAATTGAAAGCTTGTTGCAGATATAATTGAGAAAAACCTAGAAATTCATCTAGCAATCAAAAGTTGACCCAAAGTTTGTGATTTTTCTTATATTTAACGCATAAAGTTATGGCGAGCAATATATACATAAAGCTCTATCTCAATAATCAATACGCACGAAAAGGAACAGGCATAGGTAACATATCATCATCAAAGGCTTGACAGTAGTACCTTCAGAGAGCATGGATTTGTCATCAGTTATGGAAACCCCAATAGCTTTTTAATATCTCTCTGCAAATCAAGAAAGTGGTGATAATGGCATTGTATCACATGTATGATGTATACTTAACTATATGAGGTTACAGATTTTCTACATGCAGTATATGGAATTCACAGCAAGGTAGTTTGATGGAAGTAGATTTAAAAATTAAAACTTGTTCGTTTTAGATGGTCCATACCTCAACTGTAAGAGGCGATGTTGTGGGGTAATATCGATCAACAGGGTGCCCATTCTTGTTGACCAAGAACTTAGCAAAATTCCATTGGATGTCATCACTGAAGATTCCCCACTTTCCCAACTTCAAGAACTTGTATAACGGGGCAGCATCATTACCATTCACTTCAATCTAATACAAATAAAGCACCCGTTAACAATATACTAAATATGCACCTTAGACTGATATGCGATATTGTTCAACTTCCTTTAGAGGAGTAACATTAAGTGAACCAGATTACATGGATACCATTTCAAATACAAATCTCTCAATCAGGCCAGGTGGTTTTAATAGACATGAATGATTCACAATATGCGCGGATTTGTTTGAGCTATGTTCTCATACTCATAGGCCTTGAAAATAACATAGGGTGAATAAAACCTCAAAATGACAGTGATGTTAATGAAGTATACATGCAAATTAGGAAGAGTAAAGCTACAGTAGATTAAAAGCTAGATATCATGTAGCTATCATTCATGATGGAGTCCAAATTTACCTTGCCAAAGATGGGGAATTCTGACTTGAATTGAGTGCACACAAAGTCGATAATTTCATTATTGCTTCCAGGTTCTTCTTCACCAAATTGATTGCATGGAAAAGCCAGAATCTCCAGGCCTATATTGAAAACACAGATCGGAAATTTCTTATCTTTTGAAAGGAAAATACAATATGCTTGACACCTGACTAAGAAATCTGACCTTTCTTTATTTTTTTCATTTTTTTTCGGAAAAAGATCTGACTTTTTTTGTACAAAATGCAAAGAAGTGCTAAATTTTGATTTCTACTGTGCAAGCTGGATCGTTTTACTGAACAGAAAATAGTAATCCAGTCGATAATACTCTAATAACATAGTTATTTCTCCCTAGTTTTTGTTGCTCTGTTTGAATAACCGTTTTTTCCTTCTTATTACTTTTTCTAATAATTTCACCTTGAGCTTCTGGTAGATTTCCTTGGCTTGATAGTTTATACTTTGATTCTATCAATATCACACTAGGGAATTCGTACAAGTCCACATCAGAAAAAAAAAATAAAAAAATAAAAACATACCTTGATCTCTGTACTTCTCATACAATTGATTTAGCTCAGTGTAGTTTGAATTGGTCATCCCACTAATGGTGAATTAAAAAATATAAATAAAA
Organism: Perilla frutescens; assembly: GCA_026008535.1. NCBI lineage: Eukaryota > Viridiplantae > Streptophyta > Magnoliopsida > Lamiales > Lamiaceae > Perilla > Perilla frutescens. Next base: position 42,361,589 of record BRKX01000004.1, read on the forward strand.
ATCAGTTAATAATTTGTAAAGGAGACTTGATGAAACAAAAATGGTTAATTACTAATATAACGTCAAAACTAGATGAACAAAAGTGGTTGCTTTGCCCATTTCCATGTAATCGGCTACTCGCCTTAAGGTTAAAACTTCAGTAAATTGGATAATTACTAATATAACTTCACAAGTAAAACACCGGTTTCCTCTAGAGAAGCTACACAAAAGCAACTTTGGCATACCATCAAGCCAGATGAGAATCCAGAAATGCAGACATAAGAAAAACTTCTGGAAATTAAATTAAGCATAGTTGTATAATGCGAGCAGTTATAGCTGATAAAAGTAAGATGATGCTAATCTAATTTGATGTATAAGGTATCTTAAACTATGGCTTGTACATCAAAAAGATACACAGAGCATTGAAGAATATTTCCTTCTATAGACCAATTTCTATATGGAAACATGTGGCATAACCATAATTTCCAAATGCTTAATTTCAAGTACTCTTTGAACAAAAAAAAAGTATTACAAGCTAGTCAGAGGAGCCAAACACTAAAAAACAAAAGTAAGAAACTAAGAAAATGCTACCATTTTGAGGCAACATTCACTATCAGCAAGACTTTGCCTTTATATATGCCTAGATCCACTTCATTTCCGTTAGCATCCTGAAAGCAACAAACAATATCTTTTAATACACAAGATTCATTTTTCTTTAAAAGTTATCAGTTCATGTAGAGAGTAGCATTATGAGTAACCTGTAACGTGAAACTCGTTCCTAGTTTACATTCTTGATATATTTAAAAAATAATTGCTAAACGAGATGCTCCAGATGAGCCAAATAGTTTTACAGATCAAGCCGTATAGGCCAGAACTCCAATGGCACATACATGACATTATCACTTCATTTTTTGACCGGGCGTTGAGACATGTGCTAGTATCAAATATTCATAGGCAAATGATAATTAACTCATTGTGAACTACATTGTACAAAGCCTTAACCCCGAGCACTGTATGTGATTTTCATTTTCTACAAATAGATAGTCAACTACTTAAGTGGAATTCAACCGAAACCAGAATTGATTTCACATCCACAGTGAAGAACAAAATATTCATTGTAAAATAACGTGAAGCGTTCTAAGGGGAAATTACTCAAAACACCTAGCGATTGTAGCACAGACTAGTCTAAACATATAGAGCCCTAAGTAAATCACAGTCTGCAGAATCTAGAAGCGCAAATAAAGTCGATTAGGAAGTTTATAAGATTAGCAATTTAGAGCAAGGAATTTCCAGAAATACAAATTCAGAGCACGAAATTGAAGTGAGGAGCTGACCTTGACGGTGAAATCAAACAGAGACTGAGGCGACGCCATTCAAATTCTTGAATAAAAGATTACTGTGTGTGGAATTATGAAAAAGAATCAAAAGTACTTAAAAATTTGTAAGAGAGAGAATCTAAAGTTGACGTTGGATGCTTAAATCTACACTGCTGGTTTTGCTGGTTTTACTCAATTCAAACTACACTCAAATGTAAATGATTTCTTACCTGATATGATTTGTCTATTATATTTATAAATAAATATAATATATTATATATTTTTTTATAAATACAATATATTATATTTATTTAATTTTTTACAAAGTATGATTTGTCTATTATATTTATAATTTGTACTTAATTTAAGGGTAAATAATAATATACTATATAATACAGCTAAGGACGGGCTGTGTTTGTTTATTGTACTTTTAGTGCTTTTCTTACTGTATTTTGGTGCTAAAAACATCTAACACCAAAACACAATAAGGAAAGTATTAAAAAAAATTAGCATCAAAATACATAAAGAAAAACAGTAAAAATACATTAAATAAGCACAGTCCGCAGTTTTCATACCAAGATAAGTTTTTATTTGAACCAACTCCATACAATTAATTATTCACATATGATATAATATATTTATTTCAATAGTATTGTACTATTCCAATTATTCATCCATATCATATTAATTTTCCACCAATTATTTCTCTATTATATCAAGAAAAAAATTAAAAAATATAATCTCACAATAATATAACATAATTCGACGCATATAATATATTTAATTTTAGAATTTAAATATTATTGAGATATTAATTCAATAGAAATGTACTAATATAATTTTTCATTCATCCATATAAACTAATTCTCCATCAATTACATCGCCTTTATATAAATTACATCCGAATGAAGAGATTGAAAAATAAAAGCTTGAATTTATAGAAAGATTATAACTAACATGACATGATGATACTTAAGAAATTATTTATCAAAAATCAAGAATTTCTTCTCCATCAATCATTATATAATTATTTATTCACATATAATATATTATATTTATTTCAATAGTATTGTATTATTACAATTCTTTATTTACATCAATTAATTATCCACCAATTATTTCTCCATCAAATCAACCATATAAACAAGAAAAAAAATAATAAAAAACATAATCTGACAATAATATAATATATTATATAATATTATTTCAATAGAATTGTACTATTACATAGTTAATACAGATTACATCCCAACGAAGAGATTGAAAAATAAAAACTTGAATATATGGAAATATTATAAACTAACCTCATTATTCTTAAAAAGTTATCTGTCAATAATCAAGAATTACATCTTCATCAATTATGAATAAAAGGGGTAAAGATAAGAGAAATAACATTCAATCAATGATTTGATTCATTTAATACAAGTTATTTAAGTAGTTCTTAATAAAAAAAAAAAAGTTTAATTTAGTTGTTGTAACTGCAACATGTGTGTATGTATTCTGAATCATGTTATGTGGTATGATAGAAAATTGAAAAAAAAAAAAGTTGGTTCCATAATATACAACCAAAATATCCGAAGAAAACGGGAGCAGGAAGCGTATGGCCTAGCCGGCAGCTGTAAGAACCAGCTGCTACAGAGACGTCACATGCAGGAGAAACAACGGCATGTCATAGCCGACTTTTGCTTAGATCAGCGGCTGCAGAGACGACACATGCAGGTGAAACAACGCAATGTCCTAGCCTGCAGCCGCAGTCTGATCCAGTCGTAGAAATCAGTGTAATTTGTAAAGAGATAACTCCTCTAAAATTGAATTACAAAGAAGTCCGAAGGATAGCAGCGTCGGCTGCATTGTGCAGCCCATTTCGTCCAAATGATAAGCGCGGCGGAGATTAAAGCAATGGACATCGAAAAAAGTGACTTGTGAGTGATAATTAATGTTATATATTGGATGTGTCATTAGATGTTATTTATAATGTAATTGGTGATGTGTGCAACCGTTTGCTGAAGGAATGTGGGTCTAGGGTATGGTGTTGGACGTGCATTCTTTACTGAACTTGTACAGTTGACGACAGAGTTGATCAAGGGTTATGTTGATGCTTATCTTGCCATTCTGCATTCAAATCCCAGTTTTGCAAAGTGCCGACAGAATCGGACAGACGTTGTTTTAACCTCGACCGGATTCATGGTATGTTCTTGTTATTGAAGTATACCACATTTATGCTATCTAAACAATAAACAAATATCTTGTTATTAAAGTATATCACATTTTTTGTTGTAATATTTTAGGCAGCAATTGTGAATGTTTTTAAGAAATATCATTCGAAGAAAGAAGTCGTGGGCAAGCTTGGCGAAGAAATTGAAGAAAAAATTTCGGTTGAAGATTTGCAAGGTTTATCCCAATATGTGTCAGGTGAACTACCTGATTGAGGTCCATTAAAACCTTGGTACAAGTATAATAAGATAATAAATCAGATGATGATTTGATTTGAATGGGTAATGAAACAGAATGTTGTATTTGTTTGGTTACTAATTATTTCTTTATGCAGCTCATCTTTGTCGTCGTATTACCGGGACATTAGGTAACATGTTACGTGGATTTTTAGAAGTATTGTGTATCGATGCTCGACCCAAAACAACACATCTGGACATTCAACCCCTTTTTGTTCAAACTGAAGTTCTTAAACTTTGGCTTATTTATCGAAAAATATTTTCCGAAACTTGTAAAGGACTCGTTTCCGAACGAATTCCATTCGAAAAAAATATATAAGTTCTCTTTTTTTGAAATTTTTAGATTCAATTTCTCTAATAGAGCCTGACGCTGATGAGAAAAAGCTGCAATGTCGAGTCGGGAAATTGTCTTTGTCGAGGCTAGGCACAATTGTTGTTGACGGTGGTTGGGCATTCGTCGGAATCGCCTGAGAAGAAGGTATGGGTCTACCGGAGAAGAAGATGCTTTGTCTTCATTTCTCTGTTGCTTTCTTTTTTTTCTTTTTTTCGTTTATTTATTTAATTTTTGTTTTTTATTTAATTTTTAATAAGAGTATTTAAGTACACTTAACATTAATAAAAATAAAAGAAAAATAATTTGTAGTGTGGAAAGCAAATATTGTGGTATAAATAGAAATACCCAATTTTTTTTAGAAATATAATCGATTTTTGAAACTATTTGTCAATTATTCTAAACTAATCAATCTCAGAATTTAAATCATAGTGTAATTTTTCCGGTTTAAAAAAGATTAGGAGTGCACAAATTATTATTTGTCGGTGATTCGAAAAAGATTTGGCAAATCTTTGATTGAGTTGACCAATCAACCTAACTAATTGTAATTAACTCTTAATTACCAAACTAATAAATTAATAATATTTCAATAGGGGACATGTGGTAATATCCTAGATGCGGTTCAAATTTCATGTTACACTATTCATGTTTCACTGTTAAATTTATGATTTTAATAATATTTATTATAAAATAAAAATTAATTATAACATAAATAATCATAGTAAATATTGATCAACAAAAAATGAATTAAAAAAATTATAAAATCTAAATTTGAAATAATCAACCATAATGATGATTTATTTATTGAAAATTAAATACTAGAAAATAATTATAAATCCTAATTGGGTTGGGTGAATCCTAAAAAATAATTGTAGAATTTATAAACTAAATCACAAAAAAATAAAATTGAAGAAAAAAAAAAACAAAACTAACTCGTAATTTCAAAGTGAAACATAGAGTGAAACACTGAAAGTGCAATAGGAAATCTCACGTGTCCTAGATGGGGTGTGCATTGCATGAGGGTCCACATTAAAATTTACCTCTTAATCACCAAAATAATAAAATAATAATATTTCGATAGTGGACATGTGACAACTATCACAACATCGTAGATGAGGTGTGCATTGGTTGGATGAAGATGTCACGGGTCACATATTGCTTTATCCAGCACAATCTGTCCTAATAGCTAGATTCATTGAGTTGTGTTGGAGGGCATGGAAGCACAAGACAGGGGGAGAGGGAACGCTGGTTGGGTGCTGATGCCGCTCCCCTGATGAGTCCGATGACAGAGCGATATCAGTAGTTATCCAGAAAATCCCGTTGAGAGCAAGTGTGAGCATGCGTGGAAATAGAAGGTCTCCCATCCCGTTACTCCCGTGACATTTGGTCAAGGTTCCACATTGGAAACTATAGCAGAGAAAAAGGTTCATACTAACTTTTAAGAGTATATATATATATATATATATATATTTATTGTAGTTATAACTCATGAATTGATTCATAATGTTAACTTTTCAGTCGTGATAAATATTAGAAAAAATAAAATAAAATTGTAAGGCTTAAGGTTAGGAGTTTAATTTACCCTGAATACTCATATTCCCTCCGTCCCGATTATATAGTCCACATTTCTATTTTGAGGTGTCTCGATTATATAATCCCATTACTATAAGTAGTGTTATTTTTAATATGAGTGTACAATTATACCCTTATTAGATTTTGAAAATTAAAAAAATTAAACATTTAAGTTTGTGAAAGTTATAAATCTTAAATGTTATTTTTTTCAAAAAAAAGAAACATTAATTAAAATTAACCAACTTAATTAATTTGCATGTACTTGAATTTGATCAATTATATTGATATTCGTTGTATTTGTAATTTATTAATTGTATATTTTCTTTGTTTCAAAAAATTAATACATTAAAGTTGAGCTAAAATTTAAGTTTTATTAAGTTTCATTAAATAAGGTTAAAATTGGAAGTTTAGCTTTTATTTCTTGTTTTCATAAATATTTTTAATCTACGTGCGAATAGAAAAGGGACTATATAATCCGGATGGAGGGAGTAATAAAATTAACTCCTCTAGGATTTGAGCTGAGGGTACGTGCATGTGAGAGGTTAGCTTGTTGTCTTTTTCCAACGTACGTAGATAATAATTAATGGTGTACCTTGAGAAAATATTTAGTGTCAATAAGGTTTTTTAGCCACTTAAAAGTTCAATTTTTTTTTAGCCAGCAAAGTTTAAATATTATTTTTTTGGCCAATTTTACTATAATGCCCCTATTTATTTTAAAAAATAATGGTAAAAGAAAATCAATTTACTTTCTCCAAAAACACACTCTCCGTCTCAACAACCAAAATTCAACTATCGACTCTCCCTCTCTCTCGTCGCCCCACAATCTATAAATATGCAAAACTCACCACCACCACCACTAATACCACCGCCGTCGTCCCATATTTTCATTGCCGGGCAATCCACCATCTTCACCACCAAGACAGCAACCAAGGGATTCCCTCGTCCAAATTAAATAACAGGTGAGATTTAGAACAACACTAAACAAAATTAACAATATAATTAATTACCAAAATTAAATAAAATTAAGAAGAAGAGGAGGAACGGGGGAGAGAGAGAGGGACAGAGAGGGAGAGAGGGTAGAGAGAGAGCAGAGAGAGAGCCGAGAGACAAAGGGCAGAGAGAGAGAGACAAGAGGCAGGGAGAGAGAGCCGAGAGGCCAGAGAGAGAGAGGGAGGGGGGAGTGATGAAGCCATGATCAACAATGAAGATCAAGACCCGGATTTGTAATTTCGAGAACCAATTACTCGATGAAGAGCTAAGAAGCTTCAAGCATACTTGCAAGTGATAATTCGAAGAAAGCTCGAGATTGGAGATGAAGAAGTCGAGAGAAGCAATTTCAAGATAGTTAATTTATTAACTATTGAAGATCAAGATCACACCATAGAGAACATAACTTGAAGAGTTGAAGATGGATTGAAGAAGTGCATGTGTGCATGGTGATGCATAAAGATCAACGTGTGCGAGTACCCGTCGGTATGCCCATACCGAGTAGTTTCGGCCCTAATTAATTTAATTAAGGGGTTGATTTTATTTAGACTATAGTATTTATTTTATTTAATTTAGACTATAGTTGGATCAGATTTTTAATTAATTATTTGGGTAATTTTCGGTCATAATAGTATATGTTTGACTAGAGTTTTAATTAAGGCAAGTTCCTACCTTAAATAGAATTCTAGTTTAGGCAATTTCCTAGTCCAAATAGACTTCAATTTGGACCATAGATTTTCGGCCATATAGCTATAGTTTTCGGCCCTCTTTAGTCTTATTGTGACGTCCCAAAATTTCATAAATAATAAATATCCGATTTATTCAATAAAAGAGGTTTAATACAACTGAAGCACTATTAAAAAAAATAAAATAATAATATTTAATTTATATTGACTATCATCCCGTCTCCACGTCATCACCCGAGCTTCATAAACCTGAAAAATATAATAGCTTTGGGGTGAGTGCTATTAACTCAGTGGGGTTACTGCATTTATCCAGATTATACACAATATGAACAATAAATACATAGCATGGAGTATCATTTTTCTGCAGCCCTTAGGCCGAACATGCAACCCGTAGGTTGAGTAACTTTTCCTGCAGCCCGTCGGCCAAACATGCAACCCATAGGTTGAATAACTTTTCCTGCAGCCCATTAGGCCGAACATATAATTTCCACATAAATATTATGTATACACGTATGTAATAACTTTTCCTGCAGCCCATTAGGCCGAACCTTTACAAACACATAATTTTAATTGGAAACATATTTTATAAATACACGGTCGTGCCTGAGAAAATACATAATATATATATACACGTATGTGTGTGTGTATTTATTTATATATATATATATATATACACGTAAATGTGTGTTCTCATCTCAACAAAAGTTATAATATATATATATATATATATATATATATACATGTGTGTGTGCATAATATATATGTATTTACGTATGTGGGTGTGAAGCATATATATGTAAGAGTTAGTGTAAAGGTGTGGATGAATTTAAGAGATCAAACAAAAAGTTGGATGGCCCACTTCTCTTTTCCTCCATAAACTAAGAATTCATATATCCAAAACCAAAGAAAAGAAATCTAGTCTAAGGCACTTATGTTGACCGAAAGACCAAAAAAAGAATAAATATAAGTTTAAAACTTTTCTCTCTCACTTGCTTGCTCTCGGGAATAGATTTAGAAACCAAAAATCCACATTTTCCTAATTCCTGTTCTTTTACAGTGACCAGAGCACCTCCTCTCTCTATCGTCCAGTACCCGCAAATAGTTATGAAATGCAAAATAAAAATCAAGAGATAGAAGTACCTCGAGGAGAACTAGAGCAGAGAAAATAATGCTTGAGTTGGGTGATTTTTGTGAATGAGAAGCTCAAGTATTTATACAATGGATTGAGGTATTATAAAAGGTGAAATCTTGATTTATGGGAGGAGAAATTGATTGATATCAATCCCCCAACAATGATTGAGCCAGATTTTTCGATCACACAGCTTGAGGGAGGAGAAATTCATATAAATTTAAGATTCTTTCCTTGATGTATTTTTTTTTTCTTTTTCTTTTTTACGTGAAGGGGATGTCTAAAGCTCAACAAGTTTAGGAGAAATGGGCTCTGAAGATGGTATACCTTATGGGCCTTAATGATTTGGGTTCATTTAAAACATTGAATAAACAAATAAATAAATAAAATTAAAGTCCAATATTCTAAAGAAAATAATTAAGTGATAATATGTACGGAGTTTATTTAGTACTAGCCGAATCGGCGCGATTTATAGGAACGTAACCTAAAATAAATATTAATAATATGATACTTTGAAATAAAATATCGTTTAGAGTAAAAAAAATAATAATAATAATAGCAACTCGTAAATTAAAAATTTGGGTTGCTACACTTATAAATAGGGATCTTGTGTTATGTTAATACTGTAGACATTATTGAAGTTATTTTGCTTTTGAATCCAATTGTGTCTCAATCTTTTATATTCTTTTAATTGTTTTCCATCAAGAAAATTATCATTCTTAGAATTAGCACATCTAAGTCTTATTCAAGGGTATTGCTTAATCCACTTGAGAGATTAACCGGTATTCGCTAATCGAAGAGCAACTTGGAGATTTCAACCTTGGATACGTTCGAGATTCAAGGAGGCTATCGGGTTGTGATTCACAACAACAATCATCACTCACCCATCATCAATCGACGACGCCCATCCAACCCCAAACGCACGCCTCCTTCAAGTCCACAAGATCGTGATCGAGTTCTACTCCAATTCCGTCTAACCGTAAGTTCATTCTATCCATATCATATCCTATCTACCTCAAGTCATTCTTCACAAGCCCATACACGATTACTACACCTAATTTCCAGCCATATACACCCATTCCATCACCCTTAGTATTTTGGTATTATGTTGCATAGTTCGTGTCATTGTTTAGGTATTTTAGTTGTCTAGATTAGCCATATTTTATTTGTTTAGTAGAGTCGAATTGAAACCCTTCATTCGCTGACGTGTTTCGTATCCAGAAGTCTTCCGCTACGTTCTCAAGATTCGTCCTAGCATAGTCGGATCGTATCAGGGATAGAGAGAGACAGAGAGAGGGAGGAGAGAACCGAGAGAGAGATGGAGGAAGAGGTACCTTTCACCATCGCCGCCGCCGTTCGCCGCCTCCATCGTTGCCACCGCTGTTCGTCGTCGAGATGGGAAGAGGGGGAGGTTGGGTGAATTTGGGGATTTAGTGCTCCGTTCGAATGAATTTTTTCTGCGCTTGGTTCAGTCTGTATATTCGACTTTTAGCGATGGACTAGCGGCGGATTATATTCATCGTTAAAATTAAAAACTTAAATTATAAATAAAAAAAATACTAACGGCGGATAAAAATATGTCTAAATAACTAACAACGGATTAATTCCGACTCGTTAACTAATTAAATTAAAGGGAAAATAAAAAAAAACTCTAATGACGGATACATTCCGTCGTTAATGTTATTAGTTAATTAAAAATAAAAAATAAAAATTATTAACGACGGACGAAGTTCATCGTTAAGTTTAACGACACTATTTCCATAGCAGATCCATCATAAACTTTAACCGTGAACCGGTCCCGCCAAATTTTACGACTGAAAAGGTAACGACGGACAAAGCGTCATTAATCTGTCGTTAATAGCTACAAATTATTATCCATCGCTAGTGTTCGTCGCCAAACTCCGTTTTTCTTGTAGTGTAACTAGTTATTATTATTATTAGTAAATGAATGTTTATTTTATTGGCTTTTACGAATTTTGAAGTGAATTAGAAAAACAAACTTTCAATTATTCTTGAAGAATTTAATAAAAAGGAAATAACATAAGGAAAAACAAAAATTAAGAAAAATCAAGATTCAAGACCACTATAATCCATGTTTTTTTAGAGATAATTTCACTTTTAGTCCCACTAGAATAGAGTCAAAATAATTTTGGTCTCATATCTTTCATTTTTGTCCTATAGTTTATTAGCTCGACACTTTTACTCCCAAATGTTTTTTTTTCGACATTTTTAGTCCTAAAACTAATAATATATTTTTTCTTATATTTTTTCAACGTTTTTTTCCATAAATTTTGTCGAGAATTTTGCTGAACAAAAATCGTATATTGGCAAGAAGTTGAAATGGTTTTATTAGGCATTTTGCTGGATATTTGTTGGGCATTTTGCTTGATATTTTACTGAAAGTTTTCGAGATATTATCTTATTTTGTTGGGTATATATTATGCTAAATTTTTTGCTAGATATTTTTCTCTCGTTTTCTTAATGATTTGCTGAAAAAATGAAGCCAAAAAGCCATTTGAACACACACACACACACACACACATACATACATATACTACACTTGTGACTAAAAATGCCGCAAAAAAAAACTTGGGACAAAAAGTGTCGAGCTAATAAACTATGGAACTAAAAACGAAAGATATGAGACCAAAAGTGTTTTGACCTTATTCTAGTGGGATTAAAAGTGAAATTATCCTTCATGTTTTAATATCTACTGATTGAGTTTTTTCTTAGTTATGTTCTTAATTATAATTTTAGGTTGTGTCATTAACATAACAAATCTTATAAGAGTTCTTTTACGTGGTTAATAAATAGATAATTTAATAATAATAATAATAATAATAATAATAATAAACAATCATTTGAACTCCTCTCTTTCTTAATCTAAAATCCATATTTGCAATAACGAAAGTCTATGACATTTATAATTACTTCAAAAGCTTTATAAAAACTGATGAAATACTCTAAAAAATGTTGTCAATTTTATAGGCACCAAACTTATAACGAAATATAGATGATGATGATGATAATTTTTATAAAATAAAATAGAAAGAAATGAGAGAGAGCACAAATTTTAAAAAATATAGTTAGTTGTTTTTTGTTAATGAAAAATAAATAAAATAAAATTTGGCACAAAATTATATTGGAGTGACATTAGTAGAGAGAAGGGCATATATGTTAGTAATTGTAACATCAAGGGTTTATTTGTATCTAAAAATACATAAGGAATTTATTTGATCCCAAGTGGAACGTGCAGGGTGCATGTATTTGACCATTTTCTCTTAATTAATTAATCTTTTGAGAGAGAGAGAGAGAGAGAGTTTAATCAACATGATGTCTAAAAGGAAATACAAGAGTGAAATATGGGAAATTATATCTATATATTATATATAGAGAGCTTCATTCATTTGTGAACACATGTCCCATGTGTAATTTATGAACAAATTCTATCTATTAATATTTTAAGATCAATAGACACTATTAATCATTGATGAAAGGTATGAAAATGCTATTTTTCCAATTTCATATGCAATCAAGGTTAAAATTGTACAATCAATTTTTATTATATTTGGTAACAACGGTTTTAATGGGATCTAGTATGGCAAATTTAATATGACATGAAGTACACACTAATTAAATACAATTACAAAAAAAAAAGCATCGTGCAATTCTAAAAAATAAAATAAAACACAACACAATTTTGTTCCAAAACCAGCACCATAAGATTATGGAAAATAATGATCTACACATGTTCGAAAAATCATTGACAACACTGTAACACGGGAAAAAAAGCAATTCAAATGGGCTAAATATCATTCATTAAAAATATTTTTGTATATGGGTGAATTATGTGGACTAATGATTATACTCGTTCGTAACTCGGAAAAAAAAAACTAGTGGCAGCTCTATACTATTGGAAAAACAACAATGCAAATATCATAAAAAGCACTGTATAAAAATTCTAATTTTATTTAGTTCAATATCAACATTTAAAAATGATAAAAAAAACACAAAATCAAGAACAACACCGTAACATAGGTAAAGCCCAATACAAAAGGCATAAATATCATAAACTTAAAATATTTTGTGTTGAGTTAATTATAAATATTAAGGATTATGATTGTTATTAATATGGGAAACACAATTGCAGCACTACACCAGACAAAAAAAAAAACATTGCAAATCGCATAAACAACACCATCAAAACTATTGTGCACCACATTTAAATATCCAGAGTAATGATGCATCATAATTCTTCACTCTAATAAACCAATACCAGCAGTAAAAAATTCTAAAAAATCACCACAGAAATCTAAAATAGCATTCATCAAAACTATTGTGAATTGACTAAATTTTAATGATGAATTTTACTACATTTATATAGCGTGCCACAATAACTATACAATATGGAAAAGGGTTCAATTACTCGCAATCATCAAAACTATATATAACTAGCAAAAATGAACAACAATAATATAAAAGCTAAAAGAAAGCCGTACAAAAGTCATAAATAGCACTCGTCAAAATATCTTGAACTTAGGTGTGTATGCAGATTACCAATCCGTAATCAATATTAATCACAATGAAGCAATAAAAGCACTATAAAATTTAAAAACCAGCAATGCAAACATCATAAATAACATTAATTAAAACTATTGTGGTCTCATTTACATATGAATATGAATGTGCTATCCCCATTATTAAATTTTCAAACTAAATTGTACGTCGGATTTAAATAGATAAAATGTTCAAATTGCATACAAAAAATAGTAAAAATTTCTCAATTGTGATATGGGAGAGTATGTAAATTTTCCATTTCAAATTCCTTAAAAAGAGATTCTACCAAAAATAATAAAATATGATTGTACAACTTTACCCCACGTGTGTAACACCCCAGAATTTCGATTAAGGTTTAGAGGATTCCTAATGATAATTAAGAAGTTAAGGAATAAAATTTAATTAAGATTAATTGAGGTCAGATGTCAGTCACGACTTTAAGGGCCAGTTTTCGTGAAAATCATCTTTTCGGAAAATTTGATCTTAATTCTTTTATGGTCATTCGTGGTCTCGTTAGAAAGGTTTTAACTCAAGGAGTATGCCGGTGTTTTCGGATTTTAATTCTGAAGTCAATTGAGTTCCCGGTGATGAAAAGCGTATTTAAAAGATGAATGAATAGTAACTTTTGCGTGTGTTCGTGTTTTGAGAAATTTACGAAATCCTCCTCGTTGATCCGAGTCTAGTTCTGTCAGGCCCCACTTATGGGAAATGACCCAAGGATTCCGTTGGCATTCACAGATTACCATTCTGAGGTCAATCGAACGCTCGGGAACAAATTCTGTCAGTCTGAGTGAATAGTAAAAAGTAATTCCAAAAAGGGAATCTTTGCTCGTCTTTCTTCAGACGACCCCGTCTTTTTCACGAATCAAGTTGGTTCACTAGTATTCGAGCCAACGAGTCTCCCGGTATTTTTAGATTTCGTGTCTGAAGTCATTTGGACCTCGACATCGAATAAAGCAGCTTTTAACCGAACCCGGGGTAACTTTTGCAGTATTCTTGCACTGAAGTGGCTTCCCTTGGAAGCCAAAGCTTTTCCTATAAATACAAGGCCACCCCTTTAGCCTTCATTGCTCATTTGTCATCTATTTCACTTCTAAATCGAGAGGGTGAGAAGCTTTGAAAGCCGAGAAGGTTCTATCAAAGTAAAAAGTGTTCTTCGTGAGTGTTCATCAAGACGACGAGCGGAGTGGCGTGGAAGGGATGCGGTGAGGGAAGGTGCTAAGGGCGCCGTTGGGTTGTAGCGGGCGGCTCTGCCGCCGTTGCAACTCGACGAGACGCCGAGCTAGCCACCTTCCTTCAACGCACCTAACCCCGTCCATTCTTTTTCGTCGGTCTCGATCTCTATTTCTTTTCCGTCTTTAAATTCCGTATTTACTTTCCGTTCTTTACGTTCTTCGCGTTCTTCATTATTGCTCGTTTACCTTCCGTCTAAGTTATATTTCAGTTTTTATTGAAGTTCCAAGTTAATAACGTTTACGTTATATTTCTCGCTTTATTCCTGTCGTTATTATTCTTGAGATTAACCCCGTTTATTTCGTTTAAATTCCGTTCAAGCTATATTTAGAGATTTCATCGTTATTCTAAATATTTAAAGAGGATTATCGTGTTTATACCGTTGTAATGCCAAAATTTCTTTTAAAATTAAAAGCATGTTATTGCATGTTAAATTCAAGTACATTGTTTTTATAAAAATTCGGGTTAATTGTTCTTCGTGTTCTTCATGTTCATCGAAGAAATCAACGAACACGAAGAACAGTTGAAGAACACGTTGAAGGAACCCAGAAGAAGAGAGAGAGAAAAGTGAAGGAGAGAGAGAGCCCCGCGGGGGGGGGGGGGGGGGTGAGCGCCGCCGCGCCACACCCCCCACGGCCGCGCCTAGCCCGCCGGGGCAAGGCAGCCCCGCGGCGGTAGGGTGCCCGCCAGGGCAAGGAGGCCCCGCGGGGGGTAGCCCGCCGGCGCCCATGTGCGCCGCGGCAGCCCCCCCTTCTCCGTGTTGTTTTTCGGCCATTTCTTTCCGGCTATTTTCGTACCCTCTTCCCGAGCTTTTCAAGTTTTTCAAGTCGTGTTATTTCCAAGCTATTTTCAAGTTAAATTTTAGAGAAGAAATCAAGATATTCTCAATTTATTTCGAGTAATCTATTCAAGTTATTCTTTGTCTAAAAATTGGGAAATCAAGTCGAGATGTTCTTTAAATAAATTCTTCTCGAAATCTATAAAGTCATAAAGTCGTGCAATCTGTAAATAAATCTTAGATTTTAGTCTTCGAGTAAAATATCATTATTTCTCGCTTTAGATAGTCGACTTCTTCGAAGAAGGTCGCTAAGTCGATGATTCGACTTTTGTAGGAGGAAGTGAGCCTCATAGGAAATCGGAGAAGGATCTTCAGCTCGTTGCTTCATCTTCTGTCCAGTAATCGAGGTGGGTAAATCTATACTCATCTAAAGTTTGAGCTAATAAGCTCTAGAAGCATATAGGGCAAATGAAATATCCAATAAAGCATTTTTGCTCTGCCTGATCGATCTCTGTACAAGGAAAGGAAAGAAATAAAAGGTAAAGGAAGTCAGTATAAGTTAAGTGAGCTCTCAAGTATGTTTAGATATGCTAGAATTGTTTATTTACAATTTATGCTAGCATGAGGTGTTTAGAATTGCTTTATTTGCAATCGATGTTTATCCGCGTTCATTTCCTTGTATTTGAATGTTTATGCTTTGTTAAAGCTCGTATAGTTAAGGATTAAGGACTTGCCTTGTTAGGGTAGCTTTAACCCTTTGTAGGCCGAGATCATGCAGTAATAAAGTATTAGCATTAGACATAGTTCTAAGCTTGGTATTGCTAGCAAGAATAGGAAGAGAATGAACTTAGCTTTCACTTAAGCAGGATTTGAGCTCAGAATTATTAAGGTAGTCACTACTGGGTTTTCCTCGCAAACTCGTTCGGATATTTGAGGTAACCCCTCTTCTATCCTATGGCATGCCTAAGGGTACAGTTGACATCAGGTTTGAGCCAAGGTTGGACCCAAAAGTAAATAAAAGGTTTTGCGGATATGGAGAGGGCTTTTGCGTTTTGCTCTCTATATACCGCCAGTTCATTGTTGGATATTTCTCAAGGTATTAAAGAAGCTTTCATTAAAAATCCACTGAGTACATTAGTGCTCACGCCCTCTTTTTCAAATATTTTCAGGTTGAGATGCCGAGGATGACGGTGGCTGTGGATGTGGGTTGGCTGCCAAGATTGTTTTGCTATTATATAAGCTTCTTGAAATCCCATTATGTGTTCTGCTACTCTAATTAACTCTTTCTAAATTCCGTTCAAGGTTCTATTACGTTTATTCAAGATTCTAAGAATATTCCTAGACGATTATATATATAAGATGCATATTAAGTTTATTTCCGCTTTCCGAGTATGATTTCCTTTCACCTATAAAAGAGTCTATGCTTGTCGGTATCTGATTAGTTAGCCGTTTTATTCCGCTAAAGCATGTGTCCTTCTTAATCAAGTAAACCCGAGCATCATCAACTATCTTCAAGCATACCTTTATTCTTAAACTTCTTCGTTAATCTTCTGAATTTACTCGTTAAATCCCTTAATAACACCCCGTCCCCATTCGTTAATCCCTATCTCGGGACCGGGCTGTTACAGTTGGTATCAGAGCAGGTTTGCAACTCTGCAGACCTGTCTCTTTGTTTAAGTTAAAGCTAAGTGTTTATGTGCATATGAATTGCTTCGTAATAAGTTACAGCAGCAACTCATAGCTCGCCATCACCCTCGTATCTTCAACAAAAATCGAGGTATGATAGTATAGAGATCTTAGATTTTGAATTCATAATTTTTGACTATTGAAAATGAAGAGATTTGAGCAAGTATGTCTCTTTTATGGATAAGGGAAAGACCTTGATAATGAAACTCCAAAGTAAAAAAAAAAAGTATTCAGGGTTAAATAATTTCCTGAGGAAAAAGGGTTGTGAAAGAAGTTCTTGATCACAAAGAAAAAGTGTTTAAAAACTTATTTTTAAACATATGTGTTAACAAAAGATAAAAGTTTCGAAGAAGAGTTCTAGATTTAAAAGAAAAGAGTTGATTCATTCTCGAATTTTGGGCACCCACCTTTTAAGGGAAAAGGTAAAGTTTATGATCAAAAACTTGGGCACCAAAATTTTTGTAAAAGTCAACTGCAAAAAGGATCTATGCATGCAAGATACGTAGTCTGAATCTAAACGATAGCATGATCTCAGGAAAACCATAGGTCTACCTTTTATAATCTAGACTGATTAAGCTTCATATTTCTAGATGGTTAAGCATCGTTCGATTGCTAGGAATAATGTGCCTCTTTTTCACCCTGTTCATGAAATGAACGACTTTGGAGGAACGCCAGGAAAGGTATCCGACTTGGAAACATGCATCCGCATGTGTGAGCAAGCACCGGCCGCTGAGAGGCCAGCAATGTATCGCATTCTACAAAGCACCATCACCCGTGATCCCGAGACGCATGCTGTAATCGGGAACCTGACAGAATTCTCTTCAGCCTTGATGGCTCTTTGGGAGTTAAAGTATGGCCACGTGAATGCTCTAGCTGAGCAAAAACCCTCATCCGTGATGGAGCCAAGACTGCTAAGGGCAACTCTGAACAGTCCCCCTGAATTTCAAGCACCGTGCCCTTGTGCAGAAGAAACCTTAGAAGCAAGACCCTTGATCGTCCAGGACACCGAATTTTTGTCCTCCATAATGCATCAGTAGGCCCCTGCCTATCAACCAGTTGCCCCTCAGAGTCTGGGACAGTGAATGCCCCATCAGTTCCCTAAAGGAAGCTTAAGAAAATTCAAGTTCGAGGTACCAGAGACAGATGAAGATGAGGAAGAAGGGGACCCAACATACAGTTAAGCTTTAGAAGTAGGCAAATGAGGTGTTGTTGTTAGAACACCTTGCTGACCTGTTGTCCGCTTTAATCCAGATCTTATTATGAAAATGTATTAACCAACCATTTAGATTTTGATAGCAGCAGTAATTCTCCAAAAGGTAGCCCTATTTTTGGATGTAACCAAGAACCTCTTTCTTATTTATGCCAAAAGTCCTCTTATGAGGCAATTTTCCCGCTTTGCTATCCTACGTAATCTAAAGACCTTATCGAAAGGCATTTTATTTTGCTTCGTGCAAATTCAAGCGAGCATCGCTAATATGTAGGATTCTTTAGAATGTCGTTGAGAAGACATCAAGCCGAGAGAACAAGGCTTCAAGCAAGCAAGTCCTGAACTGCGACTCAAGAACCAAGAATGTGTTTCTCAAACACAACCTTTCCGTTATAATAGTCTAGGAGACCCGATGGGAGTCGAGAAATGGGTTATTCTTTAGAAGTGAATTTTCGATTCCATAGTCTGATCAGAGGATGAGGAATTAGGTTGTGCTCTTTTATGAATACAAACTTCGGGTAGGAGTCCATTCGAAGGATGATAAATTTGAGGCAGTAAGCGTAGTATGATTGGGATGATTTCAAGTACGTGTTATATCAAAAGTATAACCCAAACTGTTCATAAGGTAAAGGAGGTGGAGATCTGGAGCTAAAGACAAGGAAAGAAGACGTTGTCAACGTACGATCAAGAGTTCGACCAGTTATCTAGGCATAACCCGCATTGGTGGTTTCATACGAGAAGAAAACGCGTATAGATCAGGTCGATTGTGTATCCCTTCTAAAAGGTGAAAGTGATTCTCGTATGTCACCTTTTCCAACCAAGTGTAGCTAATTGGAGGTCAACCGACTCATGCTATTGCATAGCAATCTAGTAAAGAAGAAGATGCGTAAAGATCAAGGAAAAAAAAAGAGAAAGAACCTGAAGAAGATCGTTAAGCAGATAGACCTAGAAGTGGTAGATTAAAAGTTTCAGTGAGATAAGAAGTTTTGATGAGTCTATTCATTCATTCTCGTATCAATTAAAACAATCACCTTTCAACAGCTTTATATTAATTGAAATTCTTCATTCATATATCATTTGATTATCCTTTTGGACAAATTATAATCTTTTGATGATACTTCTTTAATCATCCAGAATCAGTGATAGCATTCTCTTGTCAAAGATATGCTGACGTCTTTGCAAATATTCAATACAATTCTCAGTTGTTAATCATCGATTATCTCCCATACGTTTGCTACACGCAAAAACCCCTTTTAAGTTTATAAGTCCTCTGAAAAAGCAATATTCCTTTGGAAGAATAAGAGGGAGTAGTCCCAATAGGAAGAAGAATCCAAGTATGATAGCTAGTGCCCTTCTAGTAGGACGCGAATCTCTAAAAGCGATTTTTTTTGCTCGTCCAGTGTTAAGATGCAATCTGAGGAATGACGTCAAATAAGTTTTGAGCTTACGTTCAAGGTCAAGTCACGCGATCTTTACGCCTGCAAGTGACGGTGATCTCCAGCAGAGGCTATAAAGCCAGAGTACTGTTGAAAAGCGGTTGCGATGAAGAAAGAGGAAGGAGAGTTTGCAATAGAAGGCGTTTCAGGCACAAGAAAATTTTGAAGACGTATTTCCAAAGGACCTATTAGAACTACCACTATATAGGCAGGTGGAATCCACTATCGGCTTAGAACCAGGACCTGTACCAGTCAAAAGCCCCTTATAGAGTAGCGCCTAAGGATTCGTAAGAACTCATGGTTCAACCGCAAGAGTTATTAGACCTAGGTTTTATCCAACCTAGTGTGTCGCCTTGGAAAGTTCCAATCTTGTTCGTAAAGAAGAAGGATGGCACATTGAGAATGAGCATCGACTATAGAAAGCTTAATAAGCTGACCATCAAAGAATCGATACCCTTACCTAAGAATAGATGATCTCTTTGATCAAGCTTAAGGGAGCAAGTGTCTTCCCAAGGATAGACTTAAAGATTTGGGAATCATCAGCTGAAGATCTGGAAGAAGGATATTCCTAATACTGCTTTTAGGACTCACTTTGGGCATTACGAGTTTGTGGTAATGCCGTTCGGATTGACCAACACCTCAGCAGTGTTCATGGATTTAATGAACCAGGTTCTTACCCGTATTAAGATAAGTTTGCGCTAGTTTTCATAGATGATATCCTAATCTATTCAAAGGATGAAGAGGAGCATCAAGAGCACCTCAGGGTGGTGCTGGAGCAGTTAAAGAAGAGAAAGACTTTACGCTAAGTTTAGTAAGTGTGAACTTTGGCTTAAAGAAGTTATGTTTCTAGGTCATATGGTTTCAGTAGAAGGAATCAAAGTAGATCCAGCTAAGATTGAAGCTGCAAGCAACTTGAAGTCTCCAAGGAACGTGAATGAGATAAGAAGTTTTCTAAGACTTGCGGGATTCTAGCGTAGATTCATCGAAGGATTCTTGTCAATAGCTAAGGCTATGACGCGAGTGTTGAGGAAGGACTTCAAGTTTAGGTGGATGCCCGAGTACAAGGAAAGTTTCCAGAAAGAAGATGTTAACCACAAGCTCGATGATTGGCCATTTCGGAAGAAAATGAAGATTTCGTGGTTTATGCTTATGCATCGAGAAAAGGATCAGGATGCGTACTAAAGAAGAGAGGAAAGGTGATCGCTTATGCTTCAAGACAGCTTAAGAATCACAAGTAGAACTACCTCACGCATGATTTAGAACTAGCAGCGGTTGTTTTTACGCTAAAGATCTAGACGCACTATCTCTACGGAGCCAAGTGTAAGACTCTTCTCAAGATCACAAGAGCCTAAAGTATTTCTTCAAGAAAAAGGATCTTAGCATAAGACAGAGAAGATGACTAGGACTTGTAAAGGATTAGGACCGCACGACTCGCTACCACCCAGATAAGGCAAATGTGGTAGTTGATGCCCTAAGTAGGAAGGAGAATGGAGAGTTAGGACTCGCTCAAGTTAAGAAGAAGCTTTGATAGGAATTCAAGAAGTTAAGAATCGAGGTGCTAACACCACCTGCAATCAATTAAGAACAAATCGCCGCGACAGTCACTCATCCCGACCCGAGATAAAGGAAAGTTAAGGTTTGGAAATGAAATGAGTTTCTCGAGAAGAAAAGCCTAGAAGCACGATTAGATAGCACGCAAGACTGCGCAGAAGCCGCCAATAAAACGCTCTTATTCAAAGGAAAGCTTTGTGTGCCTAGCAAGAAAGAACTAAAGGAAGAAATCATGTGCAAGGCACATGTCAAGCCACATATAGCACATCCCGGAAGCACCAAGATGTATCAAGACCTCAAAAAGAACTTCTAGCAGAATAACATAAAGAGAAAAGTAGCCGCCTTCGTAGAAAGGTGTTGATTTGTCGACAAGTGGAGCCTTGCATCAAAAACCTTCTGGTTGCTCCAACCCATAGAAATTCCTGAATGGAAGTAGGATCATAGTAGTATAGTCTTTGTGGTAGGATTACCAAAGTCTAAGTGGTGGAATACCGCTAGTTGGATAATCGTGAATCGATTATCGAAAGGAGCACCTCTCATTGCTGTTATCATGGGCTAGATCAATTAGCCCAGATATATGATAGGAAATTTGTGCATATTGCACGATGTGCCGGTCTCGATTATATCGGATCGTGATACGAGATTTATGTCAAGATTTTGGAGGAGTCTACAAGAGGCAATGAGATCAAAGCTCAATTTCAGCACGACATTTCATCTTCAGATGAACGGCCAGTCCGAGAGGACTATTCAGATTCTAGAAGACATGCCTAGAGGAGTAGTCATCGATCAAAGAAACAGCTGGGAGGAGCTACTGCAATTGGTAAGGTTGCGCACAACAACAGCTACCAATCATCGATCAACATGGCCCTTATGAAGCCCTGTTCAGAAGAAAGTGTAAATCGCCCTTGTATTGGGACGAAGTTAGAGAGAGAAGGATACTTGGACCTGAAATGGTCCCGGTAGCAGTCCAGAAGATCGAGCTTGTTCATCAGCAAATCAAGGAAATTCAAGACAGACAGAAGGCTTATACAGACGAAAAAAGAACGGAACTGAGATTTGACATTAAAGATAGTATTCTTGTAAATGTCTCCGTCAAGGAGTGGTTCGTTTTGCCAAACGAAACAAGTTAAGGCCCATATTCATTGGACCTTTTTAGATTTAGAAAAGGTGAATAAAGTAGCCTACATGTTGGCCTTACCAACCTGAGTGATGTTCATGAGGTCTTTTCATGTCTTAATGTTGAGAAAGTACGTGTTTGATCCAAAGCACGTGATTTGCAAGGAAGAGATAGTCCTGAATGAGGATTTAGCCTATGAAGAGAAGCCCCAGGCCTTTGTGAGTTAAAAGATCCAGAAGTTAAGGAACAATGAGATCAATCCTGTAAAGATGATCTGGAACCTTCATGGTTCAGAGGAAGCAACATGGGAGCTCGAATCCGAGCTACTCAAAGTACTCTGATATCGTTTATCATGGTTAGTAAATTTCGGGACGAAGTTTCTTTAAGGGGGTAGGATGTAACACCCCAGAATTTCGATTAAGGTTTAGAGGATTCTTAATGATAATTAAGAAGTTAAGGAATAAAATTTAATTAAGATTAATTGAGGTCAGATGTGAGTCACGACTTTAAGGGTCAGTTTTCGTGAAAATCATCTTTTCGGAAAATTTGATCTTAATTCTTTTATGGCCATTCGTGGTCTCGTTAAAAAGGTTTTAACTCAAGGAGTATGCCCGTGTTTTCGGATTTTAATTCTGAAGTCAATTGAGTTCCCGGTGATGAAAAGCGTATTTAAAAGATGAATGAATAGTAACTTTTGCGTGTGTTCGTGTTTTGAGAAATTTACGAAATCCTCCTCGTTGATCCGAGTCTAGTTCTGTCAGGCCCCTCTTATGGGAAATGACCCAAGGATTCCGTTGGCATTCACGGATTACCATTCTGAGGTTAATCGAACGCTCGGGAGCAAAATCTGTCAGTCTGAGTGAATAGTAAAAAGTAATTCCAAAAAGGGAATCTTTGCTCGTCTTTCTTCAGACGACCCCGTCTTTTTCACGAATCAAGTTGGTTCACTAGTATTCGAGCCAACGAGTCTCCCGGTATTTTTAGATTTCGTGTCTGAAGTCATTTGGACCTCGACATCGAATAAAGCAGCTTTTAACCGAACCCGGGGTAACTTTTGCAGTATTCTTGCACTGAAGTGGCTTCCCTTGGAAGCCAAAGATTTTCCTATAAATACAAGGCCACCCCTTTAGCTTTCATTGCTCATTTGTCATTTATTTCACTTCTAAATCGAGAGGGTGAGAAGCTTTGAAAGCCGAGAAGGTTCTGTCAAAGTAAAAAGTGTTCTTCGTAAGTGTTCTTCAAGATGACGAGCGGAGTGGCGTGGAAGGGATGCGGTGAGGGAAGGTGCTAGGGGCGCCGTTGGGTTGTAGCGGGCGGCTCTGCCACCGTTGCAACTTGACGAGACGCCGAGCTAGCCACCTTCCTTCGACGCACCTAACCCCGTCCATTCTTGTTCGTCGGTCTCGATCTCTATTTCTTTTCTATCTTTAAATTCCGTATTTACTTTCCGTTCTTTACGTTCTTCGCGTTCTTCATTATTGCTCGTTTACCTTCCGTCTAAGTTATATTTCAGTTTTTATTGAAATTCCAAGTTAATAACGTTTACGTTATATTTCTCTCTTTATTCCTTTCGTTATTATTCTTGATATTAGCCCCGTTTATTTCGTTTCAATTCCGTTCAAGCTATATTTAGAGATTTCGTCGTTATTCTAAATATTTAAAGAGGATTATCGTGTTTATACCGTTGTAATGCCAAAATTTCTTTTAAAGTTAAAAGCATGTTATTGCATGTTAAATTCAAGTACGTTGTTTTTATAAAAATTCGGGTTAATTGTTCTTCGTGTTCTTCATGTTCGTCGAAGAAATCAACGAACACGAAGAACAGTTGAAGAACACGTTGAAGGAACCTAGAAGAAGAGAGAGAGAAAAGTGAAGGAGAGATAGAGCCCCGTGGGGAGGTGAGCGCCGCCGCGCCACAGCCCCCACGGCCGCGCCTAGCCCGCCGGGGGCGGGTGGCCCGCCGGGGCAAGGCAGCCCCGCGGCGGCAGGGTGCCCGCCAGGGCAAGGAGGCCACACGGGGGGG
This sequence comes from Perilla frutescens, assembly GCA_026008535.1. Lineage (NCBI taxonomy): Eukaryota > Viridiplantae > Streptophyta > Magnoliopsida > Lamiales > Lamiaceae > Perilla > Perilla frutescens. Next base: position 42,385,627 of record BRKX01000004.1, read on the forward strand.
AGCCCGCCGGCGCCCATGTGCGCCGCGGCGTCCCCCCCTTCTCCGTGTTGTTTTTCGGCCATTTCTTTCCGGCTATTTTCGTACCCTCTTCCCGAGCTTTTCAAGTTTTTCAAGTCGTGTTATTTCCAAGTTATTTTCAAGTTAAATTTTAGCGAAGCAATCAAGATATTCTCAATTTATTTCGAGTAATCTATTCAAGTTATTCTTTGTCTAAAAATTGGGAAATCAAGTCGAGATGTTCTTTAAATAAATTCTTCTCGAAATCTATAAAGTCATAAAGTCGTGCAATCTGTAAATAAATCTTAGATTTTAGTCTTCGAGTAAAATATCATTATTTCTCACTTTAGATAGTCGACTTCTTCGAAGAAGGTCGCTAAGTCGATGATTCGACTTTTGTAGGAGGAAGTGAGCCTCATAGAAAATCGGAGAAGGATCTTCAGCTCGTTGCTTCATCTTCTGTCCAGTAATCGAGGTGGGTAAATCTATACTCATCTAAAGTTTGAGCTAATAAGCTCTAGAAGCATATAAGGTAAATGAAATATCCAATAAAGCATTTTTGCTCTGCCTGATCGATCTCTGTACAAGGAAAGGAAAGAAATAAAAGAAGTTATATGCATAATTATGTTGAATTGTTATTTGAGTTAGACAAAGTAAAGGAAGTCAGTATAAGTTAAGTGAGCTCTCAAGTATGTTTAGATATGCTAGAATTATTTATTTACAATTTATGCTAGCATGAGGTGTTTAGAATTGCTTTATTTGCAATCGATGTTTATCCGCGTTCATTTCCTCGTATTTGAATGTTTATGCTTTGTTAAAGCTCGTATAGTTAAGGATTAAGGACTTGCCTTGTTAGGGTAGCTTTAACCCTTTGTAGGCCGAGATCATGCAGTAATAAAGTATTAGCATTAGACATAGTTCTAAGCTTGGTATTGCTAGTAAGAATAGGAAGAGAAGGAACTTAGCTTTCACTTAAGCAGGATTTGAGCTCAGAATTATTAAAGTAGTCACTGCTGGGTTTTCCTCGCAAACTCATTCGGATATTTGAGGTAACCCCTCTTCTATCCTATGGCATGCCTAAGGGTACAGTTGACATCAGGTTTGAGCCAATGTTGGGCCTAAAAGTAAATAAAAGGTTTTGCGGATATGGAGAGGGCTTTTGCATTTTGCTCTCCATATACCGCCAGTTCATTGTTGGATATTTCTCAAGTTATTAAAGAAGCTTTCATTAAAAACCCACTGAGTACATTACTGCTCACGCCCTCTTTTTCAAATGTTTTCAGGTTGAGATGCCGAGGATGACGGTGGCTGTGGATGTGGGTTGGCTGCTAAGATTGTTTTGCTATTATATAAGCTTCTTGAAATCCCATTATGTGTTCTGCTACTCTAATTAACTCTTTCTAAATTCCGTTTAAGGTTCTATTACGTTTATTCAAGATTCTAAGAATATTCCCAGACGATTATATATATAAGATGCATATTAAGTTTATTTCCGCTTTCCGAGTATGATTTCCTTTCACCTATAAAAGAGTCTATGCTTGTCGGTATCTGATTAGTTAGCCATTTTATTCCGCTAAAGCATGTGTCCTTCTTAACCAAGTAAACCCGAGCATCATCAACTATCTTCAAGCGTACCTTTATTCTTAAACTTCTTCGTTAATCTTCTGAATTTACTCGTTAAATCCCTTAATAACACCCCGTCCCCATTCGTTAATCCCTATCTCGGGACCGGGCTGTTACAACGTGCATATGAAATTTGAAATAAAGAAGTATTATAACATTAACCCTTAATTAATAAAATTCATTGATCTTATCAGATTAATGATTATAATTATCATTCAAGCATGTTTAAATTATAATAAATCTTTTGAAAGCAGTCTTTTGATGTTGGTTGTCAAATGTTCAACTCTGAGTGGAGTGGGCAAGTTAGAAAGCACGTTGTCAGTCCATATATTTCGGTAAGCTGCAAAACTTAATTTATTTGATTTATATTTAAAGAAAAGCATAGTATTAACATAATTTTTTTTTATTTCAACTTAAGATAAACAACTTGGAGTTGAAGGAAGGAACAAGTTCTCAACATAATATTTTAAAAATCTTACCGTCTGAGGCAACATCTACTGACTTGGTAATATTGAATTCTTTGATTTCTATCTTTACGTTAGTTACTATTGCTAAAAGAGTTCTGTGGTTTTTGTTTTTCAGCTCATTTTTCCGTTATGCTGCAATGGTCATTGGACTGGAATTGTTGATGATTTATCAAAGAGGATAGCAACTATACTGGATTCCTTACAAAATTATCTGAGCAATGAAGTGTTCAATAAGTTCTTTAAAAATATGGTATAACCTCCGTATATCATTGTTCTAACTAATGGGTATTTATATGAGCTAATGTGAGTTGAATGATTTTCCTAGAAACATGTGCTGGAAGCATCGTCGCATCCTAGGGAAAATGATGTTTCAAATATTAAAGAACTTATTCCAGGAAATTTGCAACAACAACAAAATGGGTACGCATGCATACCAGTGTTCATCTAATAAATTTTCCTCCTAGTGATATATGATAAATTATTCATGTTATAGGTTTGACTGTGGTATACAATTGCTGCAATTTATTGAGCAATGGGACACCTCAGATCATGTGGTCGTCGAGGTAAATAATTTATATATATATATATATATGACTTGTAGGTGCCTCATTGGTCAATAAATTGCAGCAATTGTATACCACAGTCAAACCTATAACATGAATAATTTATCATATATCACTAGGAGGAAAATTTATTAGATGAACACTATGGTACGCATGCGTACCCATTTTGTTGTTGTTGCAAATTTCTTGGAATAAGTTCTTTAATATTTGAAACATCATTAGCCCTAGGATGCGACGATGCTTCCAGCACATGTTTCTAGGAAAATCAATCAACTCACATTAGTTCATACAAAAACTCATTAGTTAGAATAATGATATACGAAGGTTATACCATATTTTTAAAGAACTTATTGAACACTTCATTACTCAGATAATTTTGTAAGGAATCCAGTATAGTTGTTGTCCTCTTTGATAAATCATCAACAATTCCAGTCCAATGACCGTTGCAGCATAACGGAAAAATGAGCTGAAAAACAAAAACCACGAAACTCTTTTAGCAATAGTAACTAACTTAAAGATAGAAATCAAAGAAGTCAATATTACCAAGTCAGCAGATGTTGCTTCAGACGGTAAGATTTTTGAAATATTATGTTGAGAACTTGTTCCTTCCTTCAACTCCAAGTTGTTTATCTTAAGCTGAAACAAAAAAAAATTATGTTAATACTATGTTTTTCTTTAAATATAAATCAAATAAATTAAGTTTTGCAGCTTACCGAAATATATGGACTGACAACGTGCTTTCTAGCTTGCCCCCTCCACTCACAGTTAAACATTTGACAACCAACATCAAAAGACTGCTTTCAAAAGAATTATTATAATTTAAACATGCTTGCATGATAATTATTTAAACCACGACAAGCATGATCTGTTCTAATCATATAATTATTATAGTCTCGCTTACCAATGTGGACACTTCATTGTCACCAAGAAACTCCATCACGTTACGCTTGTACATGTCCAACCACTCTAAGACCTTATTGCTGAAAAGTTGAGTCACAATAATGATTGGTTAATAATGTTGTACTAATAATTCTAAACAATAATTATTAAAGAATTAAAAGAGAAGACATACTCATCTTCAAGTTTGTTGATGGCCTCAATTAGTTCCTCTTCAGACAAAAAAGTAGAAATCTACCATCTTCTGTCTCCTCGTGTAACTTTTTTCTATCTTGTCCATCGCCTCAGGCTGCTAGTTAATAACAAGTAGTCCCTAAGAGTCAACAGGAGGGTTGATAGGAGCGCTGACAGGAGGCCTTGTAGCCCATAAGCAGAATTTAGAATATGTGGGCAGGAGAGTCTTTACATTTGAGATGGTGATTTAAAAAAGCTTAGCAATCAATGAAATATCATCAATACCCAGTTTAATGAATTCTACCCTCTAAATACATGGATCCCAAGTACGAAACATATGTCAGGAAAGATAAGCTATAAGTTTTTGTCTGTGACTAAGGTGACAACACATTCTCACGAGTGTCCACTCTAATATGTTATAATATGCATGTTTGGGAAAATTTGCATGCTAATATTTCTAAATGGATATAGGGAGTGATGAAACGAGTACATCAAGAACATCTTCAACCATCACCTCCTATCGTGTTCAAGCACATTGAAAGGAAGTAACAAGAACTATTTACCAGCAATCTTATACAAGTATATCCAAAATACAGTAGATAAACTAATAATTAATAGACAGAAGGATGACTTTAAAAGTTAAACCCTTGCAAACACTCACAGACAACAGGATGATTCCAGCCCGAAAATATGCCACTACACCACATTTACCTTTAATCAGTTCGGTCCAACATCTCATTCTGCTCGTAAATTTGGTTGAAGACAGTCTCCCTTTCTTGGAGGTTAAGATCCATTTCATTACAATAATAAAGGTAATTATTATTGATAATAACTTTAATAAAGTGATTATGGAAAAATATAATTAATAGACGAAAGGATGACTTTAAAATTTAAGTCCTTGCAAACACTCACGGACAATAGGATGATTCCAAGCCCGAAATATGCCACTACACCACACTTACCTTTGATCAGTTTGGTCCAACATCTCATCATGCTCGTAAAGTTGGTTGAAGGCAGGCTCCCTTTCTTCGAGGTTGAGATCCCTTTCATTACAATAATAAAGGTAATTATTATTGATAATAACTTTAAAAAAGTGACTACGGAAAAAGATAATTAATAGACAGAAGGATGACTTCAAAAGTTAAGCCCTTGCAAACACTCACGGACAATATGATGATTCCAACCCTGAAATATGCCACTACACCACACTTATCTTTGATCAGTTCAGTCCAACATCTCATCCTGCTCGTTAAATTGGTTAATGACATGTTCCATTTCTTCGAGGTTGCGAAACCTTTCATTACAATAATAAATGTAATTATTATTGATAATAACTTTAGTAAAGTAACTGCTGAAAAAAGATAATTTAAGATCTAACTTTAAGAAAATTGTTAATGATAGAATTCTAGCAATGTTCACTAGATCCTTTAAGATTCTAAAAAGCAAGGAGCATAACGCTGAGTGTCATAGATGTTCCAAATATAGGAACCAGTGTATCAAATAGCAAATACCAAATATCATTACACACTGTTAGCAGATAAGAATGTGACATCACATTCTCTCAAGTGTCCATTCTAATATGTTACTAATATGCGTGTGTGGGAAAATTTGCATGCTAATATTTCTAAATGGATATAGGTGAGTGATGAAACGAGTACAGCAGGACATCTTCTACCATCACCTCCTATCATGGTCAAGCACATTGAAGGAAAGTAACAAGAACAATTTGCCAGCAATCCTATACAAGCATATCCAAAATACAGCAGATAAACTAATAATTAATTGACGGAATGATGACTTTAAAAGTCAACACTTGGAACTTAACACTTACCTTCTTCTCACATAAAATGCAAGATTAGGCCGTGTGAGGCGATTGACATGAGGGCTGACTGGAAGTGGAGTGGAGTTGAAGGTCTCAACCCGCTTCTGTGATTTCCAGCACTCGATGTCATTTTTGTAATAGTCAATCAACCTTTTGCAAGGGTCCCCCTGAGGTCCTTTTTTATTTTTGTCTTATTCTCCTTTAGTTTAGACAAATCAACATTTGCGAGGACAACAAACTGTCTTGGAACAGTGAATGGCTCGTGCTCAACCACAATGCCGTTGCAGAAAAGTGGGACTAAAAGAGTCCCAAACTTTTCTTGCCCCTCAAGGCGAGCAGGCAACATTTGTGGATTATATGGCTTCCACAAAATCCTTGATTCCTACAACCAATTCAAATATAGATTAAATGGAATTGTAATGTGTACAACCGCAAACAAGATTAACAAGAATGCTCCATATTAATTTACATAGTCAGGCAACAACTATCCTCATTGGCCAGATCATCAAGAAGTGATCGCACTTGGTCTCTGAGGTTTGTTTTGTGATCAAAAGATTTCATTTGTACGGTATCCAAAATATGATGCAATAGCAGCTCCTTGTAGTTAGTTAATGGCAACTGAACTCCAAATATATCCCGCAGCTCAGGGATTCGTATCAAGAAAAAAGCCTGCCAAACAACAAAAATATCAACATAAAAAAAAGGAATTAGAATTGAAACAAACATAAATAAAAAGTAAACTTACGATCACAACCCAGAGGTTTCCATCGCATTTTTTTAGCCTTTTCTGATCGTGCAACCCAGAGAACAAGAATGCAAGTAATGCAGCTCCCCATGTGAACATGTCAACCATACGCACATTCTCCAAAAAGACCGCACAATTCGGTGCAAGACCGTGCCCGTCGGAATTAGGAGTGATCACACAGTGTAGAACCGTGAGTATCACAGCCCGCTTTCTTTCTTCTATAGTATTATTCGGGTTTTTATCAATCTTTTTCGGTTGCTTCATTGTAATCCGATTCCGTTTTACATATGCAACGTTCAAATATCTAGATATTGATCGAGGGCTATTTAATTATAATTTGCTAGGAAGTTGTTTTAATGCATGCTCCATATATAATTCGATATATGAAGCTATGGATGGTTGCATTGCATATATGCGTTTCAATTCAATTTAATTAATGCTCTCAATTTAAAATTTATTATACACGCTCAGTAACTTAAGGCCGTCTTAATTAAATTGGCAATTAATTACGTGTCAATTATCAAACCAAGTACGTACTCAAGCATCAGAACATTTCAAAAATGTGTTACAATTAATTAAACAAACTAATTAATTAATGATGCTAGCTAGCTAGCTAATTATTAATGTATACAAAGAAGAAAATTAATGGGACGGAAAGTGTATGTTAAATAAGAATTAATATAATGCCTAACCACAAACTTAGACAAACCAAAATTGCAATCACGTATTAATTAATGAAGCACTTCTTTTAATTTGTATTGAAATATATATATTTACGACACATGCACACACATACTCTTCATGGAGTAATATATAGTTGGGGATATACTACAACAATATCAAGCTTAAATGGGGACGTGTGAAGCTAATTAAGAGAGGGTCCTCATATATGTCGTCAACATAATCTTTTGTATCAACTATTTATCAAATTTATTAATTTCGTAATTATTTTTTTATCATAATTAAAATAAAAGGTATTATATATATAATCAATTATGCTTAACATTTGTAGCAGCAAATTTGTTGAGGTGATCAGCCCTCTTGTCAATGAGATCACCATCTTCATTGGCGCAAATGCAATGGTTCTTTTTTGAGTCACCAAAATATACTTTAGTTCTTTATCTATTTAATTAAACACTATTTTTATACGTTAATTTCACACATACACATAATTGTGTTTTGCTCTTATCTTTTTAGTTATTTTTAAAATATAATAATATCGAGCATCACACGAAAAACACACCGGTAATAATATATTAAAACAGAATGGTTGCTGCCCGCCCAAACTGCATGACCTATGCAAGCAAAAGAAAAACTAATTAAAAACGATGGCCGCCGAAAACTTTGACTAAAATGAATTGTCCCCCATCGCTTTTTTCAGCCCATATATGCTTGAACAATACTCGATAACATAGGAAGATTAAATTGTGGTATTCAAATAACTGAAACATTAAATCCATGTGTATACGATACTCTTATTCACCACTACACTATAAATCATAATATGCACTTGCAGTAGGGTTAATAAAATCACGAACAAACACACCTTTTATTAATTTATGATATGATGAGGTAAGAAAATAAAATAAAATAAAATAAACATCAAATACTAAACTTTAATTACAAGAATTTATAAGTGTACCATTTCATTGCTTTAGAAAATGCAAAATATATATACAAAATAAATAAATAAAAAGTTATCTTCACCAAAATTTGAAAATTTATTTGTATGTTGCATTTGATAACTTGATAATTAGGAACTAAGCAAACTACGCATAAATGCAATAAACCTTCATTTGCAAAAAACTTTGTATGTTATCTTCTACTGTTGTCGGCATTTGCTAAATCAGGAAATGCCTTCTAAGTATGCAAATAACCATACATCATGTGTAAAATTCCAAAATGAACCAATTGCAGATGTATATTTTCTGCTAAAATTATCCACCATATATGAAAAAAAATAAGGGTATTATTTGCTAATTAACATGACACCACATCTCAAGCACCGAAATACATTACACAAAACATACTTTGCTAAGAAGAATGATAATGTATGCTACTCCGTGCATAATTATTTGTTAATAAGAATGATATTACATGCTCGCTGTGCATAATTATTTGCTAATAAGCATGGCAATCATCCCTCATTTGCTAACAGTTTGTATGTTAAATGCTACTGACACCGTTAGTATTTGCTAAATTGCAAAACACACTTATAAATATGCATCACTTGTAGCATTCCAAATCAACTGATGGTTGTATGCTGGAGTCTAGCTCAATGATCATTCATTCTCAAGAAGAGTTATGATGCTGTATAATTCAGCTCGATTATACGGTGCATGAAGGCTGCATTTGTAGCAGATTATTTCAGCTTAATGCAGTTGGTGGCAGTTATGAAGTGTTAGTTGTTTTCTGTTATAGAAGAAGTTTTTCAGTTGTGTTGCCATATGGAAAGATGAAGAGCAGCAGTTAGTTTTTTTCTTCTCAGTTATATACTGTATTGTTTTCAGTTTCTTGTACACAATTCAGTAGGGAGAAAAGCAGTCAGTTGAGAGAGAGAGAAAAGAGAGAGTGAACGAGAGAAGGGATGGGAGATCTATCTTGTTCATTTTGCAGAAAATTGGTGAGAGGTCTTAGATCAGCTATAGTCTGAATCATCATTGTATTTTGTACTATTCTTGATCTTGATCAATAAAGAAAGCATCTCTTTATCCTGTGGACGTAGATTCATCAAGAATCGAACCACGTAAATCCCTGTTCTTCTTCATTGCATGATTAAGGTTTTGTGTTCTTTTTTATTCTTGATTCTGCAATTCATTGCTTGTTCTTGGCAATTCGAACAACAATTGGCGCCGTCTGTGGGAAACGCAGCCTATCAAGAATGGGATCAACACGTTTTGAAGTCGAGAAGCTGGCTGATAAGATCGACTTCGGTCTATGAAAAGTAAAGATGAAAGCCCTTCTCATCCAACAAGGTTTGGGAAGTGCATTGATGAAGAAATCTGGAAGCGGCTCTGGGAAAGACAAAGAAAAGTCAGAAGAACAGACTACTATTATGGAGAAAGCCCACTCCATGATCATCTTGTGCCTTGGTGACAAAGCACTTAGAGAAGTCTCAAAGGAAACAACAACCATTGGTGTTTGGGAGAAGTTGGAGAGCCTATACATGGTGAAATCTCTCACCAATAGGCTGTACATGAAGCAGAAGCTATGTGCCTTCAAGATGACTGAAGAAAAGCCTATTCTCAAGAAGATTGATGATTTCAATCGCACCTTTGATGATTTGGAAAATCTGGAGGTAATTCTAGAAGAGGAAGATAAGGCTTTAATACTCTTGTCTGCCTTGCCTAAATCCTTTGAAAACTTCAAAGACACTCTGCTGTTTGGTAGTAGAACTACCATTACTCTTGAAGATGTGCAAGTGGCTATCAAGTGTAAGGAGTTGCAGAGATCTACAACAAACTCCTCATCATCAGCAGGAGGAGAAGAACTGCACATCAAGAAAGGAAAACCACCCAAGAAGCAGCAAAAGAAAGATGCTTCAAAAGGAAATCAGAAGCAATAAAAGAAAGTGGATCTGACCCCCAGCAACCCTGAGTTGAAGTGCTTTCATTGTAAAGAATCTGGACATTTCAAGAAGCAATGTCCAAAATGGCAAGAGATGATGGCAAGGTTTGAAGAGAATGATGCCAAGAAGCCTCACAAACATCAGGTAAATCAAACCTCTAACTCCCAAGAAACTGAATATGAGAATTGTGAGGCTTTGTGTATCATTGTAGAAGAAATAGGGTCTGAGTGGGTGTTGGATTCAGGGTGTAGCTTTTATATGACACCCATAAGAAGTTGGTTTCACAGTCTGAAACCTATAAGTGGTGGCACTGTCATGCTTGGGAATGATCAGACATGTCAAATTCAAGGGATTGGGTCAATAAGGATCAGGATATTTGATGGGGTTGTGAGGATCATTGAGAATGTCAAGTTTGTTCCTGAACTTAGGAGGAATCTCATTTCCCTTGGTATGTTTGATTCTCTGGGATATAAGTTCTCTTCTCAAGGGGGTAGAATGACTGTGTCTAAAAATGGGAAGGTGGTAATCAAGGATAGCAGGAGGGATGATTTGTATTTTCTAATTGGAAGAACTGTAGCTGGTCACCTACACACAGCTACAGGTGAAGATAGTATATATCTTTGGCATTCCAGATTAGCTCATGTGGGAGAAAAGGGATTATATGAGCTAGCCAAGCAAGGCCTTCTGCTAGGAGATAAGATTACCAAGCTAAAGTTGTGTGAGCATTGCATTTTTGGTAAGTCAAGGAGAAAACCTTTTGGAATTGCAACTCATAGCTCAAATGAAATCTTGGATTATGCCCATTCTGATTTATGGGGGCCATCCAAGACAACAACAAATGGAGGTGGCAGGTTCTTCATGAGTATCATTGATGATTACTCAAGGAAGCTGTGGATCTATATCTTGAAATCCAAAGATGAAGCTTGTGAGAAGTTTAAGGAATGTCATATTGGAGTTGAAAACAAGACATGAAAGAAATTGAAGAATTTAAGGACAGATAATGGTCTGGAATTGTTGGAAAATAGGATTTAATAAATTGAGTTTTGACTCATTTTATCTGATTTTTTGTGACTGTGATATTTAAATTTGGAGGAATTAAATACGGTACAATTGTTCTATGTTGTGAGTAGATAATTGTAGTATTTTTATTTTCTCAAATCCGATTTTCGATGAGTGAGAAATAAATGGTTGAAGTTGGTCACACGATTGGGCATTTATGGTGTGTGGGATAATGTGTTTAAAACACATTAAATAATCCCACATTGATTTCTTAATCAAGTTAAGAAGTGTATTTAAGTGTATTAACACTTAAGTGAAGTAATTAAGTGCACAAGGATATGGGCCATGAGCCCACACGCGCGCGCCCGCCCGTGCCTGTGCTTGGCTCATCTCGTCTCGTCTCGTCCTCGGACTTGGATCTTGGCAATTGGACTTTGGGTGGACTTTGGGCGTATGTGGGCTTCCGGGGCTTAGCCATACCAGTTTTACGGTACAAAAATGGTCGGGTCGTGGAGCGGGTCGGCGGATCGGCTATCCGGGTCTATAACGGCTGTGGACTGGGTCGTGGGTGCACATGGTGCTTGTCCAGCTTGAAGGGTGTAACTCCCATGAGTTAAGAGCCTTCAAGTGAGTAACTGCCACCTGGAGATGGTGGAGCCTTCAAGTAACTATCATCTGGAGCTGGTGGAGTTAGTGGGTTGGACAGTAACCGAAAGTAACTCCTGTCAGGAGTCAAAGTCTACAGCTGCCTTGGATACGTGTTGGGATCCAAGCCGACATGGGACACCTGTCAGAATCTGCAGAAGGTAACTCCTAGAGGGCTTAATGGCAGAGCTGTAACTCCAGGGGGTTACAACACCTAGTTTGAATGCCCTCAAACCCTAGTTGTCCCCTGCAGTGGAGATGTGTCTATAAATAGGACATCCTGCATGGTTCAACATGCTACATTCTGCACAATCATATTTCTTGCATACAAAGTTCTCTTCGAGTCTACAGCCTCTCAGTTCTCGACATAATCTAGTTCACCGGAGCCTTGCCGGAAGGACGAAGCCGTTTCATCTTTGAAAGACAATCACCAAACTGTGAGCACTAGCCGGGGCGTATTTGTCTTGCGGAGAGAGGACCCCTCGACTCGGCTTACCGGAATCTGCATATCAGTTCCAGTTCCTAATTTACTTTGTTTAATTTAATTTCAGATTATTGTATTTCTACTCTTTGTTCTACTCCTTCTCTTTGTCAGAAGAGTTCAATTCCTACTGCAAATCTAAAGGCATTAGCAGGCATAGGACCACTCCAGGCACCCCACAACAAAATGGTGTTGTTGAACGAATGAATCAAACACTTATGGAAAGAGTAAGATGTATGTTTAGCAGCTTAGGTTTATCTAAAGATTTCTGGGTGAATTGGTATGTACTGCTGCATACTTAATTAATAGATGTCCTAGCTCTGCACTACAGTTCAAAACTCCACGGGAGAAGTGGTATTGAGCACCTGCAGATTATAAGTTTCTAAAGCCTGTAGGATGTATGGCTTATGCACACACAAAACAAGACAAACTAGAACCAAGGGCTGTTAAGTGTGTGTTTATTGGATATCCTGCAGGAGTCAAAGGCTATAAGTTTTGGTCATTAAGGCAGCATAAGTTCATCATCAACAGAGATGTCATTTTTGATGAGTCAAAATATCCTTTAAGGGATCAGGAGATGCAACTAAGCACCTCTATTGAAGTGAGTCATGATCATAGTAATGAAGAAAATGATGATTCATCAGATGATGAAGCAGATGAGTCACAAGAAGGAGATCAACACCCTATTAGCAGCTATCAGTTGACAAGAGATAGAGCCAGAAGAACAATTATACCACCTGCAAGGTTTGGTTATGCTGATATGATCTCTTTTGCATTATATACAACACTTGAGGTGGAGGCCTATGAGCCAAACTCATATTCTGATGCAATTTCTTGCTCTGAGAAAGATAAGTGGGTTGTTGCTATGGCAGAAGAGCTGGAATCTCTAAGCAAAAAATCAGACTTGGGGAGTGGTTGATAAGCCTAAAACTCAGAAGCTAGTAGGGTGCAGATGGCTATTTAAGAAAAACCCAGAAGTTACTAAAGGGGCAGGAGTAAGATACAAAGCAAGGCTTGTAGCTAAAGGGTATTCACAAAGAGAGGGAGTGGATTACAATGAGATATTCTCTCCAGTTGTGAAACACTGCTCCATAAGGATTCTTCTTACTTTAACAACTCAGTATGATCTGGAATTGTACCAGATGGATGTTACTACAGCTTTTTTACATGGAAGATTGGTTGAAGACATCTATATGGAGATTCCTGAAGGGGTTCATGTTGAGAATCCAAGCAGGAAGGCTTGTAAGCTAGAGAGATCATTATATGGGCTGAAGCAAAGTCCTAGACAATGGTACTTGAGATTTGATGATTATATGATGTCAAACAGATTCAACAGAAGTTGTTTTGAGAGTTGTGTCGACTACAAACAGGATGGTGGTTCTTTTACCTACCTTCTATTGTATGTAGATGATATGATTATTGCTAGTAATTCCAGCAGAGGGATTGCAAGTGCAAAGAAGGTGTTAAGAGCTGAGTTTGAAATGAAAGATCTTGGAGAAGCAAAGGTGATTCTGGGAATGCAAATCTCCAGAAATAGACAAGAAGGAAGCATAAGTCTAAGTCAAGAAAACTATCTTGAAAAAGTGTTGAGCAGATACAATATGAACTTGTGTAAGTCTATCTCTATACCTGTTAAGCAAGGTTTGAAGTTAAGCATTCATCAAGGTCCAGCTACAACTGAGGAAAAATAAGAAATGGTGAAAATTCCTTATGCAAATTCTGTTGGTAGCTTGATGTATACAATGGTGTGTTGTAGGCCTGATCTCACATATGCTATGAGTGTGATAAGCAGGTTTATGGGTAATCCTGAAAGATTCATTGAGAAGCTGTAAAATGGGTTTTGAGGTATGTGAGAGGAACTACTTGTAAAGGGTTGAAGTTCAAAAGAAGTGATAAGGTTGAAAATGCTTTGGAAGGTTTCTGTGATGCTGATTTTGCAGCAAATGTAGACTCAAGGAAGTCACTGACTGGTTATGTATTCACTCTATTTGGGACTGCTATTAGCTGGAGATCAACTCATCAAACTGTTGTAGCATTATCAACAACAGAGGCCGAGTATGTTGCTCTTACTGAGGCAATTAAGGAAAGCTTGTGGATTCAAGGGTTGTTATCAGAGTTTGGTCTTGAACAAGAGAAGATGATCATTAACTGTGACAATCAAAGTGTTATCCATTTAGCAAAGCATCGGGTTATCATGAGAGAACAAAACACATTGATGTTAAAATGTACTTTGTTAGAGATTTGGTGGAGAAAGGCAGCATAGTGGTGAGCAAGATTCATACAGCTGTCAACCCTGCAGATTGTTTTACCAAAGCTTTACCTACACCTAAGTTCAATTTGAGCTTAGGTCTGATTGGTCTGAATTAAAGAATATAAGTGAGTGTAGCTTAAGGTGGAGCTACACTGAAGTAATGGAAGGATTTTCTGTTTCAAAGTTCAGTCAGTAAGTGCTTTGGTTTATGTCAAATTATCAGTGTGAGCTAAGGTGGATAATTGATGGTTGATGGTTGTATGCTGGAGTCTAGCTCAATGATCATTCATTCTCAAGAAGAGTTATTGTAACGACCCGGCTACAGGACTGACGGCTGTCCCTACAAACCAACACAAGTCTTTCCAGCATGCTGTGAGTTATTGTAACGACCCGGCTACAAGACTGACGGCTGTCCCCACAAACCAACACAAGTCTTTCCAGCATGCTTTGTCCTCACTCACACGCTCCCTGAGAAACTTCCCAGAGGGTCACCCATCCCACCATTGCTCCAGGTCAAGCACGCTTAACTTTGGAGTTCTGGTGGAATGAGCGCCAGAAAAGAAGATGCACCTTGTTAGTATGAGTAGCACTAATCAAATCCTTTAAGCTCTCCTCAACTATACAGTCCTATTCCTGTATAGCCTCAGAATCCCTCTCTTTCGGGTGGATTCGGTTCATTCATGTGCCCCTTCGCTTGGAAGCCCTATAGGAGCCGCTCTTTGTCCGTGCCTTGCACCGGCGATCACTCCATGCTTCGGCCCCGGGCGTCACAGTTATGCTGCTGTATAATTCAACTCGATTATAAGGTACATGAAGGCTGCATTTGTAGCAGATTATTTCAGCTTAATGCAGTTGGTGGCAGTTATGAAGTGTTAGTTGTTTTCTGTTGTAGAAGAAGTTTTTCAGTTGTGTTGCCACGTGGAAAGATGAAGAACAGCAGTTAGTTTTTTTCTTCTCAGTTATATACTGTATTGTTTTCAGTTTCTTGTACACAATTCAGTAGAGAGAAAAGCAGTCAGTTGAGAAAGAGAGAGAAAAGAGAGAGTAAACGAGAGAAGGAAAGAGAGTTCTATCTTATTCATTTCGCAGAAAGTTGGTGAGAGGACCTAGATCAGCTATAGTCTGAATCATCATTGTATTTTGTACTATTCTTGATCTTGATCAATAAATGAAGCATCTCTTTCTCCCGTGGACGTAGATTCATCAAGAATCGAACCATGTAAATCCTTGTTCTTCTTCATTGCATGATTAGGGTTTTGTGTTCTTCTTTATTCTTGATTCTGCAATTCATTGTTTGTTCTTGGCAATTCGAACAAGATCAACCACTTGCAAATATTTGCACAACGCAAGCACCACCATACATAAATCAAAACATATTTTACTAATAATTCAAATAATATATGATAACCCATGCATAATTATTTGCTAAGATCACTAACATTATTTGCTAGGATGTTGATGAGATTTTTCTTTCACAACAATTATCAACACAAGCTTTAATTTACCAAATCTCAATTATACAAGTGAACATACGGAGCATAGGAGACCGGGTCGAACACGGGGAATTAATTGCATAAATGAGTTTACAAGTACCATCACATCGAACATTTTCACTAGTCAAACCATTCAGAATTTGGTTGGAGAATTAACTAGAAAAACAAGATTCACAATAATAAACAAAGATAGCAACACAAGAGGAATAAAAGAGAGTAAAAACCTAATAAAGATCACAATGAGGAAAAATGGCTCTAGGGCATTGTTCATTAGTGAAAACTTGTTCATTAAACAATGGATTTATGCATAATCTCCCCAAACAACAATTGATACCAAATTTAGTCGAAGCCCTCTCTCGAGCAACTAAGACATTTCAATTAAACTCAATTCCCATATCTCTAGGGCTAAATTGCAATTTAATCTAGTCAAGCACAATCAATCAACAAACATCAATTAAACATTAATCTCTCGATCTAATGCAAAATTGAAACCATAAATCATTTACCCATGCATAATTGATTCTCTCGAACTCAATTATACACCAAATTCTATCCTAAGATGGCCAATCAAAGAATAGAAGCAATCAAATCATGATTTATGAGAAAGAAGGGGAAGATTAAACAATAACCCATGTTTAATTCACAAACCCATCACCAAATCACAACACCCTAGATACCTAGAAATTTAGCCATCCATAACAAAAATAGAGAAAAACATCACATAAAAGATAAACATAAGAGAGGAGGAGAAAAAACTCAAAAACTTGAATATAGATCTTCAAAAACTTCTTGAATCTTCAATACACCAAGCTCCAAGCTCCCACACACTATTTCTTACTCTAAAATTGGCAAAATATCAATGTCTACCCTAGAATTTCGAACTAAGGATGACTTTTATACTAGGATGGCCAAAATGGAGTAAAAATCCGGATATTCCCAAAAACAAGACATAGGGGTGCAACACGGGGCCGGTCGCGCCCCGTGGATCGCACCGCGTGGGGTGAGGCGCGACCCGGGCTGGCCCGCCCCTGGGTCGCGCCACGTTGCAGGCCGCCGAAATCATGCTGCGGACGTCGAGCCGCGGGTCGCACCGCGTTGTAGGCCGTGCCCGGCCTCCCAGCTTTGGCTCAGTTTTCGTGCTCTCTCGCCCGTCCAATCCAGCTTTCGGGTCCCTTCCGATGCGCACTTCGACTCTTGAGTCCCGGGCTGCTCATTTTAAACCTGTTTTTTCTCAATTTCATTGTGTTAGCGACACTTATTATAAAAGAGACTAATACTATCCTAAATAACGACCAAACGAACTAAAATGCGATAAAAAGATATTAAGCAATGCTCGGATTAGGGCTAAAATGCGAGCATGTCAACTCCCCCAAACTTGAACTCTTGTTTGTCCCCAAACAAGCATATGGAAAGAGCAAGGGAAAGCTAGAATAAAAAAGAAAATCATAGCCACTAATGCCTCAGCTTTTACAAACAAAAATCTTCATGCAAAGAATGAGATCAAAGCTTTATATCAAAAGAGCAAAATCATGAGGAAAATGACCACTCTCTTTGAAAGGCAATTTTTCACATCGATCCTCACACATGAAGGTAAGGGACATATTTTCACTCAACATCAATTAATAGAGGCATACCACCATAGGCTTGCAAAATAACTCAACATGATTCACCAATGTGCTCTAGACAAGAATCACATAGGTCTTTAGGGTTGTAGCGTTCGGCTCTTTGGACAGGTAGGGAAATTTTTAGGTAGGAGTGACTCCAAGTCCTTTCCCACATCCTACTAGCATTCCAAACCTAGTAAAACTAAAAGTTTTCTTCTACTCATGTCACACAAAATGAGCAAGCTTAAGCAAAAGACGGATGATTCTTAGCCTCTTCTTTTTTTTTCTAATTCATTCCCCCTAAGAAATTGGTTCACACATTCTTCCACAAGGAACTAAAGTCGGCCTTAAATTCATTTTTTCAATTTAATTCAACATCACGACTCTAATGATTCCCATTTTTTTTAAGGGGAAGGCTTTGAACTTCACATTTCTAGGTTTTAAAATATGTTTCACAATTTTTTTTTCTTTCTATCCGAATTTTGCTACCCACGATTTTTGAAATAACAATTCCTTCATTCCTTAAATTCCCTCTACCCCGGTCTATTCAACAAAAATCAATCACCAAAGGCTCAACAGGGCTAACAATGATAAATTTCAAAGGAATGAATAAATAAGGCTCAAAATTTTCAACAAAAACCGCCTTAGGTCATCTTCAAGTTCTATGCATATATAGAATACATGAAAATTATGAAGCAAGTTCTAGAGATGCCAATATCATTGACGAATCACACATGAAAGAACAAAATAGGCCCAAATCTCACAAGTGGCTAGAAATCAAGCCAAGTTTCCACGATTTTGACTCGCATGATATTTCGGCTTAACACTCTTCTCATGCATGCATTTTTCAACATTTTTGCACAGTCACATAAAAAAATCATTATAGGCCCGGCATGATTTCCATATCTATCTTTCTCTGTTTCTGTCACCAAATTAAGCAAGACAAACACAAGCTCAAGCAGGAAAACAGATTATCACACACGATTTAAGCCTAATCCAAGCATTTACTATTATAAACCCAAATATATAGAATAAAAATGATCCTAGAAATCAAATAAATCCATACAAACCAACATAACATACTAAATCCAAATATCAAATCCTAATTAAATAACAGTCATCCAAAATATCCAAATAAACTGAAATAAAAATGGATAGAGGGCGATTACCGATCACCACTTCATACCCCCTCCCCCAAACTTGTTCCATTCCAAAGAAAGGACAAGTTTGAGTGGAAAGATAGTGGGACCGAAATCAAGGGGCAGACTCTGTCACTCATCAGCAGGAGGGCGGCGTGGAGTGGAGTCCGATGGCGGCTGATATGGTGGATACGGGTACGGAGGGTAGGGGTATGGAGGGTAGTGCTGATATGATGACATTTGTGGTGGTCGCTGATGCGGTGCTCCCTATCCAATTCACTGGCCCATCATGTTCTCCATGCTCGACTGGAAAGTAGTGAAGCTTCCCTGCAGGCCCTGAATCTCAGCACTAATACCAGTAAAATGGATCCCGATCTCCTCCTCCAAACCTGTGAAGCGAGCATCAAAGCTCTCCTGCATCCCTGTCAAACGAGTATCAATCTCGGACCGCCATTCTCCAAATCGGAAATTCATGTCCACACGCATAGTGCCCATGTTAGCCATCATGTCATTCATTAGATTCTCCAGAGTTCCAAAGCGGTCATCCTGAACATCTTTCCTAGTTCTGCGGCTTCCTCTTGGCTGAGCATGTGATGTGGACCCGCCAGCATCATCCGTCCTATGTGTCCTCCGTGGTGTGCCTTCGGATGTGGTAATCAATGCAAGATGGGCCGGTGTATCCATCATCCAATTCTCCTTCTCATCAAAAGTGGAGACATTTGTCAAGGCTGGATTCAGAAGCGGGAACTTACACTTGTTAGTCAGAAGGAAATCAAATGGGGCGGATGCGGAGTTGACAAACTTAGCGTTCCGGAGATGCTCCATGTTGAGGGCTCGAGATCCGGGACAAGATTGATAGTTGGACAAGTCAATGTCCAACATGGCTGCAATTGGGGTAATCAAGCCCCCCACACAAATAGTACCCGTCCTGGAGTTTGTTTATCTTTGACATTGCACGAGGAAATATGCGGCAAAATTCACCGGAATAGCATTAAGCATACACCATAAGATATAGAGCTCTTGTGTCCGAAGTCCACTGTTCTCTTGGCGGGCAAGCACAGTAGAAGAGAGAAGCTTCTGCATAAACCGGAAGACAGGATTGGGCAAATGGGAGGTCTTGGTCTTGCTAGAATCATACTGTAAACTATTTGGGTTTGCCTCCACCACACTGTCATGGAAATCATTGAATCGGAAGGATAGGTGAGGGTGGAAAGTCCCATTAGTTGGAGTTTGAAACATCGTGTTGAGGCGCTCCACAGTGAACTTCCAGTCTTGATTCCCAAGTCGAAATGTGCAAGAAACAGGCCCTCAGGATGGAGTGTACTTCACCTTTAGGGTGGAGAGAAACTCACGAACAAGGACGGGGTAAGTCTTCTAGTCATTCTCCCCCAAGATATGCATCCAACCAATGCGTCGTAAGAGCCCGACCACACTCTCATGAATCCCCAATTTCCTTGTTGTGTTGGCATCCAGAAATCGAGTAGCAGCAACTTGAAAACCCCTAGCCAACTTTAACCACCTCTTCCTATGTTCATACTCCTCCAAGTAGACATGCACCATAGTGGGGTCGTTGTCCCCCATATTAAGAGGGGGCTAGAGGGCACGGTTGTTGTTAGGCTCGGCATCCTCTTGTTCCTCTTCTTCCTCATCCTCAAGTTCTTCATTGTCCTCTTGTTCCTCATCTTCGGATATGTCAAGCACCTCCTCTTCTTAGAACTCGTCTTCATCCATGAGCCGTCTTCGGGCTCCCCCCTTTTGTCGTCCTCTACAAGTTAGCACTATTCTTGCAGGGAGAGTGTCGGCTTGAGTACCTTTCAAACCAAAATGAAACGTGATGTTAAATGGTTTTAACAAAGACATGGGACACACGGGGTGGTTGCAAGGGCGTATCAAAAATTTAGAACTTAACATTTAAACCTCAAACCTCATGCAAACACACCCTTCCAAAAAGCAATATAGTAAAGCAAGTTGACAAAATATTTACAAATGGGGCATAAAAGCAAAGCACACTCATGTTTGATTCATAGATAGTCATGAAGTATAGAACAACCCCCAAATAGAAGTCCAACTTTGCTAATGCTTATCAATAAAATTCCATACAAGCAAAACATGTAATGTCAAGCATATTGGAACAAGAAATTAGCCCATATAAGTAATAAGTCTCAAAAATGACTACACAAATGCCACTACATACATATCTTTCCAAATGACATACATAACAATTCTTAAGAAGCATGGAATTGCATAGATCGGAGAAAATAGGGCAAGAATTTCTCATCCACGTGATTTTCCCCAAATTTTCGACCTTAGAACCCTAGAATTGGGTAGGAATGAAAAATTTCCACTATACTGCCATAGACATGTAAATTGAAAGCATACCCAAGGTTCTTAAGCTAGGAATTCCAAAATAGAAGCAAGAAACTTGAAATCAAACCATTCAAAACCAAGTTACCATGATTAACCCCCCATTGGAGAGCTTGAAAAACTATGCTTACTACAATGAAGAAAAGGAAGAGCATAAGGAGAAAATTCATACCTTGAGGAGATTGAGCTTTGGAATGGAGAAGATTAGAATCTACAGACGTGTAGGAGTGTGTGAGGTTGGAGAGGTGGGGGTGAAGTGTGAGAAATAAAGTGAAAGGAGAGAAGGGAGGGTTTAAAACCCGTAGCAGACTGGCGCGACCCGGGACGCACCGAGCGCCAGGTCGGGTCGCGCCTCCTTACCGCGACTTAGGCTGGGTCGTGCGGCTCGGGCCGCGTTGCAGGTGAGTGTTTTTCGGCTGCGGACGCAGGACCAGCCACTCGCGTTTCCGGTTCTGGGTCGCGCCGCGTTGCAGGCTCTCTCGGTATGTTGGCTCGTTCCGGCCTTTATCGACACTGCACTTCCACCTAAGTTGCTCCTATGCTCAAAAACACCAAAACCAAGAAAACAACACTACAAAAGAACACACAAAACCACAACTACAATGTACACGGAACACACTATAATCTATGAACAATAAAAAGAAATAGGCAAAGAAAGACAAACAAAAAGGCAAGAAAATTTAAAAAAAAACATTGGGGTGTCTCCCAATGAGCGCTAAATTTAACGTCGCTAGCTCGACATAGTACCAAAACATCTAGACGTCGTTGAGGTAGCAAACAAACACCTCTTCTTTCTCCTCAGGCTTGTAGAACTTCTTAACCCGATGCCCATTCACCACGAACAAGCTTCCATCCTTGCCTTTGAGCTCAATTGCCCCGCCATCAAAAATTCGGGCTATGGTAAACGGACCACTCCATTTGGTCTTAAGTTTTCCGGGAAATAGCTTAAATCTCGAATTGAACAAAAGAACTTCATCTCCCGGTGTGAGGTCTTTTTGTCTCAAGAGCTTGTCATGGTAAACTTTAGCTCTCATATTGTAAATAGCCGAATTTTCAAAAGCCTCCATCCGGAATTCCTCTAATTCATTCAATTTGAAAATTCATTCTCCAACGGATGACACGGGATCAAGGTTCAACTTCTTGGTGGCCCAAAACGCTTTATGCGAAAGCTCAACGGGCAAATGACAAGATTTTCCGAACACGAGTTGATAGGGAGACATTCCTAGCGGGGTCTTGTAAGCCGTGCGATAAGCCCATAGTGCTTCATCCAAAAGTGAAGACTAATTTTTTCCATTCGTGTGGACTACCTTTTGAAGTATTTGCTTTACTTCCCGGTTTGCCAACTCGGCTTGACCGTTGGCTTGAGGATGATAAGGTGTCGTTATCTTATGCTTAACTCCATGTCTAGCAAGTAATGCTTCCATCCATTTGTTGCAAAAGTGTGAGCCACCATCGCTCACAATAGCTCTAGGGGCTCCATATCTTGTCAAAACATTCTTTTTGAGAAATTTGAGAGCAACTTTTGCATCATTTGTCTTTGTTGGAGTGGCTTCAATCCATCATGACACATAGTCTACAGCTAGCAAGATGTACAAATTTTCTTCAGATGCAACAAACGGTCCCATGAAGTGTATTCCCCACACATCGAAAAGCTCAACTTCAATGGTATTCTTCATGGGCATTTCATCCTTCTTAGATATAGATCCCATACGTTGGCATTTATCACAACTCCTAACAAACTCTCTTGCATCATTGAAAATGCTTGGCCAATAAAATCCACTTTGATAAATCTTTCTAGCCATCCGGTTGGCTCCAAAATGTCCCCCACTCAATCCCACATGGCATGCTTCTAGTATGTGTCCCCATTCCTCTTCCGGCACACACCTCCTCAAAACTAGATCCGCACATCTTCTAAACAAAAACAGTTCATCCCACACAAAGAATCTCAGATCATGGAAAAATTTCTTCTTTTGATATCCTTCTAACTCTTTCGGTGCAATTCCCGCTACCAAGAAATTCACTATATCCGCAAACCATGGCACCTTCATCGTACCCACAACGAGGATCCGTTCATCTGGGAAGTAATCATCGATCTCCATTTTATCATCTTGATTTTCTTTGGTATGCTCCAAACGAGATAGGTGATCGGCCACCACACTCTCGCGCCCCTTTCGATCTCTAATTTCCACATCTAATTCTTGTAGGAGAAGAATCCACCGTATAAGTCAGGGCTTGGCATCCTTCTTGGTAAAGAGATGCCTCAACGCGGCGTGATCTGTGTGGACAATTGTTCAGGCCCCAATAAGATAGGGCCGGAACTTGTCAAAAGCATATACGACCACCAACAACTCCCTTTCGGTGGTTGTGTAATTGATTTGTGCCGGGTCCAAAGTTTTGCTTCCATAGTAGATCACCCGGAACAACTTCTCTATCCTTTGCCCTAAAGCGGCTCCCACGGCTACCTCACTCGCATCACACATGAGCTCAAAGGGTTCACTCTAATCCGGGGCAATGAGTACCGGGGCCGTCATTAGGGCCTTCTTCAGCGTCTCAAATGCCTGCACACATTCACCATCAAAAACAAAATCATTAGATTTTTCAAGCAATTTACACAAGGGTTTAGAAATCTTTAAAAAATCCTTAATAAAACGCCGATAGAACCCGGCATGACCAAGGAAACTCCGGACACCCTTTTCATTGGTGGGGGGTGGAAGCTTCTCAATGGCAACTATTTTGGCTCGATCCACCTCTAACCCTGCAGCAGACACCTTGTGGCCAAGGACTACTCCGTCTCTTACTATGAAATGGCATTTTTTCCAGTTCAAAACAAGGTTAGTATCTTCACAACGCTGCAAAACTCGGGTTAGGTTGTTCAAGCAATCATCAAAAGAGTTCCCAAAAACCGAAAAATCATCCATGAAAACCTCCATTATCTTTTCAATCAAATCATGAAAAATTGACATCATGCACCTTTGGAAAGTAGCGGGCGCATTACACAATCCAAAGGACATTCTTCTAAAAGCAAAAATTCCATAAGGGCATGTGAAAGCGGATTTATGTTAGTCCTCGGGTGCAATTAAAATTTGGTTATATCCGGAATACCCATCTAAAAAATAATAAAACTCATACCCGGCCAACCTATCAAGCATTTGGTCAATGAAAGGTAATGGAAAGTGATCCTTTCTAGTGGCCGCATTCAATGCACGGTAATCAATACACACTAGCCAACCATTCACAAGCCTAGTAGCTATCAATTCATTGCTTCCATCCTTTATTACGGTCATTCCTCCCTTTTTGGCTACCACTTGGGTGGGACTTACCCACTCACTATCGGAAATAGCATAGACTATACCCGCATCAAGCCATTTAAGAACTTCCTTCCTAACCACTTCTTGCATTATAGGATTCAATCGGCGTTGGGGTTGGACACGAGGTTGGTAATCTTCTTCTAACAAAATTCTATGCATGCAAATTGTGGGACTAATCCCCTTTAAATCCCCAATGGACCACCCTAACGCGGATTTATGCTTCCTCAAAACTCTAAGTAACTTATCAAGCTCACATGAAGATAACAAGGAAGACACAATTACAGGATATGTTTCATTTGGACCCAAATAAGCATACCTCAAGTGGCTCGGGAGTGGTTTCAATTCTTCCTTCTTGTCTTTCTCTCCACCTCCTTCCTTTTTCAATGCCTCTTCTTTTCCATCCCTTAATGGTAAAAAATGATTTCCTCATCTTGGGATTTCCTGTAGAAAATCAAGAGCAAACACACAATCCACAATATCGGTATTATCATCAAAAGACTCAAGAGAGGAGGAAGAGTAAAGAGATGCAAACAAAATGGTTTCCAAGGGATCTTGAGAGGTGTAGCGCTCCATCATTGTCTCTTCAACACATTCTTCTACAATCGTCATCACCTTACAATCCTCCACTCTTATAAACTCCTCATCATCATCATGAAACTTCATAGCATTATAAATTGAAAATGTACTACTTTCATCATTCAAGCGGAGCGTGAGCTCCCCTTTTAACACATCAATTAGTGTCTTCCCCGTTGCTAAGAATGGCCTTCCCAAAATAAGTGGCACATTCTTATCCTCCTCCATATCCAAGACAACAAAATCCACGGGGAAAATGAAGTCATTCACCTTCACAAGAACATCCTCCACAACTCCTCTTGGATAAGTCAAGGACCTATCCGCCATTTGCAAGCATATCGTTGTCGGCTTGATTTCTCCAACATTAAGCTTCAAGAAGAACGACAACGGCATAAGATTTATACTTGCACCCAAATCACAAAGGGCTTTCTTCTCATGGAAATCTCCAATGGTGACGGTGATGTTGAAACTCCCGGGATCCTTCATCTTGGCGGGAAGTTTCTTTTGAATCAAGGCACTACAGTTTTCCGTCAAATTCACAGTCTCAAAGTTGCCCAACTTCCTCTTTCTCGTCACTACGTCTTTGAGAAATTTGGCATAGCTTGGCATTTGTTGAAGGGCCTCCACAAGAGGGAGGTTGATTTGAATCCTTCGGAATATGTCAAGAAATTTGGAGAATTGCTCCTCATTTTTGGACTTTTGAAGTCTTTGAGGGTAGGGTATGTTTGCATGTGATCCATCTACCTTCTTTGGTGGAGGTTTCTTACCTCTCCTTCAATGGATTCATCTTTCTTGACATCCATTTCCTCTCCTACCACTTCTTTTTCTTTCCCTTCGTCAGTGGTTGCCTCATCATCTTGTGTTGGCATTTCAGGACCCTTATATGTGGTTCCACTCCGTAAGACAATGGCTTTGCAATCCTTTGGGTTTACCGTTGTATTGGCGGAAAAGTGTCCCGGTTAATATTGTCCTCCTACGGCGGTAGCTAGTTGTCCCATTTGTTTCTCGAGCATTTTCAATTGGGTATTCACCGCCGCTTGGTTGCTCTCAAGCTTCTCAAATCTTATTTGGGATTCACCCATATATTTGTCAGTCTTGTTCAATAGAGTCATGAGAAGTTCTTCCATTTTTAGTTTCTTTTCATCATCAATGACCCCATTTGTAACCGAAAATCCAGGAGGTGGTTGGAGGTGATTGTTCGGGTTTGAGTAAGAGAGATTCGGATGTGGTGGCTTAGGATGGTATTAGCTTCCACCTTGCCCCTGTGGTCCTCCAAAGTGAGGCTTAAAACCTTGATTGAAGGGCCTTTGGTAACCCCCATAGGTACCTTGTCCAACAAAGCTCACATCCTCTATGTTAGGCATGATCGAAAATCTTGGTGATGCCATAGCCTCTATTTTTGAGTTCATAGTGGTCATCTGAGCGGCTAAAAGGGCTATGGCATCATTGTTTACAGTTTCCACCTTTTTCAAGATTTGTACATTTTCCCGCTCCCCCGGCCATTGATAGGCGTTGGAGGCCATCTCCTCGATGATTATGACTGCTTCTTAGGGTCCTCGGTTTAATAACGATCCTCCGGCCGACGCATCAAGAATACTTCTAACACTGGACTTGCAACCGCCATAAAAAATGCACACTTGATGATCCGTGCCAAAACCGTGGCCCGGACATTTGCGAAGCATCTCTCTAAACCGCTCCCAAGCTTCACACAATGACTCTTCATCCCTTTGCTTGAATTGAGTTATCTCTCCTTTTAACTTCAATGTCTTTCCGGGAGGAAAGAATTTCTGAAGAAATTTCGAAAGCAAGTCACTCCATGAGGTGAATGTACCGGGTGGTTGGTTCAACCACCATGTTCGTGCTTTGTCCCGCAGTGAGAAATAGAATAACTTCAAACGGATTGCATCCTCGGGCACCCCATTAATCTTGATCGTTCGGGCGATCTCCAAAAAGTGGTGGACATGTTCGTGTGGATCTTCAAGTGCCGTTCCACCAAACTGATTTTGGGACACCATAGCCATTAGTGTCGGTTTCAATTCGAAGTTGTTGGCTTGTATAGCCGGCCCATTGACAACCCCTCATTAAGCATTGGTTGAAATAAGTTTCTAATCGGGGCTTCCTCAACTCGAGCCCCTAGCTTCCTCTTGGGCCCGAAGTTGTCCTCTCATCTTCTCAAGCTGTCTTTGCATTTGAAGAATTAACGGATCTTGGATGGGAGGTGGAGGTGGTGGATTATCCGTCATTCTATGTATGCGTCTTCTTCTAGCGTTGTTATGACGGCTCGTGGCTTCAATCTCGGTATCTAACTCGAGCAACGGGTCACCACGTGCCCTTATATGCATACACTACCTGTGAACAACTTAAAGTAAGTTTGAAGTTCAAAATTAAACAACACGTTTAATCTAGCAAAATGATTCTTGAAACGATATTGCATACACTCAAATAAACAAATAGTTCCCCGGCAACGGCGCCAAAAACTTGATGAGATTTTTCTTTCACAACGATTATCAACACAAGCTTTAATTTACCAAATCTCAATTATACAAGTGAACATACGGAGCATAGGAGACCGGGTCGAACACGGGGAATTAATTGCATAAATGAGTCTACAAGTACCATCACATCGAACATTTTCACTAGTCAAACCATTCGGAATTTGGTTGGAGAATTAACTAGAAAAACAAGATTCACAATAATAAACAAAGATAACAACACAAGAGGAATAAAAGAGAGTAAAAACCTAATAAAGATCACAATGAGGAAAAATGGCTCTAGGGCATTGTTCATTAGTGAAAACTTGTTCATTAAACAATGGATTTATGCATAATCTCCCCAAACAACAATTGATACCAAATTTAGTCGAAGCCCTCTCTCGAGCAACTAAGACATTTCAATTAAACTCAATTCCCCTATCTCTAGGGCTAAATTGCAATTTAATCTAATCAAGCACAATCAATCAACAAACATCAATTAAACATTAATCTCTCGATCTAATGCAAAATTGAAACCATAAATCATTTACCCATGCATAATTGATTCTCTCAAACTCAATTATACACCAAATTCTATCCTAAGATGGCCAATCAAAGAATAGAAGCAATCAAATCATGATTTATGAGAAAGAAGGGGAAGATTAAACAATAACCCATGTTTAATTCACAAACCCATCACCAAATCACAACACCCTAGATACCTAGAAATTTAGCTATCCATAACAAAAATAGAGAAAAACATCACATAAAAGATAAACATAAGAGAGGAGGAGAAAAAACCCAAAAACTTGAATATAGATCTTCAAAAACTTCTTGAATCTTCAATACACCAAGCTCTCACACACTATTTCTTACTCTAAAATTGGCAAAATATCAATGTCTACCCTAGAATTTCGAACTAAGGATGACTTTTATACTAGGATGGCCAAAATGGAGCAAAAATCCGGATATTCCCGAAAACAAGACACAGGGGCGCGACACGGGGCCGGTCGCGCCCCATGGATCGCGCCGCGTGGAGTGAGGCGCGACCCGGGCTGGCCCGCCCCTGGGTCGCGCCGCGTTGCAGGCCGCCGAAATCATGATGCGGACGTCGAGCCGCGGGTCGCGCCGCGTTGCAGGCCGTGCCCGGCCTCTCGGCTTTGGCTCGATCTTCGTGCTCTGTCCGATCCAACTTTCGGGTCCCTTCTGATGCGCACTTCGACTCTCGAGTCCCGAGCTACTCATTTTAAACCTGTTTTTTCTCAATTTCATTGTGTTAGCGACACTTATTATAAAAGAGACTAATACTATCCTAAATAACGACCAAACGAACTAAAATGCGATAAAAAGATATTAAGCAATGCTCGGATTATGGCTAAAATGCGAGCATGTCAGATGTACAGAAGAAATTTAAAAAAAAAACAAAGAAATGATTATTATGATTATTATATATGGTTGATTATTTTAAAAATATGATTTATAGCTTTTTAAATTTCAATCTTTTGTTGATAGATGTATCCAAGTCAATTATTTTATAATTAATTTTTATTTTTCTAATATCCATTATTAAATTTGATCGTAAAATACGGATTAATTAGAACACCAAATATGGGATAGAAGATCTCAATCTTTTATCCCACATTTGGTGGTTCAACATGTGTTTCACAATTGATTTTATGAATCCTTCTTCCATTTTTTCGACAATTTTAATTTATTATATTTTAGTTTAATTTTAAACTTATTAATTATGGCTGATTCTGCCCATTTAGGATTTATATTTATTTTTTAGTATTTAATTTTCAAAAAAATGATTATTATGATTGATAATTTTAAAAATATGGTTTAAAATTATTAAATTACATTCTTTTGTTGATAAATGTGACTAAATCGATTATGTTATAATTAATTTTTATTTTTGTTATATCAATTCTTAAATTTGTAAATTTAATTATAGAATACGAGTTGAAACACCAAATGTGGAAGAGAGGATCTCACTCTACCCACGTGCCTCTTTTTCTCTTTCTACAATTCCTAGCAATTGAAATTCTTATTTGGTTTTTTGTTCATAATCGAATTCTTTATATTGGATTTGTGTCAGACTACAATTCTTAGCAATTTGCATCTAGAAAGCTTTTCTCTTCCTCTTACGCATGAACGCATCATAGGCGAAACTGTAATTTTTGTTGAACTGAATCTGAATAAAAAGGTTTTTCCTATCCGCTAAATTCAATGGCATATTTTAAATAGGCAAACACTTTCATGCATAAGGCCTTATATGAGATTATATGAGACGGGTCGGGTCAACCCGTGCTTTGACCCAGTCAACGCGGTCAAATCCGCCCTTTGATCAAGTTTTTTTAGGGTATATTTGGTGTTTTTAAGAGTTTTTTTTGAGGGGGGGGGGGGGGGTTAGGGTCTATTTGGTTTTTTTAAGGGTTTTTTGGGGTGTTTTTAGGGGTTTATTTTGTATTTTTTAAGATTTTTTAGGGTGTTTTTAGGGGTTTATTTTGTGTTTTTTAGGGTTTATTAATTCGATTTCATACTTATTTCAAACAAATTAAATCAATTTATTTTAATTTTAGGGTTCACTAATGTTATTTTAGGATATATATTTTTGGGGAATAAAGAAAATTGAAAAAAAAAAAGACAAAAAAACGTAAAAAAACAGCCAGAAAAAATGGAAAAAAAAAGAAAACAACTACCAGAAAATAATAATAATAATAATAATAATAATAATAATAATAATAATAATAATAAAAGACGGGCGCGTGGGCCCCACGCGCCGTCTCATTTAGTCTCATTTAAAAAACTAATGCACGAAACTCCAACTCATAATATTGAAATGTTTGTCCTAAAACTTGTCTCTAATGATCTACAGAAGGTATTGAATTTAGCTCAGCATGTGTTGGCATATATAGACGTTTTTCATGCTGAGGTGGAGGTTGCTCAATATGTTGCGAAGAGAAGATTTCATCAGTGATTATCACAATTGTATGTTCTCACAAGTTCTGTTCCCATTATATGAAAACCTACTCCAAAGGAAAAATACAACGTAATCAGGTCCTGATCAGATGCTCACCACAAGGATGGAAGTATTGTATCAGTTTGTTTCTTCCAATTACTTCTTACGTATCATTGGAGAGAGCGCATGAGGAAGCAAAGTTTCTTAAATTTTCTTGATTAGGTGATATTTTTCAAAGGATGGCCACATGGAGGAAGATGAATGCAGAACAATTTGTTAGGGAAATTCTTCAAAGTTTTGTCAGACTTAGGCCCACTGGATGTATATATGGTAATGATCAATCGAATTCTCATCTCTACTTTTTTATAATTCAACCAACTTTGCTTTAAAAGTGTCGATTTATTATTGTTTAAACTTGAATAGTGGTTGACTATGGTGTTCACTTGCCTGTTCAACTATAGTTCACTTGGTTCTGATGGATTTGCTATCAAATGGCATTGAATGAACTAGAGTCGTGAGAATCTTGGTGATTATATTAGTTTTATTTAAAGGTCTTTAATAAATAGTCGTATTTGGATGGGCTGCTTTTTTTTTTTTTTTTTTTTTGCTTGGTGGTGTTGTAAATTTGAGAAAAAAAAAGTTTGTGAGGGGATTTCTTGATGACTAAGTATGATATCTTACTTTCATGTATTATTTACGTATAATAGTATAATAGTTTAGAGGAAAAATTCAGCACTATTTTATTCATTTGGGTTTAATTAATGATGTAGTGCGGTTGTGAATAAAGAGACTACTGAGGAGGTTGCGATTAAGAAAATTGAGAATGCGTAAAGCCAAAGAGTGAGATTTTGAATGAGCTTTTTTGGGCATTCAAAGATAGGGGCAGCAGCTTTAGCCGCTTCTTTTCAGGATAAGCTTATCTTCAAAATTGGCACAAGCAGCTGCAGCTCTAAGTGTCCCCAATAAATGAAGGTGTTTTTGAATGCAAACGCTACAATACAAAAAGCTATTAGAATAGAAGAACTAGCATTAGGAAAAATCATGTCGTCTTGACAGCAGCACAATTTATGTAGACTTAATTTTTGTGTAATAAATTGCTTCGTTCAGTTTGCTTGGAGAGCAAGAAAATTATCATTACTTTTTTGTATTTATTACATAAATTATAAATAAAAATTTGTTGTATATATATGTATATAAATATAAATATTTTATAAATGTTAAAAAAATACAGACCATGAAAATATAAATATCAAGTATATTAAATTTTATAATAGCTTACAATGTGTCGCAGAGGTGGAGCAAGTTTAATTTTTCTAATTTCAATTTTGTAATGTATTCATTTCATAGGTTTTTTTTTTTAAATTCAATTTTAGATCTGCTTGCTTACAAATTTTCCCAAAATGCCAAATAATTAAAAGTCAACAATGATGAACTTCATATAACATAACAGATACAATGTACAATTACGTTCATGAATATTCAAAATCCCAAATACTTATCATATCCAAATATCCAAAATACTCAAGTAAAAGATTCAAATACATTACATTAGTTCATATCCAAATACTCAATCAAACGACTAATATTCAAATACTCAAAAGTAAAAAGTTCATGAAAACCTTCCAAATGTTCTAATCTTTCCGTCCTTTTGCTCATTCACTTCTCTTTTACTTAAAATGTGTTGGATTTTCAGCATATGCATTAGACACCATATCTATTGGATCTTCTGAATAAAAATCACGATCCTCAATGCTCACTTCTTCTCTTCAGCTCTGTATGAAGTCTGTGATTTCTCTCCATGAAAGATCCGGTATGTTAAATCTACCCCATTGTATGTTAGATGTGCTCTAATGGTCTTGACATCTTTTGTCCGTAGATTACCGCACTTTACACAAGGACAGGACATTGCGTTGGGATCTTTCCCATTTTGAACAGCAAAATTCAAAAAAGATTCCACTCCATTCTCATACGCCTTTGATAACTATTTGCGGACATCCACTCCTTATCCATTCTCATCAAAAATCTATTTAAAGCAAGAATTTAAAATTTCTAAGTAATGAAATACTGTTTAATCTGAAAATAAGTTCTTATTATTTAGTTTTATATAGAAGCTCCAATAAGCCTAAGTTTGTATGAGAAATATCTTGCTTTGAGCAGCATGGCCATTATGTCACCTATCTTTCATCTATTAGTTTTTTTACTTCATCATAAATTATTGAATAGCATGCAAACAAGACTTCATGAACTTGTATTTTATGCAATTCTTATTATAGATAAATTATTTATTATAATGGATAAACATGTGCACAAGGAATTCAAAGACTTGCAAGAATTTAAAGGCCAAAATTCAGAAAATGGGAACTCACTTTAGCAGTTCAACTTCCAATAATAATATTGATACAGAAGTACTCCTTTCTGCTGGCTAATGACTGAGCGCTTTTGTGTTTCTTTAGTTCCAATTTCTACCAAAAAATCTACAAAAATTAGCAAGCTTCATTGAGTACATATTTATATATACAGAGATTAACACGTCAAAAACATCTATAAAGCTGACTATACAAAAAGATGGAGACGTGTTAAGTTTGATAAAAAAAATATATACATATGTTCCTTTTATTAATTCTTTTTCTGAATATGGAATGGGCCTTAATTAAATGGGCACGACATATGAATATATGAGGCCCACGCTATAATTGTACTTTCACTTTATTTGCAAATAAAACTTCCCTAATACTAAATCAGATCATTTGTGTCCTCTCATATTATATTTTCAATGCAATAATTATTTTTTATAATTATTTTTAATATACCCTATTGGGTAAGGATGAATCTTAAACAAAAATTTAAAATTAAACTAAAAAATCATAATAAATTAAAAAAAAAAGATATGGCACAAGGGATATATTAGAAAATGGCATAGCTAGGTGATCTGTATATGACAAATACAGGTATCAAATATATTAGAAAACAGATTTTATTTGCCAAAATGCATAGGCCTCAACAAAAATATATAAAACACAAAATTCTTCAAAATTCAACGGATGTTTTCTTGCCTAAATGACGGATTAAATCAAATATCTTAACCCTAGTCCCTATGTATGCCCTCTTGAATTTTTTTTGGTTAGGATCATGATTTTTAATATATTTAAATATTTATGGGTTGATTGAGAGTTAATTAGATTAAAAAGAAGAAGGTAATCAATAAAGAGAGTGAAGAGAAGAAAGTGATTGTACCAGCAGAAGAAGAGCTGTCTTCAGAGGTCAGTTTAGCATCATCTCTTGCATAATCCTCAGGTGAGTTGTTGAGGTCGAATGAATTTCCCTCTGGCCTCCTGGTAATTAATTAATATACAAACAAAAAAGAAAAGAAAAAAACCAAAATAAAATAAAGTTATATTCAAAAGAAACAGAAGAAGATGATCAAGGAGTAGAAAAAAAGAAGAGATATATGGTGTACATGTGTGTGTGTGTGTGTGTGTGTGTGCGTGTGGGTTAAATTTTGTGGGGTTAAGGCCTGCTACATACATGATACATGGAACCGACAGAGAAAGACAGATGAAAAAGGAGAATTTAAATAAATATAAATTTTGAGGGAGATCAATCTTTTAGGTGGGAGAGAAGTAAAGCTTTGGAAAATTATAAGACTTCAGTTTGGAACTGAAATGTAGAGGGCTATAGTTTGAGTGATGTTGAAGAAAGGAGGCTTGAAACTTCTCTATCAGTTTTTTTCTGCCAGCTGCTGTGACAACTTTGTAACATGCAACATAATGATATCTACTTTCCAGTGGATGACAAATCAAAACAATGCCATGTCTAGCACAGAAGTACATAACTGGTAAAAAGCACAACCAGAATTCACAAAACTGTTCAAGTCAATCAGAGGTGTCAGATGGCAACTGTCTGCAACTATGCAAATCAGTTTTTTATACATATTCACACAAATATATCATCAATACTGCAAAGGAAAAACAGGTAGCTCATGAACTTTGTTAAACATCAATAAAATTAACAAATCATCATTACATACAGATTTATGTGCTGAACTATTCAGATAAAGTATAGGATTAATGAAAACTGATAATTTAAGCTTTTAGCACATTCAAATATATGATCCTCAGCTGATTCAGATTCACACAAATCCACGAATTCATACACAACATACAATAACTAATTTTCCCATCAATTGGCCAATCAATAGAATAAACCCCAATTTACAAAGACACTACATCCATATTCATCTCACCGCACTAGCGCATAAAGAACTCATGCTAATTACACTTCTGCCCCAATTCACAAACATAATTATTCCAGGAAAAAAAAAAAGAGCAAAGAACTACATAAACAACAGAAACCCTCACACAATCAACAGCCCAATTCACATAAAGAAAAGAACAACAAAATTCAGAAATGAGAAGAATCGGAAACCCAATAAAAAAGCCCTCAATTTTGTGCAATCAAACCTGACATCAAGTTCCATATCTTCCAATTCCATGACGTAAATTTTAAGGTGCATTGGTGTGTAGTGTGTTGTACTATATAGATATAATTGCCTAAGAATAAGATGATAACTTATTCTACCAAGGCTAAACTCTTTTTTCTCTTTTTCTTTTTTCAGAATTAAACTTGCTTTTCTACTGTGTTTTGCTTGTATTAATATGCCAAACCCTCTAGTTTAATTTCCTTGTTAAAAGGTAGTTGTATATTAATTGTATTCCTCTGTTTCATTTTCAACAGAGACTACTCTTGCTATTGCATCATTATCTTAGCCCTCTACTTCATAGAGAACTCAAAGGTTCCAATTCTCGAACACAATACACAAACACACAGATTCAAAACCTTACAGCAATACGTTACAGCAGATGCATCTGAAGAGTTTGTTGAAGATTATAAAACAGAGGGGAAAAAAAAGCGATTGAAAGAGCATTTACGAGTTAAACCTCTAGGTCATTATTAAGTCTATTTGTTCAATTTATTTTCTATGCAGTTGTGAGACATGTATATGAGTTTAAACTCGGATGATTGGATCTAACAACAACAGTTAAATGTATCAGTCATATGATTTTAGTTTTTAAGGTAATCGAATTCGAAAGAAACAAATAATAATTGAAATTCCGCAAGGAAACAAATGATTAGTGATTTTAGTTTAAAATGGTCAAAATTGTGAGGTAATAAAAGGAGAGAGAGAGAGAGAGAGGCTAACAAAATGGCGGAGCTGTGTTGCTGCGTATTACAGACGGCGGTGGCACTGTGTGTTGCAGACGGCGGTGGCAGCGGAGCTATGTTTTGACGACGGCGGCGCTGTGCGTTGGAGAAGACGGCGGTGAATTCATGTTGTTTTGGGCGGCGATGAGTCTGTCTTCAGTTGAGGGGCGGCTGTGTCTCAGTGTGTGGGTATTTTTGATTTTGGGGGGAAATGAGATGATGAATTCCGCTTAACAAAAAAAATTATCTTTAGATGAAACGACGTCGTTTCAAGCTGTCTACACGACAACGGTCAAATAACGCCTTGTCACTATAGTGTTGTCTAAAGAAAATAAGGAGATAGACAACCGTTAAGGAGAAGCCGTTGTCTTTTCATATATAGACAACGGTTCAGTTGACCGTTGCATGTATAAAAAATAATAAAAAATTAAGAAATGCGGAGATAGACAATGGCTGAGTGCATAGCCGTTGTCTATATTTATAAAGACAACGGTTTTATAAAACCCTGTTTTCTATTTCCAATTTTCTTGTAGTGTAGGTGAACATGATCATAAATGTGAAATATATAACTCTTTGTTTAGCTCTTCAAATATTTATTATAGTATGTATTGATAATGATAAATATTTTTCCCTCCAAAGGTTGAATTTTCCCTCAAAATTCTCTTTAAGGAATAATGTTTCTTATGGAACTAAAATTGCATCTCAATTTAACAGAAAACGTAACGTTAAGACCATTTGTGCATATAGTGGTCTAGTGAGACTAAATTAGTTTGTTCGGGGCCAAAACCAAACAGAGACATACTCTGTGGGACAAAATTTGTAATTTTCTCATCCCCATGTTTCACTTGGTGTACTACCACTTGGTATATGTGACTTATGGTTGCAGGAGAAAGCTAAGTAGCGTAGGTTGACAAGTAATATTTATGTTGGGAAGTCTAAGAATGGAATGTCGAATACATCCAACACCCTAAGCAATCTCAACACCAAAAAGCCGGCGATAGGAGACATACTAAAATTAAGAGCAGTGAGCAAGTGACATCGCATCGACATATTCTTCCATTACATTTGATGTCTGAACACACACGCCGCACTTCATCCAATCCACATCCTCTTCTCCAAACACAATTTGGTGAAGTAGCTTCCAACTTTCAGAGATCTCTAGCAATTTCACCTTATGTTGCAAACCTACATATTTCGACTCCCTAGTTGTTAGCACGATTCGACTTCCATTATTGTTGGTTGGGAAGCACCTCCTTGTAACATTCCAAGAATTGGTACTCCACATATATATCATCTACCACAACCAAGTATCTTTCAACTCATTATCTGTGAGTTCAACTTCAATCAGTTCATTGCTAAGGTTTTCATCATCTTGGCGACAAAGAAGTTGGTCTAACAGAACTGCTCGCACATTGTAATCTTTTGAAATTGTGGTCCATTCCAACAATGGGGACGATCTGGAGCTTACTCTCGTATCCGGTCAGGCGGCGATCCTTCATCAAATCCCACCACAACGTTCTTGGAACTTGGTTGATCAGGCAAGAATACGGCACCACTTGATGAACTTCCAGTCGACTTCCTTGTCTTTTCTTCCATTTGTACCATTGCAGAATCAAACTCTTCCATTACTTGCTGCAGATCTGGTGTAGAAAAAGTAAAGTGCAGAGCTTCAAGCGACGAGAGCACTTGATCTACCATATGGCATTCAATGACATCTTCTGCTTTATGTTGTTTCAAAGAAGCAGCTTTTTGTAGGAGAGATTTCAGTTGTAGTTTGTTATCACTAACAATCCATCGCGTTTCTTCAGGGTTGAGGATTTGTTCTAGGATTCAAGATTGTAAGCCATTTTTTCTGAGCTCTTCAAAGACAAGAAAACTTAATGAAATCACAAGAATGATCCAATGTATAAAAGAAGAAGATTTGATCATGTCACGTGTAAAGATAATTATTTTTCCTTTGGAAATCCTTCTATGATTGAGCTATATCCCCATTCGGGTTAGAAATTATGCAAGAAAAATAGAAAACTCATTGTATTAATTCTTTGTATAGAAAAATATGAAATGCTGTGATCGATCGGAGTAGGCCATACTCATTTCATGATTCATTGATTTAATCGGTTATTTCTGTTTTTGTGGTACAATTATTTTATTTAAACTGGTCCACATGCTAGTTCATTTCACATACTTTAATATAGTGTGCAGATGACACCTTATCAATTATATGAGTCACATTTATGATCACAAACTTTATGAAAAACTCTTCTGTATGCCTCTAAACCCTTGAGGAATTGTTTTGAAGCTTTTAACTCTTTTGTAATTGCAGTTAAGTTTCCTAAATTTCTATGAAATTGCATTTTATCCCTTATGCTTCATGAAAGTCTTAAATTCTTAAGGAACGACCTATAAGTTCTTCAAATCTTCTATAATGATGTTTCAGCTCTCAAATAATTCATAAAGGGCCCTCAAACTTTATGGAAGAAATCCATGAAACAAACTTATGAATTAAATTTTATTATAAATTGGAATAAATTGTTAAATGGGTAGGCGTGGTGCAATTATTTGTGATTTTTAATTGTGAGCAAAATTGATCCTTAAGAGTGGATCGCACATTAGATATGTTATGGTTAATTAGCTTAAAAGGTTGGTAGATTAAGTATCTATGGCTGAATCTTGGGAAAGTAAACCTTAATTAAAGGTTAATTGCCACCTTAATTAAGCTTATTATTGGTTCTTGCAGAGTTTTATTTTCCTCAAAAGGGAACTGCTTTTGATGAGGAGTGAGGACCGACCTTGAATCTTGTTTGTAACTTCCCTTCTTTTTTTCTTTTTTTTGGCTCAAAGGGATCTCTATTTTTTATTTGATTTTGGTCGGAAAAACTTTCATCCGTGACCATAATCACAAGGACAAGAACAAGCCGGGATGGGTCGTAGCATCAACTAAAATCTCAGACTTTATGCAGCGACGACACAGTTACAAGATGAGTAAATAAAATCATATGTACGGTAATTGGAAACCCCAGTAATAATCTTAAAGAAACATAATATACATATGCTTTTATTCAGATGTGAATATATAAAATATGATCGAGGTCGAGGGTACTGCTTATTTCACTGACTCGTAACGAGAAGCTACACACCCATAATTAAGCCCTCACGTAACCAACGTTTCTAGATGATCAAGTCCATTCATGAACTTGGTTTCTCTAGGAGCTTCTTTATATCCTTCTGCAAATATATACATAAACATACCAAATTAAGCAAATTAAGCTCCTTCAATGTGTGTGTGCAACTAATTCGATTGTATATAACAATATTAATCTTACCTCTATGCTGAGAGGAGATGTAGTAGGGGCATAACGATCAACAACACGACCCTCTTTGTCGACAAGGAATTTGGAGAAGTTCCACTTTATACTATCCCCGAAAAGGCCACCTTTGGCCGACTTCAGGTACTTGTATAGTGGAGCAGCATTGCCTCCATTGACCTCAACCTGCACAACATATATACTTCCAGATTATCACTCAAAAAATAAAATAAATAAATGACATTTTGAAGGTAAGCACATTTTAAGCAGGTTCAGAAAGACAGAAACTACATTTCCAGTTATCAAAACATGGTTATTAAAGATGAATGATGATGTGTCATTTTCTAGCCATTCTGTATAGTTTCATAACTGATCAACTAGAAAACATAAAACGAAGCTATACTTCATCATTGGATTTATTTCAAAAAAGGCAAAGTGCAACACTGTGTGTCCATTTCGCTAATATCATCGACTGTGTTCTTATTATGTGGAAAACTAGTTTCGAGCCCATTCTGAAAGTTCTCTACGCCATATATCAGAAGCCTATAATCTACTTCTAAAGAAGTTAAACTCCTCTCAGATAATTAAGAAATGTCCTAATTTCAAAAAAGATAAACCAAATGCACTTAAAGCTTATACCCGTTTTCTCCTAAGAAAATGAAATAATATCATGCAATGTAACAGTAAAAAAAATTGGCCACAAAGGGACTAACAAAACATTCATACCTTGTCAAATATTGGATACTCAGCCTTAAAACGAGTACAAGCAAACTCCTGAATTTCTTCATTTGTTCCAGGCTCCTGAGAACCAAACTGGTTGCAGGGAAATGCAAGTATCTCCAAACCTAAGAAATAAGCAAACATTTAGAGAGCAGAAAACTAAGACTACGACCATACACCTCTTGCTACTCTCTCCCCAATATAAGGGATGAGAAAATACATATCTTAGTGACACTTGTCCTGTGAGAAGTGCATGTGGCCTAAGTAACATATATATCTTAGCAGTGCTGTAAAAATTGGCCTAGGTTGCCACTAGCCGAATAAAAAAGGTCCTAGTCAGCCACAAAAATCACTAGGCAGTCCTAGGCGGCCCTAGGCACCGATTTATTCATTTATTTATTTTAAAATTTGGAGGTTATAAAAAAGAAATAAAATGAAATTATGATATAAGATTTAGGTAAGGATTATTAAAAAACAAATTCCATTTTATACTCATCTCATCTCACTTATTTCCATATTCTAATCAGTGCCAGATAATCAAAACATACAAACTCCTCTTTATACTCCCCTCTCACTCTTCTTTCCTTCAATAATCAGTGTGGGATAATATAAAAAGGAAAAAAAAACTAATAATAAATAAAAAAACCGCCTATGCGCTAGGCGCACCCTGAGCACCCAACTAGTGCCTGGAAGGTTCTGCAACCTCGTATCTTAGTGATTCTTATCTTGTGAGAAGTGCGTGTGGCCTAAGTAACAATTCCAAACTTACTAATCTCAAAACCAGGGAGGAAAGATAATCAAACTTAGAAAGGAGACCAAACAAAGAAACGTGATCAAACCTTGATCCTTGTATTTCTCATACAACTTTGTCAATTCTGTGTAATTTGAGTTCGTCAGGCCACTGCCATAGACAACAGCACAATTCAGTAACTTTTTTATGATTATGAAAATAAGGATTT
Organism: Perilla frutescens; assembly: GCA_026008535.1. Classification (NCBI taxonomy): domain Eukaryota; kingdom Viridiplantae; phylum Streptophyta; class Magnoliopsida; order Lamiales; family Lamiaceae; genus Perilla; species Perilla frutescens. The sequence goes on from BRKX01000004.1 coordinate 42,425,959, forward strand.
TGTATACTGGCAACTAGTTAAAGAAAATGTTGAACAACAAGAACTTCCAATATCAGGAGTAAAAAGCTTGTAATCCCCAAATGCTCCAAATTTATCAAAGATATGTAAGCATTGCTAGATTGAATCATACACTTGCAAATAAGTTAGTCAAACGGCCATAATTCACTTAGTAGGAATGAAGCTAAAGACTATAAAAGTATTAACTTTCCCATATCGTTCCATAGATCGTAAACCAAAAACTTAAGAAAAGTATCAGCTGAACTCACTACATACCACTGTGATGCAACATTCACAATTACCAGGACTTTCCCCTTGTAAAGGCTCAAATCAACGTCCTTGCCTTGGGCATCCTACACACATTAAATTCCATTATGTAATAGCAATAGACAAGATGGGAGATTTCATTAAAAACAATAATATCAAGTATCAACAGAAAAAACCAGCATACACGGCATGATATCTAGCTCGGGCAATCAAGAAGAAAACACGTTTCGACAATTAGATGACACATTGGAAGCTTAGGCACTACACACCCTACCAGCCAACCGTTCTACCTATACACGTCCCAAAGAAAAATGAAAAATTAGTTTGAAGAAAGTGTTTTGTTCAAAAGTAAAGTTTGAGTATGAATGTCTTCTTTAACCATTCTTACTAAAAAAAGGGTAAATCCTCAACTAGGATACCCGCTAGTGCATTCACTCAAAATCTTGGGACAGCAGTGTGAACCGTTGAGACAAGTCCTCTCGAGAGTTGAGACAACTATTTGTCTACGATCCACGAGGGTCGAGACATGTGTCTTGAGGGTTCCTGATACAGTAAAAATGTCTTTCATGTATGATTAGTTATTATCTTTCTTATGAAAGTGGCTATATAACATTTTATTCAACTCTAAAGTGGCCAAAAGAACTATGTTCTCAAATGTTTTAGCTTTTCTTTGTTCTGGTGCGCAGAAACATTTCATTATCAACTCTTTCTCCCAAAAGATTAATACATCACGCTTTCCATACATTATGTCAAAACATTTCTCTCAAAAACCCTTCTCATAGAAATCCACAATACGTAATCTCCATTAAATTTGCTTTACTTGTTCTATGCAAAAAATAATTATCACCACCAAATTCATACTCGACACACTTCACTTCCTACTTTCACCGATCAAGCAACATAATCAAATTCAGAAAACAGTAAGATCCCACAAAACCAGCACCCATTAGAAAAAAAATCCAGAAAATAAACATTCTTTGCAGCAGATATTCTCAAGAATCAAGAATAGAATACCTTCACAGTGAAATCATGGACGGATTGTGGTGGGGTTGACTGAGTTGCCATGGCACGACTGAAAAAGAGAAGATTCCTTGAACTGATATGAGTTGAAGAGTGCAGAAACGATTTAATCTGCTGAAAACGCAAGATATTCGGTCCAGAAACAGGTGAACTGAAATGGGTTCGATTTAGAATTGAAAAACAGATTCCGGGTGTGAATTTGAGGAGATTTCTGGTTGCAAGAAAACGAGTTGCGTAGCGGGACATGGGGTAATGATAATTAATGTTGTATATATAATGGGCCCAGATTGATTTGATTATTTTTGTAATAGATTTTTTATGTGGATGTTGCAAATTGCGATTGTATGTTTACCACCGCAGAATCTGTTGCGTATGGTATGGTATGTATGAACTGTGATGATGCCAAAATTCCACGTGGCGAGCTGGGCCATATGCCACGTTTTCGAAACCGCGTCCAATTATGTTTGGATTATTCTAGAAGGAAATTCATTTGCCGTGATTAGGTTCTACTACTTTTGCCTTAGCAATTAAAGGCATTTAATATTCGTGGAAATGAAATAAAATAGTTTAGGATTGAAATTCAATTTAAATTTCATCAACATTGTAACTCTATTATGCTTAATTCTCTTGGGTTATGAATTATTTTCGTTATTAAAAAAATTTAAAGACATTCGATGATAAAAACTTCATCTGTTATTTTTAAATTCTTAAAAAAATGAATATTTTCCCCGTTAAATGTAATTATGTGGAAATCAGTAAAAAAAAATTGGTTTTATTTATCATTTTGCTTGCATAAAAAATAACTTTTACCTTTCATTAATAAAAATATATTTTTATATTATTTGCAAATGATGGTATATTTGATCAAAACACTTTTCTTTTATCGTTTCGAGGATTCCTTAAGTTTTTGCAGTATTTTTTAATAGTATTTATTTCTTTGAATTTGAAAATGGTGTAATGGAAAAGTCATGTTGAAATTAATAGTGTTAGATTTGATGGTATTTGGAGGGGGAGTGGTGAATTTTACCATAATTAAAAAGATTTTTTTATGGCTATTTATTAAACGTGATATTTTCCTTTGTTCTCTATGGAAAACGCGGAGGGATTATCTTCATTTTTCTCGTACAAGTTTCGAACACTCTTTTGACTTTTTTTAAAGCCAAACTCAATCCAATCCATTTCTAAAATAGGAAAGACTCGGATGCATAAATTTGTTTGAATAATTTATGAATTTTAAAAAATATTTGTTTACTTTGATTGTTATGTTCATCCAAAATCATGTTCATGAATATATAATATTACATATTTTGACATAAATATTAGTACATATTTTGCTAGATTTTAGCATTACGTATTTTCCAAACATGCACGTGAAAAACTGTAATACCCCGTAAATTAATTACTGCTTAATTACAGTTAATTGTTGAAATTACTATTTAGTATAGTAATTTTCAGCAGATTAGGGTCGTAAGTATCCGTTAATAATTTCAGTAGGGTTTTAATTCCCTTTTCAATATGGAAAGCCGGAATCATAATTTCAGATAAATTTGATTCCTATTCTTTTAAATTGCGGTGTGTGTTTATCGTGAATTAGATATTCCGATAATTTAGTTCAGGAATGGGAGAATCATATATTCTCCATCCATTTAGTATTTAAATTCAGATAATTTAATCAGAGTATTTTAAATAGAGAGAATTTAATTATTCTCTAGTTCTGATATTTTAAATATCGAGGTTATAAAATCGGTAAAAAAAATTTAATCCAATAATTTTAGATAAATTATTGTTTTGAAGTAAGTGAATTATTTTAGCAATATGGTTTAGTTCGGGATTTTTTCAGAGATGAAAAATATCACAATAACCGAATAACCGGTATTTAAATCAAGTATTTGCTAAGTCAACCAAGGCATGGGAGAGGCCATACCTCCCCCATACCTCCCACGTTTTTTTTTCCCCTTTCCTTTACCCAAAATAGTAATAGACATTTATGTAGTACTTAGAGAGAGAGAGAGAGTGCTTACCATTCACTTACCATTCCATCTTCATTGCTGCAACATTTTTGAGAGAGAGAGAAGGAGGAAACAAAAACTTCTTCTTCTTCATTCATTCTATTCCATCTTCTTTCATTTCACACATATTGTCGAGAGAGAGAGAGATCAACTCTAGCACCACACCATCTTCTTTCTTCCATTTTCTTTGAGAGAGAGAGAGAGAGAGATGAGAGAAGCAAGAAGTTGCAGCCATTCGCGGAGAAGAGCTCAAGCTTGTTCTAGCCGTTCTTCACCGTTTCGTTTCCGGCGTCGTCGTTGGAAGCTTCGTTCAGTCGTGCCATCTTCTTTAAGCTTCTTCCAACTTTTCTCCATTGTTGTTTTGAGAGGTATTTCGAAAAGAAACTAGAGTTATATAGATATATATTTCCAGTTTTGCATGAGTTATATATATAGGTTTGTGTTACAAAAGCTTGTTGAGATGTTTATATAGCATGTTGTTGTGTCTTTGGTGTTCAAAGCATGTTAGATGATTATGAGTTGATTAATGCATAAAGCATGTTTGGGATGAGGTTTGATGTGTTAAAATGCATGATTTCGAAGATATAGGAAAGCTTGTAAAGTTTGGTTTGAGTTCACGCATTCGCGCGCGCGGGTCGGCAGATTTGCCACCCTTCAGTAAAACGAGCATAACTCCATCGTTAGATATCGTATTGAGTCACCGTAAATTTTTCCAAAAACTAAACTTAAGTGGCTTTCCAATGATATATGGCTCAGTCCATAATTCTTCCTAAGTCGATTGTGAAAAATCAGCAAAGTCAGGTCACGTGCTTATTTTCAGAAATTCGTGGCAGTTCCGCCACCTTCCAGTAAATCGGTTATAAATTTTTCGTTAGTTATCATATTGAGTCACCATAAATTTTGTAAAATTTTAGACTTCTGTGGCTTTCCAACGGTATAGGGCACGTCCCCTGCACCTTAGTGAGTCAAAGCATAAAATTTTTTGCAAAGATGGACATTGTGCAGAATGTTGATTTGTCTATGAGATTAATGTTGACCTTGTTTCTAGAATCGAGCTGTGATGGATGTTAAGGTATTTTTTATATCTTAAATGATGATGATGTATGTCTTAAGATGTTTAAGAGCTAGGGTTGAGATTAACCCTTAAGATAAGAGAAAATTTAGAACGGATACTAGACCCTAATAGGCCTTCGTGTCGTGTTGAGTCCTATCAGTTTTAGGACCAACATGCTAAGTATATTTTATCTATTGAAGGCTAGCAGATCCACAAGGGATAAGACCAGTGAGGAATTAACGGCTGCAGTATTAAAACATCGGTGAAAGGTGGGCTTTCTTTTTCAGCGGACTCTTAGTCCAAATAATTATTTGAGTTTTTACTCACCAGTAATTATTTATTTTGATGCAAATAAATTTTGTCATGCATAAAATGTTTTGTTTTGTATGATATCCTTATCTGTATTTAGTTAGCTCGCAAGGGGCTTTCTAACTCTTAAATCGATTGGGCCTCGTGCTAACTTAGCGTGTTAACTGAGGTTAGTGTACATTGAAGTCGGTGATATTAGAAAGAGAGAAAGGCTTAAGCGGAGCTATTCCTAACTAAGACATCGACAATGCTAAATGTCCATGGAAAAGGCTTTAGCGGAGCTAATCTTCGGCGTTTAGTTATGATAAGCGATCGTGGAAAAGGCTTTAGTGAAGCTATTCCTCGACGCCGTGGAAAAGGCTTAAGCGGAGCTATTCCTTGACATTCAGTTCGGATATGGATGATCATACAACATAAAAGCGCGCACAAAGACAGAAAGTGGTTTAGTAAAACATAGGGTATTTTCAGATAAAACCCCTGTGTGTTTACTCAGATGTATGACAAGAAAATCTATTTTCAGTTCAGTAAATATTTTTGGCAATGTGTTCACTGAGTATATTTGTACTCAGCCCTGCATGTTTGTATTTAAATGTGCAGGTTGAGTGCTGATGATGCAGGGTGATGTGCTGAGAAATAAAGTTGTTTTGTACAGGACTCAGAAAATTCCTGTATTTTGCTATGTTATATTGCTTCCGCTAATTAAGTCTAACCAAGTCAAGTCTTCAGTATGTCTTGAACTCGTAGCTACTTTGGTTATTCTAAGGAATATGATTACTCAGTTACTTTTAACTATTGGAAATCAGTTCAGAATTAGAGTTCTCAGACCAAATATCGTTCCTGGAATATAGTAGTTTATTTGCTTATTTAATCATTTCCGGTTCGTACCTTGATCCATCCTTTATTGGGATCGAGTTGTGTCAGTCACACTTCGTATTAATCAGATATTAATGTGGGGTCGTGACAAAAACACACATAACACGTGCACAAACTAATTTGAAAAAAGAGAAGGACTTCCATGCATAAGTCTGATATAAAAAAATTGTCAGATGGGCCAGCCTAATCAATTCGAACCCAACCCTAGTCCACAAAAAAAAGAGCTCTATTCAAGTCCAAGAAAAAAAATGAAGCTCGACATTTGCCAGCACCCGTCGCCTCCCATCCATCGCAGAGGCTCAATCGTCGTCGTCGGAGAACCTTCGCACCCACTTGAAAGAGCAGATCATCGCCACCGGTGAGGCTTTGCGACCACTGCAAAGAGTGATTTGTCACCACAATTAAGAAATCACAAAGCTAAAGTCGGTCTCAATTTTAGATAAAATACTCAATTGGATCTGCGTTCATTCAAATTGAGGTAAAATCAACTATCATAACATCATTGGAGGTACTTTTATAGAATTTGAGTTGAAATTCTGATTTTTTATTTTTATTTTTGGCTGAAAGGTTACAATATAAAATGGATAAACAATCTATAATCATACATGAAAATTCTAGGGATAAGCACGAAGAATGTATTGCTGAAAAGGAGCAGAGTAAAGAAATCTTAGTTTTTATTTAAAACTTCATATACGAAAATTTGTTTAGTACCCAATCTTAACCTTTTGCATTGTAGATGCTATTGTTGCATATAATGAACTAGATATAGTTATTCTTGATAAATATGGAGATGAGCATCGTGAACCTACTGATAAAAACGAGCAGAGCATTATATTGATTGAAAGAGGTGAAAAATCTAATCTTATGTATTTCAAGACTTCTACATATTGTGGTACTTTATTTTGCGCTCATTATTACTTTTATGCAATACAGTAAATATGTTTGACCTCACTAGCTCTCTAATTGGTTTCAAGAGATGTATGAATTATACTGTCTACATGCTCGGGAGGTTGGCGTTAGTGTCAGAAAATTTACTCAAAGAAACAATAGTAATGGTGTTGTGATAGAGAAATATTATGTTTGTTCAAGTGAGGGAGTTAGAAATAATACAGCAATTGCTTGAAGAGAGGCCAAGATGGATACATATTCAGGAACATAACCACAAGTTTTCTAAGAAGGAATGGAGTCACAGACATAGATCTCAAAGATCAATTACAGATGAGAAAGTTGTTCGTATTCATGACATGATCTCTTCTGGCATGAAAGCAAGCGACTAATATTGATATATGGCAAAAGAAGCAGGGGGAGAGCATTTGGTTGGTCATACGATGAAGGATCACTTGAATTTTGTAAACAGAATGAAGATGAGTGCAATTGAAGTGGGGGATGCACAGAGTTTTATTGACATGTTATGTCAAGACGGAACTGAAGATGAAAACTTTTTTTATAGATTTAAGTTGGATAGTGATGGAAGACTATCTAATTTTTTTAGAGAGACTTTATGATGTGTGAAGATTATCACTTGTATGGTGACGTGGTAGTTTTTAACACAACCTATAGAACCAACAAGTATAACATGATTTGTACGCCCTTTGTTGGACTTAATAACCATAAGAAGAATATCATGTTTGGGTGTGCATTCTTAACAGATGAGAAGATTGATACATTTAAATGGTTTTTTGAGGTTTTCAAGAAGTCAATGAAGCTGAAATGTCCGGTCACAATCTTCACCGATCAAGATCATGCGATTACAAATGCAATATCAAATGTATATATGTTCTCCTATCAGTGATACTTTTCTTATTAATAGATGATACATGTATTGAAATATATAAAAAAATTGAATGATAATCAGGTCTTCCCAGAAGCAAGACACATACTTTGTATATGGCATTTGTACCAGAATACTATAAGTCATTTCGGGAGATTAAAAGGTAACAAGAACTTCAATGATACTTTCCAACGATGTTTATCTGGATGTATCAACAAAGAAGAATTTGAGCAATGATGGGCTTCAATAATACCAGTTTATGGATTGCAAGACAATAGTTGGTTTACAAGACTTTATGACCTGGAGAAAAATGGTGCAGTGCATATAATAAAGATTACTTTTTAGCTGGAATTCTTTCTTCACAGCGAAGTGAGAGTACGAACCATGCAATTGGATATAAGGCAAGCAAGGCTACAAATTTGCATGAGTTCTATACAATTTTCAAGAGAACAATCCAATGATGGAGAAGTCGAGAACAAGCTGATGAATTTGAATGCTCAAGAGCCATACCAAACTCGCGTATACCATTGATAGAAATGCTCAAGCATGCTTATGAGGTATACACACTATCTGTGTTTTATGATTTTGGGGATGAGCTTTTAAAATCTATATCATCAACTATCAATCTAGTTGGTGAAGAATTAGGAGTAAAAGTATATGATGTCCAAGATCATGATGTATGCATTTCACATAGAGTGAATTTTTTCCTTGGAGAAAATTTCATAACTTGTACCTGTATGAGATTTGAGGAGTATGGATTTTTATGCTCTCATTGCTTGAGGATACTGGATAGGAATTCAGCACAACAAATACCCATCCGTTATATTACGAAAAGATGGAATAAATTTTCAAAAAATGATTTGTGGGATAAAGTTGCAAATTCAGGTGATCAAATTGCAGGATTGATGGATTTCAATGGTTAGAGGCACAACTCACAAGATGGCAAAGAACTACTACAGTATACTTATCCCCAGGAAGTGAAGAAGCAAGAATGATTATAGAAGATGGATCTAAGAGTATCTTTGAGGCTGTTGAAGCATTGAAAACAAAACAAAATTTGATAGAGGACACTGATGTCTCCACATCATCTATAAGTGTACTTGATCCTCAAAGAACAACAACAAAGGGAAGGAAAAAGAGAATTAAAGGACAACTTGAGAAGGGCAGAAAAAGAAGAAAATAATGTAGCAAACTCAACTCAGTTGAATGAGTTTGGATCAAAAACTCCAAATCCTCAACTGTTTTAAATTTATATCAAGTTGATACATGTCTTCATTAAAATTGATACTTTTTTGCTTAATGCATGGTACTTTTTATCTCATAGTTATATTGGAAAAACACTGATCATATTTTGTTACTTTGAGATTTTATCATGTAATTTGATTTATTAAACGTTCATTTATGATAAATAATTTTTTTATTCATTAAAATAACGATTGCTAATATCTTTAGTATACTTATTTCAATCTGCATGATGGTATTTTTTTTATCTCTTCGAATACTATTATACTTCATACGTGATACTATTATTATATCTAAAAAAGATCTCATTTTTTAAAATTCAAGTTACGAATAATGATGAAGGAACTAATTTATAGTTACATTTGAAGCACATTTAGCTATGAATATTCATACACACTCACTATTTATTAAACTTGCAATGTATCCAAATTACATGTTAGTGATACTTCATTTAATATTAAGTGATACTTTTTATATAGTTGACATACTTTTAGTAAAAGCTACAACAAACTTTTGCACATCCAAACTACCCTTTTATAATCATAAAAACGATAAACAAAATACTTAATAAAATCATTGTTAATACATTCAGAAACATCCATCTGCTCATCATTACTAACAAAAAAAACATAATCATAAAGAGTATTCTCTCAAAAATCATATGCATAGGTACAAATATTTTCCAATCTAACAAGACAACACAAACCATAATCAACAATCTTTTCCCCATACACCAAAAAAAAAAAATCCAACAGTTAGATTACTGTAACCATGATGTAAACACATCCGAAAAAACTTCATCAAAATCAGATAATGCATCATTTCTTCCTTCTCTTCAAAAATGCAAGAACTGATTTGTGAACATCAAATCTCAGGTTAATTGGTACCGGCAAGAATAATACGAGCACAATATAGTGCTCGTAGTTTCCTTCGACCACAAGACTGTAAAAAAAATAGAACAAAGGGTCAAAAAATTAAAACGAAACAAAAATAATATATAAAAAAACTCACATTCATCAAATCAATGCATGAGTAAACTTTACCATCATTCTCCATGTGATTCATGACAAACACTCCACAGTCGAAGCAACCAGAATTCTTCTGCCATTCGAATTCTCCATGTGATTCATGACAAATACTCAACTTATACTTATATGTGAATAGCATGATACTTAAATGGGTAAAAACTGATATTAAACTCTAACAAAACAAAACATTCAAAGAAAACTACAACAACATCTAACAGAGATGAAAATAAGTTATATGCAATTAATCCATAAATCATTTTTCAAGTTACAAAACTGAGTCCATTGATTGTATGTGTATAAGACAGATACATACTCAACTGATACTTATATGTGAATAGCATGATACTTAAATGGGTAAAAACTGATACTAAACTCTAACAAAATATTCAGAGAAAATTATAACAACAACTAACAGAGATGAAAATAAGTTATATTCAATTAATCCAGACATCATTTTTCAAGTTACAAAACTGAGTCCACTGATTGTATGTGTATAAGGCAGATACATACTCAACCGCTACATATATGTGAATAGAATGATACTTAACTGTGTAAAAACTGATACAAAAGATGTGGTATGGTTTGATTATAATAAACTCACTCAGAATTGTACAACAACACATACAAAGAAAATCACAACAGCAAATAATAGACATATATATCAATTATCTACAAATCACTCCACACATCGATTTTCAAGCAAGAATATATTATATTCATATATCAGATCTGAGACCATTCACAAGCATATGATATCTCCATATGAAATCTGAGACCATTCACAAACATAATGTATTTATATATTAAACAAACATCATGAACAAAAAACATACGAGAGGGGAAAAAAATGCAACGAAAATGGAGCAAACAAAAATAATACATCTTTATTTTTGTTTCAGATACATGATTAGGTGGACTACCTTAACCATTATACACAACCAAGTGTAAGAGTAAATAACTAGCAAAAAAATGAATATCAGTTGCTTAAAAGAATTCACAGAAAATTATAAATTAAAAACGAGATTAGATAACCTAAAAAGGTGAAGAAACTAATCCCGAATGACACCGAATTGAAGAAAATAACCAGAAAACTCGATCGAAGTCACGACGTCGCTTCTTCGCTTCAAACTAGGGTTCAGGGTTGTCGGAAAATTCGATTGAGATCTGTACCCAAATCTCTTACTATTCTGAAGGGTTTGAATGTTAATGGAGTCATATATATACTAGCGGTAATTTGACAACACATATAGTATAAAAATCTTGATATTTTTCCTTTATTTACATTAATTTTCTTTTTTCTTTTTTCAGATTTGTTCAAACATTATAGCAAACTCATGAGTTGATAATTTTGAAGTCTTAAAAAACGCAAGCTTTTTATAAATTTTAACATATCAAACGCATTTTGTGATTTGAAGAATAACGAGAAAATATTGAAATTTTACATTTAATAAATAAATATATACACGACAAAGTTGACTTTTCTAGTTAATGCTAATAGTTTAATAGGACAGTACATTTTCTTCCCAATATATTATCAATTTTTCGGTGCAAAACCATTCTGTAATTAATTGTATTTTATGATTTATTAATTGGAAAAAAAAAAATTCACGCAGTTGAAAAAATATAAATATTAAAATACAATCTCAATTGCGTAGAAATTTTTTTTCAATTAATAAATCATAAAATACAATCAATTACATATAATTTTCAAGCTGAAAAATTGATCAAATGTTAGATTTTTTTTTTTTTTCAAAGAATGAGTTATTTAGAAAAAAAGTCAAAAAATGTAATTATTAAAATGTAATTTTCCCATAATTAAACTAGACCATGCAGTCTGATGCACAATTACTTAATTACCCCTACCTCAGCCACTCTCCTCCAGCTGAGGCCAAAATCCAGAGTACAACTGTAGAAGCACGTCGAACTACCCTTTTCCGCCATTGTTGCTCGTGTAGAAAGAGAGGGGAAGAGCAAGAAAATGACGCTGAAAGTGTATGCTGATCGTATGTCACAACCTTCCCGCGCAATTATCATTTTCTGCAAGTAATTTCTCTTACTACTTCACTCTCAGCTTCTTTAAAAATTGAATCTTGATTTTCTTTCACTACGTTTGCTGAGGAAAGAACTGATAATTTGATGTGGGTTTTTTTTGTTGAAGAGTAAATGGGATTGATTTTGAAGAGGCGAGAATCGACCTCTCCAAAGGCCAGCACTTGACTCCTGAATTTCAAGGTCAAATCATATTCTACAACTCAAATCATATTATGCAGTAGTTTTTAGGCTGTGAGAATTTTCAATTATGAATTTTTTTTATTTATTTTTTTTGTGACAGAAATAAATCCCATGAAGAAAGTGCCTGCTATAGTAGATGGAAGGTTCAAGCTTTTTGAGAGGTGTGGTGCGGTCTTTCTGATTAATTTGTTATAGTATTTTGATTTTTTGCAGCAAATAGGAACATGATGTCGGTTTTAATGTAGAATTAGTTTTTAGTTGATTCTGCATTCTTTATAGTATACACTGCTCAGCTGCTGCAATACAATAGTGTTCTTGCAACTGATTTCACGATTTTTGTTTGGTTGCAATTGTATCAAAAAGATTGTGAGAAGGTATTAAGCATTCTTGAATTTTTCACGATTTCTGGCATGTTTTGCAGTCACGCGATTCTGATCTAGTTAATTATGTGCATCAAATAAGAATATGATGTTAATTTTTAGTGGATTCTGCATTTTTGTAGTATGCACTGCTCAGCTGCTGTATTACGATAGTGTTCTGGCAATTCATTTTACAGTGCTCTTTTGTTGCAAGTGTATCAGAAATAGTGTTAGAAGATATAAAGCATTCTTGATTTTTCTCCGTTTGTCATGTTTTGCAGTCACGCGATTCTGATCTATTTGGCTTGTGTTTTTCCTGGAGTTGCTGATCATTGGTAGGTTTCATCTCCAACGATTTTTGCATGGTTTCTAGTCCAAGGCTTCCTACCTTAATAATATGACGTTTGGAGATCTGATCTTCCGTGTTCTAGAGCTATAATCATTTTAACTTTTCAATGACATCTAATTTTCGATAACCTAATTCTTGTTCGTTTTAGGTATCCTGCTGACCTGTTCCAAAGAGCAAAAATTCACTCTGTGCTGGATTGGCATCACTCAAATTTGCGTCGTGGTGCAGGTGTTTATGTTGATCTCTGTTATATTTCAGTTCTATGTTTTAACCATGTTTCTATTTCCATCATTTTATGAGCTCAGTAATGCTTAAGACCCTTTGACTTCAGCAGCTGCAGAAACATCAACAAACAAACTCCTATTAAATTATATCAATAGTTTCCCAATCAAAGAGCTTCAATTTGCATATTTTGGTTAGATGTGTTACTGGTTTTCGATTATCATGTCTAGGAGGTTAATCTGTGTTGGTGTCGAGGGACTCGTGTCCTACTACTGGTCAGATTATTAAACCATAACCAAGAAAGAATGTTCATGTTCTTAACTGATATCTGACAGAGTCAAGGGTATTTACACCAAGAAGTTAACACAATCGATAGAAATTGACACCACACTTGAATTAAAAGGATTCGAGAAAAAAAGATTGAGAAGGTGCCCATAAGTTTAATACTTGTCCAGTAATCTGTTGCTACTTATAGTAATAATCTTCCTATCCTGACTTAATGACTTTCATCATATTAAACAGTAGCTAAACGTTACACGTCTAGACACAGTCCAACTAATAAGTAAAACTGCAATTTCATCAAATAGCAACTAATAAAATAACTCCAACTTTGCACGCTGATTCCTATTAATATTTTTATTGGTTTTAGCTTCTTAAAATGCTTATGCTTCCACTTGCAGCGACATATGTTCTCAATTCAACTCTTGCACCTTTACTTGGGAGGCCTCTGAATCCGGTAGCAGCAGCTGAAGGTGAGAAAGTCCTTTCAGCCTCTCTTAAAAAGATTGAATCTTTCTGGCTGAAAGGAAGAGGGCGTTTCTTACTTGGAAGCTCCCAACCTTCTATTGCGGATCTTAGTTTAGTGTGTGAGATCATGCAGCTTGAGGTAATGATCTATGCTTGCTCACATTTTTCTCTGTGTTCAAATTTTTGGCATAATTAAAGTATAGTAGTTTTATGTATTTCATCGGTTTGAAGGTTGGGTTAAAGTTTTAATATGTATCAAAGTGATTGAGTCAGTTGATCCAAATACAGTATCATATGTAATCTGGTTTTACATTCTCATGTTGATTCGACCATGTATGGTTACTCACTAGTGAGTAGTGATGCAATACATGCAAGCATGCTTAAGTATGTTTATAACACGTCAGCTCAATAAACCTTTTTGCTTAAGATCGTTTGATTGCAAAAGAACATTTTAGTAATGTGTCGTGTTAGCTGTGCATAATGCATGTCTCATTTTGTTATTTCTAATACAGCTTGTGAATGAGAAAGATCGTGAACGGATTTTGGGTCCCCATCAAAGAGTTATGAAGTGGATTGATGATACAAAGAATGCAACCAGGCCTCATTTTGATGATGTGCATTCAGTCATCTTCAAAGTTAAAGAGAAACTGAAGAAGCTGCAGTCTGAGAGAGCAATTGGCGAAACACTGTCTACAAGCAAAACTGCGTTGCATTCTAAGATGTAAACGAACTTCTGAAATAAACGGCCATCCTAGTTTGCATCTTCACTATCTTCTAGTGAAGCTAGCAGATAGATCTCACAAGTCGGCTTGAGGGTATACTGTACTAGACATCGTGTTGGCATCAACTTCTTTAATAAAAGACCATTTCTGCAAAACGTGGCTCCAACTGTTGTTTTCCTGAATAATGCTCCTTGCTTGGTTTTCTTCTGTTTTATCACTTTTATGCCTAAAGCTGCAACTGCAACTGCCTAGTTCTCAGCTGCAGTTTGGTTTTGCAAGTCTAATATCTGTCAATGATTTGCACTGGTTCACAAACAGGTTATGTCGCACTTATAGCTCCTCAATAAGAGAACACAGCAAGCGAGCTCGTAAACTTGAGATTATTATCTTACCCTTAGACAGTCAGGTTTCAATTTCTTGGACCAAGTTTGTTTGGAACCAAAATGATTTGGTGCATCAAACTATAGACAATGTAGCACAGCCATATATACTAATAGGCATCTGTAATAGAAAGGAAAACCAGATATTTCAACAGAATACAGAACTGGTAGTTGAAGATAGTAATTCAAACAGTTAAAAGGTTCAGAAACCGAAGAAAATCCCAAAATAGTGACATTACCCGAACATACAACTAGCCTATATATAGAATGATACTAAAACAAACAATGCTATAATGTTTGCTTAGGCCTCCTCTTCTTGATACTCATCTTCCTCTTCATATTCCTCATCAGCCGTGGCATCTTGATATTGCTGGTACTCTGCAACCAAATCGTTCATGTTGCTCTCAGCTTCCGTGAACTCCATTTCGTCCATTCCCTCTCCCGTGTACCAATGAAGGAAAGCCTTCCTCCTGAACATGGCAGTGAACTGCTCACTGACTCTCCTGAACATCTCCTGGATGGATGTTGAGTTACCAATGAATGTGGAGGCCATCTTCAGACCGGTGGGTGGTATGTCACAAACTGTGGACTTCACATTGTTCGGGATCCACTCAACAAAGTATGATGAGTTCTTGTTCTGGACATTGATCATCTGCTCGTCCACCTCCTTGGTGCTCATCTTGCCACGGAACACTGCTGATGCAGTAAGGTACCGACCATGACGCGGATCAGCAGCACACATCATGTTTTTAGAATCCCACATTTGCTGGGTGAGTTCAGGAACAGTAAGAGCACGGTACTGCTGGGATCCACGGGATGTAAGTGGGGCAAAGCCGACCATGAAGAAGTGAAGCCGCGGGAATGGAATGAGAT
Organism: Perilla frutescens; assembly: GCA_026008535.1. Taxonomy (NCBI): domain Eukaryota; kingdom Viridiplantae; phylum Streptophyta; class Magnoliopsida; order Lamiales; family Lamiaceae; genus Perilla; species Perilla frutescens. The sequence continues at coordinate 42,441,413 of BRKX01000004.1, forward strand.
TGACAGCCAACTTTCGAAGATCAGAATTGAGTTGCCCAGGGAAACGAAGGCAGCAAGTCACACCACTCATGGTAGCAGATATTAAATGGTTCAAGTCTCCAACTGGTGGGAAAAAATGAATAAGATTATTTGAAGATGGCAAGCTATCCATTCTCAATAACTTGCTAGTAAATATTTACTCGCTCATGAGGACTTATCATAGAAAAGAAATATAAATAGCTGCACTAGTATTCTACCTCTAGCACAGAGATAGCAGGATATAATACATGATCCGTATATGGCATGCAAAGCTTTTATAGGGTAATTTCATTGAAAAAAAAAGGTAAGATGGAATACTTACAACTGGTGAATAGGCACAAGAAAGATTTAGCCACAAAGCACTGCAACCCTAAGCATGCCAGTAATAACTCTAAACAGTAACAAAACTGATTATTACAGTGTTTCATTACTACTTGTTAGTGTGCTCCTAAAAGGGACTAGAAAACATAAAATCACAATGCAAAAGATAAATTTAACACAGATATTTTGGACAATATTCTGATTTTCTTTCTTTTCTTCACTTGAGCATCGAAAAAACACTATGCATACTTAATAGTCAAGGAGTACAGAGACCAATATAAAATAAAAACCATGAGACTTACAACTGGGAGTTGTCAGCTTGAGAGTCCGGAAACAGATGTCGTAAAGAGCCTCATTGTCAAGGACCATGCACTCATCAGCATTCTCAACAAGCTGGTGCACTGAAAGTGTAGCATTATATGGTTCCACCACTGTGTCCGACACCTTTGGAGATGGGAAGACAGAGAATGTTAACATCATTCGATCAGGGTACTCTTCCCTTATCTTGGAGATCAGCAGTGTTCCCATCCCAGAACCGGTGCCACCTCCCAAAGAGTGGCATACTTGAAACCCTGCAAAATAAAATTCATCAGTGAAATTAAGCCTTCCATGTCAAAAGATTCAACATAATTCATGCAAATATCTTATAATGTTTCTCAAGTCATTAAACATATAACAAAAAAACGTAAGGAAATCAGGATCTGAGCAACAGCGAGCTGCAAAATGAACACAATCACAAAGATTATCAAAACAGAATATACAGAAACAATAGACCCATTCCAGACACAACAAAGTTACATGCGATACTCCAGAGAAATGGCACTTGGATAATAACCATAACAAGTCAATCATATCTGCATATATTTCTTAGCCAAAAAACAAAAAGTAAAAATTGAATTATTCTGTCTTTGAATGGAGTAACCTAGATCACATTCAAGAGGCAGCTATACAAACATGCAGTACATAGCAAACCAACCATAAAAGAAATACCATAATCAAATTTCATGACAACAAACAACCAAAACTAATGCATACAAGCATAAATAAAGACAATATGCAAACCAGCAATAATAGTCTAAACAGATCTCCATGAGAAATAAAGCCAGTGGAGATAAAATAGAAACAAAACACACCAAAAACAAATATACAAACTCCAGCAATTTATTCTAGACTACATTCGCTAATAATTCAAATACAAAATACTTTTCACTTTTGCTTCATAAGCATGCATTCTATTTGAATAAACCTTCTCAAAATGCCCTAAACATTTCCCAAAAAGCAAATTCGGTTCGTCAACAACAGACATAAATAAATACATCTAAATACACACACACATACACACACATATATATAGAGAGGGGGGGGGGGGAGCAATATTGAACGGCGGTAGTGAAAATTAGACAAAACGGCATAAAAAATGTGAAACGCCAACTGTTACCCTGTAGACAATCGCAATTCTCGGCTTCCTTCCTGACGACATCGAGCACGGAGTCAATGAGCTCAGCTCCTTCCGTGTAGTGGCCTTTCGCCCAGTTGTTACCAGCGCCAGACTGCCCGAAGACGAAGTTGTCGGGGCGGAAGATCTGACCGAACGGCCCGGAGCGAACGCTGTCCATAGTTCCCGGCTCGAGATCCATGAGCACGGCGCGAGGAACGAACCGGCCGCAGCTGGCCTCATTGTAGTATACGTTCACGCGCTCGAGTTGCAGATCGGAGTCGCCGTTGTAGCGGCCGGTGGAATCGATGCCGTGCTCGGTGCAGACCACTTCCCAGAACTTGGCTCCGATCTGGTTGCCACACTGGCCGCCCTGGATATGGAGGATTTCACGCATTTTTTCAGAGAGAGAGAGAGAGAGAGAGAGAGAGCAAATGAGGGTTTTGCTTTTTCGAATTTGCAGTGAGTGGAGAATTGTTGAATGAAAAAGGGGGAGTTGGAGGGATCAGGGATATATGGGGGAGGGAAAAGGGCAAAATTTTGAATTTGGGTTGGGATTCACTGCAGCACATGCAGATATATGCTTTTGTGGATGCATACGTGTCGCGTGGTGAGTGGATTGATGTCCCTCTTTTGTAATTTAATATACTCGCTTATATTAATTAAAGTTACAATTAACGAAAATATATTTAGTGTAACTCGGTTAGAAGTGGGATTTTGTTGTTTTTCTAAGAAATATCATAAATATGCATTTATAATAGCAGATGTGAGTTAATGAATATATCTATGACTAATCCATCTATAAACCTTTAATAGAAGTTAATGCATATATATATGTATTAATCATATAGGAATGATATATTGTTAGGTAAATAGGTCATTTTGAACTTTTATATTTCGATTTGATAACTTTACTCACTCATGACAAAATGCACATCTTCATCACTTAATTGAAAAAAAATAAAAGTTTGATAATTATGAAAAGGGGCTAAAATATTATTAAAAATTTGCACTAAATTCTTTTTAAAATTGCATCAAACTCCGTCCTGAAAATATGCACAATTTTCTTCTTCTTCTTTTTATCAAAAAATTACACTTATTTCTGAGTAAAATTAAAGTGTTCAGAATTAAGAGTATTTTGGTCCGAAATTGAGAAAATGAAAGTTGCAAGACAAAATGAATTGGCGCAAATGGTTGATTACTTTTGATACCCAATATTTGAGCGTTATTACACTTTTTATCCTAAAATTTCAAAAGTTACATATTGATACCCAATATTGCACAATTTAAAACTTATAGCGTTAATATAATTTTATGACCTCGCAAATGTTGATATGAAATGCCGGAAATGGTGAAGAGCAGCAACCACATCGAAAACTTATATAAATTGAATCAATTCAAGGCTCCATTTGGAAGATTTTCATCAATCCACATCAACATATGCAAGGTCAGAAAACTGTGTTTAGTTTTACAATGTTAATCTGTACAACGTTGGGTATTATTATATAACTTTGGAATAAAAGTAAAAAAAATCTCAAACATTGAGTGCTAAAGTATAATTAACTCGTTTTCAAAGCACAAGAAAATTTTGTGAAATATTTCAATAACACAAGGGGTTAGACGGATTTTACCCCCCTCCCCAAAAAAATGAAAATCTAAGACGCTAGATAGATTATAGATACATTAATCTAATGACATATGATGGAGTATTATATATGTTAGATTGTCTGACGGGTCATACTCAAATCTAAACGCTAATTAACAAAATTTACAAACATACCATCAAATATGATCAGATTGTATCCGTTTACATAGCATATAAGTATGATTTAATAACTCTAGACATATCGAATGATCTAACACGTACAATTTTGTGTGCTCATATATGGATTCTTACATCCAACCCTCACTCCATCCCCAAAGTAGTGAGTGTAGATAGATCGAAGAGAAAAAGTAGTGATGAAATTTGTGAGATGAAGACGTTCGTTTTTGTGGCAGTTGGCATGGCATCTGATCCAAACTTGACAACCAAAAGTGTTGCAGAGTGTTTATCAAACACGAGCTCACACTTCACCATCATACCACTTATTTTTCCTACCTAACTAGTTAAACCCACCTTAATTTTCTCTACTACCTAAGCTTGCTAGGATAGGGATTCCCCATCTTTTTATATTTCCAGACATGCTACGTCCGAGCTATATGGTTGTCGAAAACGAGACCACGACCGTCGTATATATAATTTCAAACCATCATTTTGACGACTACTTAAAAATCCAACTTATATTTTATTATATCTTTATTTTTTATATTATATATTTAATTTGTACATATTTAATTTTAATCTTTCGGGTCCTGAGAATTTTCATCTTTCAGATCCTAAATCGATAGATTACCCATCTTTCAGGTCCTGAATTGATAATTCTTCTTAAATCAAGGATATTAATTAATTATTTAATGATGAATGTTGTTTGTAGTAAGCAAGGACTCAAGTATAAAGATGAATTAATGGTCCTTATATAGTATTTATTTTTCATTTGAACCCTTGTAACCTTTTTTCTTGTGTCAAACAATTTGATGAATCAAAATTTGTAGGATGGTATACTCATATTCAAATTCAAGCATTCAATAGTATATTTATAATTTTGACATATTTATGAATAAAAATGATGTCTGGCATATCTTCATTTGTCAAATGACCTGACACGAGTAGGGTTGAATGAAACTGGAAGCAAAAAAGTCGATCCAAACCGGCCAATTCAGTTCAATTTTGTGTAGCACTCAATAAACTATTTCTGAATATAGATATTTATAAGTCTTATTTTTCAAAAAAAAAAATAACTAATTATATTAAAATCGAATTTTACTTTTTCAAAACTTCGATTTATCATTCAATTTTTAATCGAACTGACCATTTGCACGCCCCGTAAACACATGTTATAATTTTGTGTGTGTTGATGAAGTTTGTGAGTAAGAGCCCCCACCCCCACTCGTGTTTGCTTTTTCTACAAAACTTTTTGAGATTGCTTAATTCATGGTGCATTGATTTTGGTACAAATATCTGTTAGCTAATTTGGATAAGCATATGGAGTTGTCAGAGCTCTTTCTAAAAGCAATGATGCTTCACATTGTCATCATCTTCATTCCCTTTGGAAATTGGTTAGTAGAAATTGAACCCATCCATAATTCATTGATTGTGCTTATAAAATTTCATAATTATATATCATTTCAATCTTGATGCTTGTTTCGTGAAAGATCAACGCAATAAAGTAAGTGAAAGATAACTCTAACAACAAAGATTCGTTTCAACTATCTACTAACTATGGGAATTTGGAGAAATTCTACAATGAATGTATGAGTACAAATTATAATTGATACATGTGAGCAAACAAAAAAAAACGATAAAAAATGATCAAAAGTAGACGTCTCTTTTTTTTTTTTTTCCTATGCTTTCAGAAATAGTGAATTGCTTTCCTATTAACGGCAGCTCTTTGATTATAAAATCCTAGTGATTCCTAAATATTAGAGATCAATGTGATATTATGAGGAATTTATTTCTTACTCTATTACCCATGCGTAAGTTAAATTCAGTTTAATATACGGTCAATTTGCAATTTGGCCCCTAAAAATTGAATTAAATCTTGACCATTAAAAAATCATAGATCCATGAATCTAATTTGTTCTTAATTCCTACACAAGGGTGTGGTTCTCATTTTAACTCACCCATATATATATATATATGATATGGTTCATATGAGAACACCTTGTTGGTGTGAGAAATGAGAACACATCTTACACCATCCAATTTAATGATCCAATGATTGAGATTTAAGGTGGCAATTTCGAAAATAATAGGGCAAAAAATAAGGAAGGAGGGCTATTTTCGTCCAAATCCATTAAAATTGATGATGTCAACAATTAAAAAAAAAACTTAAAAACTTTAATCGACTATAACTTCCTCATTTTTAATCCAATGCACACAAAAAATATATCAAATTAAAGCTCTCTTCATGCTCTTTCATTTAAGATGTCGAAAGGCTATGTTTGGATGAAAAAATATGAACGAAAAATAAAAAATAAATTTTTTTACGCGTGCCCAGGTTGTAAATGCTTTCATTAGCATATAATAATTCTTCGTCAGCATTATGATAACATATGAATGTATGCTAATGAAGCATTTGTCATATGCTAACATAATATATTCGATGTGCTAACAAAGAATTATCATAATGCTAACATAGTATAAATTTATTAGGGTTTATTAAATCTCAATTATGGTTTATTTAATCTCGATTATGGTTTATTTCATCTAATTATCATTATTCTTTTGAAATTTAATTTTTTGTTTATAATTCTTAATTGATTATTATGGTTTATCCTATCCAATTATAATTTATAACATATGTTGATAGAGTATTGTCATATGCTAACATAGTGTATTCGCAATGCTGACGAACCAAAACTATAATGCTAGCGTAGTACAAATATATTATTATTATTATTATGATTTCTTTCAACTCATTTAGGGTTTACCACATCCAATCAATGTTTATTTCATCTGATTATGTTTATTTCATCCAATTATGATTTTTTTCATTTAATTAGGGTTTATTAAATCGAATTAGGTTTATAATTAATTTTTAGAATATTTTTTTCGCCAACAATATTTGAAAACTTTAATTAGCATAACTATAATGCTTCGTTAGCATTATGATAATACTTCGTTAGCATAACGATCTGTTATCAAATCCTCCGCGATTTTTATAAGAATTACCAAATTACAGTAATACCCCCGCGCGAAAAACTTTTCAGATATTACAAAATTGCCACCGCCCTTTTCATCAAATCTGGACCTTTGATTTTTGATGGATGTGTGGTGTGAGATGTGTTCTCATTTCTCACACAAGGGGTTATTTTTATATAACCCCACCCCTATATATATATATATATATATATATATATATATATATATATATATATATATAGGGTAGGGTTCACATGAGAATCAATCCCCATGTGGGAATTAGGAACTAATCTCAACGACACAATGCTTTGATCTCAATGGTCCAGATTTAAATAAAAGACGGTGCATAATGGTAAATATGAGGAAGTCAAACATACCTCTGGTCAAAGCTGACATCAGCATCCTTACACAAAATTTATTTAAACTTTAAACATCCATAACTTGCTCATTTTTCATTAGATTAACGTAAATTATATATCAAATTAAAACTCTTTTCGTGCTCTTTCATTTAAATCCATTGTTCATATGTTTATTCGAAAATATATTTTTTCATCTATAATAGCATGATGTTAAACTCAGAATATCATGACAAAATATTCATGATAACATGGAAGTATACACATAATAGCATGAAAAAATATTCATAACAACATGAAAAAATATTCATGAAACACATAAATTTTACTCATAATAGCAGTATTAGTGTTCGTTAATAGTATGACATTATCTGTTCATACTAGCATGCATATATATTCATATTAGTATGTATATATGTTCATAATAGCATGATAGTACTCTCATTTTAGCATAGCGAAATTTATAAGAATAGACAACGGTTTTAAAGTGTTGTCCATATGATTTATGAAAATTATGCTCAAATATTACAAATTTGCCACCGCCTTTGACCAAAAATTGACCAAATCTTAGCCATCTAAATCAAAGCAATGGATGGATGAGATAAGTTCATAGTTCTCACGTGGGGGATGAGTTCTCATTTGATCAACTCCATATATATATATATATATATATATATAGGAGTTGGTTCAAATAAAAACTTATCTTGGTGTGTAAATGTGCGGACTGTGCTTGTTTAGTGTATTTTTAGTGCTTTTCTTTATGTATTTTGGCCAACTCCTATATATATATATAGGGTAGGGTTCATATGAGAACCATTCCCCATGTGGAAACTAGGAACTAATCTCAACCACACAATGCTTTAATCTCAATGGTTCATATTTAAATAAAAAGGTAGCGGCATAATGGTAAATATGAGGAAGTCAAACTTACCCCTGGTCAAAGCTGACATCAGCATCTTTACACAAAATTTATTTAACTTTAAACATCCATAACTTGCTTATTTTTCATTAGATTAACGCAAATTATATATCAAATTAAATCTCTTTTCGTGCTCTTTCATTTAAGATCCATTGTTCATATGTTTATTTGAAAATATATTTTTTCGTCCATAATAGCGTGATGTTAAACTCAAAATAGCATGATAAAATATTCAAGATAACATGGAAGTATACACATAATAGCATAAAAAAAAATTCATAACAGCATGAAAAAATATTCATAAAACACATAAATTTTACTCATAATAGCAGTAGTAGTGTTCGTTAATAGTAGGGCATTAACTGTTCATACTAGCATGTGTATATATTCATATTAGCATGTATATATGTTCATAATAGCATGATAGTACTCTCATTTTAGCATAGCGAAATTTATAAGAATAGACAACGGTTTTAAAGTGTTGTCTATATGATTTTTGAAAATTATGCTCAAATATTACAAGTTTGTCATCTCACTTTTAACCGAAAATTGACCGAATCTTAGCCATCTAAATTAAAGCAATGGATGGATGAGATGAGTTCCTAGTTCTCACATGGGGGTTGGGTTCTCATTTGATCCGTTCCCTATATATATATATAGGGAATGGATCATTTGTAAATAGATCCATAGTGTGTAAATTAGGGATTGATCATATCCATTAGAATGGTTAGATGGATGGCTTGGATTCTATTTTAATTTAATTATTTTTTATATTTATTTTATGTATAAAAGGTTATAATTGTCATGGTAAATTTAATGAGATCTTCTAATTAATATCTATGAACCATTAATTGCCGTTTTTTTTTCAACGTGTGTTTTCCTCCCTTTTGTAACGGTTTTCAATATTTTTGGATCAAATATTTGATATTTTTGTAATCATTAATTTATGATTTTTGTCTCCAATTAACCATTTTCAACATGTATGAATTTAATATATTTTGCATATCACTCTCGAAATGATGAAGAAATCAATATCAATATTATTACATAGTTATCTTTTAGTTATTCCATTGTTATTTCAACATTAATTAATTATTTTATTTTATTACATTAGTTTATTTAGTAGTTATTTAATTTCAGTTTTTATTCTTGGTTAATAAAACATTTTTAATAGTAATGAATTATCATATTTTAACATTATCAAAACAATAAATTTTCATATTTCATACTTGGTTAATACAAAATGTTAGACTATTAAATTACAAGCATCTTTGATAACAAAAGAAGCATCACCATATAACATAGTAAAACACTAATCATACGTTAAAGCAATATAAAATAAGAAAAAAAGCATTATGAAGTTTAAAAATAACTTAAAAAAATAGTCAATACATTAAATTTAAAAGAAAAAAAAACCTCTTCCAAACATTATTAATATTAAATAATATTTTATATTAATAAATAAAATAAACATTGATTTTATAACATTTTTAATACTAATGAATTATTATATTTTAACAATGTCAAAATAAAAAATTCACATGTTCCAAACATGGTTAATGCTAAATATTACACTATACTAAAATACAAGCATCTCAGATAACAATAGAAGTCCCGATGGGGATGGTCTAATGGTGGAGTGAGGTTGCTTGGAGACCAAAGGTCACGGTTCGAATCTCCTCAAGACTACAGGTCGGGTGTGGAGTAAAAAAAAACAAACAAAAAAAAAAACAAGAGAAGCACCATCATATAACCTAGTAATATATTAAAGCATCTCAGATAACAATAGAAGCATTATCATAAAACAATAGTAATGCATTAAAGCATTATAAAATAACAAAATAAGCATCCCAAAATTTAAAAATAACACAATAATTTATGTTTACATTAAACGATCTAAACTAACAAAATAAAAATGCATTAGCAAATAGTATAAAAATATCAATTCAATATCATTTATACCTTTTCATACATTAATTAAATAATAATTAATGATTCATATTAATAAATAAATACAACAACTTCGATTTTATAATTCATATTTAATACTAAGAAATAATTATATTTTGACAACATTAAATCCACAATTTCGCATATATGTTCCATATATGGTTAGTACAAAAAATAATAGACTACTAAATTATAAGTATCTTAGATAACAAAAGAAGCATCATCATTCAACCTAGTAAAACACTAATCATAAATTAAAGCATTATAAAATAACAAAATAAGCATCCTGGAGTCTAAAAATAACTTAAAGATTTATGTTCACATTAAACAACCTAACTAAACATATACTAATCAAATAAAAAAGCATTAACAAATAGAATAAAAACATTAAGTAGCATAAAAATATCATAATATTATATTATGATACTAAATATTTTTGCTATGGTTATAATGCAAAATCAACTCATTATTATTTATAATCTTCCATTTATTAAATTGTTATATCTCTACTATGTGTTTCTACATGTCCAGTTAGATAAATAAAAATAAATATAAAAGCAATATATAAAAAAGCATCTAATTAATAATCATCATGCATAATTGTTGATTTTTATATTAATGTGTTTTTTTAATCTTATGCATATCACTATTTTCACTTTTAAAATTTTGTACGTGTAGCAGTTGTTATTAATAATATAGATTTACTTTTCCTTAAATAAATTGTTTGAATTATGGTATCTTTAAACAACCTAAACACAAGTTTACATTATTTTCCTTTAGTGCACCTAGAAATTAAAAAAAAAACGCATTAGTAATACTACCACCCTTAAATAATTATAACCATCGATCTCAAAGATTAATGGATGAGATTAATCCCTAATTTACACACTAGGGACATATATGCATGCTAATGCTCCCCTATATTATATATATATATATATATAGGAATATGTTCAAATGGGTACTAGGTATTCGCGTGATAACTAAGTTGTAACACCCCGAAAAATATAGTTTTTAAATTTATTCTATAAGTTAGAAATTTCATGAAATTAGAATCCAAATTTTTTTGGTCTAGTTGATCATAGTCCTAGAGACATTATAAGATCAAGAAAAGTTTCAACCTTAGTTGAGTTTTCTAATTAATATTAGAAATCATATTATAAAAATAGACATTAATGGGATCATTTTGGTACCAAGATCATCCAACTCGGACTTCATTTGACCACCCAATTGAATTTATATCATTATACACTTTGAAATCAATTTATTCCACAAAGCCCAACTTTATTAATCCAAGTTCAACTAAGTGTCCACTTCCGGCGCATCTATTTATCCCATTTTTAACCATTTGATAATATATATATATGTATTGGTGGGCCTATTCATTGGAGAATCCAAGAATGAATAAATTTATATCAAATGTCTAAGTTATCAATTTAGATAAATTTGAAATGTCCTCCAACCATAATTCACCAATTGGAAATTATTTAATAGGGATTAGCGTCGTGCTAGTGTACACATGTGAAGCATGTAGATATAAATTGGGGGTTAGCATGGGAGAAAAGGGATAAAAAAGAAAGATAAATGAGGAAAAAGAAGAAAGAGAGAAAGAGAAAGGAGGTAAGCTTTGCGTCTTCTCTTTTTAATTATCGTTCGCCATTCAAATTTCAACCAAATGCCATGAAATTACACCAGAACACTTCTATTTATGTGTAAATTATGTAAGCGCCAACCAGATTTCGATCTGAGGTGTTGAAAGTTGGGAATAAAGCCATGAAAGGATGCAGCCGCCGCTGTGCAGCACTGTGCGATGCAACACCTTTCTGATCATTTTCCTGACGATTCGACCGTTGGTTTTTGCTGTATTATATACCATTTTGAACCTCTTTTATCAAGCTTTCAATATCTGATCTCAGATCCTCGATCATACATCATTTGGACCCTCATATTTAGGTCGAAAGTTCATCAAAAAATCTGTCGGAAAAATCTCAAAACTGGTTTTCTTCCTTTCTTTCATCCGCTTGCTCCTGGGATGCTGTAGTGTATGTGAGTACTTTACATGTGTGTTGTAAAATCAGTTGTGAGTTGTATATATATGAGAGAGTGGCTATCGGCGACAAGGGGTCACCGGCAAAATGAGGGTAAGACGACGAGAGGGTGATGGTGATGAGTTGATTATCATTTTGGGTGAGAAAATTTTAAATTATTGTGGGTTTTATGTGCTAAGGTTGATTTTAATAAATTGGCCCACAACCTTTTAAGTAAGCCCAATTTCCAAATTTTTATTTTCTTTAATATTAGAATTAAATTGAAATTTTTAGAAATTGCAATTAAGTCTTATAATTTCCAAATTTTATATTTTACCTCAAAAAAAATTCTAAAGTTTATAATTCACTCATAAATGTTAAACCAAGCTTCTTAGTAATTGAATTTAGTTCAATTCATCTTTATCCATTCAATTTGTTCACGAAGTCCGATAAATTCTCAATCTAAATTGATTCGTTCCGTCAAATGCACATTATTCGCCTGTTTGGCTCCATTTCAATTCCAAATGATCCCAAGTCATAGGAAATGATTATTTAAGTTATTTATGACCTAAGCTGTTATTTTATTGGCTTATATTAGGATTCTAAGTTAGAATTTCATTTTTGTAGGTCAAGACAAACATAAAGCATAGTAGCAATTCACGCATAAATTACAATGCACATTGAGATCATCCAGGTGGGTTTTTCTATAACTCATAACTATATTTTTAAATTTGTCCATGAAAAGCATGTTAAATATTTTAATAGCATTATTTACGCAATGATTGGGTGTTATGAGACTTCATACATAGAGGAATTCTAACTTACAAGCATACACTACAAGAAAAAATGGCATACACCACGGAGATTCTCCGTGGTCTATTCATTTTCTCTACCATTGTATATAGTGGTGTTGTCTATAGTCCCTTTTTACACGACGGAGAATCTCCGTAGTCTATTCTACTAATACATAATGGTAATATACCGTTGTCTTTTGCATAAATACCGTTGTATATTCACATTATATGTAACGGTTTCTTATTATTACCGCTGTGTAATATGTACTTTAGATAACGGTAACATTTCATTTACCGTTGTATAAGATACTTATATGTAACGGTAAATACCGTCGTGCTCATGAAATTTACCGTTGTGTATAGTGATTATATGTAACGGTTTGTTCTATTATTACCGTTGTATAATATAATCATGATGCACTATTTATTATGCAATTAACTGCAACTAACACAGATCATGCAATATAGCAAGTAAATCGAGTATCGTATCCACAGGGACTGAATATTTGACTACACTGAGTACTAAGCTAACAACTCTCTATTATCCAGGCCACCTCATTTTTAGGTTTACTAAAAACTAGACACGAATATAAACGACAATTAAAGAAAAGAAAACAGACCCAAAAGACAATTAAATCAATTTAAACAACTCAACAAATTCAATCAATTAACGAGATATTAATCCTAGGGAATGCAAATTACATGTATCAGCTATGCATTAATCCAATCCTAATAATTCCCAATTTAATCCGATTATCGGTGAAGAAACAGAAATATAACTACCTATCTCCGCTAGGTCTCAAGGTAGCAGTAGATTAATAAAATACCTATCACTTTCGTCTCTAGATACATTATCAACTCCCTAAAACATCAGATTAATCTCCTACATATTCCGTAGAACGTATATCAAAATATTCAATTAATCCCACTAGTTAATTATCTCCATCAGGTCTCAAATTAACTAGCTAGCATACATAAATTATGGCCACTAATCTATGCATGAAATAAAAGCACTTGAACAATTGAACACAATAATCAAATGGGAAAAATAACAGGATTAAATTAACAACATAGTTTCAACATGCTTGCAAACCCTAGAATTAATTGTAAAATTACTCACTCATGACAAAAACGAGGAAAAGAACAATTATAATAATAATAATTGTTGACATAATATAAATTTGCAATAGATTAAAAGAACCGGAATGATGTTTCGTTGAATAAAACTTCAAATCTTCAATATTGAATGTCGCAGGTGAATCTCGAATCCAAAAATAAAAATAGAATTCTAAACTAATGAAATAAAGCGTGTCAAAATCTATCTCAAGAAGTCTATTTATACTAGGAAACTAAAATAAAGCCCAAAAGAAAATAAAAACGGAATAGGGAAATAAATTAGCACAAAAACTGGCGGCCCATCAATTCTCACACCATTCTTCATGAATTTTTCTTGCGCCACTCGCGCAATATTTCTCTTCTCAGTTGCGCCACTCGCGCAATGCTTCAAAGTCAAATTTTTTTATCTTTCTCCACTTATTTGATGCTCTTTAGCTCGTCCACTTGATTCTTCAATATAAAAATTCATCACCGAGCTACGAATATCTCTAAATCACTCAAATATGCACAATAACACATGAAACTATACCAAAACGTGAAATCAACTAAAAACATTAAAATGTAACGAATGCTACTACATTAAAGCATAATTCTCTTCAAACGTGCATCAAAAGCCAACTAAGAACTATGCAAAATGAGTGTTTATCAAATCATACGCAACGGTAATTATCGTTGAAAAAATGAAATTTACCGTTGTATATTAACAATATACGTAACATTTTTTTATTTACCGTTGTATATTAATAGTATACGTAACGGTGATATTTTATTACCGTTATATTTTTTCTATATATACCACGATAATTACTGTTGTAAATGGATATTTTAGTGTTGTAGATAATTATGATAGACAACGATAATTACTGTTGTGCAAGAATTATAAAAAACCGTTGTATATTATTTTTAGGGTTATTCGTCGCTTGTGCACCATAATGTAATAATTAAAATTAAATTCACGAATCATCCAAAACATCGTCAAATATTATCCAAAAATACAATATCATGAAATATTATCCATAAACATATTAAGATGACTTAAAACATTAAAATGTCCGTCATCTCTAATATCTAATACAAAACAGCTCCAAAAGAGCTATAATCAAAATAAAAAATAATAATTACAAGTAGTTGCAATGCATCCTGACAATATGCTCCAACAAACCTAGTTGTAGATAGCTAGAAATCTAAAATACCTTGATCCTACAAATGATCGCTCACACAATTCGGCCATTCCACTTGAACTTCCTTGATCTCATCTTTAGAATATGGACTTTTCTGAAGCTACACAAAAGCAATAAAATGAAAGAAAAAAATCACATTTTTATCATGAACTATAAATTGATCAGTATTTTATATGGAAGAAACTGCATAGTCTATAAAACTAATCAAATTTAGCTAAATATCACACAATATACCATGCAGAGAATATATTAACACATATTTACCATATGCCAATTAAATATTTAGTGTTGAGTATATACATAATCTTGTCGTGGTCATTAGTGACTTGAAGTTATTATCCTCAAACCCCATAAATTTACTTAATGGTAAGAAGCACTTACCGTCTCAACTGTAGAACCAACAAATTCCATTGCTTTTTATGTTAAACCAACTACTTAAATTTCACCAATAATCTATAAAATACACAATAAATAAGTGAACAAAAACTACAAGTATTTTAGTTTCAGCAAAGTTAAAGCACTCAATTCAGATTAAAACCATTTGAGTACAACTCACACATCAATAAATTAGGAGCAATCTTAAGCAATTTGTCAGTAAAAATATTTGAGGGACTTAGTACAACTTACATGGATGATTTTATTGTTTTTAGACATGTCCAATACAGCCCCCGACTCTAAACATTCATTCAAGACATTTTAGAGCAGCTTATAAACTTTTCTAAGCACAAAAATAATTTATATGTATTTACATTTCTAAATAAAATCAGTCAGAGTTTTATACACTAAACTGAAGCAATAATTAAGGAGCAGAAACCAAGTCTTTCACATATCAATTTATTAAGAAAACTGGAAAGCAAATACAAGTATATTAACTAACAACAACATGGGCTTGTGGCTTTGACTGAGAGAATTCAATGCCTTGACATATATCCAGGATGAAGTAGAAGAAGTATAGGTAATGGAAAGTTAATTGAAAAGCTATAACAAAAATACATGAAGTGAAGCTCACCCATTTTCTGTAATTCTTAGGTGTTCTAGAAAGGATAAAACGACCAAGAATTCCCCGACAACAATTGCAGCTGCAGCCATTACAGTGGTCAACATCCAAGTTCAACCATCATCCTACTTGATATCTTAGATGCTACTGGATGAGGATATTCTGGAAACTTTCAAACCTAGGACTATAGGAGAGGAATAAGATGTAAGATAATTGATAGAAGCACGAAAGAAAAAAGAAACTTACAAATTTCCCTAAAACAGATACTTGGCTTTGATGCCTCGTTGATTTATTTATCCCAAATATTGACAAACTATAATTCTAGAGAAATCTGGTGAAGACAATTAATCTAAGTGATGCAATTTTATTACAAGTTTATCAATTCCATATTGCTTGCCAATAACAAAAAGTACTTTTTGTTATCATACTAAACAGACTGGAGAAAGGCATGTATGTTTCCAATATAACATTTTCTCCTGATATAAAGAGAATAAAAGTGTGTTAGATTCCACAAACACTCCATACAGCAAATCACTATAAGTCTACAACAATATTTGAGCATGTTACTTAACAAATACACTGCTTTTCATAACAAAGCTTAACCTGTAGACTGTATCTGTTCATTGGAAGAATATAAATCTAAGAACAAGAATGGTAAAAAATGGATGGGAATACCAAATTTTTTTGAGTCTCCAACAAACACAACTGTGCTAAGTGCCATGCATCTTTGTCCGACAACACCAAAACCAGCTGCAACTAAAACATTTAGAGTGGAGTCTATTTTTGCATCAGGCATCAGTTTACATTTATTTCATAAATCATTTGATGCAATATATATATATATATAAGCATAAGGACACGATAATCACAATGCTCAAGAGTAGATCGACGCACGGACCTGAACACGTTTTCCACTAGCTGATGCCCTTGAATAGATATGCATGCCAGCCTTAAAAATGAGAATACATGTGCCAATCTGTTATGTGAAGTCCAGCTTTTGTCCATTTTCAGAACGTTCATATACTTTCTATTAGAAAATAAAAGATTCAGAAACTTAACAACCTAATTTTACAAATTTACAACATTATAATTTAGAACTATAAAATTTGTAATGGTTCGGGATTTTTCTCATGAGGATATGCAAAATACATGATAATTACTTAAGAAAATTTATTATAACAAGTAATAATAGAACTAACAGATTTATCATTTGTATATGACATGGATATATTCAAGATATTCAAGCAAGAATTTTCTCTCTATATTTATCCGTATTCACATAATTAAACTTAAATTTCAAAGATCATAAAGTCACAACAACTAAGAAATTCATATTGTCGAACATTTTTTACTATTGCATCACAATTCACATATTTCGAACTCAATTATAAATTAAAAATGGATATGAACAAGTTAAATTAAATTTATTAGCAATAAGTTATGAATATTTTAGAACTGAAAAACCTTTAATAAACATTTGTACCTGTTCAAGTGTAGAAGAACAAGCTGCAGATTGTGTAAAATAAAGAACACTAATGATCCCCAATGAAGCCAGATCAAATTTAGCAATGCTTGTTATGAGGTTGTTTCTAAAATATATAAAGCAAAGTCAACTAAAAAACAAAAAAAATATGAATAGCAGTTACACAGACATTACTTATAACAACTATATAGATTTTCAATTTCCACTTGCTTCTAGTAAATGCCAAAATGATCTAGTATTTGCATTTAAGCCAGAGAGCTTTTAGCACAGATAGATTAAAAAACATAACCAACTTGAAAAGAATATGTAAACATTCTGAGAGTGTCAAAGATACCTTACTGAAGTTGTGTTCTTGTGAAGATATGTTATTTTTGTGTTGACAACCTTGCTATTTTACTCTTCAAAGGATCAACAGGTCTTGAGCCAGAGTCCGAATCTAAATCCGAACCCAAACCCGATAGAGATCACCAATTTCCAACTTTGCCATTGAAGGCCACATCTTGATCACACTTAGCTACTCATGTTTTAATTTACTACCTTAAATAACTACGTACTACCATGTCAAATTGAAACTATATATAGAATTCAGTTTTTTGGGGCTTTTTTTATTCCTTTTTGCTTTTTAATCAAGTCATTGACACATAATCACTGTCAATTCATAAAGACAAAGTAAGTGCTTATCCTGTTGTTGCTTCAATGCGCTCTTTAACAGTCGGGTTAGAGGGAAGGTTGGAATTGTAAACTGGAAAAGTTAAAATGACCCCAAGATGATGTGAATTTAGCAGCCTAAATAGGCTAGTAAGAACTGCTTTACTAGTAGCCTGAGCCCTCAGTATGTTTTCACGGTCCTCCTGTGTTGACAAAAGGAACTAGTAGTCAGAAGATGAAAACTCTTACAAGCCACAAGCAAGTTAAAAAATTATTCAATTACCTTCCCTGACATCATATCAAGTGATTCAATGTAGGACACAGTTTCTTGAGAGAATATCACTAGAGCATACTCATCCCTAACAGGTGAATGCTCTTTCTCCATTGTTTTAATGGTCCATTCATGCTGCCTCTCGAATCCTTCCCTCTCAAAATTCAGAATCCTCTGAGCATAGGCCACCCCACTCAATAATGGCCTCTCAAAAGCTGTTCTAGCAGTGTATTGTGCAAAGATCTCCAACATTTACCAAAATCATAAATTTCCCCATGCAAAATCACAAATACCAAAATTAGAAAGTGAAATAAACACAAATTGACATTGAAACGGATTCCATGTTTCGACTAAGAAAGTAACTCACTAGAAGCAGTGTGAGTTTTTACTTAGATAAAACAAATATCCGAGGCAAAATAGGCAACCAACACAGGAAATTCCATAATATAGATTAATACCAAAAAAGTAAAATTCCATGTTTCCAGCATAAAAACAAAGTCCTTAAAAAAGGAACATCAGCAAATCAAATAACAATTTCACAATATTAAGCAAATTCTAGGATCAAGGAAATAGAGAATGCCAAAATGGGACAAACCTGATCAATTGCTTAAGGATTCTTGTAATAGTGAAAAGTGGAGACAAGGATAGCAAGGGCTTGAACATGATTAACACTAACACTGAATTGACATGCAACATCCTAGCCCTCTAATCACACATGCCTACAAGAACTTCTTTCCTCCTCTTCTACTGCTCATCATCCATATGATCATAAATATTCTTACTCACAAACAACATTGGCAAGATCGAGATCCCCAAAACTCTACGATTTGAACAGTAATTCAGTAGAAAAGAATGCTTTCTCTTAGTTTTCGATGCTTCATTTACCCTCACAGCCACCATGTGGCACCCTTACCTTTTCTCACCCATCTTCCAAAACTCTCCTTTAATTCTCACCTCAGCTAAGAATTCTCAGCTTTCAATCCTTCGAAGGACGCTAAGACTTGGAGAAAAGACACACAGTACACACACTCATGAGCTTTCGCTACAACTTTTCAAGACTCGCTTTTTCCCCTGTAGCTGCAATATAAAGGAAGGGTTCTCCTCAACTCCAAGTAGCATATCATTACAAAAATTGTCTGGTGCGGCACAAGAATCATCCACATTTCACACTAACCCCAGAAATAAGAATTTGCTCAAATAAAGGGTTTAATATTTTTTTTATATCATAATTCTATGATGGGAGGAGCAAAGCATGGCCTTGTTGCAGACCTCAAAAGACGAAACCTTCCCCAAATTCCAAAGAAAAAAGAACCCCCTCCCCTCTTCTCTCTCTTATCAGTTATCCCCCCTCTCTCTCTCTCGTTCGCTCTCAAGATTATAAAATAAAATAAGTGTTTGCTAATCTAAAGAATAACACCCCTAATCATGCATAGATTTTCTCTTCAAGGTGTGAACTTCAGTTTTTAGAATAGCCAGACAAAATAAAGCACACCATTAACACACCACTAACTTATTTTCGATTATAGCATTTTTCAGTGAATCACTCACCCAAAAAAAAGGGGATGAACATACCTTAGATTTCAGGGCAAGGGAACTAGAGGAAAGGAAAGTCTGTAACAGCCGTTGAATCATCAAGCTCGTTTCAGCGACAACTGCACTCACATCTTCTTGAAAATTTTCTGCTCAAGCTGGAAAAATGGGTCAATATCAGCGAGAACTGTTGCTGACTGGGTGGATAACATCGATACCTACATCGACTAGATCAGCTATCAGCGATAAAATAGGTTTATCTAGGGCATAGAGAAGATTGAGAAAGAGGAATAGAGGAAGAAAAGGGTTAGGGCATAGTTGGATGAGAGAATTGAAGATAAGAAAGAGACATTCTCCGTCGCTAACAAGGTGAGATCCGGCGCGACCGTCGGTGATTGGGTGAGAGGACTGCGGATTGGGTGAAATTTTCATCCAAAGAAAGAAGAAAGTGAGCGGGAATAGAATGAGATCCAAATCGTTTCATTTTATCAAATTAAATATAGTGATAATTAAATTATCTTTTTTTTTTTTAAAATATGTTTATGCAACGGTAAAGTTAAACACCGTTACATATTGTGAATGTATATACAACGGTATATATATTACTGTTATGTTAGTAGAAGGTGCACGCACATACGTAACGGTTTTTTCAAAAATCGCTGTGTTTTTCACATACGTAACGGTAATTTAAAATTACCGTTGTGTATTTAGTGTTGTGTATGACCTTTTTTTTGTAGTGATAGACGATTTACTTTGTGACTAAATGTTTAGATAAGTAACCGTAAAGTATTCATGTGATCACATTGGGTCTCTCACCAATGAAGAAGAGTAAACTATGTTATAAAGTATATTTATGATTTATTTTAAAGCATGAAAGTATGTATTGGACGAATATTAATGCCCATTGAGTGTTTTCTGGCACTCAACCCAAATATTTTCAAATGTTTTTCAGGTCCTAGAGATCGAGCTGATTGATGACGAGGTGCTGGAGTGGGTTTGATGGTTGATCCTTGTATGGTTTTTGCTAAAACCATCTTTAAACTCTCGTTAGTATTTAAATATTAAATGCTTCTGCCAATACTCTGCAAAACTCTTAAGTTTGAAAGTTATTGACCTCAGTGGTCAGTTTTTTATTACAAATATTTGAATGTACAGAAGGGTTGACCGCTGAACTTTTAAACGTGTGACCTGATTGGCTATGTAAATTGCCAGGTCATAATTTGGTTATGTGTGTGTTAGTGATTTTAAAAACATTGTTGAAAGTTGACTTTGAAAACGCCTGAGTGCGTGGTTTGAACATTTTTAAGTTGAGGTACTGCACATTTACAAATTATTTATAAACTTAAATATTATTTTTGAAAAGTATTTATCACTTAAGCATGTCCGTATGTTTTTTGTTACGTTTTGGTCCTAGTGGGACTGGGGCGTTACAGGTGGTATCAAAGCAGGTCTACGAGATTGTAGGCCTGTGATGTTTTCAAAATTGAAATATTTTGAGTACTGTGTTATTGAAATAGTTGCCCATAACCCAACAACTATCGTCTACGCTAAGCCGATTCCAGAGAGGTATTAAAGTTTATATTTGGAATTTCTTAAGTGCTCATTTGGAAAGTAAGTTTATATTACTGTATTTATGATATGCAAATGCAATTGATCTCAATGTGTGATTTAAAGCATGGTGAAAAGTATGATTTATAGCATTGTGAAAGATATGTTTTACAAAGCATGCTTAAAAGTGTTTTCATGTCAAATCCATTTGATGCATAAACATCATTTGAGCTAGTTTTAGATCAGAACTTAGCTGGATTTGAACATAGAGGCACTGAGCATAAGTACACAATATGACTTTAGAGCTCCTTTAGCTCACTGAAATTCTATGATCCATGTGAATCTAAGTACATTATATCATCGCCTTAGACTTCTTCAAGTGTATTTGATGATATAGAATTTGATATATGAACTATATATATAAGATGCTGTCATGATATCAAAATAATCAAGCATAGAATCCTCTGCAAGAAGATACGACACATATCATGGTTCAGTTCCAAACATACCACCCTCTGACCTTTAATGCCTGGGGTGAACTGACTGAGGCTGAAGAATGGCTACATATGATGGAACATGCCTTCGTTTACATGGTGTGTACTGAATCTCATCGCATTGCATGTACAATATGTCAATTCGATAGTGATGTTGATCATTGGTGGAAAATACCTAGAAGGTTAATGACGCTTAAATAGTTCTCAAATATGTCTTGGGAGGATCTTAATTGCTGAACGAGTATGCAAAAACATAGATTTGAACATTGGGTATAGATTCTTAAGTGTGAATTTACACGTCTCAGACTTGAAAGATTTTGATATTATCCTCGGAATGGATTGGCTAGAAACTAACCATACCGTAATTTAAGTGTCTTGAAAAGAGCTAATCTTCTAAAGACCAGATGAATTGGAGTTTACTTACCATGGATCAAAGTTTGGAATAAAAAAGTAAGAGTTACTTTCACAATCAAAGCAATGAAGATGCTTAGAAGAAAAGGATGTGAATCATTCTTAGTAAGTTTAATAATGAACAAGTCAGAGAAGGTGGCAATTGATTATGTATCTGTGGTGCGAGATTTTAAAGACGTGTTTTCAGAGGACTTACCGGGTTTACCTCCACATAGACAAGATGAATTCACGATAAACTTGCTTCCGAGAGTTGCTTAAGTATCGAGAGTGCCATATCGCATGGAACCAAAGGAGTTAGAAGAGTTAAAAACTCAGCAACAAGAACTCTTAGACAAGGGCTACATTCAACCCGGCGTCTCACCATGGAGAGCATATTACTATGGATTTTGTGGTTGGTCTACTCGACAACCTGTTGTTTCTTTTGTGTACGATTTTGCTGAATGACTAACTTTCTGTTCTTGTTGCTGGAATGCTGAGCCACATATCTCCTTCTCATTCTTTTGAGATCATAAAGGTACTTCTCACAATGTGGTCAAATGTGACCTTTCTTATCACAATAGTGGCAGATGATTCTCTGTTTGTTGCTATTATAAGCATTCATCTTCTTGTCAGTAATGTTCTTCTGGATATGCCAAATATTCTCTTATACATGCATTGGTTTGCTTGTACTTTCTTTGACAAACACTGTCTTAGACTGTCCACCACTGTATCCAAGACTTGAATGACTCTTTCCTAAATGTCCTTGAGTTGTGGAAATCTTATCAAGATTCTTTGTACTATTGTTTAGCATGGGAGAAAAGGGATCAAAGAGAAAGATAAACGGGGAAAAAAAAGAAAGAGAAGAAGAGAGAGGAGGTAAGCTTTGCGTCTTCTCTTTTTAATTATCATTCGCCATTCAAATTTCAACCAAATGCTATAAAATTACACCAGAACACTTCTATTTATGTGTAGATTATGAAGGCACAAACTAGATTTCGATCTGAGGTGTTGAAAGTTGGGAATAAAGCCATGAAAGGCTGCAGCCACTGCTGTGCAGCACTGTGCAATGCAGCACCTTTCTGATCCTTTTCCCGACGATTCAACCGTTGGTTTTTGCTGTATTATATACCATTTCGAACCTCTTTTATCAGGATTTCAATATTTGATCTCGGATGTTTGATCAGACATCATTTAGACCCTCATATTTAGGTCGAAAGTTCATCGAAAAATCTATCAAAAAAATCTCAAAATTGGTTTTCTTCCTTTCTTTCACCTGCTTGCTCCTGGGCTGTTGTAGTGTATGTGATTACTTTACATATGTGTCAATATTGATCTTTTCTGGAACGTAATGACTTAAAGGAAGCCGTTGGTGCTTTCAGAATTTTATTCTGACCTCTACAGGAGTCCCGTAATTGAAAATGGTAAAGGAAAAACCTGTGAATAGTAATTTCTGCGTGCGTTCGTGATTCGAAAAATTTACGAAATCCTCCTCATTGATCTGAGACTTGTTCTATCAAGCCTATCTTATAGGAAATGACCCAAGAAATCCGTTCGCGTTCACGAACTACCAATCTGAGGTCAATCGAATGCTCGGGAGCAAAATCTGTCAATCGAAGTGAATAGTAAAAGTAATTTTTAAAAGAGAATCTTTTATCATTTCTCTTTAGACGACTCCCTCATCATCCCAAGTCGAGTTGGTTCAATAGTACTCGAGCCAACGAGTCTCCCGATATTTTCAGATTTTATGTCTGAGATCGTTTGGACCTCGAGTACTATTGAACCAACTTTATCAGTATTTTATAACCGGAGTGGCTTACCCGGGAAGCCAAGCCTTTTTCCTATAAATAGGAGGCCTTGGATTCATTTCCAATTGCTCATTTCTCTCTCTTCTCTCTCTTTCTCTCTCGGTCGTGTTAACGAACGAGAGAAATCTGGGCATGCGCTGAGTAAATCGCACATGCGGGCCCAGGTTAAGTTTTGTTGGGGGGTGCTGCTGCGGGAGCAGCTGTCGAGCGCTGGAAGGCTGCCGGAGAGCCGTCGCCGCCGCTGCCGTGGATGGCCGAAAATCGCCGTCGCGCCGCCGCCGCTTCGAATGTCTCGTTTCGGTCCATTTCTCATCCTTTATAATTGAAATTTTAATATGTTGTGTATTTTAAATAGTGCTTCATTTTGTATGTTGAGTGCGTCGTAGTCCGGTGGCCGGAAACCGGCGAAAACGCCGGAAAACGTGAAAAATAAAGGGGCGCCGATCAGTTTCGGTTTTTACCCATTTTCGCCCATTTCAGGTCGTCAAATCAAAAAGGTTTCTTCTGTAAAGTTGCTCAAAAAATTATTTCCTATATGACTGCCAAGTTTCATAATTTTCCGATAAGTTTTGATTAAAGTCGATTATTTTAATTAGGCGATTATTTTTATAACTAAAGCATGTGATTTCAGAAAATTTTAAAAATTTTATAGTTTAATAAAGATATATGTGGGGTCATGACTGATTATTTTCATAATTTTTGGATAAGTAAAAAGTATAATTGAGGTTAGCTGAGTAAAATTTGATTAAAATGGCAAGTTACGGAAAGTGACCTCTGTCATATATTTTAGTGCCATTAAACCGAAAATTATATTTTGGAATTTATTTCCTTCTGTGTGAAAGTTGTACGAGGTCTCTAGAGTCGCGCATTCTTAGTTGAAATATAATTAAAGTGAATAAAAGCTCCAATTAAATTAAAGTCGAGTTCTGAAAATTAGAGTAGGAGTCCTGAAATAAGGTTTGACCTTGTAGGACTTGCTGAGCCGGTCAGAGAAGCTAACGGATGAGTATCGAGAAGTTTGATCACCCGAGTTGATCTAATCGAGGTGGGTTTATTTGCAAAACCTATCTATATTTGAGTTATTAACTCATAAATGTGATAGTCATAGTTAGAATATCCAAATAAAATATTTAAAAAATTATCTGCTCAAGTCTCTAGTAGAGTAATAGTATTATACTGTTGTATAATTAATGAGAACATAGTATTATACTGATGTATAATTATTGAGAACATAGATTATGTTGTGCCATAATTATTGAGAACATAGATTATGTTTTGCCATAATTACTGATAACATAGATTATGCTTTATCATAATTATTGAGAATATAGATTATGATTTATCACAATAAGCGAATATAGATTATGCTTCGACATAATTAAATAGAATCTTGTCATAACCAAAGTCTATGGGTTAAAAGTTAAGGTGTAGAGTTTAAAGTTCATAGTATATAGATTAAAGTTAGAGGTTATATTTAAAGTCTAATAGTCATAGTTTAAAGTTACAGTATATTAAATGTTTATTGTGTATTTATTATACTTGTGTATAATGAGTTATACTTTTTAGCTTGTGCTTTTAGTATTAAACTCAAGTTAAAGAATGATTTCCGTTTAAGGAATATGAAGCATAATTGAACTAAGTTTGCTAAAGGAATTAAATGTTAGCATAGTTGATATATTAAGAGGATGACATAGTTTTTGTGCTTATATCATATTATGCGCTTTATAGATAACATAGAATTGAGGATATGCAGGCACTGTGATTCTTGCAGTTGTGATGTTAATCACTAAAGTGTCACTGTGAGGTAACCCCTGCATATACACGTGATCTGGGCATCACTACAGGAGTCAATGCTAGGTAACCCTTGGTATACTCAAGGGTCAATGCTAGGTGATTCCTAGTACACTCTTCTCGGATTAGCGAGGTAACCCCTCCATTTTCCTATCAGCAACATGTCATAGAGTGCAGTAGACGACAGAAGGAGCTACATGGTACCAAAGAGAAGTAAAGGTTTGCAGAAATGGGAAGGGCTTTCGCGTTTTGCTTTCCATTATCTGTATTTATATTTTGGATATTCTGTTACAGTTTTTATTAAAGATTGAGTTAAGAGTTTAACCCACTGAGTGCTTTAGTACTCACGCTCAAAATATTTTCAAAATGTTTTTCACAGGTTGAGATGTTGGAGGTGATAGCTCAATGTACTGTTGTGGGTTGATCATGCTTTGCTGTCTCGTTCAGACTAATGTATTGCTCATGAGTATGTTATTATGTGATACAATATTACTCCATTGTTTTCCGCTTAAACTCTGATACAGTTGCCCCATAGTATGATTGCATGCTATGTTTTATTTTTGGGCTTATCTGAATTGTATTCTTTATTGAATCGTGATAAATAAAGTCCCACTTCTTTTCATAAATCCAAGCATGTTTCATTATTGTTTTTGACCTATTAGTTGGTTATATTTGATTGAGTATTGGATTCTGGTTATTTTCTAGCTGACTTATGAATGGGTCTTATCTTGATAAATTGCTTATGTCCTATGAATGAGACATAAAATAGTTTATTTGCTTCTGACCTATTGATGGATCTTAGTTGTTGTGACCTATGGAGAGGTCTTGTTTATTTGAAGAGTCAGAATCCTATCTATTAATTGTTGTATTCTGTTTGAATTTGATTGGCCTATGAATAAGCACTCTTTTGACTTGATTGAATCATTTGACTTCATTGATACGTTGAAAGATGTGGATTTTTTTCCAGTTACAGAGGTTATGCTGCCCAAATTTCTGGGGTATATAACATATTCTTTATCTAAAGCCATTTCATTTAATTATTCTATATCATATTCCTTTTTAAGTGACACCCCGTCCCTCATTTATTTTCCTTTCGGGACCGGGATATTACTGAGGATCCCCTGGATTTTGGATTATGTTACCTTTTTCCTTCTATTATTCTCGTAATGTCCCCATCCTAATCCTTGGGACCAAGGCGTTACACCGAGTGATTGGCTCACGAGCGAGGTCGCGGGTCTTTTGGGCCAATCCGATTCTATATTGATTTTAAGCTTGAGTTTACTAAGTATAAATATAATTTTTGTGCAAAAATTAGACACATTCCATCATACCCTAAAGTTGCCACCAGAGAAAAACAGCAGAGAAAAGCAGACATGAAGGACAAGACCAAAGAATTCAAGATTTGTCAAGATTAGAGGCAAAATTAGACTTCCGGATTTTATTTACTTTAATCTTTTCCATGTCAATGTCTACTTTGTGAATGATTTTAGTTATTTATTTTATTATGAATAACTAAAACCCTAGTATTCTAGGATTGTTTATGATTCTACTATAAAGTCCATTTAATCTGATGAGTTTTTATGCCTATGACTTGGTTGTGTTTTGCTTATTCTCGTGTTTAGCTGTATTATTTACCTGATCACTAAATAGTACAATTTGATGTGTTAATTCATAAATCAAGAGATGAGTTTTAACACGTGATCTAGAATAAGTAACTGGTTAATCAATATCACTCGACAGAGTTTCAGTTAATTTAGAGAAAAAATAACCTTATGATCCATTAGGAGTTGCATGTTAGATAATTAATGGATACATTATTATTTAATTTATAATCTACAGCCTAGACACTTCGAGAGAATATTTATGATGCATTAGTGGTTGCTCTAGCACAATTTAAGTCTCATCATAAGCATAATAATGAAATTGTTAAATGAATAGATTAGTTGATGATTATTCAATCGTAGAATACGTCTTTTATTCACTGTTTGATTTATCTGTGTTTATTCTTGTGGTAACATTTATTGTTTTATTTAGCTATTAAATTAAATCCAATTATGTTAGGTGGTCTAGATAACTGTAGGAAGTTAAGTTAGATAATTAGTAGATTAATCATTAAGTCCCTGTGGATACGACATTGTTCACCGCTACACTATTAATATTGATGTATACTTTCAGTATAGGTTAAAAATGCATATAATAAAAATTAATCTTGAAAACTTTATTATATATGTAACCAAAATTGAATATCCAAGTTTAAAATACAATTTACTAATTTTTTTATTATCTTAAATTTGAATATACATTCAACGTAGATTATTCGGCTTCTAGTGCAACTTCAACATACTTTGTGTCGTTTTCTTTTGAGAGAGGAAGATAGGGTGATGCGATCCTCACTGGCACAACGACAAAGACAGTAGTTATTTTCCCAGGAGTATCATGTTACATGAACAGATAGGATGAAAACTCCAAGCCCTAGCCTCACAACGATGTTGAACCACGAATTGATTGAATCTGTAACCCACTATCGAATAGAAACATGAACTTGGATTGATGTGAAGACGCCACAAACGGGGATGTGAATCTGTTTGATAAGTCGAATGAATCTCACGTTGTATTGTAAAACACAGATAATTCTCTCAGAGAGAAAAGTGAAAACTCACGTTGAATAATAATAATCTGAATCATGTATTTGTAAAAGTGTTTTACAACCCTTATATATGCTGGACCAAAATTAGATAAAACCCTATTAAAGTTCTAAACCAACTAGGAAATAAAACAAGCCCAAAATCCGAAAATATCACAAAAATCAGGAACAGTAATATATTAACGACCTCGCTCGCGGTCTCGTCGATCGCGGCTCCGCCCGCGGGTCCACATAATGATGATGTGGCAGCTTACCCACGACCTCTAGCCATATTCGCGACCTGGCTCACGAATTTTGCACTAACGAGCCCTTTCTCTGTCGCGAGTGCACAGACGCCGTCCCCTTCTCGATTTGCGACCCCAGTCGCGACCCCTGTGCTCTCGGGTGGCACTCGTGGCTCTTCAGCTGAAATGAGCCATCTCCACTTGTGTTCGGGTCCAGTTCCTTCAATGGGTCTCATCAATGCTTCTCACTCCCAAATCTCTTGGATAAGTCCATGGAGAACCTCCTTGAATATCTTAGCCCTCAATCGATTCACAAGCCCCTCCAACACTCTAATTTGATCTAGCATGATCTCGACGTAATTCACATCATTCCCCTCTTCTTGAAAAGGATTTGTCCTCAAATCTAGCTCGTCACCTACATCAAAAGGACTCAAATCAGTAACATTAAATGATTAACTTACTTTATACTCACCTGGCAAGTCCAACTTGTATGCATTATCGCTAATGCGTTCCACAACTTGAAATGGTTCGTCCTCTCTAGAAATCAACTTAGAACGTCTTTGAGCTGGAAATCTCTCTTTCCGCATGTGCAACCAAACCCATTCTCCAGGTTTGAACGCAATCTTCTGTCGCCCCTTGTTAGCTTTCTCGGTGTACTACTCTGTTCGTCTCTCTATGTTTGCTCTAGCCTTCGCATGTATATGTTTAACAAAATCAGCTCTCTTTTTTCCATCAAGGTTAGTATGTTCATGAACAGGCAAATGAATTAAATCTAACGGAGTCAAAGGATTAAATCCATATGCAACTTCAAATGGAGAAAACTGAGATACAGAATGCACAGATCTATTATACGCAAACTCAACATGCGGCAAATATTCCTCCCAAGTTTTGATGTTCTTTTGTATTATGGCCCTTAACAGTGTAGATAAAGTCCTATTTACTACTTCCGTTTGACCATCAGTCTGTGGATGACAAGTAGTAGAAAATAAAAGTTTTGTACCTAACTTATACCACAAAGTCTTCCAGAAATAACTCAAGAATTTAGTATCTCTATCAGAAACAATAATCTTAGACATGCCATGTAAATGCACAATTTCCCTAAAGAATAAGTCAGCTATATGAGATGCATCATTTGATTTAGAACATGGTATAAAATGTGCCATTTTAGAGAATTTGTCAACGGCCACAAATATAGAATCATGACCATGTTTACTCCTAGGCAATCCTAACACAAAATCCATAGATATGTCTATCTAAGGTGATGTAGGAATAGGCAAATGCATATATAAACCATGTGGCTGGACTCTAGACTTGGCTTGTCTGCATGTAACACACTTAGCACACACACACACACGTTCCACATCATGTTTCATATGAGGCCAGAAGAAATGCTCACTCACTGCAGCTAAAGTCTTAGCTACCCCAAAATGCCCCATTAAGCCCTCTCCATGAGACTTCAACAAAAAAAGATCATGCATGGAACAATTAGGCACGCATAATTTACTATCTCTAAATAAAAATCCATCATGCCTAAAGAATCTACCATCTCCAGATTTCTCATATGCGACATAGATCTCCTTAAAATCTTCATCATCAATGTATATACTCTTAATGTACTCAAAACCAAGCAACTTAGTATCTAAGGTTGCAAGTAAAGCATACCTTCTCGATAGTGCATCAGCTACTACGTTATCTTTCCCTTGCTTGAACTTGATGGTGTATGGAAATGTTTCAACAAACTCTATCCAACGGGCATGCCTCTTGTTCAACTTATGTTGCCCCTTCAAATACTTCAACGACTCATGGTCAGTGTGGATCACGAACTCGTTAGGTCATAAATAGTTATGCCACGTTTGCAATGCGCGAACTAGGGCGTATAGCTCCTTATCGTACATCGGGTAGTTTGCAGTGGCACCGCCAAGTTTCTCACTGAAGTAGGCGATTGGCTGAATCTCTTACATCAATACTGCACCAATTCCAACACCAGAAGCATCACATTCTATCTCAAAAGTGTTAGAAAAGTTAGGAAGAGATAGTACTGGTGGATGTGTCAATTTCTCCTTAAGCGTTTGAAACGTCTTTTCTTGTGTCTCCCCCCAATTGAATTCCATATTCTTTTTTATCACTTCAGTCATTGGTGCTGCAATACTGCTGAAGTGGGGAACAAAATGTTGATAGAAGCTCGCAAGTCCATGAAAACTTCGAACCTCTCCCGCA
This sequence comes from Perilla frutescens, assembly GCA_026008535.1. Classification (NCBI taxonomy): domain Eukaryota; kingdom Viridiplantae; phylum Streptophyta; class Magnoliopsida; order Lamiales; family Lamiaceae; genus Perilla; species Perilla frutescens. The sequence goes on from BRKX01000004.1 coordinate 42,472,313, forward strand.
TTTGTAGGCATTGGCCACTCTTGAATGGCGCGCACTTTCTCTTCAACCATATGTACTCCATCTGCACTAACAACAAAACCAAGAAACACAACCTTATCTGTGCAAAATGTGCATTTCTTTAGGTTAGCGTACAACCGTTCCTTTCTCAAGGCTTGCAAAACACATTTTAAATGATCAATATGATCCATTTCATTCTTACTATAAATCAGAATATCGTCAAAATAAACCACAAAAATTCTACCTATAAAGACATGCAATACATGGTTCATAAGGCGCATAAATGTACTAGGAGCATTTGTCAACCCAAACGGCATAACTAACCATTCATACAATCCTAGTTTTGTAATGAAAGCCATTTTCCATTCATCCTCTTCTTTAATGCGAATTTGATGGTACCCACTTCTTAGGTCTATCTTAGAAAATATGCATGCACTATGTAATTCGTCTAATATATCATCTAAACATGTAATGAGATATCGATACTTTACCGTAATATTGTTGACAGCTCGGCAGTCGACACACATCCATAGGGACAAATCCTTCTTCGGCACGAGCAAGACTGGACTTGCGCATGGACTTAAACTCTTTCTCACTTGTCCCTTCTCCAACAGCTCATGTATTTGACATTCTAGCTCTTTCATCTCTTCGGGATTGCTCCGATAGGCCGATCGGTTTAGCAATGTGGCACCGAGTACAAAATCAATTTAGTGCTCGATTTCTCTAATTAGGGGCAAACTCGGTGGCATCTCTTCGGGAAAAACATATCCGAATTCCTGCAAAAGAGATACAATAGAACTAGGCAAAGATGATTCAATTTGGTTAGCATTCATTAGTACATCTTTGCGGATCATCAAGTACATTGGCTTCTCATTTTGCACAGCACATTTGACGTCGCTAGCTATGGCAAAACAAGAGTATTGGATCACCTCCTTTCTAACCTTGACCTCCTTTCATTTCTTCTTCATTGTATCGGCCTCCTCTTGCAGCTTTACTTAGTCCTCATACACTTGGGATGGTGTTAGAGGAGCTAGTGTCACTGTTTTCTTGTTAAGTACAAAAGAGTACTTATTTGTGAAGCCAACATGCTTCACCCTCCTATCAAATTGTCATGGATGTCCTAGCAGAATGTGTCTAGCTTGTATAGGTACAATGTCGCACAACACTTCGTCTTTATACTTGCCAATTCGAAATGGCACTCGAACCTATTTGTTCACTTTGGTTTCTTTACTGTCGTTCAACCACTACAGCTTGTATGGCTTAGGATGCTTGAGAACCGACAATCCTAATTTTGTCACCATCACAACACTAGCTACATTAGTACAACTACCTCCATTAATAATCATACTACATACCTTATCCTTGATATGGCATCGGGTATGGAATATGTTCTCCATTTGTTCCTCGTCGATGCTATTGGTGTGCAAGCTTAGAGATTTGTGTGCTACCAAAATAAGAGTGTTGGGTGCTGCGTACTCCTCCTCCTCATCACTCAACTCGGATAAACCCGACATCTCTGAATCAATCTTCTTCTCATTCGTTACAATCTCACCGTTGTCCTTCAAAATCATCACACACCTATTCGGACATTGGATTGCTACGTGGCCTCGATCTTGACATTTGAAACATTTAATGTCTCAATTTCGGCTTCCCGATGAGTTCTGGTTGCTCGGTCCCGTCACGGTTCGTGCCTCAGTCTTTGTCTTAGTGAATGGTTGCTTCTCATCTTTCTTTCCTTGATTTGAAGCCTTCTATGGTGCTGCATTGGAATTTGAATTCGACTTCCATGTAGAAGAACTCGCTCAATTGTTATTACCCCTCCTCTTGAGCTGGTTCTCTACCTTGATCGCCATTTGCACCATGTCTTCCATCTCCACATAGTGCTGCAACTCCACTACTTCTTGGATCTATCTATGTAAACCGGCTAGAAATCGAGCCATTGTGGCCTTTCCATCTTCCTCCACATTTTCTCGGATCATCGATACTTCCATCTCCTTGAAGTAGTCATCCACACTATTCATATATTGCTTCAAGTTTTACAACTTGTTATACAGTTCCCGATAGTAGTAACTTGGTACGAACCTCTTCCTCATCACCACTTTCATCTCTCCCCACATCTCTATCAGTTGTTCCCGATTACGCCGTCTGTTGGATGTCAATTGATCTCACCAGACTATAGCATAATCTGAAAACTCCACTGCTGCCAACTTTACCTTCTTTAGCTTGGAGTAGTTGTGACAGTCGAACACCATCTCAATCCTGTGCTCCCATTCAAGGTACAAAGCTGGATCATTTTTATCTTGGAATGAAGACACATTCATCTTGATGTTGTTGAGATCGTTACCTTCCCTATTCCTTGCCCTTCCTTGTCTTCGACCCTCAGTAGTCGAATGTCTATTGTACTATTTATACCCTTCAAATTCGGACTCGTAGTACTCTCATCTCTCCCGCTCTACGTGTGGATATCATCCAGCTTCCACTCGGGCTCCTCGACCTCCTCTTCTGTCTCTTTCACCACGGTTTACTCGAGGTACTTGTTAGGATTGCTCCTATATCGAGTTCTCCATGTTGTCGAGCCTCTCATTCAAGGCTGCCATCTAGGTCTTGAACATCCATGACAGATGTTGTTGTATGGCCTCCATTGTATATTTTAGGTCGAATGTGTTGACCCCACCACCTCCCGATCCTACTGCTACATCTTCAGTACCTGCACTTTTCTTAGACATGTCGACCTTTTTTTTAAACGATTTTTTTTTGCTCGTTCTTTTTTTTAAAGGTCAATACGGACAAAAATAAATAGAACAATGCAACAAAATGAAAGAACAAAAAACAATAGAATCCCTAACAAATTTCTAAACTCTCAACCTCACGTGTTTACCCTCGTGTATCACACAATCGGCTCTTTTCACTCGATTAATCTCACACACTCTTGCCTTTTACCACTCATTTTCTCTCCAAAGAAAATAGACTAGAACCACATTCACAACAATGAAATCCAAAGGACCAATCACAAATTCACCAAAATGTGCGCTAGAAAATTTACGAAAATTTGAAATTTTTGAAAAAAAAATTCAACTTCTTCTCAGGCAATATACACATCTCCAACAACCGAAATAACAATACCAAAAGTAATGAAAACACCAAAAAATTTCCCGTCTTTTTACTTTTTTACGTTTTCGGCTGTTTTTTTTTCCTTTTTCTATGCTGATTTTTGACTTTTCTCTTTTTTTATATCAATAGATGAGAAAATAAAATACAGAAATTAAAGAGATAGATTGGAACCTGATACAAAGCCGAAGCTCTGGTTAGCGCTGACAAAGTGCCGAAGATATTCCTCCAGCATTGAATTGAACCGCTCAGTTTGCTCGTCAGACTATAAATGAAAGCTTGAGCTCATATTCAACTTGGACCTGAGTAATCTGAACAGCTTGGTCCAAAAGTTGCTAGTGAAACAAGAGTCCCGATCACTAACAATATCCCATGGCAGTCCCTAAAACTTGACAATATGTTTGAAGAAGAGTTGAGCCATCTGTTCTGCTGTGATTGTCTTGGGAGCCGGTACAAAATTTGAGTACTTCGAGAACCGGCCTACCACTACTACAATCGCATCCAGGTCTCCAACCTTGGGTAAACCGATAATGAAGTCCATCAAGACACTCTCCCATGGTCGTGAGGGTATGTGGAGTGGCTCCAGTAGCCTTGATTTCTTGTGTCGGTCCGCCTTATCTTGCTGGCAAACCATGCAAGTGCGGATAAACATCTCAATTTCATCCCGCATCTGTGCCCAGAAGTACGCCCTCTGTACGAGGGCCACAGTGCGCTCTTCGACAGGGTGTCCTACCCAAAGAGTGTCGTGACACTCCGTAATGATGGATCTGCGTAGGTCGCCGTCTTTTGGGACATAGAGGTGATTTTTCTTTGTCTTTAAAAGTCCCTCTTCGAGCTAAAAGTTCTGGGTCTTTTTCTGCTCGACTAGGTTGAGTAGGCCCTGTACAGTCGGGTCCTCCTTGGTGAGCTTGAAGATTTTATCCTTCAGGTTGGTGGTCACTTTACTAGAGGCAAGAGCCACCACCACCTGTTGATCTTCCAAATCAGCCCTACGACTTAGGGCATCAGCGACATGATTGCTGGAGCCTGCCCGGTACGCCAGAGAGAAGTTAAACTCTGTAAGAAATTCCTGCCATCTTGCTTACTTCACGGTCAGTTTCGGTTTGGTTAAGAAGTAACTCACCGCCGTGTTGTCTGTCTTGACCACAAAAGAGAAGCCCAGCAAATAGTGTCGCCATTGTCTCAGACAGTGAACAACGGCCAACAACTCCTTTTCGTGCACTGGGTAACGTCTTTCGATGTCCTTCAACTTCCGGCTTTCGAAAGCCACTAGGTGTGCTCCTTGAGTTAGCATTCCACCGAGGGCGAACTCTGAAGCATCCTTCTCCACAACGAACGGCTTTGTTAGGTCGGAAGTGTAAGCACGTGGTCACTTATGATCGCCTTCTTCAGCTTCTCGAAGACCGTCTGTGCTTGGGGTATCCACTTCCACACCTCAGTTTTCTTCGTCAGATCCGTCAAGGGACGGGCAATCTTAGAGTACCCCTTCATGAATTTCTTGTAATAGTTAGCCAACCCTAGAAACGATCTTACTCCATGAACATCTTCCGGCAGCTTCCAATTCTCGATGGCTTGGATCTTCTTGGGATCCATGTGAATCCTTCATCTCTCGATGATGTGGCCTAGGAACTCAATCCTGTCTTGGCCAAACGAGCACTTCGACAGCTTGGCATAAAGCTTGTGCTCACACAGTCTAGTGAATACCTTGCGGAGGTACTCCAAATGCTCCTCTAGGGATTAACTATAGATAACAATATCATCAAGGTACACCACCACAAACTCATCCAGGAACCCGTGAAGCACCTGGTTCATTAAGGTATTGAAGATGACGGGGGCGTTCGCCAAGCCGAAAGACATCACCAAGTTCATTAAGTAATACCTAGGAACGAAAATCACAAGTTATTGGGCTTGGACTTTTCGAATTAAACTTGAAATAAAATAAATAAAACTAATGGCCCAATTTTTCTAACAATAATTTGGGCTTCTAATTAAATAAAATCCACAACTGAATTAATAGTCTAATTAAATAAAATAAACTATACTAATGGATAAATAATTAAATCAAGCTGATTTAATTAATAAAATGCACGCCCATTTGCTCTCCAACATCAACTTGACCTCTCAACTGCAACTCCGGGTTTAATTCCTCAGTGCTCATCCCGATCTCATCATTCCCCCCTCTCCTCAAAAAAATTCATCCTTGAATTCAAGGCGTCATCTCGATCGAACTCATCTGCAGGAATAGGGAAGAAATCAACAACTTTAAGTGTGAAAGGACACTTATACTCATTGAGTAAATCAGGTCCTTGTCTAGGCCATTCAATATGCGTCCCATGCACATAGCACTTGACTTGCTGATCATTCTCCTTCACCTCTTCAGTGCTCGTGCAGGAGTCGTTTTCAACCTTTAACTTGTCCCTTCTTGGCTGCACATCAATAGGCAAAGAAAACACATTAGTAGCACTGTTCTCATAAGTTATTGGCACAAAAGACATACCTGTGTTGAATTCATCTCCTTCCTTGATCCGCACCTGCTAGTAGCTCGATCTGAGATCGATCTTCGAAAAGTATTTTGCCTGACTGAGGCGATCGAAGCAATCCGCCACCAATGGTATTGGATATTTATTCTTCACCGTCAATTTGTTTAGGGCACGATAATCACAACACATCCGTAGGGTGCCGTCTGATTTCTTCTGGAACAGTACGGGGGCACCATACGGGGACTTTGCAGGCTGGATCAGCCCACTCTCGAGCAACTTCTTCAATTATTTTCTGAGATCCTCGGGCTCTGAATATGACATTCGATACGGTGCTCGGGCAGGAGGCTTTGTGCCCGGCACCATCTCAATCTCATGGTCGACTGCCCTCTTTGGTGGCAGTTTCTTCGGCAGCTCGTCAGGCAAGACGTCTTCCAACTTCTGAAGAATTCTCTTCACGACATCGGGGATCTTTCCCGACTTCTTCACAATATTCTCGATCCGGAGAGTGCACAGGAATGATGGTTCGTTCTTCCGGCACCCCTTTACGAACTGCATGGCGGACAATGACTTTGAGCTCGTCTTAGGTGACACCGTCTGGGCCACGCAGGGTTTATTGCCCATCATTATGAGAGCTCCCACGTGGGGTATCATCGCGGTCTTTGTGTCCCGCAAGAAATCCAATTCGAGAATGAGCTTGAAATCATCCATTGTCACAACGGACAAGTTTATCCATCCTTCATATGGCCCAAGCTTGATCAACATGAACTTCGCAACTCCAGCAATCGGTTGGGCAACAGAATTGATGGCCTTCACTCGGCCCACTCCCTTTTCCAGTACTAGTCCGAGTCTTTCAACTTCAGTGCTAGCAAGATAGTTGTGCATGGCACCCGTGTCCACTATTGCCCGAATGGGCTTCTCGTTGATCTTCACATCGATAAACATCAATCATTTTCTCCTTGGTAGATTTTGTCGACGATTCTCCAGCTACTCTACCCTCCATTGTGGGGGCGGTCTTCATATTCTTGGGTAGCACTTTACCCTTCTGTGCTGTTGTCCACGACAGCGCGTTGCACCTATGGGAGAAGGCCCCAAGATTTTCTCCCTCGCTCCTGGAGTCCTCCTCGCCCTCTTCCGGAACTGGTGCCGGTTCCTTCTCCTTCTTCTTGGATGCTTATTTGTCCCACTTCATGTCTCCATATAGAGTGTTAATTAGTTTTCGCTTCGAATAGTCCTTAAGTATGTGGGGGCCATTGCACAAAAAGCACCCTTCGAACCTTGAGTTTTCCGTAGCTTTATTGCCCTATCAAGGGTTGCCTTTTTCTTGCTTCATTGGGAACTCTCTTGGGAATGGGAGGGCCTTTCCCCTCCACCCCTGCTGTAGGTGGGGCGGAAAGTTCTGCTCCCACCTCTTTTCTATTGGCCACCACTGGGTGGTGGTGGCTTCTTCTCCTGCGACCTCCATGTGATAGTCCATTGGGCACTCGGCCGCAGCCATTGCATCATGAATGGTTGACACTCATTAGCGTTGAAGTTCGGCATGTGCCTAGGGCTTTAATCCATGCATGAATTGGTAGACCTTGATATCCTCATCCATCTTCGGGAGATCTAGTAATATCGAAGCAAATTCCTTCGTGTACTCATTGACGGTGCCCATTTGTTTGAGCTCACGAAGTGCTTTGCGAGCATTGAACCCAACGTTCTTCGGGAAGAACTGCTTTCAGATGGCTGCTCAGAAGAGATCCCACGTATCGAGTCATTCGCGTCGATCCCGTATATTTTGGTATTTTTCTCACCACCATTATTTTGCGTCTCCAGTCAGATACATTGTAGCCGTGGAGATCTTCTCTGCCTCTTCTTCGATATCCGCCGTAATAAAATATTGTTCCATATCAAAAAGGAAGTTGTCGACCTCTTTCGTGTTCCTCACGCCGCTATAAAGCTGTGGCTCGGGGATCCGTTTCTTCGCTCCTCCACCAGAGCTAAAATTCTCCATACGGCCCGCCGGCCCTCTGTTGACAGTGGCTTGTTGGAGTAGCGCCACTTGCGTCTCCAATCTTTCAATAACACGTTGCGTATCTCCGATTGATGACCCCACCTCTCGATCTCCGCCCAGTCGATGGTGGAGGTCTAAATTCTCTACATCGAGGGTCTCGACCTTGTCCTCTAAGGCGTCGATCTTATCCTCTAGGGTCCTGGCTATGTATGCCAACCTAGCACACTCTCTTTCCAGGTTTAGGACTCCTTCGCCCTTAGTAGGGGCATTCTGGTGTGGAGTCTCCTCTTAGTGGCCCGCTTGGTCACTCCCCACGTTTGATGCAGTAGCAGTTTCCATAGCAACCCGCCTCGGTCCGTGGATCAGGAGCCGAGGCTCTGATACCACCTGTCACAGAGCGCTTGTAGTGCTTAGGTTAGTAGTGCACCGTGCGGCTAGTAGTCCTCTCTAGAATATGTCGGCCTCACTCTCAAGAGCTTTGATCGCAAAGCTTAATGCACGATGACGACACAATTCACACCCTCTGGTGCTTTTAGTGGTCTCGGCAGAGCAAGCAACACACCATCACGTTTGTTTGAAATGAATGCTTCATTAATGTAAATTGAATGTACATTATGGCTTGCTAGCAATTACAGCACGCGTTGGTTGGAGAGGGGGTCACTCTTTGCAACGCTCACTCGTCAGTCAAAAGTTCGCTCTTACCCCCTATAATAGGTTTAAGAAAAAAAAGGTTAGTGACAGCATTAGATACAACTAAGCTAGAAAACATAAAAAACGGTCGTGCAAGGCCGTGCTTACAAATATGTACATTACAAGGAAATGGCTAGCACCTCAGGCAACGATAGAGCTTCGGACGGGGTGTTTGGCGGGGGTCCGTCCCGACAGTAAGGTAATGCTAGTGCTGGCGGCCCAGGCGGGTGCGGGTGGCCCGGGGTGCTGAGGCGCCAGTCACGAGAGCTCGACGGGCCTCGGCAGCAAGGGGTCCGTCGCTGCCTATCCCTAGGATCGGGATAAGGGAATGGACTTGTCCTGGCGTATCCTGGGAGAGGGGATAGGATAAGGGCGGCATCCCGTGACAGTACGTCAATCATATATCAAACATCAAAATTATTCCAAACTTAGGGTATATAATTTTTAAAAATTTTAATTTTCAGCAATACATAATAATTAGGATTAGTTATAATATAATAAATTTTATTTTTATGAAAAATTATTATTAACAGTATATAATTTTAACGTTGGCACACTGTTGACAAATAAGACTAATTGGAACTAGAGAATCCCATCCGCATAAGTTGGGCCTCTAGGGACCATATATGTATATAGTTTATATGTACATGTATAAGGGGTATGTACCGATGAAATTAATATGAAATAGAAGATGAGTATACTATATGTAATTATATTACCCGTTAATTAGTATTTCAATTTTTTCTTTCTTTATGAACATAGGTGGTCGACAATTGCTAGAAGCCTACCGGGAAGATTAGACAATGAAATGAAGAAGTATTAATGGAGAACTCACTTCAAGAAAAATGGGAAAACATGTTACCAAAATTCCTTAAAATTGCAACAGTTTCAACAACACCAACAATATATTATATATCAAGATGAAATATATAGAAATGCATGAAAAAGATCGTGAAGCTAGTTATTTTTTCACGTAAACGACACTAAACTATTTTGACGGTGTGTGGTGGAGTCAAATGATTTGAGCATATGGAATGGATGATCTAGCTAGCTCAATGGAAATCTTGATATCTTATATGAAATGGTCTATTTACCACCATGTACACTTTTGCTTCACGTTTCTAAATTTTGAGCTATTCGATCGTCCGATTTTTCATCTTTGAAATAAATATTAATAATTGGAATTTGGAAACCAAAGAAGGTTTTGATCGATTTGGAATATATATATGTATGCATGATGTAGGTGTTCGGGCTTAATTAATTATGCGATTTCTTCTTTCTAGCTTTTATCCAACACTTCACTATTTAGAAGTAATTCATATATTGTTAATAATTCAGTAAAATCTCGTGGGATGCTTCTTAATTTTTTTTAAATATTTTTTGTTTTTTGAGTTGTATTCATTAATATATTCTAATCTCGTATTTAACTATATATGATATGCATATTATATTCAGTTGTCATTGATAATTTGATATATATATATATATATATGGTAACTTATATATTGCATCCAATTAAGTGAGAATGTGTATATTATATACTAGTAAAGTGAAGGACAAAATTAATTAGGAAATAGTGTCCCACTAAAAGATTTAATTTAGGAAACATATATATATATATATATATATACAGTAATTTTAAATTCCAAAAAAATAAAATTGACTATATCTAATTATCTGATTCTATACCTTTGTTAATTAAAGTTTAACTACGCTGAAAGTGAGATAAATTACTAAGTACTGTCATGCCATCCAATTATAATCAAAATTAGTGAATTAATCAATATACCAATATATGTGGAAAGTAAATTATACAGATAAAAAAACCCCATTCCTCATTAATGATCCTGGCATTCACACCTCCTGTTATTATTATTTATTAGTATATTACTTCCTTAACAAGAATCGTGTAAGATACGCAATCCTACTAGCATTAGGATACATCTCCCAAGCTCCCAAAAACCTATATATATTAATTATCGATCAACAAAGTCTGATAAACCTACAAACAGAAGAACAAAATTAATCAAAGCTCTCAAGTATGGCATCGCCCCATCTCATGCTTCCACTTATCGAAGAAACCAACGGCGTCTGCCTCTACAGCCTCAAGCACAAGAATTCTTATGGCCTCAATCTTCTCGAAAAAATCATCCAAAATTTCCAGTGTGTGGGTTCTTGCAATGGATGGCTAGCCTTCTTAGATGAAAGCGGAAACCCTTTTCTCCGCCGTGCTTTCTCCACATTCCAATTCAACCTCCCTCCCAAAAAAACCCTACAAAGAGAAGTCGACGACGACGCAACGTCAACGAACATCGTCAAAGTCATTTTATCTTCTCTTGATGCAGTCATAATCATGTACAATCTAGGGCTGGACACCAAAATCGCCTTTTGGAGGGATGGAGATGAAAATTGGAGGCATCTTGACGGCTGCAGAGGGGAGACCTATTACGACATCATCTTCTGCGATAGGACCAACATGTTGCTGGCATTGGGGCCGGGGCCATCGCTTGAATCGTGGGATTTCACCCAAACTAATCCGAAGAAGACAATGCAGATAATTCAAGATTCTTGCCCAAAAACCCTACAACTAGCCCATCAAACTTTCCCAACCGATCTCTTTTCTTCCCAGTGGTACTTGGCTTCGTCCCCGTCAGGACAAGTATTTATGATCGTGAGGTACATCGGGGAGTTTGTGAGGTACGATGGAGAGGTCGTTTACGAGGGCGATACGCTTACGGACTACGCTGCAGAGCCTTTGGTTTGTCCGTACAAAACAACAGGTTTTCATGTGTTTGGACTTGATCTTGATCGAAGGGAGTGGGTGGATGTGGAGTCTTTGAATGATCTTGCGCTGTTTGTGGGGGTGAATCAATCTCTGATGCTGTCGAGTGTTGAGAATGAAGAGTTGAAGAGGAATGCGATTTACTTCACGGATGATTACTGGGAAAGAATGGACGAAGATTACAGTTATGGAGGTCATGATATGGGAGTTTATAGCCTTGAAGATGCCAGCATTCAACCCATTCTTGACTGTGGTCATCAACAGAAATTCCACCCACCGCCCTTTTGGCTTACTCTTTCCTAGATAGGGATTAATCTTGCATGTGTTTCTATTTTTCTTCATTTTTTAATCACATGTATTAATAGTGTGCATCTCATGAAAACATTGAGCCGCCTGGCCCTTAATTCTGTCATGAATCATGATATATATATTTCATTCTGTTGTAAAAAAATTGTTGTTGCATGTTAATCTTGAAATTCAATTCAATTTCATCTCTTTAATTATTTGCATAGAATATATATCAATTGTCGGATCGGAAACTATAATTTATTTATTTATAATTTGACTGTTAATTCACGGCTTAATTAATTTGAGCGCGCATCTATATATGCAAAGATGGATTCAACACAGTTACTACACGAGAAAATTCACAGATGACTATGAGTTAGTTTGCTATGTTAGTTGGTATATATTAAAATCTTTGCATCCTATAAACAAGTTGAGTTTTGCACAATAATACCCAATTCAACGTATAAAAAAGTGTGTGAAATGAAAGTGATATAGTAGTATATGTGATGAAATGATGGATTGTTATTTTTTGAGGTTTTGTACACTACTTATGACTTGTGAAAGTACATTCACATGTACACTTCGACGTCTATATAACATGCACAATATTTTTTTTTGTCCCCTTGGGGATAGCCTAGTGGTGGAGTGGTGTTGGTAGGCCAAAGGTCTCAAGTTCGACCCACCACCAACACCACTAGGTGTGAGCCTGTCACACCTGGCTTGTGGTTTACCTCTCCTGTGTGCCAGGTCACACCTGGCTTGTGGTTTACCTCTCCTGTGTGCCAGGTGTGGCTACGGGTTACCCTCGACATTAAAAAAAAAAAAAAAAACATACACAATTTTTCATTTTATCGCTCCATGCATGTCTCATTTCATATAGTTAGGGTTGTAATCTACCACACACATTCAAACTAAAAAGCTTTATTCGGGCTTACATGAGTTTTCTATATACATATAATTATATATACATGTTTGTGTGCGTGTAGAGCTGAGTATTTAAATTTAAATATTCCTCTAAAAAAATAAATTATTTTATTTATTTTAAAAAATTATAGTATTAATTAGATAAATTAATACATACATTTATCACTAATTAAAGTATAAAAAATAAATTAAATGTTTAGTTAAACATTTTATACTTCCTAAGTAACTAACAAATTTACTAACTAGCTTAGTAGTGTCAAGCTCAAGCTCGACTTATTTGTGTTCACGTGTCTCATTAGATGAGACTATACTACCGAAATCAAGTAACTCACTGGTAGTGACTCACTAGAGCAAGCAGCTAACGAGAAATCAAATTTTCAGATATGCTAAATTTAAGCTGCATAAAGATGCTCTCTCTCTCTCTCTCTCTCTCTCCCGTAGAGCGAGAAGGCACAAGTTCAGTACATCCAAGAAAATTTCACACCCCACCAAGAAAAGAAATGAGATTGGCCAACAAGAATATCTTGGTATATTATAGAACGCAGCATTTACAAGAACTCAGTCACCTCAACGATATTAGCAGCAAACCAAAAATGTGCATATATTCATTCCTATGTTATAATTTGAATATACAGTGTTGGCCAGACTCACTATGAAGAAAGCGCGAGCTCAGCCCAAGCCAGAGAAGATGCCTTGATCTCGGCTGGTACAGATATGTCGATGCCACTCTCCAACATGGAGCACAAGTCTAGCATGGATGTTCTCGTGCTGGTATTGGGACGAATGCATAGATTCACGACGTCACAGATCACTTTCAGATCCTCGTATCTAAAATGTTTCAACTCCGGATCCACCACGTAAGAAATAACATCAGGCAAATCTAGAAATTCCTTAGCCTGCAATCAAGGTACAAGGCAAAAAGGTGGTCAGCAGTGAACCAAGAGTGTTGAGCTCTTTTAAAACCTTTGTATTATAACTGATATCTGAAATAGTCGAGATCATCATACCCAATCCACCAAGCACCCTTTATCTGCGGAATATGGAGGTCTCCCGCTGACAATTTCAAGTAAAAGAATCCCGAATGCATATGTATTACCCTGTATATCAAGATGACGCCCTTCCAAATTCTTTGGGAGGATACAAACTGCACCTTCATTACTTATGGTGCCTGAGCTTTTCTCCGATCTGGAAAGAACTGTCTTCCAGCACTCAAAATCGACCAGCTGCAAAAGAAGTTGAGATAAATCGACCATCACTATCAACAAATTCATATGGTTTTGTTAAAAGTTCTTTAGCAATATTATGTGTGCAACATGACGAGATAAAGGGTGCAGAACTGAAAGCCAGTGAATCATTTTCTCTCACAAAATTTAAGGAGAAAGAAACAGGAAGTGGTAGAATGGACCAACTATACATTGTCTAACTTTGCAAGTGATTGAAAAGTTGTCTTGCCTTACCTTGGGAGAAAATTCATCAGTCAGATATATGGAACTAGAACTCAGTTCAGATATAGTAAACGGTGGATCGAGTTCCGAGTGAAGATATTTTAAACCCCGGGCAATCCCAATAATAATTCTCATGCGTCGAGTCCATGAGAACTGGCATGCTTCTCCATCTACACTTGATCAGAAAGTTAATGATTTTCAGTTCCTGGAACTTGTTATAACTACTTCATGAAGTTCCTAATCGGAGAAAATAAAAAAGGAAAAGTATAATTTAACATACAATGAAGGTGCTCATAGAGTGTTCCATTTGATGCATAATCAAAAACCAGCATCCTTGTAAATGGATTACTTTCTGCGCAATAGCCGAGCAATTTTCCCACATTCTCGTGATTTAATCTTGCTAAGTCAGCCACCTGAATCATGTAATATTTTGCTTTATGCATATCTGAATTTTTAAAAGCTTATGGAGTCCACAATATAAAAAGACCACTAAGAAATTTTTCTTACCTCTTTCTGAAAATAAAGCTCAAGGTAGCCCGCCCATTGTTCTTCTTTGATGCAAAGGGATATTACGGCAATTTCTGGCCCACCTTTCATGGTCCCTTTATATACTAAGCTATCTGGAGAGGAGCCAATGATGTTGCTGAAATCTTCACAGGCTATTTCAAGTTCCTGTCTCCTGTACCTTACTACATCCTTCAGTACTTCAGAATCTGCATAAGCCTTTCGTTAGGCCGCACAATAGATCATAGAACCTTGATAATCAATAAATATATTTTGTCCCAAAGGCAACCATCAGAACTACTACTTATTGACGCTGATGAAATAATATTTCGATTTCTACAGATCACGTTTGCAGAAACTGACCTATGTAGACTGAAATGTGGTCCTTAGCACTGGAAGACTTCTTCCACGGTATCACGATAGGTCTTCTCTTCCACTTTTGAGAGGCAGTAAATAGAGCAATGACAAAGAGAACACCTACAATAATTCCAGTGACAATTTCAAGAGCCAAGAGCCACAAAGGTCTTGATGTGTGACCCTTCGATTCCTCTCCAGTAGGCATGCGCTTCATGTTAGCTGAATGGCCTTTTATAGGTGGAGCACCCCCTGCTATAGAAGTTATATCATTACTAATGTCAGTAAATAAAATTATGTTAGTTGGTTCCAAACTAATTTCAGATTTGCATAATTTCTTTGAAGAATTTAAGTGGCAAATAACAGAGGATCAAGTGAAACTATATGCCCTTCATAAGCTCTAGGAGGAAGCAAGGATAGAAATCGGTAGACGTGTAGGCTTTCAACCGTTGTTTAACAATACAACCAGTGACAATTAAAATATAATTTATATTTTCAAACTTTCAGTCCAGTATGTAATTAGCAAGGGCATAAGCAGGGTCACCTACCACATAGTTCAGCAGAACGTTGCTTCACATCTTTCTCTTGAAGGCAATTACCCTGGAAACTTGTCCTATAATCAGAAAAAGAATATGAAGCACATTGAACAAAAATCATAAAAAAAAAAATAGAACAAGAGAAAGGGAACAGAATAGATACTATACCTAGGAAGATATCCCAAGCACTTAGGTATGGTTCCGACCAAAAAATTGAATGAGAAGTCAGCTACTTTTAGTTGGGAGGATCGACAAAAACCCATGGGCCTACTGTTTGAAGCATACCTAATGTAATTGTATCAGGGACAATATCCGGAAAAAAGTTAAGTTCAATGTTGGGCAGAATAGTTAACATTTATACGTTTCGATGTAACAAGTTCCCAGAGAGAACACTCCTTGCTATTGAAAGTAATACAGTGGAGCAATCATATAGGAATTCAACCCAGTACGAGCTAACAAATTGGAACATAAGTTAATGGTTGGGGCATCATTCGGAAATGAGTTGCTCAAATATAGTTTAAAGAAGAAGTTGAACAAATGATAAAATCTTCGTGAACATTGTGCAATCATAAATAGATTAATTATTTCAACACTTAAGACCTATTCAATTTTCATCTTTCAGAGAAACAAGATTGCCAGGGAAGGGTGTCAACTAATAGATGATACATAGAGACATGCCTTAATTGAAAACTTGGATACATATCACTCTCGACACCTCTTCCAAATCGAAGACAGAAAAAATAAAGAAGATGACCAGCCAATTCATTTGAACATTGTAACTTATTACAAGCCAAATTAGTCAATAAAATTAGAATCAGATAAAAGAATTCTCTTCTTACATTCCACGTGTATCCGAGGGATAATCCGAGCCATTACTAGCAGGCAAAGTTCCCAGAAGCTTATTCCTATCCAGTCGAAGTTCCTCAAGATATTTCAAGTTTCCAAGTTCAGAAGGCAACTTTCCCGTGAACCCATTCGATTGAAGATTTCTGTAGACGCAGAAGAGAGCCAGTGCTAAGAGGAAAGTAAAGGACAAGTAACAGAAGAAGAAAACTAGTAATACGGTGATGTTAACAATCATATTTCACTAACATTATCATAATGCTGCTTAAGTTCCCAATCTCAGGCGGAATTGTTCCCGATAGCTGATTCAAACCCAAGTCCAAAACCCTGAGGCTTTTCAGCATGCCTATTTCCTTAGGAATTGTACCGTACAGCAGATTCCCATGCAAAATTCTGCTCATGAGCCATACACATACAATCAGCCTTAACTACGAAGCTGCAATAACTAGATATGCATAATCTTGTACATTTGCGAAAACAAAAGCTTACAATTCTTGTAAATTCAAGAGTTGGTACAACTCTGGTGCAATAACTCCCCTTAAAGACTTTCCAGTTACATTACTGCAAATCCGAGTAGCATCATAAATGGGAAGTTAGGTTGGGCTTGTCTATAATGGTTTAATTATGCAGAATCCTTAACACTGGAAAAAATCTTACAGTTTTATGACATGATCTCCATCAATGGAACAAGCAATGAATGGCCAACCGCAAGGATCAGATTCGACAGGATTCCAATTCGACAAAACATTCGAGGGATCATCCATAATAGCTCTCTTGAAGGAAAATAAAGCTTCAACTGAACATAACCCACAATTCTTATGTAAGAGAAGCCAACACAAAAACTATGCACTATATTTTTCAGCTACAAGTACAACCCAAGATCTAGCACACAGAATCAAACAATATGCCACATTTCAGTCAACTGAAAGCAAAGGGTAGTAAACATAGCATTTCAAGAATGATTTAATCAAGAATCAAGATCTGTGAATCAAATGAAAGCTACAGGGCAAAGATTTTACCTTCATTTTTTGGGAATGCGGCGCAATCTGCTAGAAAGAGTCCTAAACTTAACAAAAGAACTTGAAATGAAGTAAACCATCTCATCTTTAAAGACAAAATCACACATACAACAGACTCAGGTCCTTGAAGAGCCCATTAACAAAAAAAAAGTGTTGAAACAAAACAAAAATTCAAATATCAATGGAGGCAGAGGAGCTAAAGAATTGGGTTGCTCGAGAACTGCTAGCAGATAAAAGCCAGCCCAAAATGTGGGTGTTCAACTGTTTATCAACTAAGAATTTAATGAAATAAAAGAGAAAAAAAAAAACATAAGAAGAATCCAAGATTCTCTCTTTATTCAACGCGGAGAAAAAAGAAATAAAGATAGCAAGTCGAACAACAAATCTGGAATCAAAATCAACAACAACAATGACAGTGGCAAACGAGAGTGAAGTTCAAAGGGAGCCCCACAAACGATCAAGACTTGAATTCAAAGAGAGGTTTGGTGTCACAGAGAGAGAGAGAGAGAGAGAGAGAGAGAGAGAGAGAGAATAATAAAAACAAAAACAAAAACAAAAAAGAATGGATAGAAAGACAAAAAACGAGAATGAAAGAATTCTTTACAAGTTACAACATAGCTGCATTCAAGAACACAGAAGCTCTGGAATGTCTTGCTTAATTTTTCTTGACTAAATGCTGCGAAATCTGTCGGTTTTGAGCTTCGTGTGTGTGTGTGTGTGCTTTTTTAAAAAAATTTATTAATTAATGAAGAATGAAGATAGAAGTTGAAGAAGCATGAAAACGGGGAGTAGTGGATTAGTGGCGTAATAGCTTTTTGCTAAACATAATGATTGTAATTATTGCGTGAAGCTAAATTTAATATTTGGAAAATGCTCAAATTCACTAATTATTTATACATATGATGTCTACAAATAAATCGTTTAAATATTTGGGATATGTATACTGTATGTACTCTTTTTTTTTCTTTTTTTTTTTGAAGGAAGTTACACGTACCCCTTAAATCAGGAGTATTGGTTAATATCGATATTTCATATTCATCTCTAATCAAAGCCATATCGTCGTTTGAAATTTCATTAACTTGAGCTTTGTTTTTTCCTTTATTTTTTTTATTTTAGGAAAATTAACTTGAGCTGTGTTACATCTACAATATTTATTTGAATTACTACTATTTTAGCATCGATAAACTTTTAAAACAACTAGATTCTCATTATGGTATTTTTTAATTTTTTATTTTCATTTTGGGTTATGCTTGGTAGATAAAGATTTCAGATCTCATGTGTCATTCTCTCTTGCAATCACTTGTGCCAATCTTTTTTTTTATTATTTTTTATTTTAATTCATCATGATTTATTTAAATTTTAAATTTTTATTTAGGATCCATCATTTCTCAATTACGATATATTAAAAAGAAAAAAAAATTGGGATCACAGAGGGTCTGATCTAGTAGAAAAATAGTTATATTTTTTTTTTTGGATGTCGAAGGTAACCCGCAGCCGCTACCGTGGTGCGCACTGGGTTGGCAAGCCAGGTGTGACAGGGGACATAAAAATAGTTATATTTGGATGTCGAGGGTAACCCGCAGCCGCTACCGTGATGCGCACTGGGTAAACCCCGCCCCTGTGTAATAGCCTGCAAACCTACACAAGGGAGGTAAACCACACTTGGCAAGCCAGGTGTGACAGGCTCACACCTAGTGGTGTTGGTGGTGGGTCGAACTTGAGACTTTTGGCCTCAAGAAACACCACTCCACCACTAGGCCATCCCCAAGGGGACAGAAAAATAGTTATATTGTTAACATAAACATTTGTGTAAGATCATTTTAAGGGTCATACGGATCAAGATTCAGATTCAAGCTAATATTTAATGATACGCTTGTAATTTGTTGATGTTTGAATCTGTAATTCGTCTTATAAATTTTGACCACAGTTCCACATAAGACTCTCATTTATTAAAGGGTAAATTACAATAAAATATAAATATTTTGACACAATTTGCAGTTTAGACTTTAGACACAAACTTTAAAAATTTGTAATTAAAATATAAACTTGCATTTTTTTTTTTCAAAATAGTCACAACCAATTTTTTTGCCGTGAATGGACAACTTGGCAAAAAAATAATGTTGTGTTGTGTTTAGGTGAAAAATATTTTTATCTCATCACAAAACGATGTCATTTTGTACTTAAAAAATATGAAAAATTAAAAATTATATATTTTTCCTTTAGTTCTTCGTTTAGACACAAAACATGTTGTTTTGCAATAAGGTGAGAAATATTTTCCATATCATTATGAAACAACATGATTTTTGCGTCACATCAATTTCTGTTTGCCGGAAATAATATGAGGTGTCTATTTTGTAAAAGATGCAAGTTTGGAGTATTTTAATCGCAAACTTTTAGAGTTTGTCTAAATTATAAATCGTGTAAAAGTTTGCGTATTTAATTGAAATTAACCCATTATTAAAATGAATAAGTTGATAAATTATCCTATTTTTCCTAAAAATATTTATTTTAATTTTATTAACAAAATCTGTCAACGTATTCATTTCATCTAGACATATTTATATATCATAAAAATGGTTATTCTTGATTATATAAATATTTTAGGGAAAATTTTAAATTTAACTTATGTAAAAAACATTAATATACATTAAAATAAACATTTTTCAATGGAAAAAAATAGAATGATGAGTCAATTTTTTTTTTAATAATTTTGATTTTTTTTTGGTACAAATTGACGCATAAGCATATAAAGCGTAAATATTTATGCAGCGAAATTAGGGCTCTAGTTGATTACTAGTTTATATAATTTAATTAGTAAAATAGTTAGTAAATAACCTTTTATATGACTCTCTCATAGTCATAATGCGTAACTTAAACTATAATTCTAACGACAAATTTGACTATGGTTATAAATTAACATGGATATCAGTACTAACATTAAAGGTGTTATGTACTTAATTATGTAGCTCAAAATACTACTAACAAGGGTTTATTTGGCTGTAATATTTGAAAGTAAAATATGTCATGTGATAGTATATCATATGATAATATTAATATCTAAGTACCATCATAAATACTTATAGCTATAAGTTTTAAAATGACGATTTATGTGATATTTATGTTAACACTAAACTAAAGAACTCAAAACTTAACTATACAAAAGTGATATTCATATATGATATATACCACTTAACTACAAATTAACTTTTGATTTATTTATCCTAAAAAAAAAATTGTGATTAATTATTTATTGTATATTATTGTACAAGATATCAAAATTTCCAAGGGACATATATCCGACTTAATAGGGAAAATCCCCCCAGACTGCGTAAAAGGGTGCAAGCAAGGCTTCTTCAATCATGAACGTTAATTAAATGTGCAAAACAAATTTCGACATTTTTCCAAGTGATTATGGCATAATATCGAAATGAGATCATCTGTTGTAAATCTTGTTGCATTCCATGTTGTAACTCTTCAATATTATAAAAAAATAATAATAATTTTTTTATTTATTTAAATTTAAATTTTATATTTAGAGTCCATCCATCCCCAATTAGAGTATATTAAAAAAAATAAAAAAAATAAATCATGCAACACCAAATATAATACAAATGGCAATAGAAAATATGCTCTGCATAATATCATCTAACATGTGTATAACTAGAATACTCTCGTGAGTTTTCTAGTAGTATCATCAATTCAGCGTGTGTATATAATTTTCACATTGCTAAGATTTGATAAGAGGTTTTATGCTTCTATTTAATTAAATTTCATATATAAGGCCAAAGGCAAGCTCCACATTCATATTTTTATTCTGGACTCTTTATAAAAAAGATCTCAATGAAAACTATTGATAAAATAACACCCATTTTTTCAAGGACAACTCCAAAAATATATACAAGTAAAATTATTGAACCCTAAAATTGAATAATTCATAGGTCACGCGGTGCACGATTTCTAGCTCTCATTAATTAATTTTTTTCAAAATAAACATGTACCTAAAATGAAATTAGTTGACCCCAAAATAAAGTGAATTAATTTATTTTTTTATCCAGCGGTGTTCGGTATTTTATTTCACCTAAACTACTACTCATAGGTGTACAAGGTAAATTATAGCAAAATAATGGTGAGCAAGGTCGTATCCACAGAGACTAGTTACGTAATGCGGCTAAGTACCCAATTTTACTGTCCTACTTTATCTAGAGAATCGAATTAAAGATTTTGAATTTTAATTAAACTAAATTGAAATGAAATAAATAAAATAAATATAACAACAAGAACGGTGAAACTTCAGAGAGAAAGTGGATTATAGGGAATTATACGTCTATGTATCCTATGAATTCGATTAACAGATTAAACCAAATTTAATTCCTAAATTTGCAGGATAATCACTAAATTATCCAGATCCTCTCTCTCGAGTAAGTTCTAGACGTAGATTAGATTCTAATTCTTATCTCTTGATCTCGAATTATTATCTAACTCCAGACAAAACCTCAGATTTATTCTTCTCACGATGACCTACCAATCTCTCGATCTAACAAGCTCGTGTTATGCATTCATAATCCGTCAACTAATTAATCTCTCTCGAGTGATAACCAATTAACTACACATGTGCATTTGATGGCCAAACAAATTCACAAGATAATTAATTCAAGGAAGCGTAAGCAAATAAAGGAAATGAACAATCATATTAATAAAAAAACACAAAAATCCATATTCAAATAAAACCCTAAAATCTCTAATAAATTAGCTACTCATAATGTATTTCAAATCCATAGAAATAAAATAAACAATGGAAGCTAGCATGATAGTCCCGACAAAAGAAATCATAAACAAAAACTTATGCCAAAGTCTTGAATATTCAATCTCCGTCTTCTCTCTTCCGTCTCTCCACGTTCTTGAGGGTTTTCTACTGTGTTCTACAATGTGAAAGTTGTGTAATTTTCGCCCAAAATCCATCCTTAAATAGTTGGGGAAGTCTAAGCCCAAGAATGGAAAAAAACCAAGCCAAAAAAGGTAAGAAAAATATCGCCGAAAAATAGCATGGGCCGTGCTGAAGGTAGCACGGGCCATGCAATCGATACCGAGGATTTTCAAAATTGTTGTAGCATTGCACGGTCCGTGCAATTCGTCAGCCTCCCGACACGTTTCGCCGTTTTGCTCCGTTCTCGCTCGTTTCTTGTCCGATTGACCTGATTCAAGTTGCAATGCGCTCCTCACTTGATTCTCTATCTTTTTAGGTACTTTTCAAACTCGATTGAGTCTCATAGAATAAATGGCATCAAATCCCTTCAAGATGAGCAAACACGTGACACTGCACAAAATATGGAAAACTATGCACAATTTCTCGACTAATGCGGGTAATGCTCATCAACTACCATCTAAATGACCCTCAAAAGACATGAAAACCATGGGTTTATCAAGCGGCTCGTGCACTACACTCAACAATTAATTTTTTGAATTAAATATAAATAATCATTGAGATAAAATAAAAGTTTTTGAAAAAATAAAATCATACAGGCATGACAGATGGGCGGTTTTGGTTTATTTGGCTCGTCTAAGAGATTGTAACCTGTTACTGTTAGACTGTCTAATACTCCATCCGTTTCTATATAAATGTCATTTTAATATTTTAATTTTGTTTCAAAAAAAGTGTCATTTTATAATTTCCAGACAGAAAAATCACATTTTTCTCATATTTGCCCACATTTAATGCATTCAAACATCTGTATTTAACTCATTTAATGTATTCATACAAGTGTTTATTAGGTATTCGATTAATTTATATGCACTCATCCCAAATAACATTTAAATGGAGCCGGAGGGAGTTATAGTTTGTCCTTTTTCAATTATTTTTGAAAATATAAAATAAAATACTATAGCATTTTTATAATTACACTACTTGAGAGGAGAGGCCAACGTTTCCCCTTCAATTTTAAAAGAACATACCTCCACATTAATATTTTCTGATTACACAAAAAATAAATAAATCGGTACACAGTTGTTTTGCGCTACCAATTATGCCCGAGCATATCACTGTATTTTCAAATTTTTAAATAACAATTATGAGGGGCAAATGCGGAAACTTTGGAAATGATTATCAACGCGGTTCCCGAATCCTGCGCCACTCATCATGTGCCCTCATTATAAAGCACCGCTTACGCACTTAATAATTGAGGACAGTTTCAAAAAATAAAATAACAGTGGTAATAAAAATAAAATATTTTCTAAAAATGAATATTTGCTTTGGAACCAAAATAATTCAAGTGAAGGATGCGCGGTCTTCACTCTTGATAAGTCATACTCCCTCCATTCCATAATTATAGTCCATTATTCCTTTTTGAGATGTCCCAAAATTATAGTCCTATTCTAAATTGGGATTGTATTTAAATATTCTTTTACAAATATAACTTTATTTAATATAATATGAATGCAATTAATATAGTAAAAAATAAGAGCAATATATGATAATCATTGTAAATTGTATATTTCCAATATATATTAAATGTGATTTCTTAATTTGTGTGAAAATGGGAAGTGGACTATAATTATGGGACGGAGGGAGTATTAAAAAATACGCGTGACATTGTGTTAGGAGTTAAAATTCATAAGATGGATCAACATTCAAATTGACATTCATACTTAATGTTGCATTTATAATTTTATCGGTGATTGAATCAGAATCTTGACAATTCTTGAGAATTTTGACCCATAAATTTGTCGCACATAAAACTTCGTATAAATGATAATAAAACTTGTGTAAGTTCGTTTTGTGATCATTAAAATTCGTAAGACGAGTTAAGATTCGGTTCCAAGCTCATATATAATGACATAATTTTAATTTTGTTGGTATTTAATTCTAAATTAAAACTCTTATTGTGAATTTTGATATGTAAGATAGTCTCAGATGAAATTCATGATATATTCTGTTCTTAGACTCATATCATCAAAATAGCACGAAAACTTCATTAATGAAAAGTGATATTTTGCTCTACGAGAAATAATAATGATTATTAATGAGAACATGAAAGTTTTAGTCGTCAAACACAGCTGTTAACCACAAACTTTGCATCATCGATTCGGTGAATAAAATTTATCTAACAACTATAATTATTTTATTTTACCTTTTCTAAATGTAAGACTACGATGTGTAGTTACTTGTTTTTAGGTGAATTTTGTTTTGTGTTGTGCGGCAAGATAATAGATTCGATCTAAATAATGTTAGTGAAAATTAGAAACAAGCGATTTTTAGCATTGATTTACCCACCTCATATCAATTAGGTCATTCACAGCAAGGACACAAACATAATTATTATTAATTACTCCATTAATGAATTCTTATTTTATTATATTTGATTATCTCCTTTTTTATACATATATTGGAGAGTAGCTCTCGGTCTCTTTCAATTCAAAGTATTATAATTATTGATCAGATTTAAAAGTGATATCGAATTACAACTATTTATAAAAATGATAATCTTCCCCTGTAATTAACCTAAAACAATAAATTTCCTTCAATAGCTTCTTGAGCCACAGTATCTCAGTTAGACCACTCTTAATTCCCCTAAATTCTGTCTCAGCACTCGAGAGGGCCACCACTTTCTATTTCTTACTCCTCCACGTTACAAGATTCCCACCAACAAAGGTAAAATACCCCGCTGTGGACCTCCTATCCATAGGATTACCGGCCCAATCAGCATCAGTGTAGCCATATATCTTGGTGTGCCCATGTTTCCCAAATAGAAGTCCATACCCAACCGTCCCTATGAGATATCTCACAATCCTCAGGGCTGCTTCTAGATGATCTAGCTGTGGCTGGTGCATAAACTGACTAACAACTCCTACTGCGTACGCAATATCTGGTCTGGTATGGGATAGGTAAATCAGCTTACCTACCAACCGTTGATATTGTCCTCTATCTGTGGTGTCAACCCTTTCTTTGATCTGAAGTTTGTGATTAACAACAAAGGGTGTATCTGTTGGTCTACAATCCACCATGCCTGTCTCTGCCAAAAGATCAAGAGTAAATTTTTTCTGACATATAAAAATCCCCCTTTTTGACCTGAGGACTTCAATGCCAAGAAAATATTTCAAAGTTCCCAAATTTTTCATCTCAAACTCAGTAAACAAACTCCTTTTCAGCTTCTCAATCTCCTCGATATCACTACCAGTGATGATCATGTCGTCGACATAGATAATCAAGCAGATAATGAGACTACCTCGTGACTTAAGGAATAAGGTATGATCTGAATTGCTTTGTCTGAACCCATAACTTCTCATCGCACCAGTGAATCTCCCAAACCACGCTCTTGGTGACTGCTTAAGCCCATACAGTGCCTTCTTCAACCTGCACACCTGCCTTTTTCCAAATTCAGACTCAAAATCAGGAGGTGCTTCCATATAGACTTCTTGATTCAATTCCCCATGCAGGAAGGCGTTAGTGACATCAAACTGATGTAGAGGCTAGTCTTGATTTGCTGCGATCGAGAAAAGCACCCTAACTGTGTTCTTTTTTGCAACCAGAGAGAAGGTTTTTGAATAGTGAACTCCATAGGTTTGCGTGTAACGCTTAGCTACAAGGCGAGCCTTGTATCTTTCGATTGATCCGTCTGGTTTCATCTTGATTGTAAAGACCCATCTGCATCCCACAGGGCTTTTTCCTTGAGGTAGATGACAAATTTCCCACGTGTTATTTCGGCCTAAGGCATCCATTTCTTTCTTCATTGCATCAGTCCACTGTTTTGACTGGAATGCTTCTTCAGCTGTCATCGGAATCTTCTCTTCTCCATACAAGGCAACTTGGAATGCTTTTATCTTTCTTGAAAGTATCCCCTGTGCAATATTCCCTATTAGATATCTGGACCTCCTTGTGACTCTTTCTGGCGAGTATCGTTTGGGAGGAACTCCCCTATTACTTCTTGGTGGCTGAACATATCGCCTAGTATCTTCCCCTGTATCCTCCACCACCTGTTCTCTAGTATCTTTCTGTTATTCTCCAGTATCCCTCACTTGTTCACTGTTCTCTGATAAATTACGGTTAGGAGAACAAGGAACATCAAAACTTTCAAAATCTCTTACCTCGGGTATCAGGTTAGGAAGAGATCCTTGGATCGGTACACTTTGTTCCGTGGACTGTTGAGACAGTTCTGAAGTCTGCTCAGCGGTACTGCTAACTGTCTCTGTTGGAACCACATCAGGTGAGCTCGGATTTGGCAACCAGCTTAGTGGGGCAATGGTACTCTCCCCTTGACTACTAAGATGGTGATGATAAAAAAACTCAGACTCAAGAAAGTCGCAATTTATAGTGGTGAACATGCGACAAGAGTTGGGATCGTAACACCGATACCCCTTTTTGTTGATGCCATATCCAACAAAAACACATTTAACGGCACAAGGGTCAAGCTTGGATCATTTGTGTTTAGGTATGTGAACAAACACGGAACATCCAAAAACACGGAGTGTGAGGGTAAGAGAGGAAAGAACATTGGTTTTTTGAGAGAGACAGTGGAGTGGGGTTTGGAGGTTTAAGCTTCGGGTAGGGAGTCGGTTTAGAAGGTAAATAGCAGTGGAAATAGCTTCAGGCCAGAAATGAATGGGAACACGAGACTCAATAAGAAAAGCCCGTGTGATCTCAAGAATGATCCGATTTTTTCTTTCGGCGACTCCATTTTGTTCCGGAGTGTGAGGACAAGTAGTTTGGTGAATCAACCCGTTTGTATGGAAAAATTGGGTCAAGGAAGAATTGAAAAATTCTCTCCCGTTATCAGATCGCAGGATTTGGATGGTGGTGTGGAACTGGTGTTTGATCATTGCATAAAACAGGGTAAATTTAAAAGACTTCTGATTTGTGCCGCAAAAAATAAACACACGCCATACGAGAATGATCATCAACAAATATTAAAAAATATTTAAATTCCTGACCTCCCACAATAGGTGCAGGGCCCCAAACATCAGCATGAACTAAAGAAAAATAAGTCCTAACATGAGTATGAGAAGGTCTAAAAGTTTGTCTGTGGCTTTTTGCCAAAACACACATCTCACAAAACAGATTTTTAGAACTAAACAAGGTAGGAAATAAAAGTTTAAGGTAACCCGTAGAGGGATGCCCAAGCCGTCGATGCCAAAGCCAAGCATCCTAGGTAGTAGTTCCGTGAGCCAGCATCGTGGTGCCTTTTTGAGTGATTTCATCCACGTAATACAGCTCACGATGTTCAATGCCACGCCCAATGATCTCCCCCGTCCGGATATCCTATAACAGACAGAAAGTGGGATGCATTAGAACAGTGCAATTGAGTTCTTTGGTAACATGACTGATGGGGAGCAATTTATGGGACAATCCGGGAACATGTAAACAATTAGAGATAGTCAAAGTGGGAGAAATAGCCACAGTCCCAGCTCCTGCAACAGGAGTAAGTGCACCATTTGCCGTCTGGATATGAGTTTTCCCAGGTTGAGATGGAGTGCAAATATTTGACGCATCGTATGTCATAGTGTCTGTAGCTCCACAGTCAAAAATCCAAATAGTACTTTTATTCTGATTTGTATAACTTGTGGTGGAGATACACACACTTGATTTTTTTTATTATAATTAAAAAATGACTGATGATGGGCATTAGTCTTAACAAAGACCGACCTTGTACCTTTACAGTGCATTCCTCCTTCCACTGAGAAAACCCTAGCCGTCGCTTTCTCCATCTCCTCTGCACTCTCTACTCGACTGTCGTGGCTGTGTTCGCCTCTGTCCCTGCGGGTGCCGGCGACCGTAGTGATGCCCACCCTGATGACAGTGTTGCCGGCGGTTTTCCCCCCTAATCCGTGACCGTCTTTTATCTTGTGGTTGTCTTCCCACCAGTCTGGATAGCCCACAAGCCGGAAGCATGATTCTTTTGTGCGCTTTGACATTCCACAGTGCGAGCACTTCAATTTTGATTTGTCAATTTTCTCTCGTTCTCGGGATGATGCACCGGCATTCTTCAATGGCAGAACTGACCGATTGGAGGGCCGATATCAACGCACTACCATTCCCAGAGCCTCCTCCGACTGGGATACAGTAGCTGTTGAGAATCCACTCCCGATTTCATGATCTGGTGTCTCGGTGCTGCTGTCGCCGTCGGACCCCCAGATGCCTCTCCTTGCCGCCTCTCGTCGGAGAAGAGTGTAGGCAGCTTCCACATTCGGCAGAGGCTCCATCTTCAATATGTCTCGGCATTCAGGTTCGTACCTCTCACTAACTCCGGCGAGGAGTTGAAACAGTCGGTTCTCCGATTGAAGTCAATTGTATGTACGTATGTCTTTCTCGCATTCCATGAGATTTGATTGACTTTCATCGATTTCTGCCTATAAACGTTGAAGATTACTGTAGAAATTTTCAATCGTCCCCTGCCCTTGTTTGAGACTATTAGCCTTGATTGTAAGTTCAAAAATTTGGGCGAAATCACGGCCGACACTGTAGGTGGTCGCCAGCCCCTTCCAAAGTCCTTTTGCTGTCTTATACTCTATATAATTTCTTGCTAATGTTGGCTCCATGTTTTGGATGATCCAGGAGATGACGGTGAGGACATTTTGGTACTACTTATGGTATGTTGGGTCCGTTATTTTGGGAGGAGGAGGATGGCATGTGATGTGGTTGAGGCAACCCCTCCCTCTGATTGGGAGATGCATCATCCGAGACCAAAGCGAGTAGTTAAACTCGTTCAATTTTATGCTGACTGTAATAGATTGACTCTGGTTAGTTTCTGTTGATTGGATGTCGGAGTTTGGTTGGTTGAACTGCCGGAAGAGGGCTGCTAGTTGTTGTGCCAGAACCTCGGCTCCGGGCAATGACGTCTGGTTGCTCATCTGGTTTTCTTCTTCACCGGCCATGGTGATCAGGTTTGTAATGGTAGATGATGACTGCAGAACAGCAAGATCCGTTTAAGGACCGCTACTGCTCTGATACCATGATAAATTGATGATATTAAACATAATTGAACAACTCTCAAAATTGTTAAGATTGTATTTTTGTTGTGATAATAATACACGGCTATTCAACCACTATGTATAATACAAGAAGAAATATATTTATGGTAAATAACTAAACTAGGAACTAATCCTTCTCTGATTTGATTTTGCAGGAATTGATGAGTCTATTTTGGGCTAGGATTTGGCTAACAATATAATACAAAAGATCAAGTAGGCTTGCTATTTAAAATTTATTATTTTTTATGAGAGGGTACACTACGCGCACACTTCATAGAATTTTCCCTTTGTTTGAGCGACAAAACTGACACCCTCAGACCACCAGCACAATATGGGAGTTTAGGTTAATATTTATATGGAAATTCACTTGTAAGTTTCAAATAAATCTCAATAATTTTTATTTTTATTTTTTTGGCAACGAAAATCCAATTAAAACTTGACTTTTGAAATCTCGAATGTGTGGTTTTGGAGATTAACATTAGAGGAGGAGGGAGTCTTATGTAAGACCATCCCACAAGTTAAAATCTATAAGACGAACTAATATTCAAATCCAAATTAAATATTTACAATCAAATATTATTAAAAATACATATATAATATATTTCACCGAATATGAGTTTCAATCCAATTCTTAATCCAATCTTATGAATTTTGATTGATAAAACCGTTTCACACAAAATTTTAGAAGGTAGTCCATTTATTAGGAAAAGCTTCCCAAATGTTAACAAATTTGGAGTATCTTGCTTTAGGAACCCAGACAAAGAAGTAGATTTGGATTATCAATAAATTCTTCACAATTGTTAAATTTTGTCCATAATCTGGATTTTCGTCAAATTGGAGATGAAATCCTTTTGCTGTAACTTAACAAAAAATTTGCCGTGCGCTACATATATAATATTGATTTTTTGTGAAGAATACATAATCTTTTTTGTGTGGTTTGCAGATTATTCCACATGAACGAGATTTACTCAATGCACATTTGTTTAACTTGGAAATTAGCTTTACCACAGGCATTAAGAATTATTTTTGAAAACAAGTTATTTAACTTGTGTAGGGTATTTTGTCTCGTCGGTGGTTCACCACTTGTTTCCGTCACCTTGCAGTCAGCACCGTGCGCCCCTCAAAGGATTGAATCAAGGAGTCGAGAGAGATGGCTCAAGGTAACATGAACACCGAAGACTCCTCCGAGCAATGATCAAACACACAACAGATCAAGAGTTAGAAAAGAGCGGCTTATCCCCACACCGACAACACCACTCTAAACGCAAACCCATGACTAACTCGCCACTTAAACCCAGGCTACTTGCACGAAGAGACCCTAAGAGAAATTTAGACGAACTGGGAAAGACGAGAGAGTATGAGCACAAAGCTCTCAAGCACGGAGCTTGTTCTAGGATTTGAGAGTTTAATTATCTATTCGATTTATTGAAACTCTTGATTAATGGTCCATGATTCTCAACTTGACTTCCTGAATTTTCGATGGGTTAATAATAATATTTAAGTTTTTAAAGTGATGTGAAAAATAAGTTTTCATAAAGTTTGGGTTCATATATAAATATTAGTTAATTCCAGGAATATATGATATTCCACAATTTGACTATATTTGAAATTAAATAATATATGATATTTATATTATTTACATATTAGTAATAATTAATAATTATTTAAGATAATTATTAATTTATTTCCTTATCCTACATTATTCTAAATCTACTTAGGAAACTAACTTATATTGGCATATTATCTAAATTTGAATGAATATCAGAATGGATTGGAGGTAAAGAAAAATAGCCATCTCGCCTATTTAATAACTAACGTAAGCACAGAGAGAGAGAGAGAGAGAGAGAGAGATTACAAAAAGATTCGATTTTCACAAAATTCTATCACGCCACTTTTGATTTATGAAATCAAAACTTTAGTTCTTTTATCCCTTATCTTCTTGTGTTCATATTTTTTTTGATTTAAATATTCTCCCAATATTACAACTCAATTTTACGATTTCATTTGTTAAAATAATCGTAAAAAAATTAAGTTGAAACTTAATAGAAATAAGAAGACGAAGGAGATTTAAGAAAAATGCATTTTCTTTATCTCTTCTTTAGAATTAAATGAATTTAGTTTGTGTGTGTGTGTGTGTGTATATATATTAAATTCTTATATCACGATCTGTTTTCTAAAATATACCGTTTCACTCCCGTTTGATTTGATCGAAATGACGGATTTTATTGAACCCGAAATTATTTCGTACCGATTTAATTTCCAACACATACTACTCATATTTTATGAAATTTAAAGTCATGTTCTTATATACGATTGTATAAAAAATGAATTATAAATATTATATTACCTATATTCTGTCTAGTGTAATTAAATACACCCGCCGTTGAACAATGTCAAACATACTTTCACAAGAAGTAGTTCAAACCTATGTTTGCTAACTGGAAAGCATAAATGGACATATATATTATAAACAACTTAGATAAAAAGAAATAATTTAATTTCCTCAAAAAGTCTTGAGCCCACTTTAGCAATCCAATTATGCATAAAATAAAGACTACTTTAGATAGTTTCCTTTTGAATTCCATAACAAAATCACAATAATATATAGCAAA
The DNA here is from genome assembly GCA_026008535.1 of Perilla frutescens. NCBI lineage: Eukaryota > Viridiplantae > Streptophyta > Magnoliopsida > Lamiales > Lamiaceae > Perilla > Perilla frutescens. The sequence continues at coordinate 42,503,846 of BRKX01000004.1, forward strand.
GTAATGAAAATTATTTGATCACATGAGATACTAGTTCCAAGCAAGACATTACAAGATTCATCATTTTCTAGTTTTTATTTTCTTAAAGTGCTCATTTCATAATCAATTGAATTGTCTCATCTTCCTAGGTGCTAATTGGCTCTAGGGATAGAACACTTCCATTAAATTTTATTTTATTACTCGATAATATAATGTTATATACATGTATACGTATATTAAATATAGTATTAATTTTACGCGGACTTCATTATTTTTAATAAATATGACTTCGTCAAATTGTTCATGGTGTGTGAATTATTGCAGCGCATACCACTCAATCGCATGATACAAATTTTTTTTTTTTGAGCCGGTGTGGAAAGTGTAGTTCAGTAAGTTTTGTATCGGAAATGTCTCACTAGCTTATACACTAATGTTATTAATCACTTGGGTGTCTTCGAGAGAACATAATACAATATACTTAAAATACGATATATGTGCTTATACTCTCTCACATACATATATAATGTTGAAATTTCACCTCATATATGTTCAACTAGCTAGCTAGTTGACAATATACTATATTCGGGTTCATATATTAAGTAATATTAGCTTAAATTTGAAGCTCATAGTCCTTAAAGAGTACTCTTAATTTATGCAGAACTTTTTAAAAATTACAAAATCATTTATGTAATTTAGGTGACGACTTAGACAGATCAACACCCATTATTATACTTATTGAAAGAAAAAAAAGGTATTTAGAAAGAATATTAGAAACGTAAACCCAAAAATGATACTTCACTAACTTTCGTACAATTTGTAACTGTAAAGACAAGAAATTCAGCCTAACTAATGTAATTCAATTTATTCAAGATGAAGGAAGCTCATTTTGGCTTGTGAGGTTCATCTCGATAAATAGTTATCCCGTGACGTATAACAAAAAATGACATTGAAAAAAAAAATAAAAATAAAAAATTCAATATTTCTGCGTCACAAAATTTATATGATTACAAATTAAACATAGAAAAAAACATTTTTAAGTTGAGAGGTATAATTTAAAGCCTATAACAAAATTGATAACGGCGAAAAAATATTAATCTTAGATGATAAAATCAATATTATTACAATTTAAACGTGGATTACAAAGAAAATCTACAGTAACTTACTTAAATTTAATTAATAAAATAGTAGGCTTAAGTATATGTAATTATGATCCTTCCCAAACTCGAGTTTGTAGTGATCTGATATACAGAAGAACTTATAATTACTAAAAATTAAATAAAGATTAATTAATCTTTATGGCATGTTAGTAATAAATTCGTAGGTCTAATTAAGATCACAAACTAATTTGAACCCATAAGATCATGACGTCGACCGGTCCACACAAAGCTTCATGTTAATAAACTTAAATATGAAGGGCGATCTGGAAGGAGGAGGAGGAGGATGATGCAGGTATGGGGACCGGAATTGTAGCATCCTATCCATTGTCATCCCTAGTTGTACGTAATTATGTTTATTTAAGGGTGACTAGGTAATTTTACGAAGTCCAGAGAACCGATGGATCAAAATAACCTGCCATAATATTGGTGGTGATAAGTTATCAATTAACCGAGTGATAGGAGTCTAGATCCATCATCAGCCCTATCAATTACACCAAACGTGTGATTATATTGGATTATTATATAAATCAAGCCTAAGCAAGGTTAATCCTATAAACCAAACATGGCATGGATGTCTAACTTGTGCTTCATATGCTTTGTTTTTTTGAATGAATCTATGCTAGGTGCTACTACTACGGGTGTTTACTTTTGAATGATAGATTAAACAGATTAGATTGACAATATATAAGAGTGAGTATTTGAAGAATTAAAGTTTTAAAATTGTTTAATTCATCAAAATATGTGATGGATTAGGCTATATTATTTTTATAAGTCTAATTTCTCTAATCTTTCCCCTAAAGTAAACGATCCCTACATTATGACTACTACTTGTGCTTATGTATAATTTTGTGTTTGATTTATGTATATATATATAGCTACATTTTACTTGTAATATATAGCTAGAGCTGTCCAAATCAAATTGGACCGATTTATGTTTTTTCACCGGTTTGTAATCGTCGGTCAACGGTTACAGTTACAAACAGGAACTAGAACCTTCTTCCCGACAGTTTGGTTAGGGTTTGGAGACATATGAACCGTCAAATTGGCAATTTGTAACTGTTAGTTTAATTGGTTTGACCTATGTTTTTTTAACCCTTTCTACATAAATAGTTGTACATATTAAGAATCCTAAAAAATATGGGATTTGTTACAAAAAAATATTACAAATTGGTGCAATGAAAGTCAAATATCTAATAACCTTTTATATAAAAATTTTAATCATCATCTATGATATAAAATCGATGTGAGATAATGACAATGGTTGCACAAATTAGGAATTTCCAAAATATATGAGATTTCCTTAAATGGATTAAAAATTGGTGCAATGATAACAAAAAATATAATACATCATATAGGAAAATTTTTATCATTATCTTTGATACAAAATCAATGTGGGACACATATTATAATATTCCCCGAATTAAAATATTCCTACCACAAATGATTAATTAATGCATTTCGAAGCGAGAAATGTGCTTCTACATTTTGGATTTTTCTAAACTAAGCACAAAAATGTTGAAATTGAGCATATTCATCAGCAATAAATTCAACATCTGGAGGTGGCACGTACGTCCCATTGCTTCTTCATTTGGTGCATCAAGATCTCATTCATCCTCAATTATCTAAATCTTGGTAATTGATTAAAAGCACAATCTATGTCCATAGAATAGAATAAATCTTTACCATTGATTAAAAGCGCATAGAATAGAATAAATCTTGGCCAATGATTAAAAATGCATATAATAGAATAAACGTGACATCCCAAGTTTCCATGAATCATAATTCATAACTTTTATCATAAGAAGGATGCCATATTTCATAAATAATAAATGCTTGACATTAATACAACGAAAGACTAATCATTTAAAACATGTTACTTAACCATCATCACATCTTCCACACAGATCGCCCGAGCTTTATAAACCTGAAATAAATAATAGCTTTGAAGTAAGTGTTATTAACTCTGTGGGGTTGACATTTATCCGAATTATATAAATACATAATATAACAAATCATCATGTCATAGAGCCCGTAGGCTGTTACATCATAACTAGAAGGGTGTCATCATAAATATAAATCCCATAGGCCATCATAAATTACCCATAGGGGGTCAACATAAGCATAAAGTCCATAAGCTATCATCAAGTAACCCGGAAGGTGTCATCAATTAAACCTGCATATCACATGTAAGTATAATATGGATAAATGTACTTTAATTTAAACGTCGAATTCCTCACCTTTACTTGACTTTAAAAATAAATTTAGTTAGATCCGTACGCGCCGCTTAACATTAAATATAAAAATAATAATTATCATTATAATTAAATAATTGAAAGGTTTTATAATATTTGGACTAATGAGTGATAAAATAAATGTGCATGATTTATGGCCCAATTCCACTCAATTTTAAGAAGCCCAATCACTCTCAACTAATCCTTAGCCCAAACCTAACACCTCTAATTTCTCATTCTCTCTCTCTCTCTCTCTCTCTCTCTCTCCTCCAAACACCCTCATTCCCGTAAAAATCATCTTTTTTCCTCCCCAACTCATTTTCTCTCTCACCACTCCTCTTTCTCTATTTCACAACAATTCTCCCAGAACAACACAACATCTCCACTTCCCTTCTACACATCGCCATTTTCCGTTGTTGTTGTCACCAGAGAATATCCCTGGCCTCTGTCTAGTCATTGTTGCTGCAACACACGGTAGCCATCGACGAATGCCGAACCGCCGCTGTTGCAGCCCCGTCCCCTACGCTCCTGCTCCCTCAGCCTCACTTTCTTATATGTTATGTTTATGAAAATATGCACATGAAGATTTATACCTCTAGAGAATGTTGAAATGCTTGAAATGCTTTGAATGATTTTCGTGTGTTGAAACAAATGAAATGAGTCCCATTTTATAGTGTTACAAGTTGATTGGTAAAGGAAATGTCACATTTTTGGAGCTAGAATTACGTTGGAAGATTGATCATTTTTCTGAAATCACATCGGATTGGAAAATTTTCCAGAACGGGAATTGTGTTGATGATGGTGACTCCACCAATTGATTGAAATCACTTTTGGGATAAAATTTAATACTAGGGCCTTCACTACGAATGGGTTTTGGTAGAAATAATATATGAATTAAATAAATTGGGCTTCAAGGATGTTTGAATTAAAAATAAAATAAAATCTTTAAACTTAATCAAAGATATTAATATCATATCATAAAAGTTAATTTATATATTTTTTAAGGCGCGACTTATAGGATTAACAAATTTAATAATATCATGCTTTGAAATAAAATATATTTCCTTTAGAAAAAAATAATAATAGCGACTCATAAATTAAAAATTTGGGCCCTTACAATAAATCTTGACTATTGATTAAAAACACAATCCATGTGCATAGAATGTTTTGTAAATAGATGACATAACATATATTTTTCTACACAACTCCAATCTCCAAACCACATTTCATATTCTCTCTATATTTCAACATGTCAACCTCACATACCACCAATTTTTCTGTAGTAAAAGATAGACATCTTTGCACTTTCTATCTTAATATTTCACAAGACCCTATCGTGGGCACAAACTAATCCAAAAAAATATTTTGGAAGCGCATTTTTGAGAAATACCACTCTTCAAAAATCAAACTCCAATATATATGATCATAGTGAGAGGTCTCTCCAAACTCGCATGTGAATCATTATAAAAGATTCTAAAAAATTCCTAGGTTGTCTAAAAAAAGTTGAAGATCTAAACATTACCGGTGCAAATGAACAAATACTTGTAAATATTTTATGTTTTTTTTTGTATTTGATTTATTTATCTTTTAATTCTAACATTATTTTTCTACATGTTATGCAGCTAGAGTGTACAAATAATAAAATGAGTTATAATGTTGTTTAACCATACTACTTCAAATTTGAGCATGTGTGGCCTACGATTTTTCTTTGAGTTCAAACCACAAGACATGAAGAAAGAATTTTGGACTCGCCCAATCCATCACTGCCTTCATTTTCCACAGATGATGAAAATATGATTAGAGAAGGCTCTTTATCCCAATGCCCCTGTGACGTTAAAAAGAGCAAATTCAAAAGGAAATAAAGTGAAGATGCCTCTTTTTTGAGAATATGCTCAAAATTCTCAAAAGAGAAAATGCCTTTTCTTAATTTCATAGCAGTAGAAATATAGTCCTTAGTAAAATATTTGTGCCCAAAATTTTAACTTCCTTGACAGAAAATTCAACCATGCTTTAAATCCATAAGATAACCACTAAAATCAACCAAGGAATAAGTTATACTTATTTAAACCTTGACAATAACTAGTTTTCAAAATTATAAGCTGAAGATCATCAGATCAACGCTTACACGAAATCATTTCAATCTGAATTTTATTTCCACAAAATTTTCCTTTACTCATACTTTCACTATCCTTTATGTAAAGATATCGAAGACATTTCCCTTAGCTTACTTCAAACCTTTCCTTCTTGTATTTTCAAAAATCATAAACTAAAATTTCAAAATCTTTTAAACTTTCATACCTTTATTTTGTTGAAATGCAAGGGTGATGACAGTCTATGGGTTATTAATCAAATAAGAGACAGATCTGCAGAGTTGTAAGCCTACTCTAATACCATCTATAACAGCCCAGTCCTGAAAAGGGTAATTAAGTGGGGACGGGGTGTTAATCGAAAAAGGATTAAAATTTAGAATACAATTAACAATCGAGTAGGCCAAAGATAGAACATGCTTTCCTGAAAATCAGACATCATAACCCCTGTAACTATAACAAATCCTCATTTATAAATGGTTTATAAGAGAAGAATGGATGCAGAAACAATACAATAAGCATATTCATAGTCCATAGGGAAGCGAATAAACAGATACCAACAGCTAATAAATCCATTCCTAGATTAATGATAACCTAGTATCTTACATGTGTTTTGAGGTTCATTTCAGTGGTATTTGATGGGCATTGCATGTATGAAGTGATAAGTTTTGCATAGTTTTCTATATTTTGTGCAATGTTACATGTTTGTTCGTTGTGAATGGATTTAATGTCATTTTTTGTGTGAACTTCAAATGACCTTGGAAATATCCTATAAACATAGAAAATCAAGTAAGGAACACTTTGAAAAAAGAATCGGGTCAATCAGACGAGAAGTGAGTGAGAATAAAGTAAATCCGAGAGGCTGCCAAGCCGCAACCGGACCTGCGACCAGACCCGCGACCCGAACTGCGGGTGACTGGGTCATGAATCAACTCACGGATTGCTTTCTAAACAGTCTTCTATGAGCTCGCTACTGAGGAGGGGGTTTCCTTTGTATTACCCACAACCCCACTCATGAATTTTTCATTGGTTGTGAATTTCTTTCCACATTAGCGCCATGTGGACCCGCGACTGACCTGATCGCGGGCGAGGTCGTGAATGAGCCTTGAGAGTCCGATTTTGACCTATTTTAACTCGTTTTCTTTCCTTTTTCAACTGGGATACTTTCTACACTATATATATCTTCTCAAACACGAAAATTAGGCATCACAAACTCTACCATAACATCAAAAACCACAATAAAACACATCATATTCCTCCTCTAAAGACAAAGATTAAAGAACGAGAGAAGCACAAGTTGAAGATCAAGACCAAGATTCATCCTCCGGGTTGATCGTATTTTTGTTCTTTAATTATGTTTTTTCTTGGATTATTTTTGGTTATTTATTTAATTATGAGTGGCTAGAAACTTTAGTATTCTAGAGTTTGATAGTAGTTGATTTTGAAGTACAAGGAATATTTAATTATATGATTTTGATTCTTCTTTCATTCTTTGTGTTCTTAGCCTTGTTTGCTCGATTGATTGATCACCATGATAACATAACTTGTTGTGTTAATTCATAAATTGAGAGAGGAGTTTTAACACTTAAACACAATGCACATTAATCAATAACAATCGAGAGATTTGAGGTTAATTATGAGAATAATAAATCATTGGAACTTTTAGGAGTTGCATGTTAGTAATTGAATGGACACATTAATTCTAGCATGTAATCTACGATTTAAGCACCTCGAGAGAATGTTTGAATTAAATGAGTGATTGTCCTAATAAAAGTCGACTCGTGAATAAATTATATAATTGAATTGACAATGTATGGATAAATCAATGAAATCAAAACTCTAGAATATTTCATTTCATCTGAATTTAGAACCAAATTCCATATTTTCACGTTTAATTGCTTTATTTATTTTCTTATTTAAGTAGTTATTTAAATCAAAATCTTTTAATGTGTTGCCTAAATAGTGTTAGGAAATCAATCATTAATCTCTGTGGAATACGACCTTGCTCATAATTGTACATAGCTACACGGTGTACTTGCAGCTAATCAATATTTTATCAACCAGTCAACAAAAAGAAACAGATGCCAATATGCGGAACAAATAAAACCCTTCCATAGGCCAAAATGAATAAACATGTAGGCATAACAAAGATGTGGCTTTCTCCCTTTAGATTGATCGCATCATATAATTAAAACATAAGGGCATACTATAACTAGAAGTCAATATAGTTCAAAATCAAAGTAGTGGAATATTAGTGAAACCATAGTAGCAAATATCACAAGTTATCAGAGTAGCAAGAAACATAGTGAGAATAACGATGTAATAGCAAAACACGATTTCAGCAGCCCTACTTCACAGCCACCATCGGCCTCCTGCATTTCAACCTGAAAACCATTGAAAAAGAGGGCATGAGTACTAACGCACTCAGTGGGATTTTACAGAAAAAACCTTGTAAATAATTGAAATATCCAAATCCCCTTCCCTTGGCAGCACATGAGAAGCAAAACGCAAAATCACTTCCCATATCTGCAAAATATTTTTCACTTTATAGGCCCACACTAGCTCAAACCTGATGTCTACTGCATCCCATAGATGCATGTCTTAGGATAAGAGAGGGGTTACCTCAAATATTCCATCGTAGTATGCGAGGAGGTTGCCCAACAGTGACTCCAAGTATGCGAGGAGGTTACCCAACAGTGACTCCCTACTCCCTAGTGATCAAGAGACCACAACTTAGTGACCCAAAGGCCACCACCTAGTAACCCGAAGGTCGTCACCACCCATAGATATTTTAGTGATTCAAGATCACGTCCTTTGAGCTTAATTCCTTGTCCACCCATGGATTCCTTGATGTCACTTGGTTACCTTGCTATCATCCCTGCAAGTAGGGCTGTAAACAAACCAAATAGTTCGTGATCTATTTGGCTGTCGATTCGAAAAATAATCGATCGAAATTCGATTCGTGAAACAATGTAACCGAATTCGATATTTTTTTTAAAATTTGACTATCTTAACGAAACCGAATTCGAATAGTTTGCGAATAATTCGAATTCCAATGTAAACAAACTTAGTTCTCGAACTTGGTCACGAACCTGTTCACGAATCCTTTCACAAATCTGTTCACGAATCCGATCACAAATTTATTCACGAATCTGTTCACGAACTTATAATCAAATTTACATTAAAATTTCTAAAATATATAAATTTATGTTGGCACCAAAGAAATATTTAACCTCGATCAAATTAAATTAAAACGGTTCTTAAGTATAATTGATCTACCAAGAATAAAATATTGTATACTCCCCTAAAATTAAATTTGACTGTTCAATATTGACAATATAAATTACTTTCTTTTTATTATATTTTATTTATAAATTATAATATATACTAGAGTGTTATTTTAATATCTAATATATATATATCTAAAACTCCAATTTTTTTAAAATAAAACAAGATTACTATAAAAATTGCATTAGAATAAAAGTGAATAGGATTTTATAATCAATTTTGATAATTTAATGTTAATATTCGATAATATAAATTACTTTGTTTTTGTTATCTTTTATTTATATTATAGACTATTATTTTACAAAATATGATAATAAATTAATAATAAGTTAAAGTCAATGATTAATCTAAAACTGATACATATTGTCTATTGATATACTCGTATAAGTAATTAAGTAAATGTCAAATTTTGAACATATATGTACATTTTTTTAATTTAAAAAATGTATCTAAAACATACATTTAAAGATTATTACAAATATTGTCCATTGATATAACTTATAATTAATTAAGTAAATTACTAATGTTGAACATATACATACATTTTTTTTAATTTATTAACATGTTTCAAAACAAGACATATCTAAAACATATATCTAATTTCTTACAAAAATAAAAACAAAACAAGATTATTATAATATTGCATTAAAATAAATTTTAATAGGACTTTATAATCAAATTGACAATTTAGCATTAATATTATATAATATGAATTGCTTTCTTTTTATTATATTTTATTTATAATACATACAAGACTATTATTTTACATAAATAATAATGCTAAGTTATAAATTATAATTCAATTATTAATCTAAAAATGATACATATTGTCTATTGATATAAATAGATGACGAAAGTTGAACATATACACACTTTTTTTTTTAATTTATTAACTTGTTTTCAAAATAAAATATATCTAAAACATATATCTAAAAATGATACATACTGTCAATTCATATAAAATAAATTTTTATTTATTTATTTATTATCTTATATCTAAAATTCCAAATTATATCTAAAATTTCAACAAATATGTGTATTCCTTTTACAAATAATATGAGATAAAAATATATTAATATTAAGATGAAATATATAGAATATATTCCTTTATATATATATATATATTAAAACTAAACACAAACTTTCAATTACTCAACAAACATCCAACAAAATTAAAACTTAAGTAACTTAACAATTAAAATTTAAACATACAGTAAAAGGAAAAGTGCAAAAGTAAATTAAAAATCAAAATTCAATTATTCAACACAAGAACAAAGATTCAGCAAAACCCTTTGTCCCTTCCAGCTAGATACCCATTCCCGTTCCTACCACGCCACCGCCTCCACCACACATAAACATTCAAAAAATTCAGCAGAAACATATGAGGTAATTACCTCACCGTTAACATTCAGTAGAAGTCTCGCACAAGCTAAGCGACGAAGCTGTTGGCGAGTCGACAACCCACAATCTTTACAAGTCTCGTACAATCTGTTCAAAATAGATTATTCAACTTCTGAGGTAATTAAGTTTAACTGTTGAAGTCATTTTTAGGTTTTTATGTATTTTGGTTATGGGTTTTAAGTTCTTAAAATCTAAAGTTTTAGCTGGTTTTGTGCTACAATTTTGTTTCTGCAATCGAGGTAGACATTGATTGTTTCTTTGAAAACAAAAGTTATAATGTTATATATTTCTTTTGGAGATTATCAAATTTGAATAGAAGTTAATGTCATCGTTATATTTTTTCACTATTTGTTAAGTATTAAATATGCGTACAATGTGTTCGATGAAAGATCTGTTCTATATCTTATTTTCTTTTTGATTGAATGTGAAGCATGGCATGATAGATTGATAGTGTTATTAGAATCTTTTTGTAAACTGACTTGTTGAATGTAGTGACAACAAATGTAAAGATTATAAAACGTTTTGCTAATCTTTCCTATAGGGAAATAACATTCTGATTTATGGGATTTAGTTTTATAATGATTAAAAATTTAATTAAGAGAGCTATTCATTATATTACTTAATTAGCACAATGTATGTTACTTATTTGTTGTTATATGTTATATGTAATATGTTGCTGTTAAGAGATTTAGTTATTCATGTTATATACTTCTTGTAATATATAATAAAATCTCTTATATATATTTCATGATTTTTAGATGTCTCTTCAAGATACATTAGCGTCGGTTAATGAATCAACGATTTTGCCCACCACTAGTATAAATGAAGATGTTGTCAAACTTGATCGTGGAAATGAGGAGAATGCTCCCTATCAGAAAAAGAAAATGAAAAAAATTTCAAGTGTATAGCAGGATTTTAAAGAGGTAACTCTTACTAATGGGGATGTGAAAGCGCAGTGCATTCATTGCAAGCAACAACTTAAAATGAACAAAAGTGGTTCTACATCACATTTGATAAAGCATAGTGAAATTTGCATTCCTAGGAAGGCCAATCAAACTACTAAAGGTCAGCAAACTCTTACTGTCACCAATATAGTTTCTCAATTAGAATCAGGAGCTTATGTCCAAAATTTCAACTATGATCAAGCTAAGGTTAGGAAAGTCTTATCTCATATGCTTATTTATGCATGAGTTGCCATTTAGTTTTTCTTAATATGAGTTGTTCAACTTGTTGATGAGAACTGTCACGCCTCATTATGAGAAAATAAGTTGTGCCACAGCTAGAAATGATTGCATGACTTCTTTTGAGTTAAAAAAGAAAAAGATGATGCAAAAATTGAAGGGGTGAAGAGAATGAGTGTGACTACTGACCTCGGATCAGATTATTTCCTATATGGTTATCACATGTCATTATTTAGACTCTTCGTGGAATTTACAGAAACGCACTTTGGACTTTTGTGCTATTCCACCACTCTACACTGGATTAGCTATTTGTGATGTGCTGAACAAAAGCTTGGCTGGATGGGGAATTGAGAAAAAGGTTTGGACAGTCACTGTACACAATGCTTCGAATAATGATTTGGCTATTCGGACTTTGAAAGACAATCTGTCATATAATCAAAGTCTTCCTCTCAATGGAAAAATCTTGCACGTGAGATGTTGTGCGCATATTCTCAATATTTTGGTGCAACATGAGTTATCAACTATTCAAGATATAATTTCAAAGGTGCGTGAAAGTGTGAAACATGTTGCAGCTTCAGAAATGTGTACAACCTTGTTTAGTGAAATTGCAAAGCAATTAAAGTTATCTTCTCAGAAGCTTGTGTTGGATTGTTGCACGAGATGGAACATATTATATGTTGTCGGCTGCATTAGAGTTCAAGGATGTTTTTCTAAGATATCAACAAAGATATGCTTTGTATACTTCATTGTCGAGTGAAGAAGAATGGAGGAAAGTTCAAGTGATATGTAAGTTTCTTGGAGAATTTGAAGAACTTACTAAGCTCATTTCAGGTAAGGAAAATTTACTTTATATTTGAAATTGATGTTATCTTGTTTTCTCAAATTTCATTAATACGATCTTATTTCAAACAGGTTCTGATATCCTACTACCAATCTGTTCTTACCAGAGCTTGTTGAAAGAAAAGTCACAAGAGACTTTTATACAAGAGATGTTAAAACTAATGGATTTGAGGTTTGAAAAATATTGGGGATCTAACAATTTGTTTCTTTGTCTTGCTATTGTTTTAGATCCAAGGAATAAGTTGAAGATGATAAAATGGTGTGCTAGGAATACTTGTTCTGAAATTGACAAGGTTGTGCTTATGACCACAATTCGTGAGACACTGTGTACTCTTTACAGTGAGTATGTTGAGGATCACAAAAGCAGTTGTGGTGAAAATTTGAGTGAAACTCATATAGAAGAATGTTCGACAAGTGTATCAATAAGGAGTCAATCAAAGTCTAGAGCATTGCTTGAAAGCTACATGTCTGATGATGAGTGCGTCACCGATAACTCTCAGTTAGATTTGTATCTGGAGGAACCCGTTGTGAAATGAAATGAGCCTATTTTATTTGATGTAATTGCATGGTGGAAGATGAATAACTCAAAGTATGGGATCCTGTCAAGAATGGCTTGTGATGTGCTATTTGTTCCAATAACCACTGTTGCTTTGGAATCGGTTTTTAGTGCTGGTGGTAGAGTTATCGATCCACATCGTGCTTCTTTGGGGGTGAATACTGTGCAAATGCTACTTTGTGTAGGGGATTGGTTGTAAGCTCGTTATGGGATCAAGGCGAAAGCTAGAGTAAGTATAATAATTTTTGTTTCATTTATTTTTTTTCAATAATTGTGTTTATTATGTTTAATTATATTTATGTATTTCTGTATTATATGATAAAGATAACATTAAGGAGATTACTTTGACTTGAGAGTTTTATCAAGATGTGGAGATAAATTTTGTATTCCTCTAATTTTATATATTAGCTACATTGATTTAAACTAATTTATTTCCACTAGTTTGTATATTATTTTTAAATTGTGTAGGTACATGGAAATCAAGAATTTATATTGATCTTGATTGTTTTGTTATTTTTTGCCTATTAAACTTTCAAACATGGAGATGATTATAAACTATCGAACTTTTATCTAATATTTTTCAAACTTCTTATCGAAATTTTGTCAAATATTTATTGAATTTTATCGAATATTTATCGAATTTTATCGATATGAGGTGTATCGAATTATTTGTCGAACTTGTTTATGAATTTATTGTCGAACATTAATCGAATAGTTTGTCAAATTTGTTATCGAATCGAACTCAATTCGAAATCGAATTTGACCATATATTTTTTTTATCGAACTCGAATTCGAATCCCATTTCGAAGTTCAAGTCGAACTCGAACTCGAACTCGAATTTGAACTTGATGATATTCACTTCGATTCGATTCGTTTACAGCCCTACCTGCTAGCCATAAATCACAACCTAGAATATATCTTCTAGGTCTAGGTCCTTGATCAAGCGATACCGTATGATCATCTCTTAAAAGAGGTACTTTAACTAGCACATAAGGCACAATGCTTATACAATATAATATCAATCCCTTAGTCAATCAATGCTCAATACCATATCATTATCATCCATATGAGACTCTATAGTTAGCTCATAAATAATTGCACAACTAAGCAATGCATACCATTAACACCAAAATCATCCTATGATCATGATCATCTATTCCTCATAATATAACATGTCATATCATGCTCATATACTAGCATTTAATCATATCATTCTCGATCTCATTCTTTTAACCCATAGATTAACAATTCCATAGGATATCAATTCCATTGCACAAAGACAAATCAGGCAGAGCATACAACATTTATTTGGATATTCCATTTTGCCCTATCATGCCTATAAAGCTCATTAGCTCGAAACCATGAGTAAAGATAGTATCACCCACCTTGATCACTATTCTTGAGGAAAAGAAACGAGCTGTGACTCTCTCCCTCGACTCCTTCAGGGTTCGACTTATCCTACAAAAGTTGAATATCGACTTAGCGATCTATATAGAGATCATAGAACCTAAAATCACAAAAATAGAATTCCATGACTACGACTCCTCTACGGATTGCACGATTTTAGACACTTCTAATCGACTTGCATGAATATGAAACATGCTTCAAATAATAATTTAAGATCGACCAAGTCAAAAGGTTGGTGAAAGACAACGCCCGTTGTCTTCACCCATTTTCGATATTTTTACCAAAATCTAATGACACTTTATTTTTATCCAAAAATTATGAAAGAATTCAAGGACAACCCTTATCGTAACAGAAATCAATCCTATAAATTTGGAAATTTTCCGACGATCTTTGATTTTAAAATAAAACCCGAACTACTTTCACGTTTTAGGTAAAAATTCATATGATGTGATATTCAAAAATAAAATTTAACGACATGTTCTAATGTAAAATAATATTTAGGATAACTTTCCAGTTGAAATGCTTTCAAATGACAGATCACCGAATCAGCCCGGAAATGGCTTCTACGCCCACTTTTCGACAATTTAACCATTTTCCGGCCATCGATCGACAACAACATCAAAAGACAAAATAAAGAACATATAAAACACATGACATATCCCAAAATTAAAGGAAAATGACAAGAAATGGACTGAGATTAAAGCATCAAAGCAAAGCGGCTGTAAGAAGTGGTGGCGTCGGTGTTGGTAGCTATAGCTGTTGCCAACGGAACTGCGGTGACCTGCTGTCCTTCCGGTGATGCTCCAGTGCCTAGTTCGACAACTTCAGGAAAACAACCCCCATTCCCCCCCCCCTTGGCTGATCCCTCTCCACCCACTCTCACCCTCTCGCCAAATCTCTCTTCTCTCACCTGTTCTTTCTTCTCTTGCTTAGCCCCCAAGGTTGCGGTGAGTTGAATGATGTTAAGGGATAAAGAAATGAGGTGTATTATTTATAGGCAAAGGGTTGAAAATATCCGATATTAAATCCATATAAAAAAATACTGATAAAGCTCTTTTTGAATTCAATTAAAGTTGCTTTATTCAATGGCGAGGTCTAAATGACCTCCGATATAAAATCCAAAAATACCGGGAGAACTTTTGGCTTGAATACTATTGAACCAACCCATCATGGAAAAATAAGGAGGTCATTTAAAGAAAATTGATGAAGGATTTACTTTTTGAAATGAAAGTTTACTATTCCGCATATTTTACTGAAAATGCTCCTGAGTGTTCGTTTGATATTTGATTAAAAATCTGAGAACATGAATGGATTCATTGGGCGATTTTTCATGGGGACGCTTATCAAAATAAGACCCAAATCAACACATAAGATTTCATAAAATTTTGAAAATCACGTCTTTTCGAAAAACACTATTCACAAGTTAACCCTTTACTTTTTTTAACATCAGGACTTCCATAGATCTCAGATTAAAATTTTGAAAACACTGACATGCTCCTTGGGCTGTTATCTTTCAAACGAGCCTAATATCGACTATTTTCCAATATCCGAAACAAAATTCAAAAAGATAATTTTAACCAGAAGGACCCCTAAAGCTGTAACTCACATCTGCTTCCTTTAATTATTAGTCAAATTGTGACAGAATAATTCCTAATCTTAATTAGGAATTCCTTAATCTTTTGGGTGTTACATCACCCGTTGGAGAGTAACAAAGACCAAGTTATGTGTCCAATGCTTATACCCGTTGGACGACTAAAAATAATTAAAGATGTATTTAAGAAAATTAAAAATGATTTCCAATGGGCGCACCCATTGGAGAGTAACAAAAACCAAGCTATGTGTTCAATGATTATACCCATTGGACGACTAAAAGATTAAAAATGTATTGGAAAGAAAAAATTTGTTCCGAGGGAGTTTCGAACACCTCACCTCTTTCTTAAGCAAATATTTAACCATGTGAGTTATCCATATTTTTCTATTCAATTATCCTTCCATTAAACTTTATATATTCCAGTTAGTGTTGTATATTTAAGATTGTAAACTCTATGAAACCACACATCTCTCATCTCCCGTCTCCAATCCAAATTTCTCCCGCGCGCATTTCTCCATCTCTATCTTCAATATTATTATTATTATTATTATTATTATTATTATTATTATTATTATAGTTGTAGATGTTACGCATTTGAAATCTTTGTTTCACTACTTACCATCAAGCTCATTAGTTTCTGCCACTCGTTCTCTCCCTCTAGTCCAGTGCTCCACCAAAATCCTATTGCAACAAAGATTGAATTATAAACTTCCAAATTAACTTTCCCATTCAAATATTGAATATGTTGGTGATGAATTGGTGTCTTTTCTACTTGCTTTAATATGTTTAGATTTTAAATTCTTAAATAATTGATTATAAGTAGTTCATCAAAACCCCCTTGATGCGTATTTGAAATTGATAGATGGAAACTCCAGAGCATGGCCAATGGGTGTACAATAGGAAAGATCGCCAAAATAGATCACTTTCTTATACTTTCGTACATGATGTTGAAGAATTTCTCTTAGCAGCTCGTGAACTTGATTATTTTAAATATGACGGTTCATTCCGACATCCATGTTGCAATTGTAGGTGCTTGCAATTTTTGAAGCTCAAATTAGTAATAAAACATTTACACGATAAAGGTTTTCAACCATACTGCTACTATTGACATAATCATGGAGAAACCAAACCAAGCATGTTTGCTCTATCAATGGATGTTGACCTTGATATTTGAATAATTTTGAGCAGATGGTAATAGATAAAGGGGATTCTGGCTTCCATTACAATATGGAACCAGAGGATCCAAATCTTAATTATGCTCAATTTCACAATTTGTTATGCACAGCGCAATCGCCCTTGTGGGATAGATGCGATGGCCATTTAGATTTGTCAATTGCTATGTGACTTACGAGTATAAAGTCTTACTGTAATATATAGCAAGATTGTATTGATAAAATAATAATTTTTATAAAGGAGGTATTACCTTCTTGAAATCGGATGCTATATAATTTTTACCAGATAAAAATGCTTGGGTATATGAAAATCGATTGTTGTCCAACTCGTTGTATGTCATTTTGAAGAGAAGATGTCGATGAGAACTCTTGCAAATTCTGTGGGGAACCTTGTTTCAAGAAGAATGCAACAAGAAAAGTTATGAAACAAAAAGAAATTTAACGAAAGCAAATGTGGTATTTACCTATAATTCATCGTTTATAGTGATTATTTGCCTCTAATGTAACCGTTGAACACATGACATGGCATCATGATATCATCGTGATAGAGACATGTTATCACATCCTACAAATGAGGAATGATGAAAACACTTTAATCAAACTCATCCACGTTTTGCATTTGAACCAAGAAATGTGCGTTTGAGATTGTGTTAAGATGGATTTAGTCCATTCAATCATGATAGACGAGTCTATTCTTGTTGGCCTATCATACTAACTCCACATAATCTATCTCCAGATATGTGTATGAAGAGAATATATGTTCTTATCAATTATCATACTTGACTATAGTAATCTAAAAAAATAAAATTGATATATTTTTATAGCCTCTCATTTATGACTTGAAAAATTTATGGGACGGAGTTCAAACTTATGACATTGCCACAAAACAAAATTTCTTATTATGAGCGGCAATTCTTTAGACTATCAACGATTTTCCCACATATGACATGTTGTTCGATTGGTCTACATATGATAGATTGTGATGTCCTGTCTGTATGAAAGATTCTAAATCATTTTATTTGAAAAATGGACGTAAAATTTAGCTACTTTAATTGTCATAGCCAATTCTCATTAATGAATCATCCATTCCGAAAAAAAAAAGATTTCTCAAGGAACAAAGTTGAAATAAATGTTCCACCTAGATGAGATTTGAGAATTGAAATACTAGAGAGACTAAGATATATCCCCAAAATGACTGACTTTGGAAGTGTCGAGTTGACAATTGGGTATGAAGATTGTCATCATTGGACAACCATACCATTTTCGGGATCTACCACATTGGAAAGATTTGTTGAAACCACACAACAATGCTGTAATGCATACTAAAAGTAATATCTTTCAAAATGTATTCAATACATTGATGGATGTGAAAGGTAAAACCAAAGATAATGAAAAGGCACAAATGGATACTGCATTGTATTGTGCTCGCTTTACATTAGAGTTGAAAGTAGGGGAAAATGGAAAAATAGTGAATCTGAAGGAGCATTATATATTGAATATGGATCTAAAAAGAAATATTTGTATGTAGGTATAGAGCTTGAAACTTCCAGATGGATATGCTTTCAACTTTGGGTCATGCGTTGATATGAGAACTTGTACATTACACTATATGAAGAGTTATGATTGTCATGTTTTCATGGAAAGAATGATTCCAATTGCATTTAGTTGTTTGCCTACTCCTATTTGGAAATGTTTAACTAAATTGAGCCGATTCTTTCAAGATTTATGTTCTCCTATTTTGGAGGAGAACAATCTTAATGTGATGGAAAATAATATACCAATCATTTTATATAAGATGACAAAAAAATTATCCCCGCCTTCTTTGATGTGATAAACATTTGTCCACACACCTAGTATATGAAGCTAAAGTTTGCGGGCATGTACAATACCATTGGATGTATCATTTTGAGAGGTAGGATAACTTAAACTTCATTTATTGGTCATTTTACATTATATTTTAATATTTTTATTTTATTTTATTTTATTAGGTTTTTTTACGTTGTCTAAGAAAAAGTTAAGAATAAAGCTCGTATAGAGGGCTCGATATGTGAGACTCATGTACTTGAGGAGACATCTCTATTCTATTCATACTACTTTGAGTCTCACATCCAAATTCGAAATAATAGTCTCTCAGATTGATGATGGTGGAGTCATCGACAAATCCATAGATTTTGATTTTTAACTACCCTGGTCGATCTGAGGGGACTTCAATATTTCAATTTCTTAATGATGCAGAGAGAGAGAGATGCCATCCATTCATATGTCCCTTTATATCTTCTATAGTACTTATATATCAAGTACAAATGGGATAAGTCCGAGTTTTGTAGACTGGTTTAGAGAATATGTAAGTACAACACCTATCTCTGATGTCCTGATACGAATTACAACACTTATATTTTTTTTTCACCTATCACACTTATATTTTTATTTATGTAGGTGCATAATCCTAACTATTCTATCCAAGATCCTTTTATCCAAAGCTTATCTTGGGTCCTTGTACATAGAGTGCATACTTTTCCTATTTACTTTGTGAATAACTATTGTTTTCACATATCTTATTTTACAAAAGTCCATAAGACAAATAACTTAGGAGTCGCTTTTAGTGGAGAAGATATAGTTTATCTTATTTAGCAAAAGTCCGTAAGAAAAATATTATTTATATTCAAAATGTGTTATTTGAATATTCCGTTTCATCAAATTTTAAGAAATAGAAGCATTCATTATTTCATTATAATTCGCGGAGATGAAATATTATGTATGTTGTCTTTCTTTTTACTATTTTAATTTGTAGACTACATGCATTGCACATAGTCCGCGGAGACAAAATTAAATAAATTGCTAAAATCAAGCTAAACAAAACTTCAACAAAAATTGAGAAGATTATTTTGTCAATGATCGATCACTTGGCTGTCTGTGCCACAAAGATGAAAATATTTTAATAATTTATAATTATTGGCCAACTGTCTTCTACCAAATTAAGGAAAATATAAAGTATTTATCTAGCATTCCCGAACACCAATTATACACAAATAGTTTAGATCTATCAATCAATTATATAGAAATAATATATAATATATATATTTTACTAATTGAGTTATTGCGACCTAAATATCTCGAAAAAATGACACTTGAATTAATACTAGACTAATTTACATGAAAGAGAGAGCGTGTACGTAACGAATGCATAGAGACATTTGTAAGCGGTAAATTTTTATTTTTGTTACAATGTGGTTCTTAATATTTATTAACATTATGTTTTAAAAAAATGTATAAACTTATATTTAAAGATGAAATTATTACGAAAAAGGGTTTGTATTTGGTTTCCAGTTGATAGACAAATCGAGGACATTCGGTAGGTGGGTTTCCCGACCAATTCTATGTTGTTTTGGTTTGTTTTTTATAATTTCAATTTCAAGAAAAAATAAAAATATAATTTTCATTTTATGTTGTTTTGTAATTTCAATTCCATTTTACCAATTTTAATAAGTAGAAACAATTATTATTTGATTATATTTCACTGAGACGAAATATTAGGTTATGTTATCTTAATTTTTACCAGACAAAAATGCCTGTGCCTCAGCTCAGCTGTGGGTATACGAAAATCAATTGTTGTCCAGCTGGTTGTATGTTATTTCGAAGAGAAGATACCTATGAGAACTCTTGCAAATTCTATGGGAAGCCTCATTTCAAGAAGAATGCAACAAGAAAAGTTGGAAAATAAAAAGAAATCTCACGAAAGCAAATGTGGTATTTACCTATAATTCCTCATTTGCCGCGATTATTTACCTCTAACGTAACCACCAAATACATGACATGGAATCATGATATTATCGTGATAGAGACATCTTATCACATCTTTCAAATGGGGAAGGATGGAAACACTTTAATCAAACTCATCCATGTCTTGCATTTGAACCAAGAAATGTGCGTTTGGAATTGTGTTAAGATGGATTTAGTTCATTCAATCATGATAGACAAGTCTATTCTTGTTGGCCTGTTGTACTTACTCCACATAATCTACCTCTAGACATGTGTATGAAGAGAGGATATATGTTCTTATCGATTATCATATTTGGCCCTAGTAATCCAAAAAATAAAATTGATGTATTTTTACAACCTCTCATTAATGATTTGAAAAATTTATAGGATGGAGTTCAAACTTATGACGTTGCCACAAAATAAAATTTCTCATTACGAGTTGTTCTTTTTTAGACTATCAATGATTTTCCCACATATGGCATGTTGTTCGATTGGTGTACATGCGGTAGATTGGAATGTCCGGTATGTATGGAAGATTCTAAATCATTTTATTTGAAAAATGGATGTAAAATTCAGCTACTTCGATTGTCATAGGCAATTCTTACTAATGAATCACCAATTTTGAAAAATAGAAAATATTTGAATGTTCCACCTAGACAACGTTCGGGAATTGAAATATTAGAAAGACTAAGATATATCCCAAAGTGGCTAACTTTGGAAGTGTTGAGTCGATAGTTGGGTATGGAGATTGTCATCATTGGACAAACATACCATTTTTGAGATCTACCATATTGGAAAGATTTGTTGAATCCACACAACAATGATGTAATACATACTGAAAGCAATATCTTTCAAAATGTATTCAATACATTTATGGATGTGAAAGGTAAAATCCAAGATAATGAAAAGGCGCAGATGGATATTACACTGTATTGTGCTTGCTTGACAATAAAGTTGGAAGTAGGGGAAAATGGAAAAGTAATGCAGCTGAAGGAGCAATATACATTGAACATTGATCAAAAATGAAATATTTGTGAGTGCGTACTGAGCTTGAAACTTCCATATGGCTATGCTTCCAACTTGGGTCATGCGTTGATATGAGAACTTGTACATTGCACCGTTTGAAGAGTTACGATTGTCATATTTCATGGAAAGATTAATTCTAATTGCATTTAGTTGTTTGCCTACTTATATTTGGAAATATTTAACTAAATTTAGTCGGTTCTTTCAAGATGTATGTTCTCCTGTTTTAGAATAGAACAATCTTAATGTCATGGAGAATAATATACCAATCATTTTATGTATGATGAAATTTTTTTCCCTTCTGCTTTCTTTGAGGTGATGTGTATGATGAAATTTTTTTCCCTCCTGCTTTCTTTGATGTGATGGAACATTTGCCATACACCTAGTGTTTGAAGCTAAAGTTCGTGGGTCTGTACAATAATATTGGATGTATCCTTTTGAGATGTATGATAACTTAAATTTCATTTATTAGTCATTTTACATTATATTTTAATATTTTTTTATTTTATTAGGTTTTTTACATTGTCTAAAAAAAATTTAAGAATAAAGCTCGTATGGAGGATTGATTTGTGAGGCTTATATACTTGAGGAGACGTCTCTATTCTATTCATATTACTTTAAGTCTTACATCCAAGCTCGGAATAGGAGTCTCTCAAATTGATGATGGTGGAGTCATCTGGAAATCCATCGAATTTATGTTATTCAAATAGATAAATAAATATCATTTTAAATATTATTACTTCTCATTTCTCTTCTATTTTATTTAGTTTATAACTGTGTACCGATAATCTTACCCTTCTTGCTTGACACTTGACAATCTAATGAAATCATTTGTTGCATAACTGTGTTACATCTAATGTTACATTGTTTAAACCATCATCATGTATTCATATACACAATTGGAGTATGAGATCAACAAACATGCTACTTCATTTGAGAAGATTACGAAAATGGTCCCACAGAGTATGTCCCCGTTTGGTTTTGGTCCCAAACAAAGCAATTGTGGTCCTTTTTTTATTTTTTAAGCCAAAATGACCCCAAAAGACTATGATATACAAATTTGGTCCCAATTTTTGTGACGGGCTAGTTAACAGTTGACGGAATGTTAACACGTGAAACTCAAATGACTTTTAGTAACCCTAATTGAAAAAAATCCCCAAATTAAGACTATATTTCCCAAATTTATTCCCAATTTCATCATTTCACTCGACCTAATTGAGAAAAAAATCCCCAAATATCCAAATTTATTCTGCTTCATGACGGAAGAACCCTTAGTGCCGCCTCCGCCTCCGTCGATCGAGCAAGACCACAATTCAGCGGCCATGAATTCCAGTTAGTAGCGTCCTCGTCAGGGTGACCGACATTGTACACCTCCGTGTGCTGCTCTCGATGGCGGCGGTGTTGGTGCTAGTGGTGCCCACCATCATGGTGACGTGGATAATGGTGCTGGTATTGCTCACTTTTTGTGGCAAGCCAAGAAAGACGCTGGTGGTGGAGGGGAAGAAATTAACAGCTGATATAACTAATCTATCTCTCTCTCTCTCATCATTTTCTAAAACGAAGGAAACACGAATTCCTGGTTATCTCACACAAGAGCAGGAGAGAAAGGAAGCTACGAGCTTCAATGGTTTCTGGTAAACAGACTTTACCATCTCATTTCCTCTTAATTCTCTCTTTACGAGAATAAATTCAATGACCTTGAATTTACGTAATCGCTCGCACCATTTCTTTTGATTTCGCAATTGTTATGATTATTGTAAATATGGGCTATCTGAAAGTTTGATCCCCTCCTGTGTAAATTAAGGGAGTTATTATATGTTAGCGAGCTCTAATGTTAATTACTGGTGCCTCAATGCTAGTGTTGTGGTACAGGCCTAGCTAGGGGATTCACTACTTACTTTCCTACCGCAGCGGTCTACCTCACTAGCTACTCAAGTAGCTTGAACTCTAATTACAAGATACTACAAAGTACATCAAGATCTAGCAAACTAGTTCTTCGAAGTCGTCATCTTCATAGCCTCAGAAATGAAGATCAGTTGGATCTTCTAGGGTTTCTTCACAGGCTAGAGCACCAACCAGCAGATCTGCACAAGAACAAGTAAGAATAGTGAGGTTTAAGAGTAAAACAGCCGAAAAACTAAAGTGACAAGAAAAGACAGAGAAGTCAGAAGTTGGAGAAGTATACGCGGGGCACGGTGGCTCAGATTTTCCCATTGGAGACGGCGATGGCAACTCCGGTGACCGGAAAACACCCAGACCAAAGGAAGGGGATGGTGAAGCTGGGTTGGGTTGAGGGACAAAAACGGGCTCACACACACTCTCTCTTTCACCAAAGCTCCTCCACTACACTCACAGGCCAAACAGGAATCGGAGCACAGGATTTCGGCCAGAGAAATCGAAGGAGGCAACTGATAAGTCCCAGAAAGAGAGAGAGTTTAGATTAGGGTTGCGAGTATTGTGTGGGTTAAGAGAGAGCCGAACTCTCTCGAATATTATAGAGGGCAGCAAAGCTTTGGAAAAGCAAATCAGCATAAGTGCTGATTAATGGGGAGAGTGGACCGTCGGGTTAGGGTTAAGGGTTTGGGGTTGGGCCACAGAAAATAGAGAATAGGAAGTGGGCCGAGAAAAGAACAATTGGGCCAACACCAACATTTCCACATTTGGCCCTATTGGTCTTTTCCATCACCAAGGAGTTACCTGCCAAAATGAAACACACGAGATTATCATCATTGCCATTGATTTTTACTCTAAGTCTATCACAAAGACAAGATCAGAGAGGGAGGAATAGATGCTATGTGCATAAATTCCAGTCTCAACACTAGAGACTAACCCAAAACAGAGACAAGTCTCAGGTCTACACAACTTGACCATCCCAGACTTGAATCAACTAGCTCATGATACATAGGGTAAATCACCATAGTTGAGGCATACTGCCTCTGGACATGATGAACATCAAAGGCTCAGGGCCAATGGATTCCCATCAAACCTTATTTGTTCAACCGAAATCCATGTTAAGAGATTTCTTGCAGATTTCCAGCTTTGCAACCGGTAGACACTTGGTGCCCATGTCTACAGGATTGAACTTAGAGGGTATCTTGTCTAATAAAACTTCTTCCTTTTCCACAATGTCCCTTATGAAGTGATACCTGACATCTATATGTTTAGTTCTGTCATGGAACACAGGATTCTTACAAAGTTGTATAGCAGACTGACTATCAGAGAAAAGCAGTGGTTTGTCATCAATAAAGCTGATTTCAGAAAGTATTCCATTTAACCATATTGCTTTTTTTACAGCTTTAGTAGCTGCTATGTACTCTGACTCAGTGGAAGATAAAGCAACTATACTTTGTAACTGAGACTTCCAACTAATGCAAGAACCACACAGAGTAAACACATAAGATGTTGTTGATTTTCTCTGATCTTTGTCATTTGCATAATTAGAATCAACAAAACCAATGCACTTGACACCATCAGGGGACTTAGAGAAAGAAAGACCATGTGTGGAAGTTGACTTTAAATATCTCAAGAGCCATTTAAGAGCTTCCCAATTAGGCAACCCAGGGTTTGCCATATACCTGCTAAGGCATGAAACTGCATAGGCTATGTCAGGCCTAGTGCAGATCATAAGGTACATAATAGACCCTATTGCATTAGCATAGGGAATTTCAAACATCTCTTTAACATCAGACTCACTCTTAGGGCACTTATCTTTACTCAATTGGAAATGGGAAGCAAGAGGGACTGATACAGACTTACATTGATCTATGTTAAATTTCTTTTACACTTGCTCAACATAAGAGGACTGGTGTAAAATAAGAGTGTGTTTGCTTCTATTTCTGTCAATATTTATACCTAAGATCTTCTTGGCATCTCCCAGGTCTTTCATGTTGAAATTCTCACTTAGGCATGATTGCACATACTTCACAGTCTTCAAACAGGGACTTATCATAAGCATATCATCAACATATAATAGCAGATACATAGGCACATTTGTCTTCAAAAAATACAGATATTGATCAAATTGACTCCTAGTGAAGTTCATGCTTTTCATGCAGTTGTTAAACTTGATATTTCACTGCCTAGGAGACTGTTTCAAACCATACAAGGATTTCTTTAATAGACACACATGATTAGGATGTTCTTTATCAGTAAAGCCTTCAGGTTGCTGCATATAGATATTATTTTCAAGCTCACCATACAGAAAGGCAGTTGTAACATCCATTTGTTTTAATTCCCAGTTAAAATGTACAGTTAAAGCAAACATAATTCTGACTGTAGTAAACTTCACAACATGAGCAAAAATTTCAGTGTAATCAATGCCTTCTTTTTGTGTGAAGCCCTTTGCAACAAGTCTAGCTTTATATCTAACATTATTAATCTCTTGCTTTATTTTGAACAGCCACTTACATTCAATCAAAGAGCAATCTTTAGGCCTTTCAACCAAAACCCATGTGTTGTTATCATACAAGGATTTCATCTCACATTTCATTGCATCAATCCATTTATTAGAATCAGGGCATTCAATAGCTTCTTTGTATGTTTTAGGTTCATTCTTATCAACATTTGAAAACACATTGAATGGATACAGAGACAGATTGCAACAATCATATCTAGAAGGAGCCTTGATGGTCCTTCTAGGCCTATCTCTAGACAATTGATAATTATCCAAATTGACATGCTCAGAAAAATTCTCAGATTGATGCTCATTCTCATTTTCAGAAGATTCATGATCAGACACACTCATGTGAACAGACAAGTCATGATCAGACTCATGATTGGATGTAGAATCATTTGGAGTGATGTTATCATGCTCATAATTATTCAAATTAGACACATTCATTTCAGGTAAGGTTGGTGAAGGAGGGTCCACCTTGGACAGAGCAGGAATGAACATAGGAACTTGAGCATTCTCTACCTCACAAGGAGTATCAGAGTGTGAGGATTCATTCAAATAGGGAAAATCAGATTCATTAAATGATACTTCCCTACTAATGCATGTTTTGAAGCCAGGAAAAGTTTTATCCCAGAGTCTGTACCCTTTTATCCCTTCAGGGTATCCTAGGAAGATGCATTTTCTTGCCCTAGGCTCAATTTTACTCAATTTTTGATGAACATAAGCACAACAGCCAAAGACTCTCAGATTTAACAGACAAATAGGTTTATTCCAAAACACAGATTCAGGGAGCTGGCCTTTTAGAGGAACAGAGGGGGATCTTTTAATTAGATAGCATGATGTCATTAAGGCTTCTCTCCAAAATTTCTTATCTAGACCAGAACCAGCCAAAAGACTTCTGACTCTCTCCAAGAGAGTCTTATTCATTCTTTCAACCACCCCATTTTGTTGGGGGTTGTAAGACACTGACTTGTGTCTTTTTATTCCCATATTGGAACACAGATTATCCATTGCATGATTACAGAATTCTAGCCCATTATCAGTTCTTAGACACTTAATTTTCTTATTTGTCTGGTTTTGAATTTCTGAAACCCATTTTGAGAAGTTCTGGAAAACATCAGACTTTTGTTTCATTAAGAAAACCCATATTTTTCTTGAGAAATCATCTATCACAGACAGAAAGAACATATTTCCACCATGGGTTGGGACCTGTACAGGTCCCCATACATCATCATGCACATATTCAAGAATTTCAGAACTCAATTGGGCTTTAGAATAGGGACCAGACACAGGGAAAGGCAATTTGTGTTGCTTTCCCATCAAGCAAGGTTCACAGAAGGGCATGCTTGTCACTTTGTCATGCTTGAATGCACCAGATTTATTTAAAATTTCAAGACCCTTATTGCTCATATGCCCTAATCTAGCATGCCAAAGAGCAGTTTTATCAGGCTGGACCAAATTTGCAGATTCAACAGGCATAGAGAATGCATGAACAACATAGAGATCCCCTCTTCTAGGAGCATCGAAGCAGAGCTTGGAATTCAAACTGAATTGAAAACTTTTCTTGTTCACAAAACCAAATAGCATTTGATCAGCCAATTTAGAGACATACATCAAGTTGAACTTTAATTTGGGAACATATCTCACATCATGCATAATCAACATGCTTTCATTTTCAAATTTTAAGCATACATCACCTTTACCAGCAATTTCACATTGTTGCCCATCAGCAAGAGCAACAGTACCAGTTTTAGAGAGATGCAAGTTATGAAACATATGCTTATGAGGGGTAACATGGAAAGTGCAGCCAGAGTAAATTAACCACTCAGATTCATGCACAGAATTAGACACAACATTAGAGAAGTTTATGAATTGAAAGTCACACTCAGCATGCACCATATACATTTCACCCCTATCAGGATATTCAAGATCATCATTATCATAGCCAAATTCTTCCTGATTTTTATATTGCATAACATTATTGGCTTGATTGTTCCCATAACCCTTCCCCTTCTTAGGTTGCTTACATCTGTTAGCAAAATGCCCAGATTTACCACAGTTCCAACAGGTTTTTCTGGGGTTTTGTGAGGGGTCTTGAGGATGGGAGCTTTGGGGTTGATTTCTGGGAAAGTTTTAGTTTTTGGGATTATGAGAAAAGATCTTGTCTTCATAAGGGGGTCTGTTGAGGGAAAAATTGTTGGTTTCTCTTCTGTGTCTTTCAGCTGCAAGAACACTGGGGTTTTCAGGACTATAATAGGGTTTTTCTTTGAATTTTCTGTTGACAAACATTATTTCATTTTTCAGAGGCTGAGAGTTCAGTTTCTTAAGCTCATTTTCCTTAGCTTTCAACCCAGAAACAATCATATCACATGTCAACTTTGCACCACCATATTTTAAAGCAGATTTGACTTCAGAAAATATTTCAGGAATAGCACCAAGCAGAATTTGAGGAGCATATTTTTCTAGAGTACTATCTCCAGCAAGTTTCAAATCTTTTAAAAGTTTAAAAAATTCATGCACATTTGTATCAATGTCTTTTGAAGTATCCATTTGAAAGGTCATAATCTGGTTTTGCAGAGAGTAAGCAGCTTCTTCAGAAGTGGCAACAAATAATGCAGTTATAGCATCCCACAGATCTTTTGCACATTTATGATGAGACACTTGTCTAACCACAATACTGCTTAAGTTTAACAAAATTGTGGCCCTAGCACCAGCATTCATCTTTACCAAATTTTTATCAGTTTCATTTTCATCTATTCTTTCAAATATAGCATCTTGAAGATTTTCTTTTGTTAAAATACACTTAACCCTGGTTTGCCAATCTCCAAAATCATCATTTCCATTGAAAGGAACAATATTCAAATGATTCATTTTTGTACAAATTCACATAGAATTCATAGAATTCCACCTCAAACACAAGAATCACACCCACAGAGATCAAAATAACCACACTCAGGATGGATAACCTCCACAGGCCCAAAAAATGGGTGCACAAGGGGAATCTAGAGCTTAGGCTAGCCCAGTTCTCAGCACATATTGATCTGTGGAGCAAGGATTCACTCAGGTCAATCTCAAAACCCAATTTTAGCCGAGAAAACTGACATATTCAAATAAGTCACACACAGAAACTCTTTCAACCAAGGAGTTTCACAGCCAAAAACCCAGGCCTCATAACAAGGATAAACAAATTACAGATTCTTAACAGAAAACTAGCAAGCAATCGGCACAGAAACAACCCTGAAAAATCTAGCACACACTGCAGCACCTTACTCAGGTCTGCTATCGGGGCAACCCGCTTTGAGGAGACCCACAAGGGAATCCAGACGGTCCCGACCGTAAGCAGAGGCTTGAGGAAAAGCGTTGAATGCCAAGGTGTTCACAGATATGAGATAGAGCGGAAGCAGAGAAAGACAGGATCGACAGATACCACAAGTAGAGAGTTTTAAGGTTCAGGAGTAATACCAAAGCTAACTCTCCCAGGCAGGGGAGAGTCGGACTTACCGAGAAAAGGAGCCCGAGGGGGGCGAAAAAGGCATGGCCCTTACTGGCGGCGGGGTGAGATAGATGGAGGCAGGAGAGTGCCCTTGTCTAGACCAAATCGTAGCTCTGATACCACTGTTGTGGTACATGCCTAGCTAGGGGATTCACTACTTGCTTTCCTACCACAGCGGTCTACCTCACTAGCTACTCAAGTAGCTTGAACTCTAATTACAAGATACTACAAAGTACAGCAAGATCTAGCAAACTAGGGCTTCGAAGTCTTCGTCTTCACAGCCTCAGAAATGAAGATCAGTTGGATCTTCTAGGGTTTCTTCACAGGCTAGAGCACCAACCAACAGATCTGCACAAGAACAAGCAAGAACAGTGAGGTTTAAGAGTAAACAGCCGAAAAACCAAAGTGACAAGAAAAGACAAAGAAGTCAGAAGTGGGAGAAGTGTGCGTGGGGCACGGTGGCTCAGATTTTCCCACTGGAGACGGCGATGGCAACTCCGGGGACCGGAAAACACCCAGACCAAAGAAAGATGATGGTGAAGTTGAGTTGGGTTGAGGGACAGAAACGGGCTCACACACTCTCTCTCTTTCACCAAAGCTCCTCCACTACACTCACAGGCCAAACAGGAATCAGAGCACAGGATTCCGGCCAGAAAACCCGAGGGAGGCAGCTGATAAGACCCAGAAAGAGAAAGAGTTCAGATTAGGGTTTTGAGTATTGTGTGGCTTGAGAGAGAGCCGAACTCTCTCGAATATTATAGAGGGCAGAAAAGCTTTGGAAACGCAAATCAGCATAAGTCCTGATTAATGGGGAGAGTGGACTGTCGGGTTAGGGTTAAGGGTTTGGGGTTGGGCCGCAGAAAATAGAGAATAGGAAGTGGGCCGAGAAAAGAACAATTGGGCCAACACCAACAGCTAGGATGTAAGTTTTATTTTTATTTTTGGCACTTTTCATGATGTTTGAAATTTGAGACGGATTATGCCGGAGATAGTAAATTCGGTATCTTTTTAGTTTTTATTTTTGTTCAATTGGGAATAATGGATTATGTGGTTAAACTTGCAGCGAAGCTTGAATCAGCTTCATGTTTGAGAGCTGCTCAGTTCTTGGTAACACAAAGGCCGTGGCTTGGTAATTAATTTATCTGTTTTTCATTGTTTGAGAGCTGCTCAATTCCAGTGTTGCTTGTGTAATTGATTGTTTTTAGTTTTTCAACTGAAAGCAACTTGTTCTTGCTTTCTCTGCTAGATCTTTATAGGGTTAATGTCAGACCCTTCACTCCTTTCATCAGCTTGAGCAGCAAACCATCTGTTGATACAACACTTCTACATCGCAGCTTACCTGATGAACTGATTTTCGAGGTATGGCTTTGCTTTGAAGTGGGTCATCTTTGTTAAGTGATGATGATTATTGATGGAATCTATAGTTTTTGTAGCATGTATGGAATTCTTTATTATTAAAAAAATACTCTTTTCTAGAGGTCTTGTTTCTTATTTATGTAACTGAGAACATTGTAATTGGTCAACATCATCATAAGTGTGTAATATATGGCTCTTTGTTTGGCTCTTCAAATATTTATTATAGTATGTGTTGATAATGATAAGTATTTTTCCCTCCAAATATTGAAAATTCTCTCTAGTTCACTGTGTAAGGAATAATGTTTCATAAGGGACTAAATTTGCATTTTGTTTGGGACTAAAATTGCATACCAGTTTAACGGAAAAATGTAATGTTAGGACCGTTTTAGCATATTGTGGTCCAGTGGGACCAAATTAGTTTATTTGGGATCAAAACCAAACGGGAACATGCTCTGTGGACCATTTTTGCAATTTTCTCTACTTCATTTTTCTGTATTTATATAGGAATGATAATAATTTCCTTTCATTAAAAAATGTGTACAAATAGATTTTCTTCTTTAGAAATATAGGAATTTTAAAAAATAAACCCTAAAATAATTGAAAAAGAAACCTTAAAAATTCAAAATAAACCCCAAAAATTAAAATATATAAATCCTAAAAATTAAAGAATAAATTCGAAAAATTAAAAATCATACTAAAATTTAACAAATAAAAGAACACCAAAACATTAATTTTAAAAATGCAAGAATATATGGAGACAATTAATAATTCAATTTTTTCCTTATTCTGAATGAAGTTTAAAATGAAACTATAATTTAATAATTTCAACATACTTATTCATTTTTGTAAGATTATAATACCGCGTTAATCTAAATAATGTAACACACATAATATACCATATATAGATGATTTCATTTTCTTGACAATTAAGTAGGTGCTACGCTATTGAGTTTTCAAAATCAATTGTTACCCTCATGCCGATGATTGACAAGGAGGAGAGAGGTATCGAGCAAGAAATCGAAGAAATATACTCAGGAGGCGTTTACTTTATAGTATTGATTATACATGTGATTGAGTATTTATGGATTATATGGGTGATGGGATAAAAATAATATGTCAATCCAGCGTCTACTATGAGAGAGTATTAGGATGATTAGAACAATGATAAAAATAATCTACTGTTTACTATGGTGGATTATATATGGATACAATTGAAGTTTACAAAATTACCCTTTTATCATCAAAACTTGAAACTTGTTCGCAAATAAATTAAAAAAAATATATTGAATGTACCACTTATATTTTCTATTCAAATAAGTGACTTGAAGAAAAAAAAAATGTAACATTTTTTTTTAAAAAGTAAATTAATTTAGATATTCTTCTTTTTTTGAAAAAAAAAATCCTTAAATAAGTGGTTACTACTTGTATGCATTTTAAGATTGTACTTTACATATTTTTACCTAACTATAATATTCATAAAATCAAATAGAAAAAAATACCATGCGAGATTATTTTTATACACTATACTATTTAATATATATATATATATATATAGATATAGATATATATGCGTATATATCTTTTAATTTGGGATGACCTTCAATTCCTTACAAACATAGTCCATCTTCGAATAAAAAAATTCAATGCAATTGATTCAAATAAAGCAATATTGTCTAAAAAAAATATATCTAAAAAAAATTAAGCACCATCTCTGCAAATTAAAACACAAAAACATGCTCTGCAGCAACCAACCAACAAGACTAGAACACAAAAACACAAAAATTAAAACAGAGCATCAATCAACAAGAGAAGTGCACACAAAACACAATTCTTGAATTCTGCAAATCTTGTAATTCAAGAAACGTGGCTGAATATTCTAAGATCAGTTGAGCACAACAGAGCTCTGCAACTAGCGTCTAATTTTTACCATGATTTCAGTATCTGGCCATCTGCTCAGATATCATCATGTATCAATTGACGGACCATCTCTTTCTTTGCTTCGTCTGGGAGGCTGAAGAACAAGTCAAGTTCCTTGCTGTTATTAACCAGTTTCTTTGCGACATGTACCTTGTCAGCTACAGATAAATGCCGTATTACCCCAAGTGCCTTATAAACTGATTTCCTTTGAGTCTGCAAATCATAGTCAACACCCATTTTCTTCGTCAAGTCACTCAAGTCGGATTTTGTTTCTTCACAAAAAGCTCCCATCAACTCGACAAGTTTTTCACCAGTCGAATCAATTAACCTTTTTCTTTTGGATTTTGATTTCTTCCCAGTAGAACTACTTGCAGGTTGGCAAACTGATACGAAGTCATTTTCTTCCTCAGGCATCACATCATTCATATTTCCTTCAAATTCAACATTATTCACATCCAGCTGATCTTTGTCTGCACTACTAAAATCTTCAGCATTCTCCCCAGTTGCTCTATCCTTGCCAAAAATTTCACACCAATGATGATAGTGTGGCCAAGTTTTGTATCTCATAGTTCGTGCAAAAGGATCAATCTGCATTTTCATAGAGAAAATAAAAAAATTAATAAGATGAATCAAAAGGCAAAACAATATTAAGAATGTTATCAATCAAAATACCTTAACATGCTCTTTCCAAATGCTTTCATTCTCCACAGTAAACATTTTAGTTTCATCATTCCAACCAAAGCCTCTTCGTCCAAGCATGAAAGATAGACTGCTATAACATTTTTTCCAAACATGCATTTTAGAGTTCACATGAGGTTCCGCACGAAGATCACTACTAGGAAATGCTTTCAAAAGTTCTTTCTCAAGACAAATCAAGTAACCTGTCCTAAAACCATTTTCACATTTCCATCCTGAAACAACTAAATCTTTCAAAGCATTAATCAATGCCTCTTCCTCTTGAAAGTTCCATATACGACGTCTATTATCAGCCTTCTCCATTCATTATACATAGATGCTGCTAAGTTATCTCTCCAAGATGTCCACTGTGTACTGCTCTCAATAACATCAACATAGTCTTCTTGATGAGGGTCACCAAACTCAGGAACTTCATTTTCAATCGGGTCAATTTCCATGACATTTCTAATAAAGTTATGAACTAGACAACAAGCCAATATAATACGATTTTGAACTTTGATGGGGTAAAATGAAGCACTTCTAAGGATACCCCATCGACCTTTCAATAACCCAAATGATCTTTCAATCACATTTCGAGCTCGTGAATGCTTCATATTGTAGAATTCTTCTTTATTTCGAGGAATAGATGTCCCTTCTCCCCAATCATTCAAGTGGTACCTCACTCCTCTGTACGGAGTCAAAAAGCCTTCACTATTGGTATAACCATTGTCACACAAATAATAATTTCCTGCCAACAATATTAACAAAAGAGTATTAATAGAACAATATTTAATAATATGGTTAACATCAACATAATAATATAATATTACCTTTTGGGACTCGCAAGCCATTTTTGCGTGTAACGGCATCTCGTAAAACTCTTGAATCTGCAGCACTTCCTTCCCAACCACTCAACACATAGATAAATTTCATATCTTGATTACACACTGCTAGCACATTAACAATGGTTTGGCCTTTTCTATTGCGATAACGAGCCCTATTCTCTTTAAGGGCAGTAACATCAATATATGTTCCATCTAAAGCCCCCAAACATCCCTACAAATTAATTGATAATGAAAATATAAATAAATAATAGTGATAGAAAAACATATTTCTAAAACCATAATGCCATGCAAAGATAACATACCTTGAACCATTTCCACCTATCGTTTGAACAATCTTCAGTTACTGGTTCGGGTTGTGCAAGTAGTACTGGGCGAAGTCTTATCACAAAATTTAATACTGCATGAAAATTCTTACTAACTGTTCGTCCAGATCTTTTGTAATTATGTTTTACTATGCGATTTTTTGTATGGTGCCCAAGTATTGCTAGAAACATTGCTACTTGTTCATGTATGCTAACATTTCGATTAGCCTGTAGGCCACCTGAATGTTGAAGTAGATAGCATAAACGAACAAATGCATCCCTACTCATCCTCAAGTTATTGATACAAGTAACGTCATCTACAGCAATAATCTCATGTAAATGCTCCACTTGTTTTGGGATTTTATGTTTCAGACTATAATGTTCACGAATGGGTGGACGAGACTCATTGGAAGTTAGACGTCTATGATTGATAAAATATTGTAACACAATTGCAAAAACTGTAGCAGAGTCACTCATCATCTTTCGGACCATTATAAGAACATCTTGTTTTCTCAATTCAACATCCATCCTATATAAATTTAATTTTGTTAGAACTTGATCCAATGGAATAAGATAAATATTAACAAATATATGCCATATTTATAGAGCAAAGAAAATCACATAAGAAAGATAATTAGACTAAATAAACATAAATAAAAAGAAAATATAAGAAACCACTAACCTCAATAGCAAAGTTGATCGAGTAAGTTCATACACACACACACACACACACACATATGGAGATGCTGAAACTTGTATACAATATTGATATTCCCATTTACTTACAATTCTATATATTACATTTTTTTTGAGAGCTAAGGTGGGTAACATTTGTTAACAGCTCAGCAAAATGTAATTTACCAATCTATTCTTTACCTCTGCTTTATTAATAGTGAATTCGATCTTTGTCTCCAAATTAAAGTTGTGTATATATGCATACATTTCTCACACATTAACAATGCTTATATATGAAGTCGATCACAGCAACAATACCCAAATCTTTCCATGCCCTGGCTGAGCCAAAAACTTATGAAAAAAAAAACAGAACCTAAAAACTAAAACTAAAAATAAAAATAGAGAATGGAAGAAAGACGGTGAGTGCTATAGATTGAGAAGCTTAGGGGAAGAGATATTCAATAATCCTCCAAATTAATGGCATAAACTATATATATCAAGTTCAAAAATTTCATGAAACACAAACCCACCAACTATCTATGCATATGCAATCAACACAGATGAATCAACTGGGTAAAAATTAAAAGAAATTGTTGGGTAAAAAAAAAATTCAGAACGAAATCATTACGGCAAAAAAAAAAACAGAAAATTAATCAATTGAAATTGTATCAAATCGAAACTTACCTTTCGAAACGCGAGAAAGAGAGCTAGCTTCGATCGATTATAAACCACAACAGGTAGCAGATTAAAAAAATTCTAGACGGATCTTCATTCCTCCGCTGCGATTTTGGGTGAAGATTTTCTCAGTCTCTCTCTCTTCTCCCTCTCTCGTTCTCAATTAGGGCGTAGAAGATGAGGGCAGCAGTTTTTGTGTTTTCATGAAAGTTGAGGATATATTGGTCTTTTCAGTAATATTTATTAATACTAATTAGAAGGATTTCTCCAATCAGGACCTATTCTGCCGGATTTAAATCCATTAAATAATCCCAAATTTTCGAAATAATCCCG
Source organism: Perilla frutescens (assembly GCA_026008535.1). Taxonomy (NCBI): domain Eukaryota; kingdom Viridiplantae; phylum Streptophyta; class Magnoliopsida; order Lamiales; family Lamiaceae; genus Perilla; species Perilla frutescens. The sequence goes on from BRKX01000004.1 coordinate 42,540,182, forward strand.
GGCTTGGGGATATCTGATTTTTTCCATCCTTCAAAGTAAACAGTAGATTAGCCTGTACTATTTTTATCTATCAAGGCTAATCAATCAAAGTAAACACCCCCTCATTGTTTTGTGACTTTTGTCCATGATATGTAATTACAAAAAAAAAAGGTGGAAAATTTATTTTCCAACTCACTAATACGTAAGACACCGAAATTCCATGTTAATAATCCGGTGTCGGAAAATTGATCTGATGACATTTTTGGAAAAAAAATGGAAAGTTCACGTATTTTTTGGCATTTTTTTAAATTGAGAACATTTTTAGAAAAATGGCTGAAGTTTAGGTATTTTTTGATTTTTTTTTAAGTTAGGGACATTTTTATAAACTAAAATGGTCAAAGTTCGAGACCTAAGTAGTCTATATATTTGCCCTAAGAAAAATGCATTTGTTCTACCGGTTCCATGCAATATATGTGGAAATGAGAGCTTATACCACTATACTAAATAACTTTATTGCATGTAAATATTTATAAGACAAATGAAGATTCGAATTGAAATCTCTAAATTCAATGACAAATGTGTTTTTGTTGGTGTTTAACGGTGTTGGATTAATTAAAATTTTAACCAAACTCGTAAAATTTAACGATCTCGCGCAAGAGTTTCCTTATTGTAAATATAATGTACGTACCAGCAAGGAGTAAAAACCGACGCCATATAATGCTATAAACAATATAAAGGTCAAATTGGATAAGAACAATGTGTGTGTGTGTGTGTATATGTTAGGGCCGGGATGTAATTTCATTGCAATATGCAATGCACCAAAATTATTAAGATTAATATCTAATCTTAGTATGCTTGGTTACATCAGATGGATCACTTATTATATGTAAGCAATAATTATTAACTAATTATCTGATGTAATATTATTGCATAAAGAAATGGGTTAACTAGCTAGATTTTGTTATGGAATCACTGTCAGCTTAGTCGATTTATAATCTAATCATTATACGTAATCAACAGTTTATTTGGTTTATTGGTGAATCGTAGGATAAGAATCAAAGTGCTCAGTAATCAATATATATATTAATTAATGACAAATGATCTAATCATTATATCGATCCCCAAACATTTTGGATAAGTTAAAAGACCTCAATTCTGATCATGATATACCAATATTTTTTCACAAATGCATAGATTAATTGTAGTTTTTTGTGTTTAATATGAGGTTTTTATTGTGCAACAAGAGTTTTCCAGTCTCTTAATTTTTAGGGGGAATGCTTATTTTGTGGTACAATTCACAACCACTGAACCATAAAGATATCAACAATTGGATTCACGTGTCGATATCTTTATCGTTGTGAGTAGTACCTAATAGGGTAGAATATAATTTTCCGTATTTTCTGATAAAAAATGGAAGGAGGAAGGTTCATGGGCAGTTATCGATATTATGATACTTAAATTATTCAATAGTTGATTTGACTCCATCATTTTCTACTATAAAATAGAAGATATAAGTTTGTCGATTATGAATTTATATATATAGGAAGTCGAGAACTCATTTAGCATGTGCAAATTAAAGAGAGCTGAATATACTATATGAGAATCTTGCCGGTCAAACACTAAATTTTTTCATATAATTGGATAATTATTGAAATAAAAATTCACAAGTTGATGATTATAATTATTACAAACAGATCGATACTATCTAAAAAATAAAATAAGAGGAAAAGGAAAAAAATAAACCTTGTCCCTCTCATTCTATCACAAGAGTCTTCTTTATCCAGTAGCGCACACACTGAAAATTGAAATCAGACAGATTTATTAAATATTTACAAGCTGGTTACATCTTAAAAATTTATACAATATTAAAGTCTTTCTTAAAAATAATTATTTGAAAATTTAAATAATTGTCTTGTAAATAAACTTAAATCTAAACCTAATATGTGTTTTTAAAGTAAGAATCCCGTTAATCACCTTCTAGAAGGAATTCAGAAGACCCTCTTATAATTTCAAAAAATGGATTTTATCCAAATTTAAAGTTCGAAAGATATATTATTATCTATATAAGACTTGAAAGATGAAAACTAATCTTTTTAGAATCGATCGAAACTATAAATCAAACACCTAAAAAATCAATTATTTTTCTCTTTCTCTAAAATATATTTTTAATTAATAAATTATATAGTAAATTTAAATTCATAATCCATAAATAATTTTTCATTGAAAATTAATATAAAATAAAATAATGGGGAAAAAATCAAAATACATAATATTTATTTATTTATTTATAGAGTGATAATTTCAATCATTCATGTTCTAACATGATAATTTTGATCTTTCAAGTTTCATATTGACGGGAAAGTGATAAAAGTTGTAAGACAAAAATTGTATAAGACCGTCTAACGGATCCCTTACATTAGAGGGTCAAAACCCGTCTAAACCCGCCCAAACCTGTGCCCCCACGCGCGGTGGGTGTAGCTCACGCGCCTGTTGTTGGGGTTTTTTCGAATTGAGCCACCGCAGGATCTAATTGGATGTTCATTAATCCTAATGTCATGTAGATCATAAATTCATGCATCTCATATGTTTTAATTAACCGAGTTTAATTAACATGCAAATCCAGTTTAAACGATTCTACTAAAGCGGAAACATAGAATCGAAAAACGACTTACAAATTAAACGACGGGTGGAGGACAAGATTAAAGGTCTAATCTTGTTGTTGTGTATGATGATGATTGGCGCCCCACAGTGATATTCCACTCCTTGATCTTCTGTTGTATTCCCGGACTGAATCTAGTTTCAGGGTGGGCTGAAATCTACTAGATCGGTATGGAATCTGTGGAGATAAAGAGAACACAGGAGGAGCTGATTATTACTCTCTAAATTTCATCCCCCACCTCCCTATTTATAGGGGAGGTGGTCGAAATTTCAGTGTCCCAACCCTACTGGGTTTGGGCCTCTATCCCTTTTTCTATCTCCAGTCCATTAAAGTCATATTGGGCTACAACAGGGATCTAGAAGAATATTAAATTGGCCTGCTAATTTATTTAATTTCCAATATCCAATAAACTTAGGATATTATTAAATAAATTAAGTATTATTTTTATTCCACTAAAGAAATAATACTGACCTACCAATTTAATACATATTTCTGAATATGCTTTCTCCTTTAGTCCAGCCATTCCTCGCGTTTAAGATATAATGCCCATTAATTAATTATGTAAGCTTCTGACAGCTATAATTAATTAATATCTTATCCTTGAGTAGTACCACACAAGCTTTACTCATGCACGGAATAAATTCCACCTGCAGGGTTTCAGCATGAACTTGCATTTCCTCAAGGGGACACCATCAAACTGGCGCACCAGGACACGGTGCCCCTACATATTGCACAACCCATCATAAGTGTAAATGTCACAACCCAAGATATCGAGATTATTGATCCTTATAAAAGAATCTCACCCTTTGATAAATCAAAGCTGCAAACACTACACGTATATGTCTGCCAACACATAGGGGTTAAGAACCCGAACTCTGTGGATTCTTATTCTCTCATTTAAGGTCAGAATAGAGAATAGAATCCTAAGTGGATCCTCCTCAATACACTTGACCGTGTATTAGAATAATCAGTTAGTCAAGACAAACTAATTATCAGATTATTCTACGGCGTACTGATAGCAGGTTCAGTGCCATCTAAACCGTGAGCCTTTTAATGCATTACAAGGAACCAATGATATGATCTAACCATGTGTTTACCCACACCATATCATCTACAATGTAAGTATAGTGAATATGCATATAAATATAACAATTTAAATGCAAATAGTGACTGCAATTGTATTCATTCTATATCATCATAAAACCATTATCAATAAAGTATATAAAAGACAAGTCTTCTAGTATACAAAACCAACACCTGTGCAATTTTTTTTTCTTTCTTTTTTCTTCCTGTTTCGGTTGCTATTGGGCCAACATCCCACTTTCTTCTTTCTTCTACCTTTTTTCTTTCTTTCTTCTTATTTCTTGTTCGTTTGTTTTTTTTTCTTTTTTTTTCTTTTTTTTTCTTTTTTTTCTGTTTTAATAATTATTGTATATTAAGCGCAATACACGAGTTCACGCGTTAGCGTCGTGCGAGACGTCGAATAATAAATAATAAATTAATTGATTTTAATTTTAGGTTATATATTTATTTCAAAAATTAATTTTTTTGAAATAAAAAATATAACTTGAAAATAAATTGAATTTAAAAAAATAAATTAATTCAATTCAATTTTAGGGCTCACTAATTCCATTTTAGGGTATACATTTATTTTTAAAAAAATATATTTTTTTTCCTGGCGATTGACTAATTATTAAGCCAAAAAAAGAAGTATCATTAATTATAAGGTAAAGTATCATTAACTATGAGTGAAGTATATCATTAACCCAAGTATCATGATTTATGAGGTGGAGTATTATTAACTCACATATGAGTATCATTATTAATTTATGGGGTGAAGTATCATTACCTGTGGAGTGAGTCTCATTACTATGGAAAAAAATATCACTAATTGCAGAAGAAAGTATCACTAATTAGAAAGAAAAGTATCACTAATTGCAGAAGTATCACTAGTTAGAAGAAACGTATCACTAATTGCAAAAGAAAAATATCACTAATTGCAGAAGAAAGTATCACTAATTGCAGAAGAAAAGTATCACTAATTGAAGCAAAATATCACTAATTGCAAAAGAAAGTATCACTAATTAGAAAGAAAAGTATCACTAATTGTAAAAGAAAGTATCACTAATTGCAGACGAAAGTATAACTAATTAGAAGAAAAGTATCACTAATTGCAGAAGAAAGTATCACTAATTATAAAAAAAAAGTATCACTAATTGCAGAAGAAAGTATCACTAATTAGAAGAAAAGTATCACTAATTCCAGAAGAAAAGTATCACTAATTGCAGAAGAAAGTATCACTAATTAGAAAGAAAAATATCAGTACAAACATATTGCAATTCAAAAATTGAATCATTAGCTACATAAAAGAAAATGTTGCAATTCAAAAATTGAACATGATAGTGAGTAGTAACTACTCATTATATTAGTGATGCTTTATTTTTTATTATGAGTGATTCTTAATTCATAATTAATGATATTTCTCTGTTGTTAATTTAATAATTAATGCTTAATCATCGGTAATTTTCATTTTAATGAAAATATAACTTTTATCTGGTGAAGTATTATTAACTGTGATGTAAAATATCATTAATTATGGATGAAATATCATTAATAAAATCATTATAAAAAAACACGAAAAAAGGAAGAAAGAAAGCTGCTAAAGAAGAAGGAAAAAAAAACTTCCAAAGATGAAGGAAAAAATTGCCAAAGAAAAAAAAAAGAAGAAAACACGTTTCTGAAGAAAAGGAAAAAAAAAAGCAAAAGTTGAGAACATGTTTCTGGAAGGAAGAAAAAAAAAACAGAGAGCTAACACGTTTTTGATAAAGAAAAAAAAAGAGAAATTAAAAATTGAATATAAAAAAAGGGAAGGGGGTAGATCATTAAAAAAAATTAAAAAAGAAAAGAAAAAAGGAGGGGGACCACTTTGATGGGTCAAATAATATCCTTCTAATATAAGGGGATCAGTTAGACCGTCTCATAGGAGTGTGCTCCAAGTTGTAAAAATTAATTACTGTAAAAGATTTTGTTCCAAAAATAGCAAATGCTTAACAAAAGGGGTTGTTGATTATCGTTTAATTAATCTATTTGCAAAGTGCAAACGTTCACTAACAAAAGCAAAACGTTGCAATATAATAATGACAAGCTGCATTAAACTAAACTAATTGAAGCTGTCGGAAGCTTAATTAATTTCGGATTAAGCCGATAAATTAAATTATGTAAAACAAATTATCATTCCAAACCAGTGGATCATCGATCGCTTATATATACACATACTTCTCAATTCTTGAATTTCAAAAAACATTCATAAACACTTGAGCTCCGAGAGTTCCACACATATGCATACTAATTAATTAGACTATAATTGTATTAAACAAATGGCCAAAATTCATCCTCATCCATCGATGAACACATGTTCTTCATCAGGAACGACAGAAACATTCACAGTTTGGATGAAATCTCTCGTGTTCCATGGAAATGGCTGCACTGTCTTCAACTCGAAAGGTGACGTTGCTTTTCGAGTCGATAATTATCAACAGAAATGTAGTAGGAAGGTCTTTCTCATGGACTCTACTGGCAATCTTCTCTTCTCTTTGAACAGAAAGGTATTTACATATATATGTATATGGCTACTTTTCAATATTTGTAATTTATCTACCTACTTTTCTAGGGTTTTTTTTTTCATTTGTTTTTGTGAGCGGATGCTGAAATCTTTTTTGATTGTTTGCAGAAACTAGGAATGTTTGGATGTTGGGAGGGGTTTAAATGGATTGATTCAGATGTTAGAATGAAGAGACCATTGTTTCAAGTGAGGAGAAATCGCGCGATTTTGAGCAAAGATAACTCGTGTCAAGTGATTCTGGGATGTGATAAAAACATAAAAAATTACTACAAGATCATAGGATTTGAAGGAAAATCATCTCTTAAGATTACAAACTTTTCAGGCAAAGTTTTAGCGGAGGTTAGTATTGTATAATTTATTTAATTTGGGACATGGTTGACGTATTAACAATTAACTAAATATAACATGATTTTGTTTTGGGTAATGATTTTCAGGCTACACAAAAACAATCACCAGAAGGAGTTGGTTTGGGAGATGATGTATTGAGATTAAGAGTGGAAGCCAATGTTGATCGATCACTTATCATGGCCCTTGTCACAGTCTACGGCTTAATTAATAACAAATTGTAATTAGATGTACAAAATGAGGCACGTAGATAGGTCCAATCGAAATGGAAATTAAATTGAGTAATATATAGTTTGTTTCGAAATATTGTATTAGCTAAAGTGAGCTTTAATGTGAACTCTAGCTTTATTTTGGCTCTAAAGTACTTTGAATGTTAATCAGTCAAAATAAAGGCTTTTCCCCCTTTTTCCCAATGCGGAAAAAAGTTTTGCGACATACACATGTACTTTTTTTTTTTTTTTTTTTTTTATGTATTTAACATGTTCGCATCATTAATAGTACTCTAGGGCTCGTTTGCTAGACAATATGGTATAAAGTTGAATATATTTGACACATGATGTGCTATATCGTATAATATATCAATATCATGTTTGTTTTAGTGTATTAAAATATATGTATTAATAGAGAAGTACTTGTGTGCACTAGGTGCACCATCAGGTGCATTGACTGGATCAACGCGTTGACCGGTCAACGCCAGAAAATGCGCGTTGACCTGGTCAACTCAAAAAGAAAATCATTCAAAATTAGTATTAATCGTAACACTAAAAAGTATCACTCAAAAGCCTAAAAGTATCACTTGTATCTTTAAAAAGTATCGGTCAAAATAAATAAATAAATAAAAACCGTCAAAATCAGTATTAACTGTAACACTAAAAAGTATAACTCAAAAGCCCAAAAGTATCACATGTATCCTTAAAAAGTATCGGCCAAAATAAATAAATAAAAAAAATCCGTCAAAATCAGTATCGACCGTAACACTAAAAAGTATCATTCAAAATTCAAAAATTATCATCTGTATCATTAAAACGTACTCTCTCCGTCCCAATAGTAAGGTCTACAATGCCTTATTTGGCTGTCCCAATAGCAAAGTCCAGTTCCATATATGGAAATAGTTAATGTCAACATCAAAGTGACCCCACTTATTTTATATTACTTTTTATTATAATACTCCTTAAAGAAATGGACCCCACCTACTTTACCCACTACTTTAACAACTAATCTACTTTTTCTTAATCTAATCTACTTTTCCTTAATCTCCGTGTCCAATAGCAAGTGGACCTTTCTATTGGGACGGAGAGAGTATCATCTATTTTATCATTTTTCTTTTTTTATGGATTGACCGGGTCAACGCGCGTTGACCCGCGTTTGACCCGGTCAAAAGCGTTAACCGTCTGATATAACCTTATATACATCTAGTGCATGTAAGTTTTTGCTGTATTAATAATATATAGTTTGTTTAGATGTATTAAATTCTATATAAAATTTCAATTCCTAAAATATCCTTTAATTAGTTACCATACATTATGTAATTATTCTATAATAAGATCTTTAATTAATATCTGCAAAGTTATTTTAGTCTCTAATTTTTAATAATTATGTATGGTATTATATATCCTACCTGCAGTGCGTGATATGTTATACCATATAAATGATTAACATATGTCGGGTCCTAACATAATCATGAACTTTATTATTGCTAGAAAACATGATATTAGGGTGTCATAGTTATCTATTATAACCTTATACTACTTAGCAAACACAACTATTTTATAATACTTAATGTTTTAATATTTTAATTTTGTCTTAAATTATTTGATGTTTTAGATTTTTTCACACACTTTCTCCCAATTTTGCCTCATAATAATAATAATAATAATAATAATAATAATAATAATAATTTTGTTTAAGAAATATTCCAAAACAAAAAATCAAATCTTAAGCTTACACGGTTACACCCAACATATATGATGTGCGGAACAGTCCAATATTTTTAAAATCGGATCGGTGACTGAATCGATTAATTTCTGGGTCATTTGAATTGCTGTTAATTGGCAGCTCGACTTAGAAAAATCGTCCAACCCCGATAATTATAAATATATGTATATATATAATTATATTAAAAAAATATATCTATATATATATATATATATATGTTATAGAATTATAAATATAATTTCCATATTTTACTATATTCTGCCTAGGGATATCAATCGGGCGAAACCGTTCGATTTCGGGCCAACTCTACTCGGTTTCGGGCTTATTCGGTTCGGGCCTATTCGGTTAAAAAAAAATTCGGGCTTAAATTTTTTAACCCTAACCCTTGGGTTTTCGGGCTAGCCCGTCGGGCCGGCATGCTAACAAATTTTTTTCACATGTATAAATTATATCTTGATATTTCTAAAAAATTATCACCATCTCTTATTCTTGAAATAAATAAATACACTAAAAATAACATAAAATGAAAAAAATATGATGAATATAAAATTTCATTAACATCATAGTGCATCAAATAAAGAAATCAATGGTACATGAAATGATAAATTACAATAATCTTCAATCATAATTTGTTCTTTCAAAAATAATAATTTCAAACTAAATCTTAAATCTAATTATAACTCAATTTTCGATTTAATTTAAGTACAATTTTCTTCTACTTCAACAATAATATTTGAAGATCTTTCAACTTCATGTTCATATTCCATTTTTAAAGTCTTCATTATTTATTAAAAAAATAACAACATTATAATATTATACAATTAAATAATTTTAAACATGATAAATAATAGCTAGCTAGTAAAAAAATATATGAGAAAATAAAAAGGGTAAAATTAATATAATTAACATCAAACACTAAGAACATCCGAGTAATAAAGAAAAAATCAAAATTATATACATTTCATGATAATAATGTTCGACCTTAGTTTATTTTTTCAAAAATAATAATTTCAAATTACATCACAATAACTACGCTCAATCATCGATATAAATATTGGAATTACATTATTTTTCTAATTTAAAGATATTTGGTACTTCGAATTAAGTATATCTTTGTATTCTTTCTCATACATTAAACAAATGATAACATTATAATGTATATAAAATTAAATTATTGAAAACATGATAAATAATATAATTTTAATGGTTTTAAACATCAATATATACTATATAATAGATAGATAGATAGATAGATAGATAGATAGATAGATAGATAGATAGATAACGAGTGAAAGATAATTTTCTCAACAAAAATTAAATGAGATGAATATTATTAGCACCAAAAGAATATTTTTCCTCTCTTGTCTATGATGGTTTATTTTGGTTTGGTGTTTGTTTTTCCATCACCTGTTTCTCAACAAAAATAAAATAAAATAATAAAAGAAATTAAAGTGAAAGATATTGATATTCAAGAAGCAACAAATGAATAAACAACATATTTTATACATCATACTAATCACTCATAATCCTTATAACATTGATAAATGCACTAATGTATGTCATAAATGAAAATATAACATTTAATTAAAAATTGCATCATTGAATAAGACTCATTTACTCTTATTTGTAGCTTTAAAAATTCATAACTTTTAGCATACTTGGAATCTGTCAATGCATAATATATGGGTGGAAAGATAACTGAGTTAATTTTCCAACGCTTCCGACCGTTCGTGAATCGAATTTTTCTAGAAAAAGTTATGATCAAAACAACGGAGGTTGCCGGGCCAGCCCGTTTGGCCCGCCAGCCCAACCGGTCTAGCCCGTTCGAAAAAAAAAAAATTCAGGCTCAAATTTTTTGACCCAAACCCTATATTTTTCTCGGTCTATTCGGATCAACCCATCGATTTCAGACTAAATTGACATCTCTAATTCTGCCCCACTAAGAAAAAAAAACTACTGAGTTGGTCATTCAGCAAGGTTTGATGATTGAATTTGGTCATATGTATCATAGTGTTAACACAGTGCCTCATTGTTTAGCTCAGTTTGCAACTTCTATTTCAAAACAAATCAAGTGGTTATTCAAGCTACATTTGTGGCTTCAGGATATTGTGACCTTGAATGTTTCTGTTTAGTTTTTTAATGTAGTTAGATTTTAAGTTGTTTAAGAAAAATTCAAATCATTTTTTTTTTATTTCTTTTATCACGAGAGTAACCTTCAACCACTATCCAAGATACTGTATACTAGGTAAATATCGATTTTGTGTAATAGCCTACAAATCATACGTATATAATATATTTTTCATATATTTTCTTTATTGTGATACTTATATATATATATATATATATATATATATATATATATATATATATATATAGCTTAAAATCTGTAACACGAATCTTAATTACAATAATTAATTAAATACCGATAAAATTATGAATATGATTGTGGGATTTGAGTTTAAAACACAAGTTAGTCCAGTCCATAATTAAAGTCTGACTTGGAGATAAATCATAAACGAGCCTCCCTAGCAAGTACATACATGTAAATCATTTGTAAATTTGGCGCCTAGCAATATTAAAACAAAATTAATTAAAAATAATTGTCGGAGAGCGAAGCTAGCACACTTCTTCACTGCTTAATTAATTGGAAAACATTTTTGGCATTAATCTTGAAAATCACATTTCCAAGACCGATTCAATTCGACGAATGAGGAGATTATATGTTTATTTATTGAAATAATAATTCATGAGTTGATGATAAGATTGAATTATACAAACAGACACACACCAAATTATTAACTATCTCTTTATAAAACAAGGAACAAAACAAACCATGTCTTTCTCATGATGTCACGAGAAATTTCGTTTATCCAATCAAAAGCATTGAAATTAGACAGATTTATTAAATATTTCACAAGGTCTAATCTTATAAAATTGTATAAAAAATAACTGAACCACTAAAAGTTTCTTTTAAAAATATTAAATATTATGGTAGATTGTACTTGAACTATATATTAATATTGTAAAAAAAATGTCATGATTAACTACGACTAATTACACCTTATGTTTATGTCCAAATTATTTGACATATTAATAAATTTGTTTCGAGAGCTAAATTTCAATCACGGAAAAATGACGTAGTTGCTGAAGTGGAAAAATAATGAGTAAAATTACATTGCACGTATGTAGTGAACTATTAAGATATAACACAAATGTCTTGAATTATTAAGATAAGATAAAATTGTCTTCAACTATAACTAATTACATTTATAGCATATATATGTCTCAAATTATTGACATATTGATAAATTTATCCCGACAATAGTGTTGAATGTGTATTGATGGATTTCTTAGTCCTACTCGACCCAAATGATATCTTGAAATTTTGGAGAATAAATCGAGCCAAACTAAATAATATATATCTATTTTTTGAATTAAGGCGAGTTCGTTCAAATTACTTAAAGACTTTATGCTCAAAATAATTAGTAACAATCCCGTTATTATCTTTTAAACAATTAGAAAAAACTTCTCAATTATTTAAAGATATATATTACAAGATATTCCTCCAAGATTATTGTCAATTGAATATTTTCAACGTGCAAGAAGGCAATTAAAGAAAGGTAAGCAATATGGCAGTTAAGTAATAACAAGCTGCATTAAACTAAACTAAAATGAAGCTGTAGTAGTGTTTCAGATTAAGCTGTTGAATTAATTAAATACAAACAGGGGAAACTTCACAACATGTATTGTTTGTATCTTTCCAAAACGTGTGGATCGATTGATCACGTGTGTATATATACATATACATATATAGGTTTCAATTCATTCAACTCTAAAACATACACAAAAACTTCATCCTCTCTTACTTCACACAATCACACACTACTCTTCAAACTATATATCCAAAAAAAAAAAAATTAATGGCGAAAATTCATCCTCATCCAACGGCGGAAACTTGCTCTGATCAATCTTCATCGGGACGAGAAACCTTCACAGTTTGGATGAAATCTCTCGTGTTCCATGGAAATGGATGCACTGTGTTTAACTCGAAAGGCCACGTTGTTTTTCGAGTAGATAATTATCAACAGAGATGCAGTAGGAAGGTCTTACTCATGGACTCCACTGGCAATGTTCTCTTCTCTTTAAACAGAAAGGTATTTACATATACATATACGTGCCTTCATTTTTTTTTTCTTTTTTGTGAATGGATGCTGAAATCTTTGTTGATTGTTTGCAGAAACTAGGAATGTTTGGATGTTGGGAGGGGTTTAAATGGATTGATCCAGATGTTAGAATGAAGAGACCATTGTTTCAAGTGAGGAAAAATCGCGCGATTTTGAGCAAAGATATATCGTGCCAAGTGATTCTGGGATGTGATAAATTAAACCGCAAAAATGACTACAAGATCATAGGATTTGAAGGAAAATCATCACTTAAGATCACAGACTTTTCAGGCAAAGTTTTAGCGGAGGTTAGTATTGTATATAATTTATTTAATTTGGGGCATGGTTGATGTATTAACAATTAACTAAATATAACATAAATATTTTTATTTTGGTGATAATTTTCAGGCTACACAAAAGCAATCATCAGAAGGAGTTGGTTTGGGAGATGATGTGTTGACATTAATGGTGGAAGCCAATGTTGATCAATCACTTATCATGGCTCTTGTCACAGTCTACGGCTTAATTAATAACAAACTGTAATTAGATTCACAAAATGAGGCTTGTAGATAGTATTGACGAGTTGAACTTTTGTTTTGTTTTGGGGTCAATTTTGATACTGTAATTATTTGAGTTTCTATAGTTTTACTTTGACTCTAAAAATACTTAAAAACGTAGGTCAAAATGAAGGTTAATTTCATCATTTTTTTTATATTTGTTGAAAACTAAGTTTAATTAGATTTGGTAATCTTATTTGTTTCTTGTAGGGATTTGTATTTTAGTTTTCATAGTTTTTTGCTTAATCTAGTTAATTTCTCGGCAACTCTTGTTCCATTATTAACTAAGGTCGTTACTTGATTGTAAAAATAATATATGACATTGGGTAATTTTTAATAGATATATTAATTCAGAAGTGTAGACAAAATATTACGAAGCGACAAAACAATAGTGTCGTAACACTCCCACACCTTAATCCTATCCTTATCGCGGGCGGCGTAATCTAGCCTCGTCACCGCATTGAACAGCTCGGCGTAGAGCTTCCTCAGGCGCGGCCGGTCCGCCGCGGACTTCGCCTGAATGATGGTGTAGACGTCTTGCTTCAGCAGCGCCGAGCTCTTCCGCAGCTGCTTCTGCGCTTCTCTCCACGACTCCGCCATTAGCAGATCCTTCACTTCGATCAGGCTTCGCGCGTGGGATTGAATGCCGGATTCTGCTTCTTCGAGGCTCTGATCCGGGACTGTCAGCCGGAAATCGAATGCAGCGGCGGCGGATTTTGTGTGCATCGAGAGGAGGAGGGACGTCAGTACTATGGATGATCTTCTTGTGGCGGCGGAGGTGGTGGAAGGGGGTTTGGTGAGAGGGTGGAGTGGTCGTGGGTTGAGTTTGTGGAGCACGCGTACGGCCAATGAGAATGGAGTTGCCATTTCTCAATTTCAAAGCGATATTTTATTTATTTATTTATTGCCCAATAAAGAAATATAACATGGATAAACTTTTTTTAATTCAAATAATTATTCATTTTAAAATGCCACGTATGAATAAAAATATTGAAAGAAATCATGAATAAAATACAAATGTGATTAAAATGTTCAAGCCACACACATTTGGAGACGCCAAATCATTAAATTGCTACTGAAATCTTCTCCAATGGAACGGTTAATTTTTTTATATTTTTTTTCATTTTCTTTTTATGTTATGTTTTATTTAGTGTTTTTTTTATATATATTTTGTGTATGTTATTTGTTATATATTTGGTATTTTAAATAATGTGTTGTAATTAATATTAAAATTTATTATACTACCTCCGTCCCAATAGCAACGTCTACTTTTATTAAAATAGAGAGAGTAAATAATAAAAAGGTGGACCTTGCTATTGGGACGGAGGGAGTATATGATGAATTTAATTAAATACAAATGGTGAAACATAAAATTAAATTAGATAAAAATTAGACAAATAATTAAACATATTAAAATGAATAAATATATACCAACAATAAAACTACATAAAATACTAAAATAAATAAAAGTACATGAAATAAAAATATAAAAATACACATAAAATAAAATAAAGAAAATATAAATATTTTTCTAATAATATATAAAAACACTAAAATAGATAAAAGCACATGAAATAAAAACATAAAATATTTCGTACTTCGAAATGCATTAATTGATCATTTGTGGGAGGATTATTTTAATTTGGAGAATTAGAATATATTATTATGTAATTTTATGTTATTTTGTAATATTTTATGAATTGTATTTTTATTTTATATTAATTCAAATATATTTTTTCTAAAAAAATATTTTAATAATTATTATGAAATTTTGAATTTAATTATAGATATCAATATATTTGAATATTCTTATATATTTGACGATCCTCCAGTCAGTTTCTATGTTCCCTATTAAATTCACTATTTTGATAGTATTTATCATAAATAACTATTATAATATAACCAATAATAATTAACATTTATTGAATTTTTTTAAATAAAATTATATACCATAAAGATATAACCCTAATAATCAAGTATTTATTCAAAAAAAAAAATTAAATACTAACAAATAATTATAAATTTTAATCGGGTAGAATAAATCATAATTGACAATTATAAAATTAAGCTAACCTATAATTAAGAATTTCAAAATGAATAACAAACAGAAAAAGACTAATAAAATTCATAGTATGACACTTAATAAGACACATGAAATGGGCATAAAGATCTTATTTCCATCCCCGCATGGGCCAATAACCCCGAACCTGAAATTGGTCTCTCATCGTCCATTTTGGATTCACTTTAAATTAAATTATGAGAAATTTTAAAGACAGTCCGGTTTTATTTTCTATAATCCCCGAAAATTAATTAAAATATTAATATTATTTTTAGACCATTTTACCCTATAGCCCCCAAACCCTAACTAAAGATTAAACTTTATAGCCCCCAACTAGACTAAAGCAACATAAAATAACATAACTAAATTATAATTGTCATTTTTCACGAATCATCTATGAAGTTCATGTATGTCACCAACAATTACAATTCTTTGAATAACTTCAATTTCTGTCGCATTTTCAAGATTTTTTTTTCCGACTTATTGAGGCCATGGATGAACTAATTAGCTTTTTGTTGTTCTTCAAGAAGATGTTCTCGATAATTCTTAAATTCATCATAAGTCGTCTGTTTTAAAATTATTTTTGATAGCTTCTTGCAAATGAGATTGTGTTTTATAATCTTAGTAATTAGTGGTTGTGGATGTTTTTCAATTATTTGCTCAAACCGTCACTGTTTGTTCAAACTGGGGAGATAAAGGGAAAAAAAATACTTCTAATTCAATGGAAAAATATATTTAAAATATTTGCATTCATGGACCAATATCAATATCTCAATTCATTACTGCATGCCTTCATCGGTTGTTTGATCGAAAATTTTGATTTTAACTTCAACAAATGTAATATCTTAAGTGAGTCACGTAGATGAGAGGACAAATGAGGTTGAGGTTCCTGAGATGGTTTTATGCTCACTCAAAGTAATTTTTGTTTAATTTCTAGTAAGGAAAAAAATGGAGGGGCTATATGTACGGGCTATGGCATATATTTTTAGGGTTTTAAATGATTGAAGATACAGGGTAAAAATGTATATTTTATTTATATTTATATTTTATAAAATTATGGGGACTGTGAAGAGTAAAATGAGAGTTGTAAATAGAATTTCTCTTAAATTATATATTTTGTTCATGTACAAATTTAATCACCACATATAGAACTATCAAAATGGGCCGGACCTGCTGATGCATAGACATGGACAAATAGTTGCTCTTAAAGATTTCTAAGTAGAGGGGTACATCCATACATGAGTGAATTGAGTTCACATGAAAGAGAGATATTCCGATGCTATATAACAATGACCTTTTATAGTTAAAGAGAGCTTAAATGATTTGATAGGTGCTACTCATACCACAATGTGTGTGTGTGTGTGTGTTTTTTTTTGCTCTCATTCCATTGAAGCTACAAAAACGTGCTTAGTTTGGGGCAATGATGGGATGAGTGACCTCCTGGAAAGATTTTTAGGGAGTGTGCGAGTGAGGACAAGTACACTGGAAAGACTTGTGTTGGTTTATGGAAACAACTATCAGTCCGGAAGCCAGATCGTTATAGGTAGCATCAAAGTTGAACCTCTCGTAATAAGGTACGATTTAGGAATGAGCCAAGTGGAAGCTGGTTGGCTTCTGATATAGTCGTCCATCCGAATGTCTGGTTGTTACAATTGGTTGCGTACCATAGTAATCTTTTTCATATTTGGAATTGGCCTGACCCGAGCACATAGGGCAATTGTGATGAGACGGCCCGACTTGGCCCGAAGTGTTTCGAGCATATAAATCATGATCTAGTCTGGCCCAAATATCAGGTTACGTCACACTACTAGAAAATTAGCCTTTTATGACACCTAAAAATGTAGTAGCAGATTAGGTCTTAAGGCACTTCACTTTATAAAAGTGTGGTATAGTAAAATGTAATAATAGATAGGGTGTACCGAAATGTATCTTATAACTTCATTTGAAAATGCCTTCAAAAGTGGATGAAATTATTTAAAGGTATCCTAATAATACACGTTAATGTGCATTGATAAAAGCGATTAACTACACTTAGTTCATAAATCTGAAGACATTTGAAATGCCTTCAAAGAAATTAATAATGCTAGGTAAATTATTTTGTGCTTACACTTTCACCGTCAAATAATCACAATCTATAAAATAGAATCTATTATTATCAATATAATAAATTTATTTACAATTTTAACAAAAAATGGGAATAATAATATAAAATTAAAAAAATCACATTTTATTAGAAACAAAACACATACTTTAGTACAATAAATCATCCATTGACAAGGTATTGTAACCTATATATTCGAATGGTGTAACAATATTACAAACAACAAATTCCATCTAATTAATATGAAGTATAACCAATGATTCTAGAAATGCTTTTTACATGAGTGAATACGTAATGCTCCCAACATTAAGCCTTTTAATTGTGCAAGTTCCGAAGAATCTAATCAATGCGAGGATATCCAGTTAGCCATCTATCATCACTACCTGTAAAGAAAAATGAACATCAATCAATGCAAATGTAAAAAGAAATAAAACAAATATCGCATCCTGAATCAAAATTTCATCAGCTTTCCCACGCCATTAATTTCATGCCACGGTTATGTCAATATTTCTTACAACGGTGATATATTTTCTCATTTATGTAAAACCTGAGAAAACGAAGGCAAAAGGTATAAATTAGAAAATGTTATATGTCTACTGATTTATGCAAGACAAAGGGAGTAAATAATCAAAACTCACTTCCCTAGAACGAAACAGGAGTTGGCGTTCTTGCTCTAGTCTCAAGGAAATCAAGGGAATATCTGACAACAACAAGAAATTATTCATGAATTTCTATTGAATGAAATACAAGACTGCAATCCACAACTTACAGCAATGATGAAGAAGAATAGACAACAAGCGCAACTGCAATAATAGATTTTATGCAACCCCTCAACTTATGCGAATTCACCTGCAGATACGAAGATAACAAATAAGAGTTCTCTGCATCACCAAGGTAATCAACATGAGAGTTTCGCTCCATTACATATTGTTCTTGTAGATTGAATCAGTATCTATATCATCTGAGAAATACCAGACATGTTAGTTTCCTTATTTGGGACATTCTGTCTTCCATGTTAGGTGTTCGTAGCATTATCGTCTATCAAATTCCATGATTGGTGACTTGAGAAAGGAAAAAATCTTGATCTAACATATGTTGTCTTTTCTCATCCAGGAGAATGACATTTCTTATCGGACGAATTTTGTATCCAAGTATTATGGTGGAGTTGAAGGTTTATAACAATCTTCAATTGCACTAGGAGCTCAAAAGATAAACTTTGGAACTATATCATGTCTAGATAGTGCTAATAATGTAATAGTGAACTTCCATGATTATCTAAATACACTAAAACACCCTCCCAACAAACTGATATAACTTAAAATAATGTAGAAATTAAACAAATAACTTTCACCTGTGGTATAAATCACTCATCCCAGAATGTATACTTTAAATCTTCAAACTTCCCTGTTTTATTCTGCACTGCCTGAAAAATTAGCACAACGTTTTGAAACTCAAAATAAAATGGGAAACTGGCCTAGTCAGTAGGCCAACAGTCATGTGCATTAGACCCTCCAAAGTCAAAACACCTGCTAAAAGTTATATATTCAACTAAAATAATAAATACGCCATGCTCTACAAATATGAATAACAAAATCTAATATCAAAAAATTCATACAAAAAGAAAAAGAAAAAGATGAAGAGAAGCTTAAATGATTACTAATTGCATTTGTTCAAAACATTCCTAAAAACAATAATAAATATAAGTCTAGAACTAATAGTCAATCATAATATCAATTCAATCTAAAATATAAAATCATTACTAACTTCCACCTACGACATTTCTATCCATCAGTAACTTGGACATCTAAAATGTAAAACTGGGTAGTCATCATTCTTTGATAGGTGCCACCTGCACATATAATATAACAAATAATCAATTTGGGATGTATTGAGTAAACAAAAATAAAAAAGATAAATTCATAAAGTATACCAAATTACAAGGCCAAGCTATCATTGTGCCTTTTGTCTGTGAAAGCATTTGGAGATTATTGTAGGGCCTAATCAATCTTTCCTCAGGATCAACTATCACTTGCACATTCACTTCACACCAATTCAATCCCAACATTTGTCCCCCAACTATTGTACTCGGGTTGGTGTTACGAATACATCCTTTAGCAATAATTTTCGTTAGGTTGAATAGACTTTTTAATAAAACATTCATTCCATCCTTGAAAAAACCAAAAGTAAAAAAAAGAAATCATTCTCGTATATGTTATAAACATCCAGAAGATCCATATAATATGGAAACTAAAAAAAATATAGAAATAATACATTTGGTGGTCAATTAAAAAAGACAATGCAAGAGTGCATGAAGATGTACTAAATAATACAAGAATACCTGAAGATGTAAAAAATAATCCAAGAGTACCTGAAGATGTAAAGTAGGTGTGGGATGTATTGGACGAGAGTCAAAACTCGATGTATAATGCCCAGAATCAACTTGTGAAGGGCATGCTCCTTGCTGCATTAAAAACATATTCTCCAGATGTGCAATTTTTTCCCGATGCTCCATCAATAAACGATTTGATGTACTTCCAGGAGCTTCACTCCACACATCTGAGGGGCAGATTCCCTGACCTAACATTCTCACATGGCCAGGTGCATCATCTCCCATGATTTGAGAAAATACATCATTTGGGCCGATTCCATCATTATAACCTTCTGGAAGTTGGTTACTACGTTCTTGCATTTCCGACTTTTTATAAAGATTATAAGTTAATGCACATGTTATGATTTAAAAAGTGAAATTAAATACATTGCGCATGATATATTCAAGATAAGCGATTGATACTTACATATTTATCTGAGGCAACACTAGAGTTCCCATCCGAAGGAACAAAGCAAGACTTGAATAGTTCAACACGAGTTGGGCAACGTCCTTGTTCCTTAGTCTGGAAATATGTATATTACTCAGTATAATAACAAAAATATCGGAAAATGGTCATGAAATTAGAAAGAAGAGGTAGCAAAGATTACCAATCTAGCTCTAATTTGGGCAAATGACGTCTTTCCTGTCCTTTGATTCATGATTTTATTTTCTCTAGCATTCTTGTTTTTGTGACTTGCTTTCTAAAATAAAAGCTCAAAAAGTAAATTAAATTCATATATCTAAGAGTAAAGTCTTTATTGCCTAAGATAAAATTAAAATCAACCTTTGCTTCTTCCGATCTCCAATAAGTTAGTAGCTTAACCCATTGATCAAGCAAAACTCTTTCATCCCTCTCCTCTATTAAATGTTCTACAGGAATATCATCAACCCAATATTTCATTTTCAAAGAGTGCCTCCAGTTTCTCCATTTATGCCCAATGGAGGTTAAAATCCATTTCTCAGCAACAACGGGAACATGAAATCGTAACTGCAACATAAAAGAACACAAATGGAATATTACAATCACTTGAAGATGAATGAAAGTAATGTAGTAAACTAACAAGAAAAATGTTGACACTAATCTAAAAGAATTAAAAGAGTATATATCAAATATTTATAAATAGTTCATTTTTGTAAGCATATTTTGTAAAACTTAAACTGGTTACCTTTACAACTTCCAGCATCTCAGTTTTTTTGGTACTTGGCATGGCATGCCAATTTTTGATATCAATTGGACAATATTTACCATTTCTTGAGATTGAACCTAAGAAATGGCAAAGCTTGCTATTCTCATCACCTATAGGTTGGCCAAACTCATTGTATTCAACATGAATAGGTGGTAGATTTGGAGCACGACCCCAAATGCTTTGCATATATGTAGGACCTCTGGTTTCTTTTGCCGTAATTTCGGGATTAGTTTCACATCCTTTAATTGTGATCACACTCATTATGCACTAGTCTTTTAAGATGACAGATCATATGAAAGACATTGTGCATAAACATGCAACAATAAAAAAGAAAATAATAGCATTGACATTGTGCATAAACATGCAAGAGTCAGAACAATGTATGGATGACATTTTTTATAAACAAAATCCTCTCTGTTCCCACTATACACTACTCATTCATAAGTACTTGTATGCCTATATTAGAGAATGATAACTACTAAAAAGTAAATACTGAAAACCTAAAGTATAGTATTACCCAAAGAGCAAACAAGAAATATTATTTTGCCAACGTCTAACTACAAAAACAGCTAAAGCCTTTATTGAATTAGCAATGGAATGTTGATATTTCTGATTCTTTAGATATAATCTTTATCCATTCAGAAGTCCACGACATGATATTGATGCTCTCTGTTAAGATTTCTGAAACTGCACAATAACACAAGAAATATAAGTTGTTAAACTTCAAATAAAAGAAATACAAGTAAAACATACCGCATATGCTTTCATTGATTAATGTCGATCTCAATTCAATCAACATCTTCACGAACCCAACCAAAATCACCAATCTCTGCAGTAACAGGAGGGATACAAATATTGCTTTGCAAGTACGTTTCGACATCAATAGTAGATTCCATGTTGTAATGCGCTCGTGCAGTAGTAGAGACAACTACTTTCCACTCTTGCTCAGTAGGATCTTGAACATAAAAAACTTGTTCAGCTTGGGATGCTAGAATAAATGGTTCTTTGTGACGTGTCACGTTTGAAAATTTGGCTAATGTAAATCCATCAACATCTTTTTTCAATCGGCTTCCACTTGATACCCAATCACAATCAAACAATACAATACTACGTCCGCAACCATAATCTAGCTTAATGACATCTCTTAAAATACCATAATAGTCTAAATCGCTTAGAATTGGATTTTGATCTCTTGTACTTGAAAAACTTGGTGTAGCAGCCTTTATACGTACCCCACAATTTTGTGTCTTCCTCGTACTCTCCAAAGTTTTTGTGTGAAACCTAAAACTATTCACAAGAAACTTTTTATATTTCAATCCAATAAAATTAGGTCGACTATCAAGTAATTTCAAGTCCCTTGCTTTTAAACTTTCATCATCCGTAGAAACGGCTTCATCAACCTAGTAAGATACATCACATTCATTAGAATTCAAATGTGTAGTTTCAATGTTAAATATTCACGACTACTATCATTTAATTAACATCACTTACTTTTTGAGCAAACCAATAAGCAAAAGTTTCACTATGAATGCATTCAAATTGATGGCGAGAAACATGAGGATGGGGTTGTTCAACTACTGTGCGATATTGCCTAAAATGTACAAGAATTCAGATTTTTGTAATTAAAAAATATTAAAATATTGGATAAGTAAAAGTAGACTAAGAAACTTACTCAATGTATGCACTAACATCGTCACAATTAAACAACACGTATTGATGTGTCTTCTTCAGTGTTTCAGCATCAAATCTCATAGAAATCCCTTTTCTAAGGGCACGACCCGTCATTTTAAACACATCTAATTCTGACGTGACATTATCATTCATGGTCTCATTCCTGGGCATTCGATTAAGCTTTGTCTTAACATAATCAGCTAAGTATAAAGAGCAAAATATCAAGTATTCTTCCACTAAATAACCTCTAACAATCGAACCTTCAAGTCTGCCTCTATTACGCACATATGATTTCAATGTACCTAAATACCTTTACACAAAAAAGACGAAAAATAGATTTGTTAGTGTTTTTAATAGTTGAATAAAACAAATATCATCTAACAAATTATGAGAAATTACATGATTAAGAAAGTTTGTAAAAAATGTTCACATTTACCTTTCTACGGGATACATCCAATGAAAGTAAACTGGTCCAGCTAGCTTCACTTCAGTAGCCAAATGTATGGTCAAATGCACCATTATATCGAAGAATGATGGTGGAAATATCTTCTCTAATTGAAAAAGTACCACAACAATATCTTTTTCTAAACGAACTACATCGACAGGACAAATTACTTTAGAACATAATTCTCTAAAGTACTTGCTCAACTGAAGTAAAGGCAATCGAACTGACTTTGAAAGTGTTTTTCTTAATGCCACAGACAATAATTGTTGCATCAAAATATGGTAATCATGACTTTTTAAGCCTAACAATTTCGGTGGTTTTAGCTGAACACACCGTGAAATGTTTGATGCATAACCATCCGACACTTTAACATTCTGCAAAACCTCACAAAACATCATTTTCTCTTTCCTAAACATTGTAAAGGATGCTGGAGGTAATTAATCCTTTCCTTCCTTAGAAATTGGATGAAGGTCAGGTCGGATGCCCATTTCTTGCAAGTCAAGTCGAGACTTGTGATTATCTTTTGATTTGCCATCCATTTCCAACAAGGTTCCACAAATGCTTTCATAAACATTTTTCTCAATATGCATGGCATCAAGATTATGGCGCACAACATTATCTTTCCAGTATGGCAAATCAAAGAATATATTTCTTTTTTTCCAATTAAAAGATAACTTTGGATTATCACCAACTAGCTTTCCAAATTTAATGGAAAAGTCTTTCAGTTCATCCACTATCATATCACCAGATAATTGTGGAGGCATTTGGCCATGCTCAACAGTGCCATCAAAGTGTTGACTATTTTTCTGAAACTCATGTTCTTCTGGTAAAAATCTTCGATGGCCCATGTAGCAATATTTCCCACCATTTCGTAACCTACGTGAGTGAGTATGCTTGTTACAAACTGGGCAGGCGAATTCCCCTTTAGTACTCCATCCTGACAAATTTTCATATCCAGGAAAATCACTTATTGTCCACAGTAATGAAGCACGTAATAGAAAATTTTGTTTTTTCGATGCATCAAATGTCTCAACTCCAACTTCCCATAAATCCTTGAGATCACTAATTAAAGGTTGCAGATAAATATCAATATTGTTCCCAGGTGCTAATGGGCCAGGAATCAACAAAGACAACATGAAATATGATTATTTCATACACATCCATGGAGGAAAGGGTATACGGAATCAGTATAACAGACCATGTGCTGTGTTGCGTACTCATATTTTTGAATGGATTAAATCCATCTGAAGCTAATCCAAGTCGAACATTACGAGGGTCCTTAGCAAATTCAAGGTGTAAGCTATCAAACGTCTTCCATGCTGGGGAATCAGCTGGATGCCTCATACAACCATCTTTTATACGACCTTCATCATGCCATCTCATATGGGAAGCCGTTTTTGCGGACATGAACAATCTTTGCAACCTCGGTTTAAGTGGAAAATACCACAATACCTTCCGAGCAATCTTTTTTCCCTTACCCGTAAGATCTTTATCAGAAGTATGCCATCTTAGTTAATGGCATGTTTCACATGAAGTTCTTCTTGCATTTAACCCCCAATACAAAGTGCAATTATTCGGACAAGCATCAATTTTTTCATAACCAAGTCCTAAATCTTTCAGTAATTTTTCAGCCTCATAATAAGATTTAGGTAGGTCAACCATTGCATCCGGGAATGCTTCTCTAAGTAAATCCAAAAACATATCAAACACCTTATTATTCAATCTTCCAAGACACTTTAGGTGTAGTAAACGGATGATGAATGAAAGTTTTGTAAATTTCTCACATCCTTCATATAACTTTTGTTGGGAAGCATCAATCAACTTAAAAAATTCTCCAGCCTGTCCTTTAGCAATTTCTTCATCGAGGGAAAAGTCAGTTGTGTCTTCCATATAACCACTTTCCATTTGAACTCCAAAAGCATCATGAACTAAGCCTTGCATGTTGTCAACAGAGCCCAAAGTCTCCGGATTAACAGATCGATTTTCCTAGATGGAAGCTCTCCATGAGCGATCCATTGGGTATACCCACGAATAAACCCATCAACGGTCAAGTGTTTAAAGGCATCATCTCTACCCACACAAATACCAAGCTTGCAATGTTTGCATGGACATAATATCATTCCATTTATGCATGCATTACGAAAAGAATAGTTCAAAAAGAACTCGAGACCATTTTGGTATTCTTCACTTACTCTTGACTTGTTCATCCAACTTCTATCCATACTGAAAAAATAAATAGTTCTCAAGACTTCATAAATAATAAGATAAATAGAGATGACTTACTGAATAGATATTTCCCATTAATAAAAACATGTAGAGAACTTAGATGACATTAACTAAACATAAAATAATTTGAATTCATGTTTCGGTTGATTTTGTGCACAAAATATTAGAGTTGGTGCTTAAATTTCAGTTTTGGAGACACACAGCTACAAAGATTCTCATCGTGGAAATTAATAAGCAAATAAGCTAATGATGACAATTGGCATACTTTAATAACTTTAATCCCACATGATAAAAAAAATAATACATGCACCCAATACTGATTTTCAAATTTTAACATGTAAACTGAAAATTAATATAAACAAAGCAAACAAGACAGGAAAATATAAATAGGATATATTAGTCTCTATAAAACATGCTTGGTTCAAGACAAAACATAAGACTATTATATTTGAACTAAACTAAAGTCTTTGAGTTTGGAAATTATTTTGCATGGGAGTTTCTACTGGCTTTGTTTTGTAGGTTCTTCTATGTTCAGTCAAGGAGCTCTATTTACTTCGTTTTTATTTTTTATTTTTCTTTGTTCTATTTTCCAAAAATTATTCTAAAGTCAAGTTCTTTCTCTAAGCCAAATGACCCTTTAAGTTCATCTTAGGACAAATCCATTCGCTAAATAATTGTTAATAAAAAGCTAACACTTTGACTAGCATTAAAAACTTATTTTGGGCTTAGATAATTCAACTAGCCTTTTTCCATATCAGGTTGGTTAATACGCCATTGTACTTATATATTAAACCGAAAAAACTTCTTCTGGTCAAACTCCTTTATTGAATTCTATAGCTTGTTATTTGAGTCATTTACCAATCTAATATATTCCTTATTTTGCTTATACTCCTGATTTCAATTAAACTAAGACTGGCATTGCTTGGCTTTGGTATTAGTATTAGGCAACACAAATTTTAGTGTTCAATTTTATCCTTGTTAATGAAAATGGCTTCAATTATTTGTGCCATAAATTTTATTAATGTTCAATTTTCTAATATTCCGCAGATTTTTGTATTGGTAACCTTTTTTTTGATAAGATTACCATGCATTGAAAATAGAAAATATTTTTAACCTACGGGTGTCTTACTACTAAGGATAGGAGGATAACCTGAAGCCAGCAAGGTCAAGCAGACAGATTCTACTAATCTTTGAACTTCAAAAGCAATTGAATTAGAAATCCTGCATGATAATTCATATTTAGTGTCTCAAAAAATGAAGAAAGATAAAGAAAGATAATTTTTTCTTAACAATTTCAGATAAGAATTAAAGATGTTAATGATAAAACACAAGGAAACCAAGAAAGTTCAAGCTCTATTTTCAAGAATAAATATAGCTATCAAGTTTTGTATTTATTATGTCTAACTTTAGATATACCAATTTGCTACTTAAATAATACCAGACCAACAGAAAAAAAAAAAGAACGGTAAGGTATACATAACGCCATTTTTGTGTCTGTGACCATTTTTGTGAGTTTAGATAAATTGTGGTTGGTGATGGTCTAATGGAAGAGGAAGCCACTAAATGCGTACAATTACGTTGTTATGCCTATAAGAGAGGAGGCCCAATGCAAAACTATAGAAGAAGTTGTTAGATTATAGAGAGAGAGAGAGAGAGAGAGAGAGAGAGAGAGAGAGAGAGAGAATAATATGAGAACTGCTTAAAGTTCAAATGATGTAAAGCAGCCAGAATAGAGGCATTGTTTGCTTCTGTTTCTGATTTAGTGGGCAAGAATTGGTCCATCATCAATCTTTAACCATTTCTTTTCTGCAAAGGCAATAAGCCGATAACCGGAAGACAGAAGTGATATTTTATGGGATTTAACCAATTCCAAATGGATGTCACTTAAAATTTTGATGATATATTATTGACAAGGACTAGTTCAAATTCATTATTATTTCTTAAAATAAAACAAAAAATCTAAGAAACGCATAACAGAAATCACAATGAGGATACAAATAGATGCCGACTAAAAAATTTCATTTGGAACCATAATAAGATGCATAATCGATTTTCCAAACAATTTGTATGATGTTTTTGTAGTCTGGCAAAAAGTCAACCGAGCCGTCTTACAACTAGACTAAGCATAAACACTGGGATTTCATGGTTTATAATTTCCCAAAGAATCGATAGCCATTAGCAATTCTTGATTAACATTCTCTACTGAACATGGATGTGTTCAAACTTTTCACCTTACTTCTTTTATTTAAATTTGCATCAGCAAATGGAGACGCATCTAATAGAAAGATAAGAAAGTGTATGAACTCAGATACTAGAACTTTTATATGTGTAGCATTGAAACTTCGTCTCATCGATACACATCTCACTGTGCAAACTAAACTCATGTGTTCTCAACAAGAACTGTGTCTGCAGAGTGGATATCATATAGCTGATGGAACCATAATTTTTACTTCAGCTAGTTAAAACTTCATATATTTTCTTGATTCATGCAACATTACGTAGTTTACATGGGGGCACACTCATTCCAGGACTCAGAATCAGTTATTACAACTAGATTAGAGGACACCCTATATTTAATTATTATAGATAAAACTTCACCTTTTTCACTTATTCATATTGATTTACCATTTATGCTTCTTTTTGTATTCCGACTCTAACATTTAATCACATCATTTTTTACCTTAACAATTATATTAAAAAACTAGCATCAATCCATCGCACTAATTTAAATTGAAACAATAATATCACACTACCACTAGACCACAAATTGAGAGAAATCTCATATGAACACACTACATGCTATTATGGGATTACTAAAATTAAACTGAATAAACTAACCTGCAAATCAAAGGAGCACGTGTAGATATAAGAATGCGACCGAGATGGCTGACGTGGCGGTGGTGAGGGAGTTATTTCCGTGCTTACAAAGGGCCTGAAATTATGCGGGAATAAGAAGAGTCCCAAGACAAAACAAAATCATCTCAAACAGAATTGAATTTAAATATATGTATTTTAAAAATAGTTGATTAGTTTAATTTAGTTGGAACTTGGGAATAAACTTGTTGATTTAATTTGTTTTCCATGTTACAAATATCTACCCATTCTTTTCGCATATATTTTTTTTCTTTTTATATACGAATGTGGCATTTTAAATTAAATGTCAGCAAATGACTTGTATCATGACATTTATTTATCAGTGTCATATCAATATTTTAGCAAAAATGTAGTAAAAAGTGCTTGTATTGATAGACAAGTTATAATGACATCTGTTTTAAAGTGTGGTAAAGCTAGTGTAGTCACATGTCATTTTTCTAGTAGTGCCACCCTTGGGCCAAAGACTTATTTTTCATGTTTTTTACTGGGCGGCCTAGCCAATTCAAGCCAATGTCTATTTTGGGCCTGGATGGACTGACCCAAAATTATTTTGGGTGTATAAGATTGTGACCCGACCTAAAAATAAACTATGAGTTGTGAATGCAAAGAATTTTACTTTAAAAACCCCAAATTGTGAATTTGAGTAAACTAATAACAAACACAATGATAAATTACACAAATATTTAAATTTAAATGGAGAATTGTTTGTATAGATTTAGTTTTAAGAGTGAACTTGATAAAATTTTAAAATTAGCGAATAAAGATAAAAAAATAAAGAATGAGAATGAATAAGATATATACTACCAATAGTAGTAAATAAATGATGCTTAAATGTAAAATTTGTGCAGAATTTTAATTTTTATACTAAATATTCATAATTAAAAAAATGTCCCAACAATTTTAAAAAATATGAGGAGCCCTGGCATATATACAATGGGATAAAATCTTCTAGTCGCTTTTCATGTCCCACTATGAAATTTAATATTTTTAAAATATTTATTACAAAAATAAATTTTATTATAGTATTACAAATCATAATTAACATTTATTGCTAAAAATTAAATTTTTTAAAAATTATATACCCTATTTTTGGAATAATCAACCATATTAATCAATTATATTAATTCAAAAATAAATATAAACTCTAATTAAGTGGAATGAACCCTAAATAATAATTATAAAGTTAAACTAAGCCATAACAAATTGAAATTGAAGAAAAGAATTGTTGAAAATTGAATAAAAATCAAAATGGAAAACCAAATAAGATAGAGAGCAGTGGGATAGATGATTTCATTTGTATATACAATGCCTCCGCCTTTACTAACAAATGGTAGCTAGAATTGAAACTATTAATTAACGTTTAAACCTTCCAAACTTTATACAATATATAAACAATTAATTATAATTAGGGTATTCACTCGAAAAAAAAAATATATATTTAGGTGGATTCTCATTTACATATGTTTCTTAGATTTAGCCGACAATTGGTACATAATTTGATATCAGAATAACTAACTTCATTCACGTGTACTCTAAATCTCTAATCCATGCAATTTGTACGATACATGGCTTATGCATTAATTTGCAAATATCATAAGCTTATAGAAAAAAATGTTAAAACTAAAAGTTTTGGATTGAATTAGCAAGAAAAATTAAACCACAAAAACTCCTATATAAATTTTCGATTAACACTTTAATTTACGTTCATTAATTAATTTGGTGTTCAGAGATTAATTAGTTTATATATGCTCTAAACAAGGTAGTCTATTCTACTATTTTTACGTAAGCACCATTTGATTAATAATCGGTCAAAGCTTATTCTTATTGCATAATGCGACATGAATTTCAATTCCTATTCAATCCAAATCATAATTAATTCGATCAAAATTATATTATTGATTGACATTTGACTAAGCATAACAAATTAATAGGTATAAAATACTGGAAAATCGTCATAAGATAAAGGTGTGGTATACATTCAAAGGGCAGAAAAAAAATGATTGGAGAAAGAGTTTATTAATTAATTATTGGTTAAACCATAGAGACAGAGTAGAATTATTAATTTGGATCAGAGATAATTAAGTGATTGTCAACCGCATCGATCTGACAGTTTTTTTTTTGTTTTTTTACTCACACACTCGACCTGTGGTATTGAGGAGATTAGAACCCGTGACCTTTAGTCACAAACAACCTCACTCCACCACTAGGCCATCCCCACCGAGACTGACAGTGTGTTTATTTTGCATTTATTTTATTTTAGAGGTTACATGTGCTTGTGATGTGGAAAAGAAAAATATTTCACTACAAAAAAATCGCGTTTTAGCGACGGAATAAAATTCGTCGCTAGATTAACGACAAATTAACGACGGATTGTAAATGAGACGTTTAACGACGGATTTTTCCGTCTTTAACGTAACGACAGAAAAAATCCGTCGTTAAAAATTGAATTTAATATTTTTAATTTTATTTTTTTAATATAACGACGGACTAACGACGGATTTTTCCGTCGCTACATTAAAGACGGAAAAATCCGTCGTTAGAAATTAATTTTTTTTTAATTTTTAATTTTTTAAATATTTTTTTAAATTTAACGACGGAATAGCGACGGAATAATTCCGTCATTAATTTTTTTTTTTTTTTTTATTTTTTCCATTTTTTTTTATTTTTTTAATTTTTATTTTTTTTAATTTTTAATTTCCCAATTAATACTTAATTTACGAATTTGAAATTAATTATTTTAAAATTTTAATTTTTTATTTATTTTATTTTTCAGATTTATTTTTTTTTATTTTTTTTTAATATTTTATATTATTTTTTAATTTTATTAATATTTTATATTATTTTTTAATATTTATATTATTTTTTAATATTTTTTTATTTTTCAATTATGAATATGAATTTTTTTTAATATTTTTATTTATTTTATTTTATTATCTTTATTTTTTTATTATTTTTAATATATTATATCTTTTGTTATATTTAAATTACTAATTTATTACTTTTTAATAATTTTTTATTTTAATAATTTTTAGGACTTTATATTATATAATTATTTAATTTGGAAATAAAAAATCTATGAAAATAGGTTTTGTGTGTATATATATATACTAGTTGTATATTTTAATGTAAATACCTTCTAGCCTACTTGGTTAGAGCCTTAGGGCATAGGGCCATTGGCCCGTGCTCGAATCCTCTGGAGTGCAGATTTCACCTTATTTAATTCAGGCTCCATGGCTCGACTTGGCGGCTCAGCTTGAGCTGCGGCTCATGCCCCCTTGGCTCGGTGGCTCGGCTGGTTTTTTTTTTTTTTTTTTAACGACGGAATTTAATATTTTTCGTTAAATATTTGTCGTTAAATTTAATATTTTTTATTTTCCACGACCGAATTCGGCAATAAGTTAGCGACGGATTGGATCCGTCGTTAATTCCAATCCGTCGTTAATCCGTCGTTAAATTGATTTAACGACGGATTTTTGATGTTTAAC
Source organism: Perilla frutescens (assembly GCA_026008535.1). Classification (NCBI taxonomy): domain Eukaryota; kingdom Viridiplantae; phylum Streptophyta; class Magnoliopsida; order Lamiales; family Lamiaceae; genus Perilla; species Perilla frutescens. Next base: position 42,571,858 of record BRKX01000004.1, read on the forward strand.
GACGGAAAAATCCGTCGCTAAAACGCGATTTTTTTGTAGTGTTTGATGTATGAAAAAATTATTGTATATGGAGACGCTTCAGAACTTAAACTCTGACCAAATACTTGGGATTATTTGATTGCGAGACATCATTAATTTATTTCACTTTAACGTCACATTAATAATTGCTTCCTCGCCTTATATAGGCAAGCTAGTAATTAATTAAACTCTCTGAAATTAAATTCTCAGCTTACAACTACGCATATTTTAGATAGGAACTAGTATTTGTCTCGTACGTTGTACAAATTAAAAAAATTATAAATTAATATTTTAAATTTTGAATGTGGCCACATTGTTATTGAATGATAAAATATTATGAATCTCAAATGTACTCAAAATATTTCTATGTGATTACACAAATATTTTATGGTTAGTAAGTGATCTTTTTCACATATCCTAATAATTACATTAATTTAACATTTAAAATCATATAAATATGTGTAGGTAGCTTTACCAAATATCACAACATCAATTAAATTAAAAAATAAAAATTAGTAACCCTGATTACTAGTATCATTTATTAAATGGTCAAAGTACTAAAATAAAATATTGTATTAATTTAGCAAAATACACAACTTCAGTTGTAAAAAATAATTAGGCCCTATATAATTTTGTTATATTGATTTATATCTATGTTGTATTTTTTAACCTAACAATCGTATCAATTTTTGTTATATTGTTTTATATAAAATTTTGATTGTAGTCACACTGTTATTTAGAGGGGTATACTCTTTTTCCCATATGGTTTTTTCTTCTTTGAGTTTTCCATGTGGGTTTTAATGAGGTCCCGATTCCCTAAGTTTTCAGTTTGCGATTTTTGGGACTTTTAGGTTTGGGTTACTTTTTTCTTTTCATTTATACATTTCATTAAAGACTGTTGAATCTAGTGAAAAATACTTATTATCATAAAAATACATGAGATGAACTTAATTATTTTTAATGACAAACTTAGAAGAAAAAACAATATGTTTTTGACTAATAATTATAAACAAATTATACATACTAAAATATAAAAATAATAGAGTTGAAGGATCGATGTTAACTAACTCAAAGAGTAAACAGATACAACAAAAAGAATATATTATTTGAAAATGTAATAAAACACAAAATCTAACAAATGTTCAAATCGAAGTTAGTTGAATAATTTATTGAGTTTGATTGAAATGTTTTACCATAGGCTTTATGTTAATATGATAAAACTACAAATATTTTTATTGATCCAGATTAATATTTGAATCTATAGTTTTATATTCACTGAAAATAAGCATATGATATTGATACAACGGATAAATGTTGTGAACTCTGGCATGATTTTGTTAATTTACAGTTCCGTGTTCATCAAAAAATTAAAATTTTCATACACCAAAGATAATAAGATTTAAATAAATAAAAATAAGTTTAATGATTTTGAAAACTGATATTCCATATCCTCTCTACTTTAATTTAGAATATTAAAATACATTTATTGATTGATTGATTAACAAAAGTAAAAAAAAAAGCTAAAAATAAATGAATTAAGTAAAAAACTCTAAAAAGAAAAAAGATTTCCATCCTTATCTCCAAAGTTCACGGTTTAGAAAATTTAAAAAAAAAATCAAGTAACCATTATAGCTAAAACTAAGTAGATACTTGATTTGTGGTGTGTTGTGCCGGTTAATATGTTAATATATTTTGCAGTCATGAGAATATATTTTTCAGTAGATGATTTTTCGTTATTCGTTCACAAATTGAAATAATTCTTAAAAATTTAGATACGTGAAAAGTGGTTATATATAGAATATGTGTTGGAACTCAAGTGTTATTTTATTTTATTTTTCAAAATTTGAAATTAGATTTACTACTGATGCTCGAGTTTTAATTCTTACTAATAATTTATGACACGGATTACAATATTTTTATTCATTGGTAAAATAATAAAATTGTACAAAAAATCCAATAAAAATGTCAAGAGTAGCGTTATCTGAATGAGAGAATCATATTATTGTATTTCAATACGGAGAGATTATATCAATATATAAACAAGAGTAACAGATCTATTCTAGGTAACTAAATAATCTACAATAAATAACTACCATATATATATATATATATATATATATATATATATATATATATATATATCTACAATCCTAGAATAATATCTCTAACACTCTCCCTCAAGCTAGAGCATAGATATTAATCATGCCCAACTTGCCACAAAGATAATCTACTCGAGTTCCGCTAAGAACCTTTGTGAAAAGATCTCCTAACTGATCCTCAGTCCTCATATATCCATCAGCAATCAATCATAGCTGAATCTTCTCACGAACGAAGTGAAAATCAATCTTAATATGCTTAATCCGCTCATGAAAGACTGGGTTAGACGAGATGTATAGCGCAACCTGATTGTCACACCATAACTTGGCTGGAACCGAGACTTTCAAGCCAATCTCAATTAGAAATTGATGTATCTAGAATATCTCACAAGTGGATGTGGCCATAGCTCTATACTCTGACTCAGCACTCGAACGAGAAACAAACTTTTGCTTCTTGCTTTGCCATGAGATCAAGTTTCCTCCAAACATAATACCATAACTAGATGTAGACCTCCGATCTTCCTTGGATCTTGCCCAATCAGCATCCGAGAAACACTCGATATTTTCATGATCATGATCACCATACACTATTCCACACCCAGGTGAACCTTTCAAATAACACAAAATTTGCTCAACTGCTCTCCAATGATCAATGGTCGGGGATGACATGTACTGACTGACTACACTAACAGAATAAGCAATATCAGGACGAGTCATCCGAAGATAATTTAATTTTCCAACCAGCCTCCTATATCGTTCGGGATCACTAAACAACTCTCCCTCCTTCGTTAACTGCAAGTTTGGAACCATTGGAGTGTTGTATGGCTTGGCCCTCCCAACTTACTTGTTTCAGAGAGTAGGTCAAGAATGTACTTTCTTTGGGATAAGAAAATGCCTTTCTTACTCTTGGTGACTTCAACTCCTAAGAAATACCTCAGTCTTCCCAAGTCTTTTGTATTAAACTAAGTGTGAAGAAAAACCTTCAATGAGTCAATGCCTCTAGAGTCACTGCCTGTAATCATTATATCATCCACATACACCACTAACAGAATGAGACCACCTTCAGATTGTTTATAGAAAACCGAGTGATCTGACTTACTTTTCTGCATACCAAATTTCTCAAGTGCTGCAGTGAAGGTATTAAACCATGTGCGAGGACTCTACTTCAAACCATACAAAGACTTATGTATATAACAAACCTTTCCATTCTCCCCTTGAGCAACAAAACCCGGTGGTTGCTCCATAAAAATAGGTTCTCAGAGATCACCATGAAGAAATGAATTCTTAATGTCCAATTCATGAAGGGGCTAGTGATGTGAGGCCGCCAGAGAAATCAACAGCCTGATAAAGATCAATTTGATAACATGAGAGAACATATCAAAATAATTGATGCCATAGGTTTGACAGTACCCTTTTACGACCAGGCGAGCTCTAAGATGAGCAACAGAACCATCAAGATTGACTTTAACTGTAAATACCCATTTATACCCAATAGGGTATTTTCCAGGAGGGAGATAAACCAATTCCCATGTCTCATTAGCATCCAAGGCATTCATTTTCTCTACCATTGCATCACGCTAACCAGAATGAGCCAAAGCTTTAGACACAAAGTTAGGAGCAGAAGCAAGAGAAGCAACACGAGAACGAGAAGAAGGTGACAGATGATCATAAGACACAAAAGAGAAAATAAAATAAGGACATGAACGTTTACCTTTATGAAGAGCAATGAGACGATCATCACTCAAAGGTGGATCTGAAGATGAAAATATTGGTGCATCGGGGTAGTCGGTGACACATCTGGAATCACAATTACCTTAATTGTTGCCTACGAGAATATGTATGATTGATTGTAGGCCGGATAGGAGGGGCGGTATGGACGAGAGGAGTAAGGTTGGGGGGATACACATGTATAAAGAAATTATCATCGGGCTCCTCTTGACGAGGAGTAGGATCAAGAGATGAAAACGGGGTATGCTCTAAAAAGACAACATCAGCCGACACAACATACTTTTGCAAATCAGGACTATAACACGGATACCCCTTCTGGGCACGAGAATTGTTGGAAAATAGGATTTAATAAATTGAGTTTTGATTCATTTTATCTTATTTTTCATGACCGGGATATTTCATATTGGAGGAATTAAATACCGTACGATTGTTCTATGTTGTGAGTAGATAATCGTAGTATTTTTATTTGCTCAAATCTGATTTTCGATGAGTGAGAAATAAATGGTTGAAGTTAGTCACATGATTGGGCATTTATGGTGTGTGGGATAATGTGTTTAAGACACATTAAATAATCCCACATTGATTTCTTAATCAAGTTAAGAAGTATTTTTAAGTGTATTAACACTTAAGTGAAGTAATTAAGTGCACAAGGATGTGGGCCATGAGCCCACATGCGCACACGCGCGCGCCTGCCCGTGACCGTGCCTGTGCCCGTGCTCGGCTCGTCTCATCTCGTCCTCGGACTTGTACTTGGCAATTGGACTATGGGTGGACTTTGGGCGTACGTGGTTCCGGGGCTTAGCGGTATCAGTTTTACGGTCTAGAAATGGTCGGGTCATGAAGCGAGTCGATGGGTCGTTATACAGAAACGGTCGGCGGGTCTATAACGGCCGTGGAGCGGATCGGTTGATCGGGTTGTGGGTGCACTTAGTGGAGCATGGTGCTTGTCCAGCCTTGAAGGGTGTAACTCCCATGAGTTAAGAGCCTTCAAGTGTGTAATTGCCACCTGGAGCTGGTGGAGTTATTGGCTGGGCTATAACCGACAGTAACTCCTATCGGGAGTCAATGCTTGCAGCTGCCTTGGACACATGTCAGGCTCTGCACAAGGTAACTCCTGGAGGCTTAAATGGAAAACTGTAACTCTTGGAGGTTACAACACCTGGTTTAAATGCCCTTAAACCATGTTGTCTTCTGCAGTGGAGATATGCCTATAAATAGGACATCCTGCATGGCTTCCAATGCTACATTATGCACAAATCATCTTGCTGCATACAAGTTCCCTTCGAGTCCTCAGCCTCTCAGTTCTCGACATTATCTAGTTCACCGGAGCCTTGCCGGACTTGTGGTGGTACTGCCGAAAGGACATAGCCGTTTCATCTTTGAAAGACATCCGCCAAACCATGAGCACTAGCCGGGGCATATTTTGTCTTGCGGAGAGAGGTCCCCTCGACTCGGCTTGCCGGAATCTGCATAGCGGTTTAGTTTGTTTAATTTATTCTATTTCAGTTTATTGTATATCATTGTTCTACTCCTTCTATTTCCTTGTACTTCAGTTGTAATTCCAGTCAAAGTGTAATACCCTACAACAATCGCAAGACAAAATATATTCTAAGACTGAATTAATCAATTAACTACCTTTGCTGGAATGACGTCATCATCCAACACTGTTGTTCCAAGGACCATTCCCCATGACCAAGCTGAGAAGCTGGAGAAGTTCTCCGGATTGGACTTCAAGAGGTGGTACTAGAAGATGCTATTCTACCTCACCACGTTGGGAGTTGTTGGATACATCAAGGAAGCCGCTCCAGTGATCGAGGAGAATGAGCCGAACGTCAACAAACGGACAGCTTATGATCAATGGATCAATGGAGATTTATTATGTAAAAATTACATTCTTAATGGTTTAGTAGATAGCTTGTACTCTGTGTATGGGAATGTAACTAGTGCTAAGGAACTGTGGGAGGCACTAGAAAAGAAGTACAAAATAGAGGATGCTGGAACTAAGAAGTTCGTCATGGCAAAGTTCCTCGATTACAAAATGGTGGACTCTCGGTCAGTGATGGATCAAGTGCAAGAGCTTTAGCTCATTGTGCACGACGTTCATACTGAAGGGATGGTCCTTCCCGACTCTTTCACCGTTGCTGCGGTGATTGAGAAGTTGCCACCGTATTGGAAGGACTTCAAGAGCTATCTCAAACACAAACGAAAGGAGATGACTCTTGAAGACCTTGTGATTAAGCTTTGAATTGAAGCTGATAACCGAAAGGCGGATCTGAGACCATGAGTCCCGATCGAGGCCAAGGCTAACTTGATGGAACATGGTGGACCATCACATAGGAACAAAAGGAAGTGTCCGGGTCAAGTTAACAAAGGGAAGAAGCCAATGATGAAGTTCAACGACAATTGCTTCAATTGTGACAAGTCGGGGCACATGTCCAAACATTGCACGGCTCTAAAAAAGAGACGTACCAATTATGGTGTGCACTTGGCGGAACATAACAACAAAGGCAAAGGCAAGGCCCGTCAAGATGATTGGGATGACGATGATTTGGCTGTCGTTGTGTATGAAGCTAACCACGTAGACAACCCCAGAGAGTGGTTCATCGACACCAGGGCTACTTGTCATGTTTGCTCCGACAAGGGCTCGTTTGCTACCTACAAAGCTGTTGAAGGTAGAAAGTTGCACATGGGGAACCAAGCCTCGTCTGAAGTGGCTGATGTGGGCAACATGGTTTTGAAGCTGACTTCAGGCCAAGAGTTGACTTTGAAGGATGTGCTGCATGTTCCGGACATCCGCAAGAATCTGATTTCGGGCTCACAGTTAGTCAATCATGGTTTTAGACTAGTATTTGAGTCTGAAAAGTTTATTTTGAGCAAGTACGGAAGGTTCCTTGGTCGGGGCTATCTCGCCAATTGGCTTTTCAAAATGAATGTAATGGCTATGCGCCCTGTTGCAAAAGAAAGTGCTAATAAAGTTGATTATTCTATTTACTTGCTTGTTGAGTGCTCAGATTTATGGCATTGTAGATTAGGACACGTTAATCTAAATGCTATAAAACATTTAGTAAATTTAGATTTGCTAAAAGTGAACCAATTTAATACACAAAACAAATGTGAAGTTTGTGTCAAAGCTAAATTGGCTAAGTTACCATTTCAATCGATTGAACGGAGCACTAAAACTCTAGAGCTAATTCACACAGACGTGTGTGACTTAAAGTTTGTGCAAACTAGAGGCGGTAAAAAGTATTTTATTACTTTTATTGATGATTGCACAAAATATTGTTATATTAATCTTTTAAGAAGTAAAGATAAGGTGATTGAAGCTTTTAAGAACTTCAAAATAAAGCCGAAAATTAACTAAGCTGTCGAATTAAAGTAATTCGAAGTGATAGAGGTGGAGAATATGTTGGCCTGTTTGAAGAGTTATGCACAAAGGTGGGTATAATTCATCAAACTACGGCTCTCTATTCACCACAATCTAATGGTGTTGTTGAACGCAAAAACTGAACTCTTAAAGAGATGATGAATGCTTTGTTGATAAGTTCGGGATTACCACAGAACTTGTGGGGGGAAGCTGTGTTGACAGCCAACTATATCCTGAACAAAATTCCACTTAAGGGTAAGGATGTGACGCCTTACGAGTTGTGGAAAGGACGCACGTCGTCTTATAAATACCTCAAAGTGTGGGGGTGTTTGGCTAAGGTTGAAGTGCCACTTCCTAAACAAGTTAGAATCGGTCCCAAAACGGTTGATTGTATCTTTGTTGGGTATGCACTTAACAGTAGTGCATATCGTTTTCTTATTCATAAATCGGAGATTCCCGAGTTGACTGAAAGAACGATGATGGAGTCGAGGAATGCTATATTCTTCGAGAATGTCTATCCTTGTAAAGATAAGGATAGGGTAAAAGGTAGTTCTGAGAAATGAACTTCTGAAGCTGCTACTAGTTCTGATCCTGTGGATGAAGAACCGAGACGTAGCAAGCGAGCTAGGACGGCTAAGACTTTTGGTCCGGATTTCATCACCTATATGCTAGATGATGAGCCAAAGTCTTTAAAAGAAGCTCTATCTAGTCCAGATGCTACATTCTGGAAAGAAGCTACCAATAGTGAAATCGATTCCATCATGTAAAATCACACTTGGGAGTTGACAGATCTCCCAAGTGAGTATAAGCTATTAGGATGCAAGTGGATCCTAAACCGAAAATATAAGGTAAATGGTTATGTTGATAAGTATAAAGCTCATTTGGTTGCCAAAGGCTTTAGACAAAAAGAGGGGTATGATTTCTTCGATACCTACTCACCAGTAACAAGGATTACATCTATTCGGGTGCTTTTAGCGATTGCTGCTTTGCATAATCTTGAAATTCATCAGATGGATGTAAAAACCGCGTTTCTGAATGGTGAGCTAGAGGATGAAATATATATGGAACAACCTGAAGGGTTAGTTGCACCAGGGCAAGAACGAAAGGTGTGTAAACTTGTTAGATCGTTGTACGGTCTGAAACAAGCACCTATTCAGTGGCACCTGAAGTTTGATAACGTGATGTTATCAAATGGTTTCAAAATCAATGAGAGTGATAAATGTGTGTATATAAAGAGCAGTTCTAATGGCTATGTCATAGTCTGTCTTTATATAGATGACATGTTAATCATGGACAGTAGCCACTAAGTGATTGTTGAAATGAAACAAATGTTGAAATGAAATTTCGACATGAAAGATATGGGCTTAGCCGATGTGATTCTAGGAATCAAGATAGTACGGACAAGTGGTGGAATTGTCTTAACACAATTTCATTACATAGAGAAAGTGCTTAAGAAATTCAACGCTTTTGATAGTCCGCCGGCTAAGACCCCATTGGAACTTAATGTACACTTGAGCAAAAACCGGGGAGAACCGGTAGCTCAAGAAGAGTATGCAAGGGTCATTGGGAGTTTGATGTACATCACTAACTGCACTAGACCTGATCTTGCATGTTCTGTCAACAAGTTGAGTCGGTACACGAGCAATCCAAGCAAAGAGCATTGGAAAGCTCTAATACGAGTTCTAAGATACTTGAAGTATACTTTGAACTTCGGGCTGCATTATATAAGGTTTCCTCCTGTACTTGAAAGGTATAGTGATGTGAATTGGATATCAGACACAAAAGACTCATTCTCGACTAGTGGATTTATTTTCACTATCGGTGGTGGAGCAGTGTCGTGGAAATCCACGAAACAGACTTGTATAGCCCGCTCTACTATGGAATCTGAGTTTATCGCTTTGGATAAAGTGTGTGAAGAAGCAGAATGGCTTCTCAACTTTCTAGAAGACATTCCATGTTGGAAAAAACCAGTGTCGTCAGTGATGATTCACTGTGATAGTCAAGCGGCTATCGGGAGAACACACAATGCTATGTACAATGGTAAGTCTCGATGCATACATTGGAGACATAATAATGTGAGGCATATGATCTCAAGTGGGATTGTCTCAGTTGACTATGTGAAGTCAATAGAAAATCTAGCGGATCCGCTAACCAAAGGGTTAAACCGAGATCAAATGGCTAAGTTGTTAGAGGGAATAGGTTTAAAATCCACACTCTAAGAATGCTTGTAGTGGTAACCCAACCATGATGACTGGAGATCCCAAGAACTTGGTTCGATGGGAAAACTAAGCTACAAACGTTCGGTTTGGTAGCACTTGGAAACTGTTTAGTGTTTATTTGTGATGTTTTATTGCATGATTTTGCATGTTTTATAAGTTATTTCTAGTTTCTTTTTCTCATTTATTTCGTGCTTTAGTATGAATTTATTCACTTGTTGCTTCCACGGTGGAATACGCCAAGTTTTGAAGAACTTGAGCTTTTGTTTGTAAAATCTGAATTTTTAGGTACTAAGGTGGCATGGAGCGAAGATTGCCCGGAAGGGATGAACCCGGAAGGAGAAGCCAAGGCCCCGCGGCCGCGCAACATTGCAGCTGAAAGACCCCGCGGCCGCGCGAGTCCCGTGACCGCGCAAGGGTACTCTCGGCGCAGGCACCCCGCGGGCGCGGTAGTATCCGCGAACACGCGGAATGGTTTGTTCCTCGCGGGTCTTCGCGGGCACGCGGAATGGTTTGTTCCTCTTGATTGACGCCAACATTACACTCGTTTCTCCCTTTTTCTCTTGGCATCTTGGACCAAAAAGAATATCCTTCTTCCTCCATCCCTTTTGCATGGGGATTTTAGAGCTTTGAGTCAACCTAATCTAAATACTAGGAGAGTAGGTATTAATTCAACCTAACCCTAGCTTTTGGATTTTTGTCCACAAAAATCTTCCACACTTCCTCTCACAATTAATGCCACTTCCCATCACCTTCTCTCTCTCTTCTATTTTTGGAACCACTCCCCTATCTATCAAGCTATCTCTATCCCTCTCCCATATCTCATATAGATTTTGGGGAGATATCAATCATTATTACACACATCCCTCTTGGACTCACTCTCTCACCCCTACCACCATACCTCTCACCATAGCCATCTAGCATCTCCCTCTCTCTCTCTCGTATCTCTCCCCTCTCTCTCATATCTATTGGGGATTTTGGGGATTCATCACTCACATTCATTCCATTCACTCTCACCACTCCATCCTTTCTACCATTCTCTCCATTCTCTCTACAGACACACTATACACACTAAATCTCTACACACCATTTTCTCACCATTTTTCACCATCACCATTCCCATTCAAGAGATGAGGAGAAGAGGAAGACCAAAAGGAAAGCAAACTAAGAAAGAGGAAAAAGAGGCAAGAAGAAGTCGACAACGAGTTATCCGTGGAAGCTAAGCTCATTTGGAGATTTCCATTGTGGTATTTTCTTTCTAGTTCTTGGATGATTTTTAAGGGTTTGTCCCAAACTTGTGGAAGATATTGAATATTGTAGAAGCATATGCTATTTTCATTTGGTTATGAGATGACATCCTTTTATGATATTTGTGGTATTTTGAGCATGGTTATGGACTAATCTTACTATTAGGGGGTAGAGGATCGATTTAGTTTTTGATCTATGCTTGTTCTTATTGGTTGATGTTGTTGGAATTGTACCTACTATGTGAGAGTACTTGATCTCTACTTGAGCATTGTTAGGATTTAGAGGAGTCTTGATTGTGATTCTAAATCCCGAATTTGGTTCCTTCAATGTTAGGTGGACGTGGTTCCTAAGCCTAATATGTTAATCTTGCTTGTATGATATAGCTAAAAGAGGTTTAATGGATAGACGATGACAGTAATTGAAGTTAAACCAATTGAGAGGGTCTATTGTATTTGTGAGATTAACATTACCGACTTGAACCAAGCATAGTGATAAAACCATTGAGAGAATCTACACCCTAATACATTAATCTATCTTATTTCCTCATATCTTGCTTTAATTTTTGTTGTTTGCTTTTATTGCCTTGTTTAAGTAATTGTCTATTTTAATTCTTAGTATAAATTATCATCAAACCCCTTTGTTAAAATGTTTAGATTTTATTTTAGTTGCTTAGTTGAAATCATGTGTAGCCTTTAGATAATTCTTTCCTATAAAGTCTTCCTTGAGAGATCGACTCGGGTTAAGCTTATTGCGTCTACAATTGACCCCGTCCAATTGCGGGTGTGGTCATAAGTAGTTGTCTAGAGAGCATAAACCGGAAATTATAAGTGTAAATTTGGACCCAAGCATAAACTTATAAGTAAATCTTTCCCTGTGAGCAAACCAAGTGCACACCTGTCAATGTGGTGAGGATAAGTCCTATGACTTTTAATGATTCCTAAACCTAATGAGGTTGAGTATGGCAGGATACTCGGAAAAGGAGATAACCTATATAAGTGAGAAGTGGGGACCACTTCTAAGAGATACTTATGAATTCAAAGAGGTTGTCCATGGCCTGAAAAGGACACAAACGTGAGAACAAATAATATTTGAGACATAGCTGTTTTCAATACTATTGTCTTGGTATACACTAAGGATGTATAGTTCAAGGCATCATGTCCACTAAACAACCGGTATACTCGATAGTGTTGGAATATAGAAGGTTCAAAGTCATAAGCTACCTATCTTGTTGCAGTTATGTTTCTAGAGAACTGGCTGCTTGTCTGTATACATGCATGCACTATTTCCACTCATGTGGGGGATTGTTGAAAAATAGGATTTAATAAATTGAGTTTTGACTCATTTTATCCGATTTTTTATGACCGGGATATTCAATTTTGGAGGAATTAAATACCGTACGATTGTTCTATGTTGTTAGTAGATAATCGTAGTATTTTTATTTACTTAAATTCAATTTTCAGTGGGTGAGAAATAAATCATTGAAGTTGGTCACACGATTGGGCATTTATGGTGTGTGGGATAATGTGTTTAAGACACATTAAATAATCCCACATTGATTTCTTAAACAAGTTAAGAAGTGTATTTAAGTGTATTAACACTTAAGGGAAGTAATTAAGTGCACAAGGATGTGGGCCATGAGCCCACACGCGCACACGTCCGTCCGTGCCTGTGCCCGAGCCCGTGCCTGGTACCCATGCCCATGCTCGTCTCGTCTCATCCTCATCCTTATCCTCAGACTTGGATCTTAGCAATTGGACTTTGTAACTCCCATGAATTAAGAACCTTCAAGTGTGTAACTGCCACCTGGAGCTGGTGGAGTTAGTGGCTGGGCTGTAACCGACAATAACTCCTGTTGGGAGTCAATGCTTGCAGCTGTCTTGGACATATGTCAGGCTCTGCACAAGGTAACTCATGGAGGCTTAAATGGAAAGTTGTAACTCTTGGAGGTTACAACACCTGGTTTGAATGCCCTTAAACCATGTTGTCCCCTATAGTGGAGATGTGCCTATAAATAGGACATCCTGCATGGCTTCCAATGCTACAATCTGCACAAATCATCTTACTGTATACAAGTTTTTTTCGAGTCCTCAGTCTTTCAGTTCTCGACATTATCTAGTTCGCCGGAGCCTTGCCGGATTTGTGGTGCTACTGTTGGAAGGATGTAGCCGTTTCAACTTTGAAAGACATCCACCAAATTGTGAGCACTAGCCGGGGTGTATTTTGTCTTGCGGAGAGAGGTCTCTTTGACTCGGCTTGCCGGAATCTGCATACCGGTTTAGTTCGTTTAATTTATTCTATTTCAGTTTATTATATATCATTGTTCTACTCCTTCTATTTCCTTGTACTTCAGTTGTAATTCCAGTCAAAGTGTAATACCTTACAACAAGAATAACCCAGGAATAAACATTTAAGAGATTTGGGATCAAGTTTGGTGAGGTGAGGATGAACATCCCGGACAAAATAGGTACACCTAAAGATCTTAGGATCATTAGGGAACAGAGACTTGGAGGAAAATAAAACATTATGAGGTGACTCACCTGAGAGAACAGTGGAAGACATCCAATTTATGAGGAAACAAGCTATAGACACAGCATCTACCCAGAATTTTTTCAGAATCCGCATCTCAAACAATAGTGCTCTAGCTGTTTCAATAAGGTGCCTATTTTTTCTTTCGGCAATACCATTTTGAGATGGAGTATCAACACAAGAAGTTTGATGGAGAATGCCATTTTTGAGCATAAAGTCATGAAATTGGGCAGTCAAATATTCTTTAGCATTATCACTACGTAAAGTTCTTACAGGAACACCAAATTGAGTCCGTATTTCAGCACAGAAGGACTAGAAAGGGGTAACTAACTTAAAACGGGTTTTCATTAAATATAACCATGTCATACGAGAAAAGTCATCAACAAAAGTAACAAAATACCGAAATCCAGGAATAGAAGTAACAAGACAAGGACCCCAAACATCAGAATGAACTAACTCAAAAGGAGCACTTGCTTGTTTATTGACTCTAATACTAGAGCTAAGATGATGATGCTTAGCAAACAGACACGACTCACAATCTAAAGATAACAGACTGGAAAATTGAGGACAAAGCTTCCTCAATACTGAAAGAGAGGGATGACCCAACCGATAATGGATGTCAAATGGGGTGACAGAGCTGGCATACGTAATATGCTTCAGTAACTGTGTATCCAGAAGATAGAGGTTAGCCGACCTCCGCCCCTTACTAATAATCTTCTTCGTCGACAAATCCTGAAAAACAGAATGGTTAGGAAAAAAAAGTACAACAGTTGAAGGAGCGAGTAAGACACTAACAGAAATCAAATTAAATGATAATTTATGGAGGTTGAGGAAAGATGACAGAGATAAAGAAGGAGTTGGATTAACAGTGCCATAACCAACAACAGGAGAGTGCGGACCATTAGCCAAAGAAACAGAAGGACTAGAATCATGAGGCGTAAATAAAGAGAAAATGGTGGAATTACTTGTCATGTGATCTGTGGCACCAGAATCATGACCCAGTCAGAAGATGTGGAAACCAGGCAGGTGTTTGATATACCTGATTCAGCAATGGCAGTAGTTAGTGAATGGCCAATCATAGTCTGCAGATGGGCACTGTCAATAGCTGGCGAAGTGGCAAAGGAGGCAACATTGTTAGGACAAGTGTTTTTGAGATGACCAATCTCATGGAAATAACGACATTCAGTAGAAGCAATCCAATCAAAACGGCTCGCCGAAGTACTACAAGAACCTTTGGAATGAGTCCTAGGATCAGATAGATGGCGGTGACCAACAAAAACAGATGGAACATTCAATGATGAGGTAGGTGTCTCAGCTTGAAGAACTCGACGAAATGCTTCATCCAGTGATATAATCTTAGAATCCGAAAGGATTTAAGATTTAGCCGTCTCAAAGTCAGAAGGCAACCAAGCCAAAAAACTCATAAGGGCCATTTTTTCACGATGGGCTTGTTGAACCTTAATGTCTGTACTGAAGGGGAGAAGCGTATTCAACTCTTCATAGGTCTTCGTGAAGGCCATAAAGTAGTCTGTAAGGGATTGATCACCCTTCTCTGGCTTATAAAATGTTTGACAGATTGTATATATACGAGAGATGTTTTCCTTCCCAGAATATAGAAAGTCGAGATAGGCAGGAGAGCTTTAATAGTATGATAGTGAGACACCATCCCAATAACCCTAGAGTCTATAGAATTCCGAATCTGTAGAATCAAACGGGCATCATCCCTCAACCAAGAGAGTTTCAAATCACCACCGTCAGACGGATCATCAGCTATATGTGGATCCATAGAGACACTAAACAGAAATAATTCAATAGTATTGCGCCAATCCAAATAATAAGACGCAGTCAGTTTGTGATCTGTGATCTGAGGTATCACAGGAACAACCTCCATAGCCTTCTCTGAATAGTCGACAGCCATACCACAAAGACAAATCAGATATTAAAGAGAAATAATATAGAAAGCAGGAGAAAATCAAAATGTGACTAAAGATGGGACGTCGACAGAATGGAGAACACCAAGCTGCCAAAAACACCGAGGTGAGGTAGAGGACAAAAGTCAGGTCGCTGAACTGGATGCAGTTTTTTTTTTTTTAGTGGCGCAGGGGCTGTCACACGTGGATTTCGGTGACCGGACGGTGGAAAGAGGTCAGATTCTGGAAGGCAAACCTCGTCAAGGCGGAGGTGTCGACCAGCGGCAGCCCGAAATGAAATGGGTAGCAAAACCTTCTTATGAAAAAAAACTGAAACCTGGAATTAGAACCCTAGAAAATCTAGAATTGGAACCCTAGAAACGAGGCGTGATACCATGTTATCTGAATGAGAGAATCATATTATTGTATTCCAATACGGAGAGATTGCATCAATATATATACAAGAGTAACAGATCTATTCTAGGTAACTAAATAATCTACAATAAATAACTACCATAAATATCTACAACCCTAGAATAATATCTCTAACAAGTAGGAACTGTTAAAGTTGTGTAAGAAGCCTAAAAGTAGGCAACCCAAAACCAAATCCTACTCCTTCGGGAAGGGAAGAAGCAAAGGCCTAGTATATTCTCTCTCCCCTCTCCATCATAATCTCTCTCTCTCTCTCAACTTCTCTTCCCAGAGGCAGGCAACAATATTTTCTCATTTGTGTCTGCACTACACCACCGTGATTATAGCCTTCAAGAAGACCAAACACCCATTCTTTTATGTTAGTGTCATTGTTATGCACTAATGTTTGTTTCGAGTTTGTGTTGGCGAGATATAGAAGACAATGTGTTCTTGGGTATGTGCCTGAAGATAAAAGTTCTGTTGTGCAAGTTTTGAAGAATAGTTGAAACCTGTTCCCTCTGATGTTCCAGACATACCCATGAACAATTTAATTATGGCAGTTTTCATAATATGAAGATCTTCACCAATCAGGTTTGGAAGGTCAAGATATAATCGGTTGACTGCCTTGTGGTGCAGATGCCATGCTGAATTTAACCCTACTATACATGGAAAGCATCTACACACATTTGGGAAGATCACAAGCCAATATTTACTTACCTATACCGGTGGAAAGAGACCAACGGTATTATTGAAGTGAATATTATAAGAAGATCGATTATTACAATAATCGGTGGATCACTTGTTTAGATTCTCTTAGCATATTATTTGAGAGTCATTATCGTTTATGTCCCATGTATTAACTAGTAGTTGTTCTATAAACAGTTCAACGTGATAAACTAGTTTTTTAGTGTTTTGAGTGAAACACGTGAGAGGTTGTTTTAATCCATATTGAACACAATCTCGGGAGAGATTTTAAGTTGAAGTCGTGGGTAGCTAGAGGGAGTCTAGTGTCATGGTTGTGAGGGGATCTCACAGTTTTCAATTAGCGAAGGAGCTCTTAAAGAAGAACGGGTGACATACGGAGGGAGTCCTGTATGTGTAAAATCCTAAATACACTTCATGAAGGAGTAGCAAACTAATCTTCAAGTTTGGGTGAAGTCCCCTCAGATTAGGTTGATTAATCGAACTGAGTTAGCAATCTCGTGTGTTATTTACTATTTTCTATTTACCGTTCTTACGTCTGTTCCAAACATATCGTAGAACACTTGTCAAACAGTTATAATAAAACAACATTGCACGGATTGTTGTTTTTCAATTGGCACCAGAGCAGGTCACCAATAATACATGTGTGATATTTGGATTTTAATCCGTGTTTTTATGTTTGTTTTGCCGAGATGGATACGATGAAAGAAGGAGCATCGACAGTTCGACCTCCGCTCCTTGACAGTAATAATTATGCCTACTGGAAGGCCAGAATGACTACATTCATTCGTTCAATTGATGAATGTGCCTGAAAGATGGTGACTGAAGGATGGAAGCCTCCCACAAAGAAATATGTCAAAGGGAAAATTATGATGAAGCTTGAAGAAGAGTGGGACAATGATGACTACCAAGTGATGGGGCTGAAGATATGAATGTCTTAAAACTTATCTCTACATGTGATAAAGCTAAAGATGCGTGGGTCATACAGCAGACCACCTATGAAGGAACAAGCAGTGTTCGTGCCTCACGGATGCAATTACTTACTACCAGATTCGAGAATCTCCGGATGGACGAGGCTGAAAAACTTGCTGATTTCAATGCCAAGATTTGTGACATTGTCAATGAAAGCTTTGCTCTTGGAGATGCCATATCTAAAGAAAACTTGTCCGAAAAGTTCTTTGCTCTCTGTCCAGAAGATTTACCTACAAAGTCACGGCTATTGAAGAAGCTAAAGACGTGAGTAAAATGAAGCTGCAAGAACTGATGGGGTCATTGCGAACCTTTGAAATGGGCTTGATAGAAGAATAAATTGTGCAGTAGAAAAGCATTACGTTTCATGCTGGTTCCAGTGATGATGTTCCCAGCAATGTTCTTGACAAAGTTGACCTGGCATAGTCAATTGCTATGTTGTCAAAGAATTTCTCAAAGTTTGCAAAACGCTATGAGAAGTCTTCTCAAAATAATGCTGGCAAGAACATGTTCTCTAAACCTCG
This sequence comes from Perilla frutescens, assembly GCA_026008535.1. Taxonomy (NCBI): domain Eukaryota; kingdom Viridiplantae; phylum Streptophyta; class Magnoliopsida; order Lamiales; family Lamiaceae; genus Perilla; species Perilla frutescens. Next base: position 42,589,570 of record BRKX01000004.1, read on the forward strand.
AAGAACCAAGGATGATGAGTCAAATGAAGACAGATATGAGGAAGTGAAGTGTCGAGAATGTGGTGGTTATGGTCACTATCAAGCCGAGTGTGCTAACACTCTAAAAAAGAAGAACAAGTCATATTGTTCTACCTTCAGCGAAAGTGATGATCCTGATGATAGTTGAAGTTATGATAAATGTGTAAGTAATCATATTGCTTTCATGACACACTCTGTCAAAGAATCTGTGCCTGTATCTGTTCCTGACAATGAGATCGGAAAAACTTCTGAATGCAGTGATGATGAAGAGTTTACTAAGGAATCAACTATGGAGGTGTATAAAAAGTTGTATTCTAGTTGGATCATGGCGGTTAAAGTCAATAAAGACCTGTTGAAAGAGAATTCCAATCTCTTGAAAGAAAGAAATAATCTCTCTACTCGCCTTAATGAGTTGTAGAATGAATTGTTGCAGTCCAGAAACAGTACTCAAGCTCAGAATGGTGAACTCCAACACCTAAAAAAGCTTATCAAAATGATGAACTCAGGATCATCTCAACTGGATGAAATTCTCTCCAAAGGAAAAAGCCCTCAGGATCATACTGAGCTTGGATTTAATGGAAGTCAGACTTATGACAGATTCTGTCAAGGACAGACATCTGGAACAAAAGATTCAGCAGTTCTAGAATCGAAAGCTGAGCCAAAGAACTAGCAGCAGTGAAGGAAGTCTCCTCAAAAGATACGTATTGTGTGTCATTATTGTGAAAAACCTGGTCACATTCAACCACATTGCAGAAACTATATCAATGACCTCAGAAGGATGAAAAGAAGGGGTTTTTCACATTCTGATCAGTTCCCCAGGAGAAATAACAACATGAACAAATCAAGGAACAACCATAGAAACTATGTGGTTCATACTGCTCTCAACATTCATACAAAGAGCAGTTGGTATTTTGATAGCGGATGTTCGCGTCATATGATTGGAGATGCTAACATGTTAAACAACATTAAAAAAGATTGTTCTTATCAATCTGTTACCTTTGGAGATGGTATTAAAGGAAGAGTTCTTGGGCGTGACCAATTTAATGTTGATGGAATGCCCAAATTGAAGGATGTTTTGCTTGTAGAAGGACTAAAAGCTAATTTAATTAGCATTAGTCAGTTGTGCGACCAAGGTCTCTTTGTACATTTTACAAGAGATAAGTGTCTGGTCAAAGATGAAGAAAGTGTTCTCCTAATGGACGGGAACAGATCACGTGACAATTGTTACCTTCTCAACATGAAGAAAACCTGCTTCAGATCTCAGCTCTGTGAAGCTAATCTATGGCATGAAAATCTTGGCCATATCAGTTATCGAAACCTCTAGAGACTTATGAACACTGAAGCTGTGATTGGTGTTCCAAGGATTAATATTGATCGAGGAAAGGTGTGCGGTCCATTCCAAGTTGGAAAACAGATCCATACCTCTCATAAGTCTGTAAAGAAGATCACCACTTCAAATGTCTTGAATCTATTGCACATGGACTTGATGGGACCTGTCCAAATTGAAAGTATTGGACGAAAGAAATTCATCTTTGTTTGTGTAGATGATTACACCAGATTCACTTGGGTTGAATTCCTAAGAGACAAGGCAGAAAATTTTAAGACGTTCAAAAAACTGTATCTCAAGCTTGAAGTGGAGAAAGAAACTAACGCGGTGATTTCTTCAGATAACATCATCTACATGAAAGTGGGAAGCTCTCTGAAAAATTTCATAATTGTTGGCTAAGGTTTGAGGGTCGAAATTAGAAGAAAAAGAAAGGTTGTTGTTGTTGAGATGGGAAAAGAGAAGCTAATGGAGAAAAAATGTGGGAGAAAGTTGGGCTCTAGCTCATCTTCCCTCTATTTGATTCAGCCAATAACTATGATGAACATGTGTAGGACATGCACGAAACTAGGTGGAATAAATGGTGACACGTGGAGTAATGCATGGTGACTGATAAGTCCATTTATTTCGCATTTTTTTGGGCATTTTAGTTGCTCAAAATGTCTTTTTTAGTGTCTTTGTGTAGGAAAAGAACTAGGAAAGTGGTTTAGGCATGACATGAGTGAAATCTGGTGAAAGAGGCATTTTGGCTTCAATTTAACTGAAATGGATGAAATGGGCATATCAGATAAAAATTGACATGAGTAGAAAATGTCGTGCCCACAGTACTCGCGCAGATTCGGAAGAGGCAGTGAAGAGGACACATGCGGAAAAATCGAGATTCTGTTAGTTGGAGATAAAGATGGCCGATTTGATCAACTCTGAAGGGAGTTGGAGTGGATAAAGACTCTTAAAGGGATCATCATGCAAGGAAGAGATAGAATCCCTGAAATATCGGGATCAACCCAACAATCTTCAAGATAAAGCTTATTCAGACAGAGTCCAGTGGGGCACACTGAATCCGCCAGACAATTGAAGATCCTCATTTTTGGGGATTTTGATTTTATCATTGTATTACTTTAAATACTAGTTTGGTCAATGGAAAACAGAGAACTTGGTACCTTATAGTTTCTGCACTTTTATTTCTGTATTTAGTTTAGTTTTAACGCTGCTTCGGCAGCAAGACAATCTGGGGCCTTATGCCCACAGGAAGTAGGAAGTTGTTTTATGTTCAACGTTGGTGTTGAGCACGTCTTTATTCAATTCTAGTAAGTTTTTCTTATTTATCATGTCTTTATAATTCTATCTAGCATAAGTGGCTAGATTTATATTCCGGGTTGAACAAAGATGAAGATTTAACACACACTTAAAACTGGTGAGGCCGTGTGGGCATTTTACTGTATGAATGGGTTTCTGCCAAGTTTTGTTCCTATGCTAGAAAAAAGCGTATTTAATATGACTAATGTGCCTGATCACTCCTTAGTTGTAATGGGCATTCTAAAGCTAAAAGAATTAATGAATCGTGACTGTGTGTTAATTAGATAGTAGCCAGAAACTTGGTGGGTTGTTGTGGGCACACGAGGAATCAGTAAATACAAAAAAACTTGGGTTCGTCTAGAGACATAATGCTTCCTATCATTTACATCTCTTAGGGGAATCGGGAGGTGGGTGGTAGGTTAGGGATTTAATCGATGAGGAATCGCTTTTAAATCTAAAACGAAAGGATGAATGAGGAGATGCAGTGAGGAATCCGATCTCCATAACTGGGTGATTCAATTATACAGGAAAATTTGTATGTCCATGATCAAGTGTGTGTGAATTAAATTGGAATCTAGTTCAATCCCGGAACCTTTTGTTATTTGATATTCTCTTTAGTTATTTTTGCAGATTTAAATTCAGTAAAGTGACGATACAAACCAACCCCCCTTTTTGATTGGTGACCTGAAAGTAGAATCACATCAGCTCTCTGTAGGATCGACCCTTACTCATAGCTAGCTACGCTCGATGTGGGAACATGAGCATACAAATTTATTTTGAGTGCAAAATGACCGCGCGTCAGTGACACTAGGAGTAAGGTAAGGTTGAGTGGTGGCAATCAATTTGTGATGTATTTTAATATATGGCATTGGGTGAAATAGAGAGCAAATAAAATTTTATTGGAAGGTCAAACAGACTCCATTTTTAATGAAATTGACTACCACACGATTATGAAAAGATTTGTGACACCCAGTCAAAGACGGAACTAATTTTTGGAGTTCAACATAAAGCGGTAGAATTTTATTTTAGGAATGAAAATATGATCTTTCAATAATTAGGACACCCATGATTTAATAAACGTCCAAATGACGAATGAAAAAAACTCATGAAAATGTCTCGTCACTAGGAACAAGATATGTGATCGAGAAAGATTTAGAGGACAACAAGATTTTAAGAATAGAATTGAGCCAACTTTGAGAGTCATTTTCTCTATGTTTAGAATTTTCAAAAACCATTTCAAAGCATCCCATAAACAATACATGATTCCTATACAGTTGGAGTAATTCATAGATTTATTTTCGGATAGGGTGTTACATAAAGTCATGTTTGAGCTGACATTTTTTTGACAATTTTGCCCCTTCGATTTTATCTTAATATATGTATATAGATAATTATATCTTAAAATACACTAACTTTGCACAAAATTTAGATTTTTTACACGATTTCAAAAACATACCTCTATTAATATAAACTTAAGAACTTTTGCGATTGCATAATTCCTACATTTCCAATTGAAATCATGTTATTTTTACATGATTAATATATATCGATTGGAACATTGATTCTAATCAAATGAAATCATGAAATTACATCATGATCCACATCAATTTCAATTGATTGAACAATAGAGAAAATATGCATAACATTATTTTGGGTCCATGTACTTGCATTTTGTTTAGAATTTGGCCCATGTACTTTATATCACCTGTGCGATACACGTACATGATTATTGTTAATATAATGTTTAAAAAATAATTTTTTATTTACGTATAAATTGAGATGTTAACATTTATTGTTTTGATATTTGTTGTACAAACGCAACGTTTTTAATACATTTATTTACATATGTGAAAACAATTATAAATTATGAAATATTTCTTTGTAGACCACATTGGTTGTAAAGTTGGTACTACAATTCTCTTCATCAGCTATGAGAATTTTGAGATTGCTGCGACTTGTAATCCTTGACACGATAACATATAATTGCTCATGACAGAAGACTGGATTTCGCAATAGAAGGCCTACGTGGGACAATGATTGTCCTTGGCTTTTATTTATTGTCATTACATATGACACAATTATTGGAAATTGTCTACGTTCGAACGACAAAACCCGTATAATCAACTCATATAACTTCACAATATTGGGCTCTTCAAACTAATGTCACAACCCACAATCCAAACTTTCATACCAATTAATTAATTTTGGTTTCAAAATAGAAAAATAAAAGTAAATAAAAACATAAATTTTTACAATGCCTTCTTATTTTTCACACTATTTCTATTCATTCCAATTTTTATTTTCTCTATCAAGTGTCCAAGCACAAAAAACCATAGCTTGTAACGGAGTTTGAGGATTGTTAAAAAAATAAAACATATTTTTATCTTGAAATATTAACCCTTTTTGCATTTGGAAGATTTCTCCAAAGAGGTGATTATCACTGATGCACTAAATATTATGCAACTATCTACAACTAATACATGTCACTGCAATATAGGTAGTAAATTAGATATCGTATCCACAGAGACTGTAAGATTGATCACACTAAGTACTAAGCCAATAGTTTTCTATTATTCAGGCTAACTATTTCTTTGGGTTGAATTAATCCTAGACACGAATTCAAATTTAAACTAGAATAATTAATTAAGATAAGATGAAAATAAATTAACCAAACTAAATTACTCAGAAAAATCAAACAATCAATTAAAAGATTAATCATATGGAATGCATGTACATGTATCCATTATGTACTAATCCAATTTTAACAAATTCCAATTTTAATCCGATTATTAGTAAAGGGTCAGATATGTTGCCACCTATCTCCGTCAGGTTTCAAGGTAATTGTGGATTAATAAATTAACTATCACTCTCATCTCTAGATTAATTTGTTAACTCCTTAAAGCATCAGATTTAATCTCCTACAGATTCCACAGAACATACATCAAAATATTCAATTAATCCCACTAGTTAATTATCTCCGCCAGGTTTCAAATTAACTAGCTAGCATACATCGATTATGGCCACTAATCTATGCATGAAATTAAAAGCATTTGAACAAATTGAACTCAATAATCAGAAGATAAATGTAATAGAAAAAAATATAATTCATAACTTCAACATGTTTGCAAACCTTAGAATTAATAGGGTTCTAGCCACTCATAGCAAACCTATAATCTAATAAAATACAAATTACAAAAGCCATGATGAAATTAAATTAAAAATATAAAACAACTTATGCCAAATGTTTGAATCCTCACTCGTGATAATTCTCCGTCTTCTCAGCTCTTCTCTGCTAAAATATAGGGTAAAAAGTGTAATTTTTCGTCCATTACGACCCCTTAAATAGTAGATGAAAGGGAGCCCACAGAAGGAAGGAAAGTTCGATCCAGAAGGAAACTTGTCATTGATCGCTGATTGGAGCACAGTCTGTGCTCTTTTTGACCCAAAACCTCCCATTTTGGCCGAGACAGGAGCACGGTCCGTGCTCTTCTACAACGCTACCGATCATCGTCTATTGTGGAGCACGGGCCATGCTCTACCTTGCACTGTCTGTGCTCTCCTCTTCTCGTCTGGGACTTCACTTTTTCGGCTCGTTTCACCTTCCTAACCATTTCTAAACCATCTTTGGGTGCCTCCAACAACTCTCCCACTATAAGATATTTGAGAATACGTTTGTATTATCTTTTTTTGTATATTGAGTACAATACAATAGGAGCTTTATATAGAGAATGCTTTAGCAGATCCTATGTAAACTAGGAAAGGTAGATATATAGAAAGAATAAAAGATTACAATCAAATAATATAAAAGATACTACAAGATATCTTACTGCGTAGCAGTAGGACTATCCTTATCACGCCCCCGCAAGATGGAGGTCTGGAGAACGCCGATCTTGAAATGAGAGATTTGAAGACGAGTGGCAGAAAGAGGCTTGGTCAAGGCGTCCGCAAGCTGATCAGCCGAAGCAACATGGGAGACTCGAAGTTCACCAGCGTGAATTTGATGACGGACAAAATGAAAATCGATTGCGATATGCTTCATGCGAGAGTGGAAGATAGGATTAACGCAAACATATGTAGCCCCAATATTATCACAGTAGACTGGAGGAGCTGAGGGAATTGAGAAACCAAGCTCAAGAAGAAGAGATTTAACCCAAGCAACCTCGGCAGCAGCTGTAGCAATAGCCCGATACTCTGACTCAGTGGAGGATCGGGCGATTCCCTTTTGTTTCTTAGAGGACCAAGAGACGGGATTAGCACCGAGAAAAAGAATGTGTGCAGAAGTGGAGCTCCGGTCATCCGGATTACCGCCCCAATCGGCATCCGAAAAAGTATGCAGTTGAAGAGGAGAGTCACGACAGAGGTTTAAGCCAAAGTTGATAGTCCCACAAAGATAGCGAAGAACGCGTTTGACGGCAGACCAATGGTCAATAGTTGGGCAGTGCATGAATTGAGAAAGCTTGTTAACCAAGAATGCAACATCGGGACGAGTAAGCTGCAAATATTGCAGAGCACCAATAGTCGATCTGTATTCATTCGCATCAGAGAGAGTAGTACCAGTATGGAGGGAAAGAGAAGGCGATGTAGCCATAGGGGAAGAGACTGGTTTTGCATCGAACATTTTTGTACGACGGAGAAGATCAAGTATATACTTCTGTTGAGAGAGGAGAATGCCATGATCGTGATAAATAATCTCAACACCCAGGAAATAAGAGAGGCGACCAAGGTCCTTGACAGAGAAGGTGGCTGCTAACTTGCGTACAACTTGATCAAGAAAGGAGGATGAGCTGCCCGTCAAAATTAAATCATCAACGTAGACAAGGAAGTAAGCAAGACAACCGTCATGATTACACACAAAGAGAGAATGATCAGATTCAGTCCGGATAAAACCCAAAGATATAAGAAAATCGCGAAGAGCAGAATGCCACAAACGGGTTGCCTGTTTGAGGCCATAGAGTGACTTTTCAAGCTTGTAAATGTAGTCAGGGTGTTGGGGATCAATAAACCCCCGGCGGCTGTTGCATGTAGACTGTATCAGTTAACTCACCATGCAAGAAAGCATTGTTGATGTCGAATTGACGCAGGGGCCAACCATTGGTTACAACGAGGTGTAGAACAATCCGGACTGAGGTGGGTTTAACAACAGGACTAAAGGTTTCAGAAAAATCCAAACCTGGTCGTTGGTGAAAGCCTTTGGCAACGAGCCGGGCTTTATAGCGCTCCACAGTTCCGTCTGAATTTTGCTTGACACGAAACACCCATTTGCAACCTACAAGATTAACTGAAGGATCAGGAGGGATGAGTTTCCACATGCCATTTTTAAGCAAAGCATTGAACTAATCCGATATGTCTTGGTGCTAAAGGGGATCCTTCATAGCTTGGAAAACACAAGTAGGCTCGGGAGGGGCTATAGCTGTTAAAGAAAGATGATTAATTGGCTTAAGAGAATTAGTTTTAGAGCGAGTTAGCATGTGGTGAGTGGGGAGCGGGGTTTCTTGCCATGGCTGATGTGTGGAGGGTGGCAGAGATGGAATATTTGTGGGAGGTGAAGATTGTGGAGAGAGAGTAGGAGACACAGATGGGACATGAGTAATAGGGGTCGGAAGACAAGGCATGGAATAATCTAAGGATTGCAGCGGAGTGTGCGGGCCTGCAGCAGCGGAGGAGGATAGAGACAGATGAGAGAAAGGAAATTCATTCTCAACAAATCTAACATGTCTTGAGACAAAAATACGATTTGTGGTTGGATCAAGGCAATAGTATGCACTTTAAGATAACGAATAACCAAGAAAGACACATGGATGAGACTTGTGGTAAAACTTATTAGAGGTATATGGTTTGAGCCAAGGATAGCAGAGACACCCAAAGACACGCAGTTTCGAGTAATTGAGTGGGGTTTGAAATAATTTTTGGTAGGCAGAGGAGTAAGAGAGACTAACTTTTGGCATACGGTTGATTAAGTAAACAGCAGTAGAAAAAGCCTCGGGCCAAAAAGAAACAGGGAGAGATGCATGTTGGAGTAAAGTGAGCCCAGTTTTGATAATATGGCGATGCCGACGTTTGGCAAAGTCGTTGTGTTCAGGTGTATGCGGGGGAGTGGTGAGATGAGTGACACCACTTTGAGCAAGAAAGTGTTTCAGAGCCATGAATTCACCACCATTATCAGTATATAATTGGATGATCGGTGTGTGAAAGAATGCCTCAAATAGTGATTTAAATTTAAGGAAAATATCATAGGCATCAGACTTCTCATGTAAGAGATAAAACCAAATATAACGAGTATAATGATCAACGAACATCAAATAATATTTATTTCCATGAAGGGAAGAAATAGGAGCGGTCCATACATCAGAGTACAGAAGCTCTAAGGGAGCATTGCTAGTAAGACTGGACTTATGGAAGGGAAGCTTTGAGCTTTTATTGCAGGAACATGCATTACAGTGAGCAAAAGTCCCTAAACTAGGAAAAAAAGACACCAACTTGGCAGATTCTAAATGAGACAAAATCTTATGAGAAGGATGACCGAGGCGGTTATGCCAGAGAGATGAGGTAGAGTGAGTGCAGGAGAAGATAGTGGCAATGAGAGACGATGGAGCAGGCCAGACATACACTCCATCTTTAGCCGGAGCGGTTAGAAGGGTGGCGTCGTTTCTGAGGTCCTTTACAACAAAGGCAGTGGGTAAGAATTCAATAGAGACAAAATTAGATGTGAAAAATTGAGAAACAGAAAGCAAATTGCGTTTTATAGAGGGAACACAAAGCACATTAGAGAGAAAAAGAGGTAGTGGATGAGGAGAGGGTGCCCGAGCCTGTATGTGTAATTTTCAGATTAGTACCGTCACCAATTTCGACACCATCAGCATGAGGATAATCAGAGTGAAGGTGAAGATTGCTCAGGTCATGAGTGATGTGGTGAGATGCACCCGAGTCAAAAAGCCATTCTGATGCAGATGGTGCTGCGTAGTTGGCTTGGGGAACCATGGTAGGCATCTGAAATGCATCACCGATAGGAGTAGTATGATAAGAATGGCAGCGCTTGGCGGTGTGACCTTGTACTCCACAAAGTTGATAAAATCCTTTACATGGACGAGGAGCAGATCTGGGCTTTGAGTTGTTGGGTGGCCGAGAATTAGATGGCTTATAATTATTGGTAGTGCGGGGAACATTGGAAGGATGGAAATGCTTGGAGGTTGAGTTGGCTGTGGCAGGAAACTGCAGAGCAGGAGATGATTGAGTCAACTGAGCCTCACGGACGATAAGTTTCTCATGAAGTTCTTCAAAGGAGATGACAGAGTCACGAGCTTTAATAGCATCAGAAAGACCTTGAAATTCATCGCCAAGGCCGTTGAGAACTTTTAAAGTAAGATCATCATCATCACAAGGAGCATTGAGCAGGGATAATTCATCACTGAAAGTGCGAACTTGGAGCATATATTCAGAAATGGTTTGTATGCCCTTTGAGAGACGATCAAGGGGGCAGATCGGAGTTGCATGATACGACCTCGAGAGGGTTTGGCGTAGGTGTTGAATAGACGATCCCATGCGTCTTTGGATGTTTCAGAGGTGGTAATCAAGGGAACCAACGATGGGGTTAAAGAGCCAATGATGGAGTTTAATATAAGGTGGTCTTGGCGGATCCAATATGAGTGAGCAGCGGAGGAGTCGGGAGCAGTGGGGGATGAAGGACATGGTGTGGAGCCATCAATAAAGCTAAGAAGATCATAGCCAACCAAGACGGTGTGGAATTGCATGCGCCAAGTGCAATAGTTCGACGAGGTCAGTTTGATGGGAGTCTGAGCGTCGATGTTGATGGCAATGAGGGTTGGGTAGGCAGAGGTAGAGGGAGAAGACTCATCAGCGGCCATGGTAGGATCTGACTCGTGAGAGTATGGTTTAAAAAACTGATACCATATAAGATATTTGAGAATACGTTTGTATTATCTTTTTTTGTATATTGAGTACAACACAATAGAAGCTTTATATAGAGAATGCTTTAGTAGATCCTATGTAAACTAGGAAAGGTAGATATACAGAAAGAATAAAAGATTACAATCAAATAATATAAAAGATACTACAAGATATCTTACTGCGTAGCAGTAGGACTATCCTTATCACCCACTTCATTCCCTTCAAAACCCACTCGAGAAGGCTATATTGAATGATTTAATTATTATTGAGTTTCTGTTTTGGCCTCTTCGCTTCTTTCATCTTAAAAATTTAGTTGTGGAGATGGATGTATTAATTTAGAGTATTGAAGTGGAGAATATGTAGAATTCTAATTTTTGTCTTTCTTTTCTAAATTTAGAGAATGTGTACATGTTTTAAAATTTGAATTTATTACAATTTGTGAGATGTCCGATTATTAATCAAATCTAATTGATGATCAATGGTGCATGAACAATAATAAAATTTTAGATGAATGGAAGTTTAGTTAAACTTAATTAATTATTATTCAGCTTTTTTATCTCTTCATATAATTTTCCATATCAAAATAACAAAAATTTAAGTTTTGAAAAACAAAATTGTATTATTATCATAAAGGTAAAACACTACTGATTAATTATAGTCAAGTGAAAAATAGCATAATCATAATTGGTGGCTAAGTATTGGATAATTATTGTAGATTTATTAAATATCAGTACAAAATAAATTAAAATAAAAAACTGAATAGATAGAATTAAATGAAATGTGCAACTGTTAAGAATATAATTCATTCAATTAGATATTAATATTTTTATAATTTAAAACCATTAATGTTTCACATTAGAGTTCAATAATTTTGATATCTGAAAAATGGAAAGCGTCGCAAGAGCTGCATCATTCATTAAAAACGAAAAGTGGCAGTAGCATTAGTAAACAAAAAGATGACGACGATGTCATCATTCATTAATAAACGAAAAGTGGCAGTAGCATTAATAAATATAATGCTGAGATGTTACGTTAACAATTGGAATCGAACACAGGATCAACAATAATTTACAGAATACAATCAACCACTGGGACAACTATAGTTTTTAATTTATTATCGACAAAAAATTTACTTAACTGAAGTTTTGGTAGAAGTGTAAACAATAAGCAATAAAATTATTGTAAATAAGCATAGTGCACACGCTTAATCACAAAATGTTAGTCCACATTTGAATCAAATACACAGGCGCGCGCGCGCACACACACACATTTGGCAAAAACTTGCATAAACTAGATGTATATAAGCTTATATCAGATGATCAACGCATTGACCCAATCAAATACAGGTCAAAAAATGTTGATCCGATCAATCCGCAAAAAAAAAAAAAATGGCAAAACATGTGATACTTTTTAAGGGTACAAGTGATACTTTTCAAATTTTGACTGATACTTTTTACTGTTATGGTTGATACTGATTTTGATTATTTTTTTTCTCTGGCCGATACTTTTTGAGGTTAGATGTGATACTTTTGGGTTTTTGAGTTATACTTTTTTTAGTGTTACGGTTGATACTGATTTTAAATATTTTTTATTGTGGGTTGATAGGATTAACGCACGTTTTCCGACATTGACCAGTCCTATTAACTCCTTTTCAATTTATATATACATATAAGGTAATAATTAAGGTTAACATTTTCTTTAGATTATATATATACTAGTGCAAATCAGGCAAAGTGGAAGGGGAGACAACAAATTCCGCGGAGTGGAATTGAAAATTGGTTTTATTTTGATGTCATCGAGAATTTATAGGCCGCGATGATTCGCCAAAAATGGCGATGGTTCTTTTAGTTTTTTTGATTGAAAAAGTTGAAGCGCCAAATGACTAATCATAATAATTTTTCACAAAAAAATATTTTAAGTATGATTTATCTAAATTACCCACATCCACATCAATTTCAATTGATTAACATAAGAGAAAATAGGCATAGCATTGGTTTGGGTCCATGTACTTGCATTTTTTTAGAATTGGGTCCATGTACTTATTTAGTTAAAATCAAGTTCTTGTACTACTAATTTAATCAAATAATGTCTCTCTATTGCTTTCCATTCAAGTCGAGTTAACTAAAGAATTTGATTTTAATCAAATTAATAGGAAAAAAAACTTGATTTTAGATACATAAAGTATAGGAACCCCAATTCGAAAAAAATATCAATTTTTTAAAATAAATAAATAAAATCTAAAAATTCAATTTTTAACTTTTTTAAAAAAATAAAAAATAAAATTGCAGTTGTTTAAAAAATTAATTAGTTTTAAAAAATTTTTAAATTAAAAAAAAGTTGAGGAACAACTTTTTTAAAAAAATGATTTATATATATGTTTTTTTGATGTTGAGGGTAACCACAGCCGATACTTAGGTGTGCGCTGAGTAAGTCACACTTGAAAAATCAGGTGTGCCAGGTTGACAACTAGTGATGGCGATGGTTGAATTTGAACTTGAGACCTTTAACTTAAGATAATACCACTCCAACACTAAGCGATCCTAAGGGGACAAAATATTATCCCTATTAAGTTATATGTTTTACTGAAAATACTATTTCATTATGTTATGTATAGATGCACAAAATTAATGATGAATGTCGGGGTTACTAATTAAAGAGAGAAATATATGAAAGTTTAGTCCCATAGAACCTTCATTAATTTATAATTTTGGCCCCTACCTACCCCAATTAAAACTTGCCTTTTTTATCCCTTTGTTAAAGTTCCGACAGTTAGTCCATTAAATTGAAAGATGGAGCCATTAGCACTAGCAATTTTAGTCCCACAATTTTATGTTTATTTTTACATTTTTTTTCTTTTGTTTAATTATTCTTATATATGGAATTTGAACCCTAGCTGAACTTTCTACAAAAGAAATGGGACCTTATGAAATTATAAATAATATTCTCTTTAGGTTATCTTATATTTTATTTGATCTTCAAATTTTTTTTTATACACTTATTTGATCTTCAAATTAAATGCTTATATTTTAGCAAGAGTAACTTATAATTATATTATTCCTTAGAATTATTATTTTTTTGCATATGCATGCTGATTTCTAATATTTCATCGTATGGTTTTAAATATTTATAAATTTAATTAATTTTATTATTTTGTAAAATTAATTGTGCATATTTTTTTATATTCTTAATTATTAACGCATTTGAATGACTTTTAATATTTTTATTTTTTCAATTTATATATATTATTATGTCTGTGTCTTTTAATTTCTATATTTTCTTTTATATTTTATTTTATAACTTTAAAGGTAATTGATAGTTCGTTAGATTTTTCATGAATTTGCATATATATAAGTATATATAGGGGTTAATTATAATAGGGATTAAGCTTGGTATGAGAATGTGAAAACGAGCTTGTTTAGTGTAATTTTAGTACTTTTCTTGTTTTATTTTGGTGTTAAAGCATTTAGCACTAAAATACAATAAGAAAAATATTAAAATAAAAATTAAAAAATAGCATCAAAATACAGTAAGAAAAACACTAAAATTATAATAAACAAGCATTGTTCTCATGTTCCTACACGAAGCACTAGTCCTCATTAATTTGAACTGAATCAAATATATATATATATATATATATATATATATATATATATATATATATATATATATATATATAGGGCAGGTCTTGTGTGCATTAGGTGCACATCAGACAATCAATGCGTTGACCGAAAAATCCATCAAAATCAGTATCATTTATAACACTAAAATCACTCAAAAGTTCAAAAGTATCACCTGTATCATTAAGAAGTATCGGACTAAAAAAATAAAGACAAAAATTGTCAAAATTAGTATCAAGCATAACACTAAAAAGTATCACTTGTATCTCTAAAAAGTATCATTTGTTTTGACGATTTTTTTGATCGACGCTTTGACTAGGTCAACGCGTGTTGATCGTCTGATATACATCTTATGTACAGGAGAATTTATGTGTGTGTGTGTGTGTGTAATTTTCCAATAAATAAAAAAATTATGAAAATAGGTCAAAACTAAAAAAGGACCAGCCTAGGGGTCGCGCGACTCGTGCTTGGGCCAAAGGCAAACCCCTCGAAACTGCCGGTCCCAAATGCGAATGATTGATCGCGCCCAACGCACTTGTTCTACAATTTCACTGTTTTGGTTAGTTCTCTCTTTTTTTTTGTTCGGTTAATCCGATTCTTTTGACAAAATACTCCCAACTCAATTTTATATCTTGCTATGATCTTTCCATGGTAAGTCCGAGATGACTTCTTTTTGTTGGAGAATTTTCATTTTGTGGATTTACATATATAAAATAAAATATGTGTAGTTGTTATATGGTAAGTCCAATTAAAGTGATTTATTAAAGTTTAATTATGGACTATTAAATGTATCAAATAATCATGGAATTAATGTGTAGATACTATAAGAAAATATTCAATTTGTTGAGAGATCAAATTGAAAACCACAGATATAGACAGTTATATATTTAGAGTTATGGTTCCCAAACGACGGTACTTCATTTTACAGTCTGTATTCCTTCTACAGAAATTAAAACAAAGGTGATACCGTTAATTTGTTTGGAAGATGCATAACAAATTCAATGTCAAATTCAACAATAAAGATCTAAATATTTATGATTCAGGTACGCTTCCGCATTCAGTTTATGATTTTATGTCTCAGTAATTTTGACATAGAGATTTCATGATTAGGGATTTAATTTGAATTAATAAACTTTCGTATTTACGTTATTAAATCCAAGACTTTTTACATAATGATTTTCATTATTTGGGTGTCACCTAAGGACCATCTTAATTAATTTGCTAAACTAAATCACTTAATTAACTAATTTTTTAGTCGTGGGCATCAGTTGTCCACCTAATTAACTGTATCTGGATTAGTGTATACATCTTTTCAAATAAAAGCCACTTTTTCATTCAATTAATTATTTAGACAGAGACATACAGACAAGACTTACATAATTATAATAATTATTATTATTTTTTATCATAGCGACTGATGCCTAATCTATTCTGTCCAACAACCTTGTGCTAGAAAAGAGAGGGCCAAAATAAAATTATCATAATTATTAAAACCCAAAGAGAAATTTAATAATGCTTCGCTCCAAACGTGCATATGTTATTTTTAATTTAATCTGTTTTGTTTTCTCAGTATATAAGTTAAATTAGAATGTCATTGAATTTTCTGAAATATTAGCACAACCACCAACTATGGCCATATTAAAATGAACTTACACTATAAATAATACTCCCTCTATTTCATTTTATTTGTTGTTTTAGGTTTTTTTATCTAGGATTAATAATTAATTTTGTGAACAAATTTACCCATTCCTCATATATGTCATAAAATCTTATTCAATATTATATTTTCCTAAAATAGGATTTGTGATTAAATTAGAGAGAGAGAGAATATGAAAATATATAAAACAACAAATATTTTGACATAAAATAAAAAAGTTAAAACAACAACTAAAATGAAATGGAGGGAGTATTAGTGTACTTTGAACTTAAATAATTGCTCCCTTGATTCGTTTAACTTTTGTCAAATGTATACGTATTTTTGTTAATTAGATTAAAATTTTGATATGCCATGGTAGACATGATGACATGTTATCATTCAGATACTTTTATTTCTTCATTCTCCATACGTAAAATTTAACATAATTTATAATATATTAAAATACGAACGGGAGAAATAGCGACCAGTTATTACACAATAATTCCTACCATGTCAACACCCACAAATAAGTAAGTATGAGGGTTAACTGCAACCAAAAAAAAAAAAAAAAACCATTTGACCAAATTTCAATTTAAACAAAACTTAAATCGTTACAATATAATAACTCAACATTTTAATTTGTATTATAACAAACAACCCCAACAAAATTTGGCAACTAGAAAATTGGCAGGTTGCATACACAATATAAAGCCCAATATTCAAAACCTAAAAACTAAAAATTAAAATATTGGACCACATCATAATATCGATCATTAGAAAAAATATTGGGAGTATTAAATTTACTACTCATAAAAGGATTGAATTATTATTGCAACATTTAAAAATTGTGTTACATGATTAACACATGAAAGGATTGAACTATTATTGCAACATTTTAAAAGTCGTGTTGCATCATGAATTGTTTGACAATTAATCCTAAATATACTCCCATCGTCTAAATTATATAGTCTTATTATTATTTTGGGGTGTCCCAATCCCATTACTATATTAAATACTATTTTTCCTAGTAGCAATTACACCCTTGCTAGATTTTAGAAATTAAAAGCTAACCAATTAAATTTATGAAAGTTATATATAAATCTTAAATAGGGATAATGTTAAAAGTTTTGCTTTCATAAATATTTTTAATCTACGTATGGATAGAAAAATGATTATGTAATTGGGACGGAGTGAGTAACGATAAGATCATAAATGAATTAATTTAATAGCGAAAGAAATTTGTCTGTTTACAGATAAAATAAACATATTTGTGTTACGTAATCTATATGTATGAAGTTTAGATAAGTTTAGGGGGCGGAGGCATTTAGGCTCCACCTTTAGTAGCCCATTACCTAATTTTGCCCTATTATCTAATTACGAAGTGCGCAACCCATTAACCAAAGGATAAATGTCGGCATTAATTTAGTGATGACGACAAACTCTAATAAACTAATTAATAACCTGTCGTAATTAAGCTTTTGAATTAATTAAGCAGCCGAATTAAACTATAATTTAAGTTTGGACAAACGAAGCATCATATCACTTATGGTTTCTTGCATCCTTTTCCTTTCATTTTCATATATATACACGCATACCATTTCTTTCATCTTAATAAAAGTAAAACACACACACACAAAGACTTCGGCTTTCTGAGAGTCCCCAACTATATCGAAAATTAATGGCGAAAATTCATCCTCATCCATCGATGAACACATGTTCTTCATCAGAAAGAGAAACCTTCACAGTTTGGATGAAATCTCTCGTGTTCCATGGAAATGGATGCACTGTCTTCAACTCGAAAGGCCACGTTGCTTTTCGAGTCGATAATTATCAACAAAGATGCAGTAGGAAGGTTTTTCTCATGGATTCCACTGGAAATCTTCTCTTCTCTTTGAACAGAAAGGTATTTACATATACATATACAAGCGCCTAATTTTGAATATTGCAGATTATTATTTATGTTTTTTTTTTTGTGGCTGAAATTAAAGTGGTGAAATATTGTTTGCAGAAACTAGGAATGTTTGGATGTTGGGAGGGGTTTAAATGGATTGATTCAGATGTTAGAATGAAGAGACCATTGTTTCAAGTGAGGAGAAATCGCGCGATTTTGAGCAAAGATAACTCGTGCCAAGTGATTCTGGGATGTGATAAAAACATAAAAAATTACTACAAGATCATAGGATTTGAAGGAAAATCATCACTTAAGATTACAGACTTTTCAGGCCAGATTTTGGCAGAGGTTAGTGTTTTCAGTATTATTATTATTATATATTGCTGAAAAAATTAAATAAATGTTAATTTCATGTGTGTCGTACGTGACTTATGATTTAGTAGGATATATTAAGTTAAATAAGTAAACTAATTTAGTGGTAAATTTGTTCAGGCAACACAAAAGCAATCATCAGAAGGAGTTGCTTTGGGAGATGATGTGTTGAGATTAGTTGTGGAAGAGTATGCCGATCAATCACTTGTCATGGCTCTTATCACAGTCTACGGCTTGATCAATGGCAAATTGTAATCAGATGTACAAAATGAGCTGGGCATGTAAATAAGTCGGAAATTCAATCATTAGAATACGAGATGGAATACAAATTTTGGAATAGAATCCAGTGTAAAGTCATATTATGTCGAAAACGATAGTAATGTACAGGTGAACCCGCTAATTTACTCTAAGTGAAATACGCTATAAAGAAATGTCCAAAAAGTCAACCAAATAAATATATTTGCATGATTAATTGAAGGAAATAATAAATAAAAATTGAGTAATATATATAGACCGGACCAATTCATGGTCAATATTGCAAATTCATAACATTCCCTTATAGATTCAATAATAAATGAAATATACATATATAGAAATCACATGATATGATTAAAATAAAAGGCGCATGGATAATTTTTCAGTTGAAATCTTTTATTGCATATTTGGTGTTGCATTCCTATTACACATTTGGTTTTTATAGTTTTTTTTCAATTTTTTTCCTCAATTTCAATTTCTTATGCTTTATTTTAATTTTACACTTATTATTTAAAATTCATCAAATCCAATTAGAATGTATTGTAATTTTTTATTATTTAATTTTAAATTTTTAGTTATTAATTGATTATTTGAAAAATTAAATACTAAAAAAATGTATTAAACACTAATTGGGTAGGATGAACCCTAAATAATAAGTATAAAATTAAACTAAAGCATAAGAAATTGAAATCAAATAAAAAAATTGATAAAAAATTAAAAAAATCAAGTGTGAAATATAAAATGCAACACAAAATGTGCAATAGCCGATTTCAAATGATAATTTTCTACCTTAACCTTGGCGTAAAACCACATTATATGTTGAAAATTAAACTTGAATCCATCGTAGTTTTCGAAGTGCAGCACTCGTTTTTGTTAAAAAAAAAAGTATTGATATATACTTTGATATTTTAGAGGCATAGGTTGAATGAAGACGTACCCTTTTCGTCCATGAATTGGTATATAGCTCATTTTTATAATTGATTGTTTTGTCAGAAGTTTATATATGTACAACCTCCGTTACATTTTGTTTATTGTTTTAGAATTTTAAATTAGAATTAACAATTAATTTTTTGGACTAATATATCCCTCCCTTTTATATTACATAAAATCTTATTTACTTATAAAAATTTATCTCTCCATATATTTGTAATGTTAAATTTGAGAGAGATGGTGTCAAAATATATAAAACAACAAACATTTTGACACAAAAGAAAAAATCTAAAACAACAAACAAAACGAAACGGAGAGAGTATATATTTATACTCATAGTGTATGGCTTAATGGTCTTCTCTCTCTATATACTCCGTATTTTTTTTGTGCGAGGGAATTTGATTTGATTTTTGTAATGTACTCTGGGAAGAGATATCATAAGCATGAATGGATCTCATAACCTAATTCACGAGAGTTAAAAAAGAGAGAGACAGAGAACGACAAAAGGGAGAGTCCATAACTATACTTTGTCAATGACTAGTCCTGGGTTTGTTTTTTCATAACTATCAACTTTACTCGAGTTAGATTTTCATTTTTATAAACTCAAATAATTAAGAGACTTGTTGAATGCCCTTTCTCTTACAACGACAACATACATTAAATATATAATAGTATAGTAGGGCAAATTAATGTTTAAATTATGGAGTGAATTCATTGGTCCTTCAACGCGCGATTAATTTTATGCTTTTAAACAAGTTTGTTAAGCTAATATTAGTAAGTACATACATACGTAAGCGCCAATTAATCAATATAATATTAATCATTTGGTCAAACCTCTTCAAAAACTTATACTCCTATTATATATTTTATAGATATATACGTCTATGATTGTACTAGGGGAGTTGAATATATTGAATAAGATTATGATTTGTGTTTTTTACTAACTTCGTTATTCTTGCGAGAACCAACTAATTATATTTTGTTCTTATATTTTTTTTAAATATTGACAAGATAAAGGCATGTGCTAGCTTGTTATTAATTATATATCAATGGGCCTGAAATAATAATTGGAATATATTGGCCAGAGCTGATTATTATCGGTTGAAATTAACTCAGGGATCACGATTAAGTAAACATGATTAGCATAAGAAAGAAGTCGTTCTCAACCACATCGGCATTTGGATGTATCAGGGCAATGTATATGCATATAGATAATTCAATGAATAAAAAAGAGATTGATTTTAAAATTAATTTAGAAAATTCAATGCAAAAATTCAGCATACAGATGCTTAAATTCAATATACATATGTTTAAATCAACATCACGATACTATTTAATTTCAAAAATTGAAAAATGACGGTGGCAATATTATAATTTGAAAAATAGTGGTGATAATTTTGTAACATACGTTAGAAAATACAATGCTATATAAAAAATTCAACATATGTTCAAATTCAACATACATATACTAAAATCATTATGCAAATCTCTTAGAAAAAAAAGAAAAGATCTTGTTCCCCCATGTAATTAATTTAAATGGTCCAGATTAATCTATGTTCAACGTTTTATTTTAGCAGCTGCAAGTGTACAAAATAATTTATTTCAAATAGTAGTGAACAAGAGTACTATTATTATATCCACAGAGATCACTGAATTTAAATTGCAATTAAGTACCCAATTTACATGTTTAACTTTATGTAGGAAATCGTAAATGAAATTTGGTTTTCTTTAAAATAAATAAATAAAATAAATAAAGAAAGAAAAGCAAGCACAAAGGATAACGGAAAAAATCAAGTAAAAGCGGATTTCAGGGTGGTTTTCATTTAAAAAATTCATACAAAATATTAATCAACAAACCAATTTTAATTTTAGTATTTATAAGAGTAGTCACAGATACAATTATAATCTCTCTCTCTCTCTCTCAAGTAAGTTATAAGAGGAAGTTAGATATTGCAATTATCGCCTTCCAGTCTCAAATTAACAATTAAATTTTTCAATAGCACAAAAGACTGATTTCTCTTTAGAATATCCACTAATCTCTTGATCTAACAAAAATCATGTCATACAATCTTGTATTCCATTAATTTACCATCTTTTATCAAACTCAAGTAAATTAACTAGCATGTAATAATAATTGGCCAAATCAAGATGAAAATATAGATAAAGAAAAAAAATGAAAAAAAAAACAATCATTAATGAAATCAAAGAAATTAATCACAACCTTAGAATCACCACGTGATTAGCTACTCATCTCTTGTCCAAAATTCACAGAAATTAATTAAATAAAATATTGTAACAAATATAATTGAACAAGACAGAAATGAAATTATGATATAAAACTTACGTCCAAATCCGTGCTCCTTCAATCTTGTGTCTTCTCTTCCATCTTCAATCTCTTGGGTTCATGTGTGATCTCAAATATATCTTGTGAGGTGCATGTAGATGCTAATGAGTGTTATGGGATTATAATGGATGATATGAGATGATATTAGTTGATATTGGATGCTTATTTTCGTGTGTCAACACCCTTATTTATAACTGGATGAGTCCAAACATAAGGAAAAATCAAAATCGAGCCCCAAAAAATTGTTCAAAAGTAGTAAATTAAAAAAAAAAATAGCACTTGCTATGTGCTTAAAACACTCTGAAGTTGATTTTTAACTAGCAAAGATCGTGCTAATGTTAGCACGAGCCATGCTATTTTTCTCTGCCTAGTATATTTCACCGTTTTTCTTCGTTCTTATTTGTTTCTCGCCCTATTGACCTAATTATTTTTGCAACAGTCTTCTAACTCGATTTTCTATCTTCTTTGAATTTTCTCAAGCTCAATTTCATCTCATAATATATTTGGCAATAAAAACCCTTAATAATGAACAAAAATATGACATTGCAAAATATATGAAAAGTTATACTTGTCAATTTATTCATGCATTGCTCATCAGCTATTATCCAAATAAAAAGTAAAAAATCATGAGTTAATCAATCTCTAATATACACGCTAGTTAGGATACGATTGTGTTGACATGTGATCGCCTCTCGCTCCTCCCCCCTCTCTATCAAGCTCCTCTCGCTCCTTCCCCCCCACAGGTAGTGTTTAACAAATTCATTAGTTTGTTTTTCATTTTTCCCCAATTTCAATTTATTATATTTTAGTTTATTTTTTAAATTATTAATTAACGGTCATTCTACCAAGGAGAGTTTATAATTAACTTTTAGTGTGGTGACAAAAGGTCACGGGTTCGAATCTCCTCAATACCACAGGTTAGGTGTGTGTATAAAAAAAAATTAACTTTTAGTGTTTAATTTTCAGTATGTAGTTGATGATTGATTATTAATTTTCATTATTTCATAATTAATATTTAAATTTTTTATTGATAAAAGGTGAATATGGTCCATCATGTTATAATCAATTTCTATTTTTATAATAATTAATGAAAATTATAATTTTGGTGGTGAAAAATAAAAGTATAACATGAACTTTGAAGTGATGCACGTCGAATATAATGAAGAAATTACGTATAAACATACATGCTCTGACGAACTATTTTGAATTTATTTGATTGAAACTTCCTTAGAATTAATTACTTCACATAACATTGCATAATGTAATAAGAAGAGAAAGAAGTGGGGAAAGCGTGAAGAGAGAGAAACATTTTTCTTATTCTGTAAAAGTCAATTACAAAAGAATTGCAGCTATCTATTTATACTAAACTATTACAGAGTTGTTGAAAATGAAAAATACGTTTTATGCTACAAAACAGATACTATAACTAGCAACTAACACAAGGAATCAATGTGGCTTCTTCTTCATAGTTTCACACGCCCCCTCAAGCGGGACAAAGATAGTAGACAGTCCAAGCTTGTGAACCATGCGTCGGAACACTGATGGAGTAAGGGATTTGGTAAGAATGTCAGCAAGCTGCAGTTGGGAACTCACATGCATTGGCTTGACAAGACCAAGAAGAAATTTCTCCCGAATTGTGTGGCAGTCGATCTCGATGTGCTTCGTTCTCTCATGGAAGGTAGGATTAGAGGTTATATAAATAGCCGCCTTATTGTCACAGAATAAAGGAACGGGTTTTTGTCTTTGAATCCCAAAATCTGCAAGAAGAGAAACTGTCCACACAATCTCGCAGCAAGCTTGTGCCATTGCTCTATATTCTGCTTCGGCTGATGAACGAGATATGGTGTCTTGCTTCTTGGAACGCCAAGAAATCAAGGAAGAGCCTAGGAACATACAGTAGCCAGTGACAGATCTTCTAATATCTGGGCACGCAGCCCAGTCTGCATCCGCGAACATGCTCAACTCAAAATTATTGTGGCTAGAGAAAAAAATGCCAATACCTGCTGATCCTTTGACATACTTGAGGATTCGCTGAGCAGCTATCAAATGGTGATCACATGGCTTAGCAAGAAATTGACTCAGCTTATGAACGGCAAAGCAAATATCAGGTCGTGTCAAACATAAATATAGTAGTCGACCAATCAATCTCCTATATGACGAAGGATCCTTCAAGACGTCACTGCCATCTTGTCCTATTTGGGATCCTGAGTCAATAGGTGTAGAAAAAGGTTTGCAACCCAATAATCCAGCATCATCCAACAAATCAAGTGCATATTTTCTTTGGCAAAGGAAGATGCCTGCTGAATTTCTTGCAATTTCAAGCCCTAAAAAATATTTCACATCACCCAAATCCTTGTATTTAAAATGCTTACCAAGAAACTCCTTGAAATGGGTGATAGTATCCTCATGATTACTAGTGATAAGCATATCATCCACATATACTACCAATCCAAGAAACACATCTCCTTCTGTCTTAGTGAAGAAAGAATGATCAGAGCTGGACTGCCACAATCCATATAATTGCAAAACTGTAGTAAACTTGAGAAACCATTGACGAGAAGCTTGCTTAAGACCATATAGATATTTACGTAAACGACAAACCGTGTTAGGAGGATAGAGCGCCCCCTTACTGAAAAGACCAGGAGGGAGATCCATATAGATCTCCTCTTGCAAGTCCCCATGTAAGAAAGCATTATTGATGTCCAAGTGAGTAAGAAACTAACCCTTAGCCGCGGCGACCGATAACATGAGCTTGACAGTCACCAACTTAGCAACAGGAGAAAATGTATCAAGATAATCAATACCAGCCTGTTGGGTGTACCCCTTCGCAACAAGGAGAGCCTTGAAGCGTTCAACACTACCATCAGCACGAAACTTAGTGCGGTAAACCCACTTGCAGCCAATTGTGGACTTTCTAGGAGGTAAGGAGGTTAACGACCAAGTATTATTCTTGATCAAGGCATCTAACTCATCATTCATGGCAAGTTGCCAGTGAGGAAGCTTGAAAGCCTGAATGTAGGAGGTAGGCTCTGTAGTGCAAGAAATAGAGTCAATGTAGGACTTGTAGGAAGGAGATAAAGAAGAATAAGAGAGTGTATCACTGAGGGGGTAAAGTATGGAACCAGTGGCTTGCCCGCAAACATAATCATTGAGATAAGATGGCAAACGAACTGTACGATCGTAAGTAGTACGAGAAGGAATCGAGGAAATTGGAGCAGGTGCTGACGCAAGAGGGAGAGCAACTTTGTGGAAAGCAGATTCAAGAAACAAAGAATTTGAGGGAGTAGAGGAAGTAGAAAAAGGGAACTCAGATTCATGAAAAACAACATTGCGACTGATAAGAATTTGGTTGGTATGCAAATCAAGTAATTTATACCATTTGTAACCCGATGGATACCCCAAAAAAACGTATTTTTGAGCACGTGGAGAGAATTTATGACGATCTCGGGCTAACGTAGAGACATAGCAGAGACAACCAAATGATTTCAGGTGACTATAATTCGGTGGGAGCTTAAAAAGTTGTTCAAATAGAGAAGAATTATTTAGAACAGAGGAAGAAAGACAATTGATGAGATATGAAGTGGTAAGAACACAGTCGCCCCAGTAAACAACTGGTACATGGGACTGAAAGAAAAGACTTCGAGCAACGTTGAGCAAATGTTGATGCTTACGTTCGACTCGGGCATTTTGCTGTGGAGTTTCGACACATGAATGTTGAAGAAGAGTGCCAAACTGAGTATAAATAGGAGTAAGAGAAAATTCAGGACCATTATCACAACACACGGTTTTTATCTTGACATTAAACTGTGTGTGAATAGTATGAAAGAATGTGGTTAATATTCTCTGAACATCTGATTTGTGAACCATCAAATACATCCAAACGAATCTAAAATGATCATCAACAATGGTCAAGAAATATCTGAAACCTTGTGTAGTACAAGGAGTAAAAGGACCCCATATATCAAAAGCATTAACTGCATGAGAGGAAGAAAGAGGAAAAGGTAAACGTTTCTGTTTAGCTAAAGGACAAACAGTACAAGTAGAATGCTTAGTAGAACAAGGCTTCAACACGGGAACAAGAAGTTGAAGTTTAGTCTCAGATGGATGACCTAATCTAGAATGCCAAACATCAACAGAAACAACAAGGTGAATAGCAGGAGTAGGAGCAGGTGACTGTGGCGGATAAAAGACATAGAGGTTCCCTTGTTGCTTACCCATCCCAATCAGCTCTCTCGTGAAAGTGTCCTGGATAGAAAAGGAATTAGAATGAAAATGAACCTGACAATGATTAAGAAGTGTGAGGGCACTAACAGAGATGAGGTTATAGCGGAAAGTAGGAACATATAGAACATTTTTCCTGTATCCAGCAACCAGCAACCATTTGAAACAGAAGAAGAACCAACAAAAGAGGATGAGAAAGTACCACTGAAGACAGGTGCAGTATCTGGTTGTGGCGGTGCTGGAGTGGAGGATTGAGACTGTATCTGAGTTTGTAGAAGACTGATGAGATGTTGGTATTGTTCAGAGGAGAAAGAAGAAGCGGTGTCAGCTACAGAGTGACCACTTCCAGAGTCTGCAGAATCAGAAGAATAGCCAGCCTGATTAGTTTTTCGACTTCCATCACGAAAGTGTCCAGCAGGAGGAGGAAATTTTCCTCGATTCTTCCGATAGCCAGGAGGAAAACCATGAAGTTTATAACATTTATCAACAGTGTGATTCGTTCGACCACAATGCGAACAGAGAAACTTATCTCGACCCCGTCCAAATCCATTGTTGCCTCCTACTGCATTGATGCCGGCTTGCTCACTAGCAACCGAGAAAGGAGTTTGCGCAGGAGAATTACCAATCAGCCGTTGTCGCTCTTCTTGGATAATGAGAGCAAACACATTAGCAAGGGAAGGCAGAGGTTTAAACGAGATTATTTGTGAGCGAATCTGAGAATAAGACTCGTTCAATCCGATGAGAAATTGCATAATACACTCTTGCTCTTGGTGAGAATGCCATTTTTCAGCACTGTTGCAGTGACAATCGCCACAATCACACCAACTAAGTGGCTGGTAATCCTTATACTCATCCCAAATCACACGAAATTGAGTATAATAAGTATTCACATCGGAGGAACCTTGGCGTAAACACATTAACTCCTGCTTGAGTTGATAGATCCGAGCGACGTCGCCTTGAGAAAAGCGAGTACGAAGATCGTTCCAGATTGCTTGAGCAGTATTAAGATAAAGCAAGCTAGAACTGATTTTAGCAGTCACAGAATTTCGCAGCCAAGAAACCACCATGCTATTCGCTCGAATCCAATATTGAAACAAAGGATCATGGACCTCTGGTGTTGATAACAATCCATCAACAAAACCGAGCTTGTTCTTTGCAGTGAGCGAAGTAATCATCGATTTACTCCAGTTATTATAGTTTGATCCACTTAATGGAGCTGACACCAACAACAATCCTGGATGATCGCTGTTGTGAAGATAAAGAGGATTTGAGATATCCTCCAAAAACAAGACCTCTTTGTTGTTATTTCCACGAACCATAGCTGAGAAGATAAAAGCAATCGGAGATTTTACCGAAGAAATTGAAGATATCTCAGTCTGAAATGACCAGAAATGAAACGCTTAGATCTAGATCTAGATGAAGTAACAAAGATAGTCTGCTTTGATACCATAATAAGAAGAGAAAGAAGTGGGGAAAGCGTGAAGAGAGAGAAACATTTTTCTTATTCTGTAAAAGTCAATTACAAAAGAATTGCAGCTATCTATTTATACTAAACTATTACAGAGTTGCTGAAAATGAAAAATACGTTTTATGCTACAAAACAAATACTATAACTAGCAACTAACACAAGACATCAATGTGGCTTCTTCTTCATAGTTTCACATAATGCAGTATTAAAATACTACCTAGTGCTAGCTTCGTAGACTTATATTGTTAATGAAATTTTAAGTTTCAGTTTATGAATATATGTGGGGCCTCTCTATATATATTTTGTGATAAGAGCTAGAAATATAATAAAGGACCCAGACAACATTCGATCAGATTAGATCACGCTATTTGATTTAAGTATCCTATATATGTACATGTGAAAAATGAGACGATCTCCTAAATAAAAGATACATCATTTGATTGGTTTAATTAAATTAATAATATGAATGTCCTATATATATAGAAATAGATAGATAGAGAAGGGATGATTAGTATGCAAACTATATATATATAAATAAATGCAATTTTCTATGGTATCGGTTTTTGTCCGTAGGAAATTAAAAAGACTATGGACGAGAGAATTATCTGGAGCGAGCAGTGCCCCCTTTAGCTCATCTAGTTAATTCTAGTGTAATTGTAAGTTTGCATTATATGTATAGGGAGGCTAATTGTGTAGTTCATGCACTCGGTCACTTTGAAGTGGGAGCGGGGTGTGAGACTATGCGCATTTGGAATAATATTTGTCCTCCATGAGTGAGGAATTTGGTTGAGTAATAAATTTTGGATTTTCTTTAAAAAAAAAAGTAAACTCTATATATATAGTGTATAAATTATGGACAAATCTCCCATGATCTAATTGATTGAAAAATAGGTGTTGATTTCGTAAATTATTTTACGAATTGCAATGCAAAAATACAACACATATAATGCTAAAATTCAAGATTTATAATGCTAGAAACAACATACACGATGCTAGTTAATCTAAAATAGAAAAATGGCAGTAATATTATTATAATATAGTCATATATATCATTTTAGAAAATACAATGCTAAAGTTTAACATACACATACTAAAATACAACATTTAGCTGTTCCGGTGGGGATGACCTAGTGGTAAAGTGAGGTTGTTTGGAAACCAAAGGTCACGAGTTCGAATCTTCTTAATACCACAGGTCGAGTGTTTGAGTAAAAAAAAAATACAACATTTAGCGAAAATATATACAACATATACAATGATACTTGTACCCCTTATCAAAAAAATGGAAGATCTTATCCGCTATCTAATTAGTTTAAAAGGTTAAAGGCCACATAACCCCCTTTACTATTGTCAGAAACTCACATTACCCCCCCTCCCGACTATTTGGGCCATATTGCCCATCTCTCTGACTATTTAAGCCACATAGTCCCTCTGACTATTAAAAGTTATGTGAGATCCTCAAGTTCAAAGTTGTACGTACCAATTATATACCGAATATCAAATTATTAGTTTTTCTTTCATGTATAATTTTACATTATTATGTAGACTTACCTAATTAATATTTATAATTTTTTTAGTATTTAATTTTCATTTCTTAATTAATATAATTGATTTTCAGGGTTGATTATTCCAAACTTAGAGTGTATAATTTTTTTTTAAATTTCAATTGTTAGCAATAAATATTAATTATGATTAATTATATTATTATAAATTTTATTTTTATGAAAAATATTATTTAAATTATGAAATTTTAATGTTGGCATATGGACGAGACACACAATTTGGAGTAGAAGATTTCATGATCTGATTAAAAGTGACCCTAATTTTTGCTTTTTGTACATAACATAAAAGACTATCGATTTACTGCAGTGTGTGATGCTATGTGTATTTGAGACAATAATCATCCTTACTGGTTGAGGAAGCTATTTGATTAATACAAAATACTTTTTTTAGCTTCAAAAAAGTTACTTCTTATTTAAGGAGCTAGTGAGTTAGGGAGTTAATAGATGAATGAGCTATACGGCTAAAAACGTTGTAAATGGGGCAATGTCAGTCTCTGATAATAGTTAAGGGGCTATGTGGCCCAAATAGCAAAAAAGGGGGCAATGTGAGCCCCTGACAATAGTTAAGGGGCAACACAATCCTTTAACCCTAGCTTAAATTATTCAGATTAATCCCTAATTTGCACATATTGAAACATGATTATAAATGATGCATCTTATATTAATTGATTTCTTGTTTTTGTTTCTTTGTTTGTGTATGTATATATGCTAGCATTTCGACATTTTTTTAAAAATACATTAGTAAACCCAAGTTATTTCGACATGTGAGCAACGCGTAGTATCTGACTATCTATAATTACAAAACTAAATCAGGTTATCACTTAATTACAACGAGTACGAAAATGTCGATCTAGTCTAACCTGATGACTCATTAAGTTTTATGTCAATTTATTCAATTAAGATTTCAAAAATCGCCAATATTGAATATGCTATTAACAAAGCAACTTAATGTTCTATTTGTGACTGTTAGAAAATTAATCCATACAGGGCATGCAATAATCCAAATTCATACCCTAAATCATTAACTCTATTATGATAAATTGAGATATACTTTACAGTAGAAGCGTACCTGAATCCATAGTTCTTGAATCTCGAATTCTTGATGTGGTATATATCTTCTAAACGATCGGCACCTTGGGGTTTACTGTAGAGAATTTTGTAGAAGGAATACAAATTCTATTTTCTGTCTGCCGTTGTTTGGGGACCATAACCCTAACTTATAATAATAAGTTATCCGAGATTTGCAATTTAGTGCCTCAACAAAATACAAATCTATTAATAGTATCTATACATTAAAATTCCATGACAATATTAATACCATTTGTTAGTGCCATTTAGTAGCACTAAGTTTGTTTTGGCGATTTATATTCGATGAAGTGTTCAAGGATATGTTCCTGAAGTAATTTGCTGATTCCGCTGTGCAACGTAAAGAACAGTTGGTGAACTATTCCCTCTGATGTTCCAGGAGCATCACCGAACAATTTATATATGACAGTTTCCTTGCAGGTGAAGATCCGGTTGGGATCTATTTTGGAAGCAAGGTGCAATTGTTTTAGCTGTCTTATGGAGTAAATGCAGAGCTGATTTAGACCCTCAACAACATAGAAGACATATCTACACTAACATGGAAAGAATCACAAACCCTAATTCACCTTCATAGTTGATGAAGATTGGTGATCAAGTCAACAAGAAGTGTGAAAGTATAACAAGACTAATTCCTTTAAAGATCGGTGGTTCGTCCCCAATATTTTGATTCTCTGAGTTTAGTATTTGAGAGTTGTTTGTGATTATTGTAATATCTAGAAATTGTTCCTTAAAGAAGCCTTGAAAGATGAACACTGGATCTATGTCATGCAAGAAGAACTCTTGTAGTTTAAAATAAATGAAGTATGGGATCTTGTTCCATGACCCAAGGATGTAAATGTGATAGGCACAAAATGGATCTTTAAAAACAAGTCCGATGAGGAGCGGAATATAACCAAGAACAAGGCTAGACTGGTTGCCCAAGGATATTCCCAAGTTGAGGGAATTAATTTTGATGAGACGTTTTGATATGATCTTAGAAGGGGTGCCGATGATTGAGTTCGAGCGTTCGGAGAGGCTGATGC
Organism: Perilla frutescens; assembly: GCA_026008535.1. Taxonomy (NCBI): domain Eukaryota; kingdom Viridiplantae; phylum Streptophyta; class Magnoliopsida; order Lamiales; family Lamiaceae; genus Perilla; species Perilla frutescens. Next base: position 42,620,514 of record BRKX01000004.1, read on the forward strand.
GAGTGGCAGCGCGAGTCCTGGTGCGAGTGAACCGGTCATGCTTGTGGGCACGAGTTACAGTGCGAGTCCTGGCGCGAGCATACCGGTCGCGCCCGTGACGTGTCCTGCTCTAGGCCTGGTGCGAGCTACAGCGTGACCCAGGGTGCGAGTGGGCCCGAATCGCGCCAATTTGGACTGTTGCGGATTTATTCGATTTTTATTTATTTATTTCCTTTTTAGATTAGGATTTGATTTTAGGGTTGGATTTATTTTGCCCGCCTATATAAGGACTTGTTCTGAATTATTTGAGACAGATTATTCATTATACAAATTTTATTTTAGCGAGTTATTTCTTCTCTGGAGAATTCTCTCTTTCTCACGCACACACCGTGAGATTTCTACGATTTATCAAACAGTCAATCCATAACTGTTTGTGGCGTCACCACCATCTTCGAGTTCGTGTTTTCAATTAATCGCGGGTTGCGGACCCAATTGGTTCGTAGTTCAACACCGTTGTGAGGCTAGGGTTTGAGATTTCTCCCAAATCCACCGTTGTAACCTGATACTCCTGGGAGGATCGCATCACGTTTGCCCCTATCACAAGGCTTAAGTCAGTTCGTTTGTTACTTGATATGGCAGCTTGGATGAAGTTCAAACTCTAACAATGGATATGAAAAGTGCATTCTTGAATGGGTACTAAACGGGAGATGTTTTTGTCTGACAACCCAAAGGCTTTGAAGACCCTTATCACCCTGAATTTGTGTACAAGCTGAAGAAAGCTCTTTACGGTCTCAAACAAGCCCCATGTGCTTAGTATGAACGACTAACCAAGTTACTTCTTGAAAAAGGTTATGTTTCTGGTGGAGCTGATCGAACTTTCTTTGTCAAAAGAGAAAAATCAAATGTTATCATCATTCAGATATATGTCGATGATATTATCTTTGGATCTGTCTCAAAGACCATGGTGGATGAATTTGTCAAACATATGATATCAGAATTCGAGATGAGCTTGGTGGGTAAGTTAACTTGCTTTCTAGGGCTCCAAGTAAAGTAAAAAAGATGATGGTATCTTTGTCTCTCAAACGAAGTATGCAAGAAACTTGATCAGCAAGTTTGGAATGGAGAGCTGCAATTTGAAGAGACCACCTATGGGAACACATCTGAAGATGTCAAAGGATGAGGCTAGTGTGTCTGTTGAACACAATTTGTACCGAAGTATGATAGGTAGTCTGCTCTACCTTACTACTAGTCGTCCAGATATTTGCTATAGTGTGAGAGTTTGTGCTCGGTATCAATCCGATCCCAAAGAAAGTCATTTGAAAACTATGAAGAACATAATCAAGTACATAATGGGAACTGCTGAGTATAGCTTATGGTTCTCTTATGACACAAACTCTAGTCTAGTTGAGTTTTGTGACGCTGATTGGGCTGGATGCACCGAAGATCGAAAGAGCACTTCTGAAGGATGTTTCTTCCTTAGAAACAACATGGTTTCTTGGTTCAGCAAGAAACAGAACTCCATTTCACTATCGACAGCTGAAGCGGAATATATTGCAGCTGGAAGTTTGCTGCACTCATTTCTTGTGGATGAAGGAAATGTTGCTTGATTATGGTATTCCACAGACTGTTCTTACCATCTGCTGTGACAATATGAGCGCCATTAACATCTTGAAGAATCTAGTGCAACACTCTAGGATGAAGCACATTGATATTCGTCATCACTTTATTTAAGAAGTAGTTGAATATGGATCACTTGTCATTGAGTATGTTGGAACAGAAGCACAACTTACAGATATCTTCACCAAAGCACTAGAAAGTGGAAGGTTTGAGACACTTCAATCCTCATTGGGTCTTTGTGTTCTCTAAACTTCTCCTTTGAGAGAAGTATCTCTGTACAATCTTGGTCATTAATGTATGTATATAGAAAAAGAATGACCAAGAGTTTCATGGTCGACAAGTTTTGTGTACCTTCCTATTGCTTGACAGATGCAAGAACAATATGTGCAGTTATTTTTTAACTGCAACGGCTAGTGGGTCCTTGTTTCTTGAGCCCAGCTCATTTCCACTTCCCGAGGATGTGCAAAATGGAGTTGACAAGGGAAGTCTTCTCTAATTTCGGAAAACCAATTTATTTTTTCCTTATTTAAAATTTGTGGTGATATTTTAAAGGAAAATGTTCATCCATCGCTTTTCACCTCTCTTGCTCGTTGTAAAATTCTACTTCCATAATTTTTTTCAAGAAAATTGTGTGCAATGACAGATAACTCCCAATCCTCCTCCAAGCCATCTCTGTTCAAGAAATTGTGGATTGATACATCTGCATTGTAGAAAGCTCTTGGAGAACTTTTGAAGCCACTTGTGTTCTCTCAATCTATGTCTGCTGCCGAGAAACCCAATGAAGAAGGCATATCCGCTTCTGCAAGCGTCTCTGCTTTTGTGCCTCGTGACACTATCTTGCTGATCATGACTCTCCCAGAGTCAATAGTTGCTGCTGATGTTCTCGAACCCCATTCTCCTCTTAGGGTTTTGTTGGAACCTCTCTCTCCTCCAATGTTGGAGTCTGCATCCCTTTAGACTGTAATTCTGCCGCTACGACCCTCGACTCTGTTTCAATTTCAGAGTTTTCCGCCTCAATTGATGTGATTAAGGAAGTCTTTGTGCCTGCGTCTGTCGCTGCTACAGTAACAACACTTCTTGATGCTCCAGTGGTTACCATTCAGGTTCCTTTAGGTGAAACCTTTCTTAAGGATGTTGATGTTGTTGCCCCTGCTCTCAATCAGCTGGATGATGTAGGGATGGGTGAAGATGTTGTTGTGGAGGAATCTATTTTTTTTTTCAATGTTATGGAATGCATATTTGTCAACATTTTACCTTTTGTTTATAAATTTTTTATAATATGTATATGATAAACTATATCAACTTTTGTAAATACTATCATTCCATTAGAGATGAAATAGATTTTGTTGACCACAAATGTCATGACAAAAGAAATTATATAATCCTTAACTATTGTAACTCCAATTTGTACTTCCTACACATTTTATTAATTTGTAATTAATTAGTATATAATTACAAACAAGATTTATATTTTTTTTGAATTTAATATGTTAAACTTGTAAATAATTATATTTAATTGAAATTAAAATTTTTGTTGTTAGTGCAATCGTGAGCACTTAATTATTTTCCATTTATTTTGATAAATCATGTGTTTTAGCTAAGGGTGGTATTTGAAGAGATCTAAGTGGGGGGGGGTCTAAGTAAGTCTACTCAACTCGTGATCGATTCTTAAAATAATCGAACTTTATTCGTAGTTGACCGAGTCGAGCTGGAGTTACTCGAGTAGCTATAAGTTTGATCTCAAGCTCATGTATACACAACTCGATAAGCTCACATAATTTCTATATAAAATAGAAAATCTGTCTCTTTCACATTTAATTTATGAATCTAGTGTAAAAAATAGAGTACCGCTATTTAATCATCTCTCTCTTCCTATCCATTTTATATCAGCAAAACACAATTTCATATTTTGTTCTAAAATTCCATCGTCAATATAGATATGCCTTTAGGGCAAAGAGGTAAGTGTCGTTCTTGACCACTATCTCTCTTCTTCTCCAATTTCTCTCAACAATAAATAATTTTAGACATGTCTCTAAATTTTACTATCAAAGCATGCTTTTTCTTGCCAACAATCAACATTTTTGTGGTCCTTTATCTATTCACTCAATTTCAATCTATGCGACAAAATATTTCTAATTATTAATGTATTATATATTTTTTTCTTCTCAATTCTTTTATAAGTATTGCATTTTTATCATAATTTTTGTTTTGCTCTTATCACCGGAAGCTTGTGAAGAGATCTCGATCGAAGAAGACACTATTCGAGAAATTAAACAAACATTTTTCTTTAAAGCAATTGTAAAAATAATTGAAATTTCTTTAATGATGTATTAATTCCGTTAAATTTTTTATTTATTTATATTGTTGTATTTTTTCATGTTTCTTAGTGCCATCCGTACTTAAGTGTTTGAAATTGTCATAATCTGTATGGCAATATGGCAATATCAAAAGAATACAAAAAGGTTTTGATTATTCATGTTCGAAAACCATGTTCCGGACATTACTGTGAACATTCCCTGCCAATCTGATTGAAGATCAAGATATGTACTTAATCATGTACAGGAACATGATCACGTATATGATTGTCTAGAGAGTTTTCAAGAGACGTATCATGCTAGAATCAAAGTGCTGGTATTGCAGATTCAAGATGGACATTTCAGAATAGAAGCTGTCTTGTTCGTGATGAAGATCAAGAAGGAAAGAATGAGTTCTATTCAAGGAAGACATCTAAAATAGGAAAGTCCGATTTAATTAAGGAAAAAGTTTTCTTGTTGAATCCTAGTCAAAGTAGGACTTCTGATTACCTTGTTAAAGTTATATCTGTTGTTTATAAATAGCCTGGGAATTAGACTAGTTATGAGACACGAGTTTTACGAATACACAAAGGGTAGAGAGTCCAAAAAACTTCATATTCGAAGCATATAGTATTCGGGTAGACTAGGTTTGATCCGAGTGATCATTGTGTTTCTAGTCTGTGTTTGAAACTCACTTTCATACACACTTAGAGAGGAGTCTCGGGAGAGATTTTCTGTGGGAACTAGAGGGATTCTAGGTTGTGAGGGGAGCTCACGATTCAGTTTAGTGAAAGACGTTGAATTGGGTAGGAAATGGGTCGAGTGACGGGAGTCTTCATGTAATAGCCTTTGTAACCATTCAACGGAGTAGTAAACTGTTTCTCACGGACTTGTGAAGTCCCCCTAACGTAGATCAGTTGATCGAATATGGTTACCAACCTCGTGTTCTTTACTTGCTTTCAATTTATATATATATTCTGACCTTGAATGTTCACAACGATGTACACGTACACGATTATAAATATGACCGCACAGTTTATGTAACTTCAATGTTTGATTTAGTTATTAATCATAAATATTGAATATAACTTAAATTCATTGGTCAAATGAAAAGTTTTTATATTGTTAATGTTGAGTGCTGTATGACATTGAGGTTCAATGTTGCACTCGATGTCAGACAGACTCTCTGCGACATCATCTGTGACATAGTCGTAACTAATCTTATCCTTTCCTAGTTTTATTTATTATTTTAATAAATAAAATAACTTTATATATCTTAAAATATATGTGTATATCCACGAAATTAATATTTAAAATAATTGGATATATACATATTAGATATATTATTTAAAATAGAGTTTGACAAAGTCAAAACTCTATCTCCTATTTTTTAGGTCTAGCGATTTCTCTATTTAATTCTTTTTCTTTTTCAGAAAATTATATTTGCTGGATATTTAGAAAAAGAGCATGAACGTGGGGAAGCTATCAACCACGCCTTGGAGGCAGTTTCTTCCATCTATGGTGAAGTCATGGAGTGAAGCGGTTATCGTCAACCCATGTTCAAGAAAGAGAAATCGTGGACCATGTTGGATTCAAGTGAAGAAGCATATAAAGGATTTGTTCGACACTTGAAGAATTATTCAAGCCCAATCTATTTTCCGCTGTGTGAAGATTGAAGAAAGCTTGAGTCACAAACTTAGTTTAGGTTTCGTTCTTCGTTCCTTCTTCTATCTTAATGTTTATTGTTGTCCAATCCTTTCACGGAATAGATTGTACAAGTTAGGATAGATAGCAAGGTTGTGAAACCTTTACTAGTTTGTATACAAGTTGATAGGATGTCAATTTGTATGTTTTAGTTTGTATACAAGTCGACGGGATGTCAACTTGTATGATCTAGTTTGCATATGAATTGACGGGATGTTAATCTGTATGTTGTAGTTTGCATATGAACTGACGGGATGTCAATTTGTATGTTATTGTTTGTATATGAACTGACGGGATGTCAGTTTATATGTTTTAGTTCTTTTTAGTGATAGTCTAGATTAGAACTTGTAATTTTGCTGTAGTGTTAAGAGCCTTCGCGTCTAACATTAACAGCTTGTACTCTTTATAGTATAATTTCGCCCTATGGCAATCATACACATGTTGTGTATGATTTAAAAATTATATTGTGTATTCTTGTGCATTTTATTTCCAGCATATTTGTGTTAAGATAAGTTGTGTTAACTGTCTTTAACATTGAGTTTGACATTACGAATCTGTGTCTAATTTCAGTGTTTGTGGCAATAAATTTCAACAAGTGGTATCAGAGCCGGTACTTAACACACTAAGTATTTGATCCTTTGTTTTTTGACTCACTGAAAGATGGATATTCAGATCAATCAATGCTGTCCTCCGGCATTGGATAGTAATGGCAAGAATTATGCTATGTGGAAATCGCGCATGAAGATGTATATCAAGTCCATTGATGAGAGGGCTTGGTTGGCTGTAATTGAAGAATGGTCTCCACCGAGGATGGAAGGACCAAATGGAGTATACATTCTTACTCTGGAGACTCAATGGACTAATGATGATCGAATCATTTCCAACTTCAATTTGAGGGCACTCAATGCTATTTTTGTTTTGGTTGATGTTCCGTGCTTCAAAATGGTGTGTAATTGCACCACGGCATATCAAGCATGGAGCATACTGCAGGAACATTGTGAAGGATCGATCAATGTACGACAAACAAAGCTTAGGCTACTCACTTCCAAATTCAAAACTCTACGAATATTAGAAGATGAGACTATCTCAATGTACACTGAACGATTGTGTGAAGTGTCAAATGAATCCACAGCTCTCGGATGTCCGATCTCGAACGAAAACATGGTTAGTAAACTTCTTCGCACACTTCCAGAGAGATTCAACATGAAAATCTCAGCAATTGAAGAAGCTCACAATGTATCAAACATGAGTTTGAGTGAAGCAGTGAGCATTCTACTTACATTTGAGATGAATCTTCAATCAAACATCTCCTCCAAAGGAATTGCACTTCAATCTGTAACATCAAGTTTAAATGTTGAACTTGATGTCGAGAACATTCAGGAGATTACTGAAGATGAACCCCTGAGTGTTGCACTGCTTACCAAGAAGTTCAATACCCTTGTGCGATCAATGAAGAAAGGCTCCCCAAACTTCAAACCACGGAGATTGTTTGATTCTCCCTCTTCAACATCATCTGGATTGACAAAATCTTCAAAATCTCCAGATGTTGCAGTAAGGGACATTGACTCAGTTCAATGTAGGGGATGTTCTGGTTTGGACACTATGGCAATGAATTTCCTACTGTCCAAAGGAAGCAGAGGAGAAATTACAGTGCTGCCATGTTAAGCGACGAATTCGGTGATGAAGAAGCTGAAAAACAAACTGTATTGTTTGTAAAAGTCAATGATGACTTAGATGAAATGATTGGCGCTTTAACTGACATGGAGAGTGTTGATTATGACTATGATGCTAGTCTTGATCATATGACTCCAGATGTTCCAAACAATGTTATGGAGAATGTTACACAAGAAGTCTCTAACATTCCTCCAAATACCACTAACTGGTATGAAATGACATTGTTGGATGAATTTTGCAACACTGCTGAAGTGTCTCAGGTGGAAGAAGACAAGTCCGAAGTCAGCCACCAAGAAGCTCTATAGCAATTGCACAAGGTTGTAGATGAAGTTTGTGTCCAATGGACCGAACAATCAAAAGAATTTGGGATTCTTGTTGAAGAGAACCAAACTCTAAACCAACAAGTACTGGACCTTGAGATTTGACTCACTAGAAGTGATCTTGAGCTGAACAAGTTGAGAAAGGAAGTAGAAGCTGCCTCGAAAACCTTTCGACAACTCAATCAAGGAAGATCTACTCTGAATGAGGTTCTGACATTGGGACAGACCACAAAGGCAGGCTTGGGATATAGATCGAGTTCATCAATGTCTATCTCAAATCCTATGAAGTTTGTCTAAGGAGAAAACTCCAAGGATGTTCCAGTCAATGTTGACGAAAATGTCAAACCAAATGTCAATGACAAGTCCAAGGAGAAGAAATTTGTTTGTCATTATTGCCAAGAGCCTGGACATATCAAACCTTATTGCTTCAAATATCATGATGATATAGCAACAAGTAAGATTGTTGTGGAAAATTCTTCTAAATCTATTAAAAAGAAGAAACCCTCAAAGAAGGCAAAGATCTCGTGTAATGTTGTCTACACATCTTTGAAAGCCAACATTGCTAGTACGTGGTACTTTGACAGTGGGTGCTCATAGCACATGACAGAAAATTCTAAGTTTCTCGTTGACTATACGAAGACAAGCAAAGGAAAAGTTAGTTATGGTGGAGGAGCACAAGGCAACATAGTAGGAAAAGGAACCTTGAATGTCAAGAACTTTCCCAAGTTAAGCAATGTACTTCATGTCGAAGGTTTAACAGTGAATCTGATCAGCATAAGTCAGCTATGTGATGACGGCATGCATGTCAGATTCAATAAGAACACTTGTGAGGTTTTTGATAGCGAGAATAAATGCATTATGTTCGGAAGTCGGGCATTGGATAATTGCTATCATGCTGGCAAGAACGAAAAATGCAATGTTTTAGTCAATGTTGACACTCAGCTCGTACATCAAAAACTGGGTCATCTCAGCTTTCGAAGTTTGAAGAAACTAATTGAAGCTGATGCTGTTCGAGGTATTCCACCTGTGAAGATCAATCTCGATGTTGTTTGCAGTGCATGTCAAAAAGGCAAACAAGTAAGAGCTTCACACAAAAGTTCCTCAGCTTGTCAAACCACGAAGTGCTTCGATCTGATTCACATGGATATCATGGGTCCCGTCGATACCAAAAGCATGAGTGGAAAAAGATTCATTCTGGTGATAGTTGATGATTTTTTGAGATTCACATGGGTTGAATTTCTTCAAGAAAAATCTGAAGCTTTCAGGATATTTAAGAAGTTCTACAGGTTGGTGTCAAGACAACATGAGTCCAACATCAAATGCATTCAAACAGATCATGGGTTCGAATTTGAAAACTCGATGTTTGAAGAGTTTTGTGAAAAATGAGAGATCATCCATGAGTTTTCTGCTCCGAAGACACCTCAACAAAATGGGGTGGTTGAGAGAAAAAATTGAACTCTTCAGGAGATGTCAAGAGCAATGCTACAAGCTCAACGTTTGTCCAAGAAGCTGTGGGCTGAAGCAGTTAACACTGCTTGTCACATCGGGAATAGAGTGATTCTTCGCCCAGGCAGAACTGTGACACCATATGAACTTCTGAAGGGAAAGAAGCCCAATTTGAAGTACTTTCATGTGTTTGGATGTGTATGTTACATCCTGAATAACAGGGATCATCTGGGAAAATTTGATTCCAAAAGCGACAAAGGGATCTTCTTGGGTTACACATCTGACAATCGTGCTTACCGTGTGATTAATCTTCGGACAAAAACAGTCCAAGAATCAATTAACATTGTTTTTAATGACCACACAGGTATTGCTTCAAAATCTGAAGAGGATGATGTAATTGATCTCATTGACACTGATGAAATGTCAAGTGATCAGGCTGAAAGTGATTGTGAGAATAAGACATCCACTGAGAATGTCAAAGTTAATGTTCCACAGAGTGATGAAGCTTCAATCAAAACATCAACACCAACATTCACTTCAGATAGTGAAGATGATCAGGTTATGACTGCTGAAGATGAACCAAGAAGGGATCCTCCAAGTCGAATTCGGAAGAATCATCCATATTCACAAATTATTGGTGAGCAATCCAAAGGAGTTCAAACTAGGAGCAAGAACTCAGAGGAATACAAAGAAATGCTGAAACTGGTATGCATGTCTTCTTTAAATGTTTGTATATCAAACACGTGCTTTCTGTCTAACATTGAACCGAAAAATATTAAGGATGCACTTAATGATGATTTTTGGATCAATGCTATGCATGAGGAACTAAACCAGTTCGTAAGGAAAAATGTATGGGAATTAGTTCCACGCCCCAAAGATAAAAATGTGATTGGGACAAAATGGATTTTCAAAAATAAAATGGATGAGTCTGGCAATGTTGTCAGAAATAAAGCTCGTCTAGTCGCTCAAGGCTACACCCAAGTTGAAGGGGTACACTTTGACGAAACATTTGCTCCAGTTGCAAGGATTGAATCCATTCGTCTTTTATGTGCAATTGCATGTTATGTGAGTTTTACTTTACATCAAATGGATGTTAAAAGTGCTTTCTTGAATGGTTTTCTCAATGAAGAAGCATATGTCGAACAACCAAAGGGGTTCGAATGTCATGAGAAACCATTGCATGTGTTTAAGCTCAAAAAGGCTTTGTATGGTCTTAAACAAGTCCCTAGATCATGGTATGCTAGACTGACCGAATTCCTACTCTAATTTGGTTTTGAAAGAGGTCAAGTCGATAAAATATTATTTATTAAGAAGAATCAAAAACATATTAATGTTGCTCAAATCTATGTTGATGACATTGTTTTTGGTTCAACGTGTACTAATCTGCTCAAAGATTTTGTAGACTCAATGTGAAACATATTTGAAATGAGCATGGTTGGAGAGCTCAACTATTTCCTTGGTCTACAAATCAAGCAAGATAAAGATGTAATCTTCATCTCTCAAAGAAAATATGCTAGAGGATTGCTCAAGCGTTTCGGATTAGAAAATGCTAAACTTATGAAGACACCCATGGGATCTTCTGAAAAGTTGAGCAGAGATGATATTGGTAGCAATGTTGATTCTACCATGTATAGAGAAATGATAGGTAGCTTATTGTACTTAATAGCCAGTCGTCCAGACATTATGTTTAGTGTTGGTGTTTGTGCGAGATATCAATCTCAGCCTAAACAATCTCATCTTAAAGCTGTTAAACGTATCATTCGCTATGTTTCAGGAACAATTGGGTTTGGTGTTAAATATTGCAAGAGTTCTAACATTCATCTTGTAGGTTATAGTGATTCCGATTGGGCAGGTGATGTCGATGACAGAAAAAGCACTAGCGGAGGATGTTTTTATTTTGGCAACAATCTGATTTCTTGGTCAAGTAAGAAACAAAATTGTATCTCACTATCCACGGCCGAATCAGAGTATGTTGCTGCCGCTAGTTGTTGCTCTCAAATGTTGTGGTCAAATCAAATGATGTTAGATTATGGTCTGGATAGTCCTTCTTTGACATTGTTATGTGACAATGTTAGTGCAATTGAAATTTCGAAGAACCCAGTCCAACATTCTCGCACCAAACACATTGACATTAGACATCACTTTATTCGTGATCTTGTGGAACGAGATATCATTAAATTGGAATACATTCATACAGAGAATCAAATTGCTGATATTTTTACTAAACCTTTAGATTTTGAGAGATTTTCTTCTCTAAGGAAATCTCTAGGAATGTGTGTCTGTTAGTCATTGCTAACTTCCTGATGTTAAACTCAATGCTATGATCTTTGACATCAGGTTCTGTAATTCTGAAATTATTAATAAAAACTATGGTACGATGATATGATTTTTTTATGAATCAATTCATGAGAATTTATTCAATCATGACTCGTCTCCATTAGTTTTATTTAGTTTCAGAATTTGTTTTTTTATTATTTTTTATTTATTATTTAGTGATTAAATAATAAATAATTGAATTTTTGTTGATAAGCAGATATACTTATCCACATATCTTTTGATATGATAAGAGAGAGAGTATGAGAGATATCACTTTCATTATTTTAATATAATCGTTTGTCCTTATCTCTTTTTTAATTCAAAACCCCCTCTCTCTCTCCATATCTGATTCGCTTTTTCTCTCTCCAAACGATTCATCTTCTCCATCTCCTCAAAATGATTTTCTCTCCTTTTTCATCTATGGCGGACCAAAACCCTAATCATCTACAAGCCATGATGATGATGTTGCAGCAAATGATGGAGCTCGCAAAAGGATCCCCATCATCGGCCTCAACTCCGGCTGCTGCAGTACAACCCCCACTCTCTGCAACATCAACTCAGACCCCGGACATTGCACCTCCAACTACTCAGGCTGAACCAACTACAGCAAATGTCACTGAGCCTTCAACATCAAAGGCAATGCCAACTGAAGCTGAAGTTCATCCCGATCTCATTATTCCTCCTGGAACCGAGATTCTAAACCCTAAGTCGATTAGGATGAATGTGCTTGAAGATTCCACCAATCCAATCGACCCAGAAGCCACTTCACACCTGCAATCTTTGTCAAAAATGGCGAAGACTTCTCCTCCGACAAGGAAATCGAAGTGACTTCATAGTGATGACACTGACAAACCTGATGTCGTCTCCTCCAAGAAGGTGAAGAAGGAAGGGTCTAAGGCTACCTCCAAGTCGCTGAAAGATGAGTCTGACTCCACTAGTGAACAAGTTATTACTGAAGGTTTGGTTTCGAAATGGCTCAACAAAGTGCCTGCTTCCAAGTTAACATTCTTTTACTCAGTGTTATACAAGCTTACAGTGTGCAATTGGCTACCCACATCGAATGCCTCTGTCATAACAGTTGATCAGGCCATTCTCCTGTACAAGATAGGAACTCAACTTCCTTTCAACCTTGGTGCATACATCTTTGATGCTACGTTGAAGGCTGCCTCTAAGTCCAGTTCCTCGAACTTGCTTCCTTTCCCATGTTTGATCTATGGGATCCTTAAGAGCCAAGGGTTAAAGGAACGCAAGAAGAGTGTGCTGTCTGAGCAAACCACCTTCTACACAATGAAGCCCAAGGGGAATGATGACAGGATCATTGATCTTCCCTATCCTCATGATGCTGCAAATCCAGTGCCTCCTTCTGCCGAAGGTACCCCTGCTCCTTCCTAATCTGATGTCTATCCTGATGTTGCCTCCACGCCTTCCATTCCCATTGTCATGATGCTGCTGGAGTCTCTTCAACATCAAATTGCTCTGCTTGATCATGTGATTAGTCAACTCACCAAGGCTCGAGATTCTTTTCTGACTCTTCTTTCTACACAAAAATGGAGAGTGGATGATGATGCTGATGGTGATGCAGATGCTGGACACATGGATGCTGGACCGAGTGTTGCTGGTAAAGCAAAGGGGAGAAAAGGTGCAGCCAAAGGAAAAAGGAAGATGATGTGAAGCTTAATGTTTAAGCTTCTGAAATTTAAAACTTTTTTGTTAAAAACAATGTTTTATGTTTTCTGTTTTCATATGTGCTGGACACATGGTTTTTTATATGCATTTCATGCATATCTTGGTTTTTGTTGTTGAATGCAATTTATGATTGTGTTCTTATTTTTATATGCTTATTCAGTTTTTTATATTTGTGATATATCATTATGATTAGGCATATTGAATTTATTTTGAGATATTGAATGATCAATATGTCTTGATTATTGTGTGTTGAACGATGAGTTCAACATTGATATTGTGTGTTGAACGATGAGTTCAACATTGATATTATGTGTTGAATGTTCTGTTCAACATTGATTTTATAATAAGACAAGTTCCTATTATATTATGGTTTAATTAAGGGGGAGTTACCCTTAAGGGGGAGATTTTAAGATCTCCATTTTCCGCTGCGACTCTAATTGTACAAAATACATTGAGTTGTATGTTTTGTGCAGAAAGGCTAAGATTAAGGGGGGGATTGTTGAGTGCTGTATGATATTGAGGTTCAATGTTGCACTCGATGTCAGGCAGACTCCCTGCGACATCGTCTGTGACATAGTCGTAACTAATCTTATCATTTCCTAGTTTTATTTATTATTTTAATAAATAAAATAACTTTATATATCTTAAAATATATGTGTATATATATGAAATTAATATTTCAAATAATTGGATATATATATATTAGATATATTATTTAAAATAGAGTTTGACAAAGTCAAAACTCTATCTCCTATTTTTTAGGTCTAGCGGTTTCTTTATTTAATTCTTTTTCTTTTTCAGAAAATTATATTTGCTGGATATTTAGAAAAAGAGCATGAACGTGAGGAAGCTATCAACCACGCCTTGGAGGCGGTTTCTTCCATCTACGGTGAATTTATGGAGTGAAGCGGTTATCATCAACCCATGTTCAAGAAAGAGAAATCGTGGACCATGTTGGATTCAAGTGAAGAAGCATATATGGGATATGTTCGACACTTGAAGAATTATTCAAGCCCAATCTATTTTCCGTTGTGTGAAGATTGAAGAAAGCTTGAGTCACAAACTTAGTTTAGGTTTCATTCTTCGTTCCTTCTTCTATCTTAATGTTTATTGTTGTTCAATCATTTCACGGAATAGATTGTACAAGTTAGAATAGATAGCAAGGTTGTGAAACCTTTACTAGTTTGTATACAAGTTGATGGGATGTCAATTTGTATGTTTTAGTTTGTATACAAGTCGATGGGATGTCAACTTGTATGATCTAGTTTGCATATGAAATGACGGGATGTCAATCTGTATGTTGTAGTTTGCATATGAACTGACGGGATGTCAATTTGTATGTTGTTGTTTGTATATGAATTGACGGGATGTCAATTTATATGTTTTAGTTCTTTTTAGTGATAGTCTAGATTAGAACTTGTAATTTTGCTGTAGTGTTAAGTGCCTTCGCGTCTAACATTAACAGTTTGAAAATTTTGTACTCTTTATAGTATAATTTCGCCCTGTGGCAATCATACACATGTTGTGTATGATTTAAAAATTATATTGTGTATTCTTGTGCATTTTATTTCCAACATATTTGTGTTAAGATAAGTTGTGTTAACTGTCTTTAACATTGAGTTTGACATTACGAATCTGTGTCTAATTTCAGTGTTTGTGGCAACAAATTTCAACAGTTAATTCTTAATCATTATTTCAGAAGACCTTACTGGTCTAAAATGGTGAAATAAAATTGAATATTCTTTAAAAAATAAATGAGATATACCTTTATGTAGATTACATGAAAAAGAAAATTTGAGAGAAAGATATATAACATCCATTAATTATATATTGATAGAATAAAAAATGAGAAAACTAAATAACAAAATTTTACATGAACTTTTCAATAGTCAAAATACATCGGAATTTATTTTTTTATGTTGATGAAGATGAAATTTTTTTATTTCTTTTTTGGATTCAAAAAACAAATTTTGACGTAGAATTTTTCCTTAATTTGTTTAATATGAAAACTAATGTAGTATATTATAATATATATTTTTGGTAATACATAGTGTATATGATCATTACCTTTTCAAAATCAAATTATAATATTATATTTCAATAAATATTATACACAAAATATATTACAATATTACTCTTAAATTAAAGTAATAATAGGGATATAGTAATTAGATCAAATTTTGTAAAACATGACTCTTTTTATATAATATTAGATAGACATATCACATAAAAAATATTCCAACGATGACATCTGAGTATGACAAGATAAATGGACTACATGATTTCATATGCTAATTAACCGTGTTAATTTGGACTTGTAAATGTAAACAATGCAATTGCCCTTTCAAATACACTGAGTAGTATATGCTTCTTTCCTTGTATTCATGGTGAGGTTGATGGTTCAAACCCCATTATGTCTAAGGATGTCAATCGGCCGCTGTATTTCATTTCGGGGCTAACTCTATTAAATTGTCGAGCTATTCAACTCGGTCAAATTTGAATTAAATTTTTATCAAGTTAGAAAACTTTGGTCTTAAATCTAAATTTTTGATTTTCGAGCTAATTAGTCAAACCAATAATTTTGCGAAAAATCGTAACATGTATAAATTTATGTATTGATGTTCAATAGCATAAACTTATAATTTTATCAATATTAATAATAAATATTGCATAGTATTAAGCCATGTGATTTGAGTAGAGATCATCTAGTCCCACTTATGTGTGCAAATCGTGTGCCTAAATTAAAAGTATATATTGATAATAATATTTTTATGAAAATAAATTTATTATATTATAACTAATTAATCATAATTAATATTTATTGCTAAAAATTGAAATTTTAAAAAATCATATACCCTAAGTTTGGAATTATCAACCCCAAAAATTAATTATATTAACTAAAAAATGAAAATTAAATATTAAAAAAAAATTATAAACCCTAATTGGGTGGACTAAACCCTAAGTAACAATGTAAACTTATACTAAACTAAAAGAAATTAAAATTGAAGAAAAATGAAAGAAAAAAAAATAATTTTAAGGTTTGGCACACAGTTAATACACACAAATTAGGACTAGAGAATCTTAGGTGATGTGATTTGTTATGGGTTGGCCCAACTGGTCTTTATTTATTTGGCCCATGTGCCTCCTATCTGTTGTGGCCCAAACCCGTAGCCCAAAACCCTTAACCCTAATTTGACCTTTCATCTACCCTCAATAATCTAACCTAATTGGATTTGTTTTTCCAAAGCCGATTCACTCTCTATAACATTCGAGAGAGTTCCACTCTCTCTCTCAAGCCTCACACTGTGTCTAAACCCTAATCCAAAATCTCTCTCTCTCTCTCTGTGCTTCTTGCCGCCGATCTCGGTTTCTCTGGCCGGAATCTGACCGTAATTCCTGTTGGCCTATGAGTGTAGTCAGCTGTGCTGCTCTTTGAGTTGAAATAGTTGTGAGTGCTTCGAGAGAGGGATCGTTTCGCTATCCCCTCCCTTTGGTCTGGGTCTCTGTGTCGCCGGAGTCGCCTTCGCCGCCGTTCGTGGGAAAATCTGAGCCAAACGTGTTCCTTGGACACTTTTCCCACCGATTAACTTCTGATCTCATCTATCTCTGGCTTATCTCTCTTCTGTTACTTGCTATCTGCTCTATCTCTCTGTTCTAACTTACTGTATTCACGTGTGTTGCAGATTTGGCTAATCTCAGTCCCTTGCCTGTAAAGAAAAAACAAGTAGATCCTCAAGATCTACACTTCTGAGGCCATTCCAAGTTAAAGATCTTTTTGCTGTTAAAGATTGCAGTCCTGCTCCTCGAAATTCACTGTAATAGTTTGTAATAGCTAGAGTATAATTTTTTTTTTCTTTGGGTTCTTCTACATGAGTAGCGTGTGGGTGAGACCGCAAGAGAAAGGGAACCAAGTAGTGCAATCTCTGGCTAGGCGATACCACAACAGTGGTATCAGAGCCTAGTTTGTCTAGCCGGGGGCACTTCCCTTGCCTCCATCTTACTCATCCCGCCGCCGGTAAGGGCCGTACCTCTCTCGCCTCCGTTGGGCTCCAAAAACAGTAAGTCCGATCTCTCCCCTACCTGGGAGGGTCGGCTCTAGTATAATCCTCAAACCCTAGCTCTTTCTGTGGTATATTTGCGATCCTGCCTCTTTTCTCTGTTTGTGTGTGTGCACCTTGACATTCAAAGTCTTTCCTACGTTGTTGCTTACGGACCGAACCGTCTGGATTCCCCTGTGAGTCTCCTCAAAGCGGGTTGCCCGGTTAGCAAAACGGAGTAAGGTGTAATAGAGGGTTTGAGGGCTGTTTTGTATGTTGTTGTGTCTTCTGTAACTCTCTAGATATATTCTTTGGCTGGTTAATTGCCTATTGGTGTTCTGATTTGGTTTTTTTGTTTTGGGGTTGGAACCTGAGAGGTCTTCTCAAAGTGTTTATGATTCTGTCTCCGTAACTAACTCTGTATAAGAGTTAGTATCATACTGAATCAGGTTTTGGGATTGTCCAGAGTGACCCCCTGCTCCACAGATCAATCTGTGCTGAGAACTGGGCTAGCCTCTGCACTTTATTCCCCTTGTGCACTTGATTCAGTGCCTATGGAGTTCTTCTCCTGCATATTGTGTGTTTTTGTGCTATTTGAAAGGCTGCTATTGTGTTTTCTGTAGTTCTTTGGCTAATCCTGTGCCTGGCAATATGAATACATTGAATGCAGTTCCTTTTAATGGTAAAGATGACTTTGGTGATTGGCAAACAAGGGTTGAATGCATATTAACAAAAGAAAATCTTCAAGATGCAATCCTTGAGAGAATTGATGAATCTGACCCTGATAAAAACCAACAAAAATTGAATGCTAGTGCTAGAGCTACTATTCTTTTAACTCTGAGTAGTGCTGTGGTCAGAAAGGTGTCACACCACAGGTGTGCTAAAGATCTGTGGGATAATTTGACATCTCTTTATGTTGCTACATCTGAAGAGTCTGCATATTCTTTACAAAATCAAATTATGACTTTTCAAATGGATTCTGCAAAAGATATTGATTCTAATATAGAAGATTTCAACAAGCTTCTAAAAGACTTAAAATTGGCTGGAGATGATACTCTGGAAAAATATGCTCCTCAAATTCTCCTTGGTGCTATACCTGAAGCTTTCTCTAAAGTTAAGTCTGCCTTAAATATATGGGTTCAAAAGTCACATGTGATATGATTGTGTCTGGCCTAAAAGCAAAAGAAAATGAGATAAAAAAGATGAATTCCAAATCTCTGCAAAATGAAATTTTATATGTTAACAGAAACACTCCTAGGAGACCCTTTAATGGTGTTAATCCTGAAAATCCAAGTGTTATAGTTGCAGAGAGGCACAGGAGGGAATTTAATCTTGCACACAATCTCCCCAGTAACACTAGAACCCACAATCTGGTTGAAATTCATTCCCTTCATCCCAGAAATCATAACCAGTCCCATCAGTTTGGTCAAAATACTTCTCAAAATACTTTAAGAAACCAAAACTTTGCCCATCACTCTCAAAATCCACACATGAAGCCTAGAAAGACCTGTTGGAACTATGGAAAGTCTGGCCACTTTTCTAACAGGTATAAACAACCAAAAAGAAGCAAGAACTTTGGGAATAATCATGCAAAAAATGTGATGCACTTTGATCAAACCACTAATCATGTTTACAAAGATGAAGAGTATGATTATCATGAAGATGGTGGTGTCTATATGGTGCACAATGCATATGATTTTCAATTCATTAATTATTCCAATGTTGTTTCAAAGGTCATGCATGAATCTGAATGGTTAATTGACTCAGGATGCACTTTTCATGTTACACCACATAAGCACATGTTCCATAATCTTCAATTCTTGAAATCAGGATCTATTGCCTTAGCAGATGGCCAACATTGTGAGATTGTTGGTAAAGGAGATGTATGTTTAAAATTTGAAAAAGAGAGCATGATAACACTACATGATGTTAGATATGTCCAAAATTGAAATTCAATCTCCTTTCTGTGTCAAAATTGGCTGATCAAATGTTGTTTGGGTCTGTGAATGACAAGTGCTTCAGTTTTAAAAGGGATTATGTATGCTATTTTGATGCTCCAAGAAAAGGTGACCTATATGCAGTACTTGCTTATTCTGTGCCAATCCAATCTGCAAACCTTGTGCATCTTGACAAAAGTGCATTATGGCCTACTAGGCTAGGTCATATGAGCAACAAAGGTCTTGATATCTTGAATAAAATTGGTGCATTCAAAAATGATAAAGTGTCAAGAATTCCTTTCTGTGAACCATGCTTAATGGGTAAACAACATAAAGTTCTTTTCCCTATCTCTATGCCCTATCCTAAAACTCATAGGAGTTCTGAAATCCTTGAGTACTTGCATGCAGATGTGTGGGGGCCTGCAAAGGTTCCTACACATGGAGGGAATTTGTATTTCTTGTCCATTATTGATGACTATTCAAGAAAAACCTGGGTGTTTCTGATGAAAAACAAATCTGAAGTTTTTGAAAAATTCTCTAAGTGGTCTGCAGAAATTCAAAACCAAACTAATAAAAGCATTAAGTGTCTAAGAACAGATAATGGTTTAGAATTCTGTAATCAATCTATGTACAATTGGTGTTTTGATCTTGGAATCAAGAGGCACAAATCTGTGCCTTACAACCCCCAGCAAAATGGGGTTGCTGAGAGAATGAATAGAACCCTCCTAGAGAGGGTCAGAAGCTTGCTTGCTGGTTTTGGACTTGACAAGTAATTCTGGGGGGAGGCCTTGATAACTTCATGCTATTTAATAAACAGATCCCCCTCTGTTCCCTTGTTGGGAAAACAACCTGAATGTGTGTTCTGGAACAAACCTGTATGCTTATCAAACTTAAGGGTCTTTGGATGCAGTGCATATGTTCACCAAAAGTTGAGTAAAATTGAACCTAGGTCTAGAAAGTGTATCTTTCTTGGTTACCCTGAGGGAATTAAAGGTTATAGGCTGTGGGATAGGTCTATACCTGGTTTTAAAACATGCATTAGTAGGGATGTATCTTTTAATGAAGTTGATTTTCCTTGCCTTCTAAAATCCTCACCCTCTGCTGCTTCTTGTGAGGTGGAGAATGTGCATGATTTTGTCTATACCCCTGTTACCACTAAGGTGGACCCTCCTTCCCCTGATCCTCATGATATTGACATGCATAATCCTACTATGAATGATCATGTAGATGACATCAATAATGCTGATAACTCTGCATCCTCTCATGAAACTGAAAATAATGAGTCCATTAACATGAATGTTTCTGAAAATGATAGTTATGATTATGAGCATGAAAACAATGAGCATGAAAACTTAGCAAACTATTAATTGACAAGAGATAGGACTAGAAGAAACATCAGATTGTCTGCTAAGTATGATGACTTCAATTTGTCAATGTATGTTTTTAATGTGTTCAACAATGTGGACAAATATGAACCTAAAACATACAAAGAAGCAATTTCATCTCCAGAATCTGACAAATGGATAAAGGCCATGACTTGTGAAATGGATTCATTGCATGAAAACAATTCATGGATTTTAGTTGAAAACCTGATGAATGTTCAATTATTGAGTGCAAATGGCTATTTAAGATAAAACAAGAGATAAATGGTGTGAGATACAAAGCTAGGCTGGTGGCTAAGGGGTTTACACAAAAGGAAGGGGTGGATTACGCTGAAATATTTGCCCCTATTGTCAAATTCACCACAGTAAGAATTATGCTAGCTTTAACTGCACATTTTAACTGGGAACTAAAACAAATGGATGTTACAACTGCCTTTTTGCATGGAGAACTTGAAAATAACATCTACATTAACCAACCAGAAGGCTTTGTTGATAAAACTCACCCTAATCATGTATGCTTGTTGAAAAAGTCCTTGTATGGTTTGAAACAATCCCCCAGACAGTGGAACATCAAATTTGACAACTGTATGAAAAATATGAACTTCACTAGGAGTAAGTTTGATCACTGTCTATACTATATGCAGTCCAGTGTGCCTATGTTTCTTCTCTTGTATGTGGATGATATGCTTCTTATTAGTCCTTGCTTGAAGACTGTAAAGTATGTACAAACTTGTTTGTGTTCTAATTTTAATATGAAGGATCTTGGGGATGCTAGAAAGATATTGGGCATGAACATTGATAGGGATAGATAGAATAAAACACTCGTGCTGCATCAGTCCTCTTATATAGAACAAGTTCTTAAAAAGTTCAACATGGAAGATTGTAAACCTGTGTCAGTCCCTCTTGCTTCTCATTTCATGCTTAGTAAAGATCAATGCCCTAGGAGTGAGTCTGAAATGAAAGAAATGTCTGGAATCCCCTATGCAAATGCAATAGGGTCTGTTATGTACCTAATGATCAGCACTAGGCCTGACATTGCCTATGTTGTATCTTGTTTGAGTAGGTATATGGCAAACCCTGGCCAGCCCCATTGGGAGGCACTAAAATGGTTACTTAGATATCTTAAATTTACAATGTCATGTGGGTTAAAATTCTCTAAGTCGTCTGATGGTGTGAAGTGTGTTGGCTATGTTGATTCAAATTATGCAAATGACAAAGATCATAGAAAATCAACCACTTCCTATGTGTTTACACTCTGTGGGTCATGCATAAGTTGGAAATCCTAACTACAGAGTATTGTTGCCTTGTCTACAACAGAGTCAGAGTACATAGCTGCTACAGAAGCAGTAAAAGAAGCATTATGGTTGTATGGTGTGTTAACAGAAATAAATTTTATTGATGATAAACCAATGCTATTCTCTGACAGTCAATCTGCAATACAGTTGTGTAAGAATCCAGTGTTCCATGACAGAACAAAACACATAGATATCAGATACCATTTTATAAGAGACATTGTGGAAAAAGGGGAAGTCCTCCTTGATAAGATCCCATCTGAGTACAACCCAGCAGACATGGGCACCAAGTGCCTTCCAGTTGCAAAGCTGGATGCCTGCAAGAAATCCCTTAACATGGATTTGGGTTGAACAAAAGTAGGAATGTTGAGCATTCCCTGGACTTGTGATCTTGAATGCTCTGTTTTTCCCCTAAAGGCAGTGAGTCCTTTGGTGATTTCCTTGGTACTTATGCTAGGTGTAACATTGTTCAATGAAGGTCAATGTTCCTTCTGACCAAAGACTTGTTACAGTTCTTTTAGGTTGGTCTCTTCTGTTGAGACTGGATTAAATACGCATAGTGTTTATTCCTCCCTCTCTAATTCTATCTTTGTGATAAAATTAGAGTAAAAATCTTAAGGCAATGATGATAATCTCTTTTGTTTTGGCAGGTGACTCCTTGGTGACTAAAAGACCATTTGGGCCAAAGGTGGAATGTTATGGGTTGGCCCAACTGCTCTTTATTTATTTGGCCCATGTGCCTCCTATCTGCTGTGGCCCAAATCCGAAGTCCAAAACCCTTAACCCTAATTTGACCTTTCATCTACCCTCATTAATCTAACCTAATTGGATTTGCTTTTCCAAAGCCGATTCACTCTCTATAACATTCGAGAGAGTTCCACTCTCTCTCTTAAGCCTCACACTGTGTCTAAACCCTAATCCAAAATATCTCTTTCTGTGCTTCTTACCGCCGATCTCGGTTTCTCTGACCGGAATCTGACCGTGATTCTTGTTGGCCTATGAGTGTAGTCGGTTGTGCTGCTCTCTGAGTTGAAAGGGTTGTGAGTGCTTCGAGAGAGGGATCGTTTCGCCATCCCCTCTCTTTGGTCTGGGTCTCTGTGTCGCCGAAGTCGCCTTCGCCGCCGTTCGTGGGAAAATCTGAGCCAAACGTGTCCCTTGGACACTTTTCCCACCGATTAACTTCTGATCTCATCTATCTCTAGCTTATCTCTCTTCTGTTACTTGCTATCTGCTCTATCTCTCTGTTCTAACTTACTGTATTCACGTGTGTGTGCAGATTTGGCTAATCTCAGTCCCTTGCCTATGAAGAAAAAACAAGTAGATCCTCAAGATCTACACTTCTGAGGCCATTCTAAGTTAAAGATCTTGTTACTGTTAAAGATTGCAGTCCTGCTCCTCGAAATTCACTGTAATAGTTTGTAATAGCTAGAGTATAAATTTTTGTTTTCTTTGGGTCTTGCTACTTGAGTAGCGTGTGGGTGAGACCGCAAGAGAAAGGGAACCAAGTAGTGCAATCCCTGACTAGGCGATACCACAACATGATTTATATAAGATTGATTAGGATCCTCTAATATAATATAGGTTCGGTTGTTATTTTGCCTATACTGCAAAATCACATGGCTTAACACATAGTTCACCACAAATTTATTGAATAAAATTAATATTATTTAAATTTCAACAATCATATTTTAAGTTATTAAATTAATTAAGGGTTAATTGCTAAAATAATCACCTATTCATGGAGTTACAAATTCGACACGACCCTTAAATGTTGGCAATCATTGATATCAATTTTTAGTTGGGATTTTATTCAACATTTCCTAATTTTTTGTAGTGATGTGTGTCTGAAATTCGAGTCATGATCTTGCTCGTCTTTTCGAACCACATCATGGTACAACCATCAATTTTTAGACAAGAACAATGCAATGATTGAATTTAAGAGTTGCATCCTTATAAAATTTAGGGGGATGTTGAAGAACATTCAAATTAAAAAAAATGGGATCTTAATTGCCAGCATTTAAATGTGCAAATTTACAACTTTGTACAAATTTTGTAACTTCATAAAAAGATAGCGATTCTTTTAGCAATTCATCATTATATTAAATTATATAAAATAAAAAATTATTATATTTAATCAAAATGAAAAAGATAAATAATAAAAAACTTTAGATACTCAGATGGGTATAACCGGGCCGGCCGGTCCAATCGAGATTGTTCAATCCGAACTAAATAATTCGAGTCATATTTCTTTCGAGTTAGAATTTTTATTATCCTGATTCTCTTTATTTCTCGCCTTCTCGGACTATTCGACTCCACTCGTAGGTTATGGGTCTCTAGGCTCTAGCCTTACGTTTTAGGTAATAAAATGAAAATAAAAATGGAAGACACATTTGACTTTTTCTTTTCTTTTGTTTGTTTCCATTAAATATGTAGGCATAGACAAATTTACTTCAGACAATGACATTTATAATCTGTGTCTGCCAACAACCGTGTGCCCAGAAATTAAATGATTGACTTAATAATTAAGACGAATGAAAATAAGATATAATTTTAACATAATCTGGACAGCAGGCTTCAGAAGGTGACAAACTGGCATTTGCATAAAATGTTAATCCAAACGTGCAGATATTAATATATATATATATTAAAGTCAAATTCAGCTGCCTCTTCCATTAATTAATCTAGTCTTTCTCACAGAAGCTGTAGAAGTATCTCATTTTTTTTTTCCTTTGTAAAAAATATTATCTGTTTTGATCATCAAATATAAAACCCTTTTGATCGAGTCTATTAATGGGCGGCATCCATATAGAAGCTGATGTTCATCGATTTTGATGGCGAAAATATACCCGAAAAAATCGATGAACGATGGCTATTCCGATGAGTATGCATCATCAAATAGAGAAATCTTCACTGTTTGGATGAAATCCCTCGTGATAAACAGCAATGGCTGCACTGTCTTCAATTCTGAAGGTCGTATCGTGTTTCGCGTCGATAATTATGAAACAAAGTCTAGCCGTGAAACCCTACTCATGAACTTTCATGGTGAAGTGCTCTTCTCCATAAAGAAAATTAAGGTACTATATAATATTGATTGTTTGCTTACTCTCTCACACACACACTAGATATTGGATTTCTCTTGCACCTATTTTTTTTATTAATTTGGAGTTTTTTTTTTTGCAGAAACTACTAATTTTCAGAAGCTGGGAAGGGCATCAATGGATTAATTCAATGCTTCATAAGGAGGGAATATGGTTTGGAGTGAAGAAAAAGTGCAAATTTTTTGGAAGAGGATTAGTTTTTTGCAATGTTATCCTAAGATGTAAGAAGGTTACATCATATTTGAAGATTTTAGGATTGGAAAGAAAATTGGCTCTCAAAATTATGGATTGCGAGGACCGAGTAATCGCAGAGGTAAGTTAATTTGTTTATTTTACGTGCAATTTAACCTAATTAAGATCATTGTTAACGACCATTAACAAATTATTAATTTTGTTAATTGATTTGTAGGTGATACGAAAACAGACATCGAGTGGAGTTTCTCTAGGAGAAGATGTACTATCTTTGGTAGTGGAACCTCAGGTAGATCAATCCTTAGTTATGTCTCTAGTGTTAGCTTACGCTATGATCAACAATAAATTGTAAATATGTAGATCATAATTTTGATACAGCTCAATCAAGTCGGGAATATGTGCGTGTATTGGAGAAGTGAAACATTTTTGTTTACTTTCATCGGATCGAGTCAAATTTTTGTAACAAATTAGGGAACATGTATTTTTTTGGATGACACGCAAAAATCGAGTAAACGTGTATTTTTTTTTTTGGTGCATTTATCAAGCATTACCATTTTGGAAAAAAAATTAACTGGTACGTAAATACGGTATTGTCAAACACGGGTTTGTATTTGTGCGTGGGACCTATCAGACTAGGGTGTAATCAAAAAGAGCCGAGTCGAATAGCAGCATTTTCGAATTCGAGCTTGATAAGAAAACTTGTGAAGCTCAAACTCGACTCAAGCTCGGTACCAAACTTGATTAGCCCAAGTTCGACTCAATTGCTAATAACCATTAAAAAATATAATACTTAAAAAATTATTATTTATGATACTTGTGCACCATACGAGATAAAATTATTAAGAGTAAAATTACAAATACACTGGAGCTCCATTAGGCTTGATAAGACTCGCGAGCTTGGCATTGTTGAGCTCGAGCTCGAATGCTACTTGAGAAGCTCAACTCTGTCAATTTCAAGACGATTTCAAGTTTTGATCGAATTAATATATATCCCGAGTAGCACTCGACTTATTTACACCCCTGTGTCATGTCAGATCGATCTGATGGTAAACTAATCATTTATCAAATTCCCTATGATGTGATATTTATAGATATTAAGACGTTGAGTCTGGCGTGCCCTACTCAGCAAGCCAATATTATATATATATGGAATGTGTCAAAATGAATTATATGCTGCAAGATTATTGGAGCAGTAGACTTTGTTTTATTTTATTTTTCTCTTTCTTTAAAGAGTGGTAGACTCTTTCTAACCAAAACGTGCATCACATAAATTTTAGAATATCCCAATTCTACAATACTTAATCGAAATGTGAATCAGTTAGCAGGTGAAGATCCTTTCCCAGTTTAAACAATTAAACTAACATTAATAGCATATATTTCTTGGAGTAGTAGCATACACATCTCAACTTCTCTATGATTCGCGCGATCATTTTATATATATATATATATATATATAAATATTTGTGATTTTTTATTGGAGAATCTCAATCTTAATTTGTTGTTTCTAAATCTGGAACGAAGCAGACGGGCTAATGGTTAAATTTTAAGAAAATCAGTTTATTTCGTTAAGTGTGTATTTAAATTAGGCTGCTCTGCAACTCAAAAAATAAAATAAAATGAATAGGTTTGTTTGGTCATACTAATTTGATAGCGAGTCATTCATTGACTATTAATTTAATAGTTGAACTTGGGTACACCCGTCTGATGGACCATGCTCAAGCCCATAAAATTTTAAAAATAAAATATGAAACAGTGAGGTATGTTCCGCACTGTTTTTTTATTTTTTTTCTTTTTTATTCAAAAAATATATATTTTAAAATGGAATCACTAAACCCTAAAATTAAATTTAATTAATTTAATTTTTGATCTGATGAGATCGCACAATGTACTCACTGTTGGAAAATTTCCGTTTGGTGGACTTACATATATAAAATAAAATGTGTATGCCTGTTTTGTGGTAAGTCCAATTAAAGTGATCTATTAAAGTTTAATTATGGACTATTAAAGGTATCAGATAATCATGGAATTAATGTGTAGATACCATAAGAAGATATTCAATTTGTTGAGGGACCAAATTGAAAATCACAGATATACACAGTTATATATTTAGGGTTATGGTCCCCAAACGACGGTACTTCATTCTGCCATCTGTATTCCTTCTACAGAAAGCAAAATAAAGATGATACGATCGTTTGGAAGATCCATAACAAATTCAACCATCGACTCAACAATAAAGATCTAAATATTTATGATTCAGGTACGCTTCCGCATTCAGTTTATGATTTCTCGGTGATTTTGACATAGAGATTTCAGGATTAGGGATTTAATTTGTGTTGGATTTAATAGGATTCATAATTGAAAGGTTGTTGAATGTGTGGAGAGAATTGAAAGTCGAATCTTGATTGTATTATTTTCTGTATATAGCCTTTGATACAAGAGGGAGTACATAAAGGGGAAATAAATCTCTAATTAAGGAAATAAAACTATATAAGGCACTAATCTTCTTTGATTTGATTTGGCTGGATTTGTGGATGGATTTGTGAACTTATTTTGGACCGAGATTGTTGACACTCCCCCTCAAGTTGAGTAGTAGGATCTCCGATACTCAACTTGTCGACAACTCTTAAAAAACTTCTTGAGTTAACCGCCTTTGTTAGGATGTCTGCAAGTTGATCTTCAGATCTGATAAATGGAAGATCAATGATCCCTGCTTCCAATTTTTCGTTGATAAAATGCCTATCTACCTCCACATGTTTTGTTCGGTCATGTTGAACTAGATTTTCAGAAATGCTGATTGCCGCTTTGTTGTCACAAAAGAGTTGACTTTTCTGATTTTGATAAAAACCCAATTCGGTTAACAACTTTCGCAACCAAAGGAGTTCAGTTATCCCACTCTTGACACCTCTAAACTCTGCTTCGGCACTAGACAAGGCAATAACCTTTTGTTTCTTACTTCGCCAGGTCACAAGGATGCCTCCAACAAATGTAAAATATCCGGCAGTGGATCTTCTGTCTATTGGATTTCCAGCCCAATCTGCATCTGTGTATCCATGAATTCTTGAGTGACCATGCTTTCCAAAGAACAGTCCATATCCATACGTACCTTTAAGGTATCTTATTATTCTAAGGGCAGCTTCCATATGATCCGTCTGTGGTTTGTGCATGAATTGGCTAACCACTCCAACTGCATAAGCAATATCTGGCCTTGTGTGTGAGAGATAAATGAGTTTTCCCACAAGACGTTGATACTGTTCTTGATTAGTAGCTTCAGCTCCTTCAATAATCTGCAAGCGATGGTTAACAGCGATTGGTGTATCAATCGGTTTGCAGTCTAGCATTCCTATCTCAGTAAGGAGATCAAGAGTATATTTCTTCTGAGAAATGAAGATTCCTCCAGCCGATCTAAGGACTTCAATGCCGAGAAAATACTTAAGAGCTCCTAGATCCTTCATCTTGAATTCCACAAACAGATTCTTTTTCAGATTATCAATTTCTTCTAAATCACTACCTGTGATGATCATGTCATCCACGTAAATGATCAGACAGGTGATGAGATTTCCCCGTTTTTTCAAAAATAACGTGTGATCTGAATTACTCTGCCGAAATCCATAGCTCTTCATAGCATTAGTAAATCTTCCAAACCAGGCCCTCGGAGACTGTTTGAGTCCATAGAGAGTCTTTTTCAAAAGGCAAACTTCATTCTGTTGAAAATCTGATTCGAAACCAGGCGGAACTTCCATATACACCCTTTTTGTCAACTCTCCATGTAAAAAGGCGTTTGTAATATCAAACTGATGAAGAGCCCAGTCATTGTTTGCTGCTATTGAAAGTAACACTCTAACAGTATTCATCTTCACCACTGGTGAGAAAGTTTCTGAATAATCCACTCCATAGGTTTGCGTGTACCCTTTCACAACTAATCGTGCCTTGTATCTTTCAACTGACCCATCAGGCTTACGTTTGATTGTAAAGACCCATCTGTACCCAACTAGTTTCTTTCCGTGTGGCAATCTGCACTTCTCCCATGTTTGATTACGAGCAAGGGCATCCATCTCTTTTCTCATTGCATCTGCCCATTTTTTTGACTGGGAAGCTTCTTTGACTGTTCGTGGCAGACTCTCTTCATTATATAGTCTTGTCTGAAAAGCAGCTACTAAGTTTGTGAGATTTCCTTTTGCAATACCTTCAACGGGGTATCTTGATTTCCTGGATATTTTTTCTGGAGTGTATCTTTTTCGCGGCACACCTCTGTTGCTTCGTTGAGGTAAAACATACCGTTCTGTATCCTGTCTTACGGGAGCATCTTGATGAGGTAATTCCGAAGGATCTGAAACATACTGATCAGAGCTCACCACAGAACTAGGAACAATGTTAGAATCAGGGCTGGATTCAATAAAATCAGAATCAGAATCAATCATAGGACTGACATCAATACAAGAATTATTTACCTCAGGTATCTAGTCCGGAGGAGAATCACTGGCATGATCACTTTGCTCGGTGGTCTGTACTGACGATGTTTCAGTAATTATCTCAGCAGTACGGTTAATTGTCTCTGTTGGAACCATTTCCAGAGAACCGCTCGGGCTTAGCAACCAACTTAGTGAGTCAACGGTATGACTCTCCCCCTGACCACTAAGAGGGGTGCGATAGAAAAACTCAGTTTCAAGGAAGTCGCAATTCATGGTAGTGAACATGCGATGGGTTTTTGGGTCATAACACCAATAACCCTTTTGATTGATACCATACCCAACAAAGACATATTTAACGGCACAGAGATCGAGTTTGGTTCTGGTAGATTTGGGTAAGTGAACAAAAACAGAGCAACCAAATATCCGGGGTTTAAGAGTTAATGGAACAGGAACCTGGGTGAGCTTGGAAAGGTATTGTAACGGGGTTTGAAGGTCAAGGCTTTTGGTAGGTAACCAGTTTAGAAGATAAACAGCAATAGCAACAGCTTCAGGCTAAAAATGAGAAAGAACCCAAGCCTCGATGAGTATATGTGCAAGTAGTCTGGTGAAGAATTCCGTTATCGTGGAAGAATTTGGTCATAGAAGAAATCACAAATTCCCCCCCCCCCCCCCCCCCGTTATCGGACCGTAGGGTTTGGATTTTGGTGTTAAACTGTGTTTGAATCAGAGTATAAAATTGAGAAAATTTGGAAAAAACTTCAGATTTGTGACTTAAAAAATACACCCAAGTCATACGTGTGTGATCATCAATAAACAATAAAAAATATGTAAACCCCTAACCACCCATCACAGGTGCAGGACCCCAAACATCCGAATGCACAAGCAAAAACATAGAGGACACACAAGTATTACTGGGTTTATAAGTCTGTCGGTGGCTTTTTGCCAAAACACAAGTCTCACAATACAAATTGGAATTTGAAACTAAATTGGGAAATAAAAGTCGAAGATAACCGGTAGAATGATGACCAAGACGGCGGTGCCAAAGCCAAGCAGCTTGGGAAATGGTTCCGGTAGCCAGCATCACGGTGCCTTTTTGAGTAATTTCATCCACGTAGTATAGACCACGTCGCTCAGTGCCACGTCCAATGATCGCTCCCGTCCTGATATCCTGTAGTAAACATGTAACAGCCCGGTCCCGAGATAGGGATTTACGAGTGGGGACAGGGTGTTATTAAGAGATTAACGAATAAAGATGGGGGATTTACCAAGCAGTTTAAGAATCAAGATGTGCTTTAGAAGTTATATGGTGATGCTCGGGTTTACTTGGATTGAAGGAAAACATGATTAAGCGGAATAAAACGACTTATTAATCGGATACCAACTTGTTAGGCTTCTTTGCGGGTGAACGGAGATCATACTCAAAAGCAGAGATAAACGTTACATGCATTTTGTAGGAATTGAATCGTTTCTGAGGGGATTATTCATAGAGTCTTGCTAAACATAATAGGACTTAGACAGAATTAAAGATGAGTGTATCAGAGCAACGGATCACAGAGTGGGATTTCATAGAAACATTAGATAATAGCAAAATAGTCTTGGCAGCCAACCCACATTCACAGCCACCAGCATCCTCAGCATCTCAACCTGAAAACATTTGAAAAGAGGGGGCATGAGCACTAATGTACTCAGTGGGTTTTAGCGAAAATGCTTTTATAACTTTCAAGATATCCAATGATTAATAGACGGTATGCGGAGAGCAAAACGCAAAAGCCCTCTCCGTATTCGTAAAACCTTTTCTTTTCTTTTGGGCCCAACTTGGCTCAAACCTGTCGTCAACTGTACCCTTAGGCATGCCATAGGATAGAAGAGGGGTTACCTCAAATATCCGAACAAGTTTGCGAGGGAGAAACCCCTCAACGACTACCTTAATAGTTCTGAGCTCGAGTTCTGCTTAAGTGGATGCTAAGTCCATCTCTTCCTAATCTTGCTAACATTACCAAGCTTAGAACAATGTCTAAGGCTAAGATCTTATCACTACACGATCTCGGCCTACCGAGGGGATAAAGCTACCCTAACAAGGCAATCCTTAAATCTTGACTATACGAGCTTTATTAAAGCATAAACATTCAAGTACAAGGTAATGAACGCGGATAACATCGATTGCAATTAAAGCAATTCTAAACACTTCATGCTAGCATAAATTGTAAATAAACAATTCTATCATATCTAATCATACTTGAGAGCTCACTTAACTTATACTAACTTTCTTTACTTATCTAACTCAAATAATAGTTCAGCATAATCACGCATACAACTACATTTATTCATTTCCTTGTACAGAGATCAAACAGGCTGAGCAAAAATACTTTATTGGATATCTCATTTGCCCTAACATACTTCTAGAGCTTATTAGCTCAAACTTTAGATGAGTATAGGTTTACCCACCTTGATTACGGAATGGAGGACGAGGCAACGAGCTGGTGGTTTTCCTTAGTATTTCTCCGAGGCTCGATTCCTCCTACAAAAGTCGAATCATCGACTTAGAAGCCTTCTTTGAAGATTTCTGATAACATGATATTAAATAACACTCAACTAGTAACCCCTTAGCTAGGACTTAATATGGATAGCACGACTTTGACCTAATGAGGGTTCGAACAGGATTTATTTTATTTAAAGAAATTTCTCGACTTGATTTTCTAAATTTTTAGACGGAAAAGATCTTTAAATATTTTCTCAAAATAAATCGGAGACATCTCGAAAAATATTCTTAGTTTAAACTTGAGAATTACTCGGAAAAACATGACTTGAAGAGGAACTCGAAAAGTCGGAAGGACGAGCATCGGGCAACACGGAAAGGGAGCGTCGCGCGCCGGCGGCACCTCCCGCGCCCGCGCAGCCCCGCGCCCGCGCAACCTCCGCGCCCGCGGGGTCCTGGGCCGAGGGAGGCGTCGCGCGGCCGCGCACCCCCCGCGGTCGCGGGACCCTTTTTCTCTCTCTCCTGGGCGATCTTCAACTGGGTTCTTCGTGTTCGTCGATTCTCGACGAACGCGAAGAACGCGAAACCCAGAATTTTTTTCCAAAACAACGTGCTTGAATTTATCATGCAACAACATACATTAACTTAAAATAATTTCGGCATTATAACGACAAAAACACGATAATCCTCCGAAAATAATTAAATATGGCCTGACGGATTTTTAACGGAATAACGAGGTTAATCTTCTTAGAATAATAATAACGGAGTTTAAAATGAGAAATATAACGCATAAGTCATAATCTTGGAATTCCAACAAAAATCGAAATGTAACTTTAGACGAGAAATAATGAAGAACGCGAAGAACGTAATGAACGGAAAGTAAATGCGGAAATTTAAAGACGAAAAAGAAATGGAATTGAGACCGACGAACTAAAATGGACGGGGTCAGGTGCGTCGAGGGAATGTGGTTAGCTTGGCGTCTCGTCAAATCGCAACGGCTGCAGAGCCGCCTGCTACGATTTCAACGGCGCCTCCTAGCACATTCCCTCACCGCATCCCTTCCACGCCACTCCGCTGGTCGTCTCGAAGAACACTCACGAAGAACGCTTTTTATTTTGACAGAACCTTCTCGGCTTTCAAAGCTTTTCACCTCTCAATTTTTAGAAGTGAATGGAAGAGTAAAGTGAGCAAGAAAAGCTAAAGGGGTGGTCCCCTATATATAGGAAAAGCTTTGGCTTCCCTTGGAAGCCATTGCTGTGCGGGAATACTGCAAAAGTTACCCCGGGTTCGGTTAAAAGCTGCTTTATTCGATGTCGAGGTCCAGATGACTTCAGACACGAAATCTAAAAATACCGGAAGACTCGTTGGATCGAATACTAGTGAACCAACTTGTTTCGTGAAGAAGACGGGTTCGTCAGAAGGAAGATGAGCAAAGATTCTCTTTTTGGAATTACTTTTACTATTCACTCAGACTGACAGATTTGGCTCCCGAGCGTTCGATTGACCTCAGAATGTCAATCCGTGAACGCTAACGGAATCCTTGAGTCATTTCCCATAAGAGGGGCCTGACAGAACTGGACTTGAATAAATGAGGAGGATTTCGTAAATTTCTCAAAACACGAACGCACGCAAAAGTTACTATTCATTCTTCTTTTAAATGCGTTTTTCATCACCGGGAACTCTAATAACTTCAGAATTAAAATCCGAAAACACCGGCATACTCCTTGAGTTAAAACCTTTCTAACGGGACCACAGATGGTCATAAAATAGTTAAAATCACATTTCTCAAAAGGCGATCTGACTCCTAAAGTCGTGACTGACATCCAACCTTAGCTAATCTTAATTAAATTCCTTTTTTAATTAATTAACTTATCATTATTAATCCTCTAAACCTTATTCAGAATTCTGGGGTATTACAAAACAAAATGTGGGATGCATTAGAACCGTGCAGTTAAGTTCTTTCGTGACATGGCTGATAGATAGCAGTTTGTGAGATAAGGCCGAGACATATAAACAATTTGAAATTCGGAGAGTATGTGAGATAGCCATAGTGCCGGCTCCAGTAACAGGTGTCACTTCTCCACTGGCTGTTTGAACATGGGTTTTATTTGGTTTAGATGGTGCGCAGATGTCCGAAGCATCATATGTTATCGTGTCCGTTGCCCCACAGTCAAATATCCAGTCAGGGTTTTTACTTGAATTTGGAGATTTATTGTCACGGGTCACCTCCTTGGCCTTTTCCTTCAAAGTCATATGGGTCACCTCCTTGGCCTTTTCCTCTGTCTTCAATCGCTTCCCCTTCTGCTCCAGAAACCCTCGCCGCCATCGCCATTTTCTCCTCTCCACCACCACCTCTATACTGCACTCCTCCACCGTTATTGCCGACCATGGTGCCGGTGACCACTGTGTTGCCCACCGCGGCGGAAGCCTTGCCCCCTTTCGGTGGTTTGTGGTTATCCTTCCACCATTTCGAATAACCAACAAACTGGAAACAATTCTCTTTTGTGTGTTTACTCATTCCACAATGAGAGCACTTAAGCTTCGATTTATCAATCTTGTCCTAGAATGAGGTGTTGCCGGCGATCTTTGACTGGCCTGATCGGGACGGCAGTGGTCTGTGTCCTCTCACGGCAAGGTCGGTTGCCTCTGTGTCGGAGTGGAGTATTAAGCCACTGCCGATGCCGGCGTCGGATCCTCCGTCGGATTCTGGTCCCCAGATTCCACGACGGACGGTGCCTCTTCGGAGTAATGGGTATGCTGCTTCGGCGTTTGGTAAGGGCTCCATTTTCAAAATATCGCGTCTCTCCGGTTCATATTTGTCATTAATTCCGACCAAGAATTGGAATAGTCGCGTTTCTGACTGCAGCCGCCGATACATCTCAATATCCTTCTCACATGTCATTGGGTTGGGTTGATTGTCATCAATTTCAGCCCAGATTCACTGGAGAGTACTGTAAAAATTTTCGATTGTTCCCTGCCCCTGTTTTAGACTGTTCACTTGAATTGTTAATTCAAATATCTGTGCTGAGTCTCGTTTGACACTGTAGGTGGTGGCTAATCCTTTCCACAGGCTCTCGGCTGATCTGTATTGAACATAATTGCTGGCAAGCGCTGGCTCCATGTTCTGGATAATCCATGAGATTACCGTGAGATCGTTCTGGTACCACTTGTGATATGTGGGATCGGTAGAGTCGGGGGGAGGAGGATGGCCGGTGATATGATTGAGGCAACCCTTCCCTCCGATTGCTAAATGCATCATTCTGGCCCATAATGAGTAATTGAACTCATTAAGTTTGATACTAACTATGACAGCTTGGTTTTGATTGCTTTCTGTGTTTCTGGTTTCTGTTGTGGGAGGATTGTATTGGCGTAGGAGACTTGTTAACTGTTGTGCCAACATCTCTGCTCCGGGCAGAGATGTTTGGGTACTCGGTGGGCTGTCGTCCGCCATTGTCGTGGGATCGATGTGGGTAGATGATGATGCAGAAACAATGGTGATCCGCTAGGATCTCCACTGCTCTGATACCATGTTGGATTTAGTAGGATTCATAATTGAAAAGTTGTTGAATGTGTGGAGAGAATTGAAAGTCGAATCTTGATTGTATTATTTTCTGTATATAGCCTTTGATACAAGAGGGAGTACATAAAGGGGAAATAAATCTCTAATTAAGGAAATAAAACTATATAAGGCACTAATCTTCTTTGATTTGATTTGGCTGGATTTGTGGACTTATTTTGGACCGAGATTGTTGACAATTTGGGTTA
Source organism: Perilla frutescens (assembly GCA_026008535.1). Taxonomy (NCBI): domain Eukaryota; kingdom Viridiplantae; phylum Streptophyta; class Magnoliopsida; order Lamiales; family Lamiaceae; genus Perilla; species Perilla frutescens. The sequence continues at coordinate 42,656,138 of BRKX01000004.1, forward strand.
ATAAACTTTCGTGTTCATGTGATTAAATCCAACAAGTGGTATCAGAGCCACTCTATTGTCAAATCTCTGAGAACTGAAATTAAAGTTAATATTTTTTTTGGATTTTCGGTTGAATTGCATGTTGTTGGTTGATGATTTTTTTTTGGTTGAATTTAGATAACTTCTCGTCAAAATTGAGGTCACAATTATGGTTCAATTTTGATAAGTTTTTTCGGATAATTCATATTAAAGTGTTTTGGAATAAGATTTGTTCTTGAATTGTTGATTTGGTTTTGGATTCACAATTTATCATTGATTTCGGTTAATCAAAATCCTTAATTTTGCATTAAGAATAAATATTGGAATTCGGTTTAAAAAGGAATATTGCGAGATTAGGATTTGCAATTTGGAACTTTGGAGATTTGGATTATTGTTTAATTTTGATTTGGAATTGAAAAGAATAAAATTGGGGTCGTGGGTTTTATGGTCGCAACATTCAACTTCAAACTTTTTTGGTTTCGGTGGGATGATTGTAATGGCAAACTTCAATCTATCGGCCAACTGTTTTCATCAATTGTTTGAGGAGAAACTTCGAGCTCGTAGAGACGAGCGTTTTGATATGTGAATCGATGGACATCGGCAATTGAACACGATGAATTTTGCCGACAAAATAAGGTGTTTGCCACAGTTCGACGCAGCCGACCACGTTGGCTTCTCGGCCCAAATACAGCGATTACAGAGCCATTCATGGTCGATTAATGGCTGGGCTTTGTTATACTCGTTGAGAGAAACATTTTGGTATATGGGTCGACACCAGATTCCGGCCGACGGCGGCTATTTTCACCGAACAAATGAGGATAGGCGCGTTGTTCGCGCGCAGGAACAGCAACAGGGCAATCTTGTAAACACGATTCCCGCCACTCTGGAGGTCGTATTGAGACGTGCGACCTACCGTTGAAAAGTTCTTTGAGTGTAGAACGTATTGGGCATGGATTTCTGGGCAATTGATTGTCGATTCATATCGAAATTAGGCGAGAACAGTCGTTGGTCTGTATGTGACGCTGTGAAATTGCAGGTTGAATTTTGAGAGTTTTTGAAGACGGATCGTAGACCTCGACACTCCAAATCGATGGTCTTGGAATGATCTTTCTAACGGTGTTCTCGATTTCAGGAGTCGTTGACATTTTGGGGGTCAATTGCGGGTTTTTTTTCAAACCTAAAGTTTGCCGGCAATATTCAGATAATTAACTTGGGAATTTGGAAATTTATCCTAAAATTAATTCTTTGGAAATTGCAATTAAACTATAAGATTATGTGAAATGCATATAAATGGTCTCTAAAAGTTATTTGGTTTTGCAATTTATTCCTTATGTGCATAAATTGATATAGACTTTGTGTGATACTTTTATGCGGTCAACTAATTTGATATTATTTGATGTTATTGACCTTTAATGATGTTCCGTATATGGAATTTTGTGGCATCACTTACTATGGTTTGATTTTAATTGTGGATTTATGCAACTAAAGTAAAGTTTGAGTGCCTAAATGATTTTGATTTGGTGTTTCAGTACCAATTTAAAGATTTCGGCACTTGCTCCCCAAATAAGGTTTATTTATTATGAATCAATTATTTATTTCGAATTTTGTTTGGTATATCTCATGTTCCTACTTTATTTTATTAATATTCAAGATGAATTAATTGAAGCAAGAAGTCGCCAAAGTGACCTCTCTTGTGGATATTTATTTATTAAGAATATTAAGACGGTTGTGTGAGTGTATGTTCATGCGGACATTAATCGGCCCAAAGGAAGATTAATGTTTGGCTCGAAATACATAAACACTTGTGGTGGTAAATACGTGACAATAATAAATGTATCCATGTGAACAATACATTGGCCCAAAGGAAGACTATTGTTTGACAGGATTTATTGTTAGTGTTTGATCACTGCAAAGAGGTAACTATTTGCAAGTTGATATTACTATCTAAAGACTTGATATTAATGTTGCGCAAGATACCTCGAGATGTTACCAACTTATCTTAATTCAATAATTAATTGTTAAGGATAATGTGAGCATAAAAGTTAATTTAGTTTTGTTCTCTGTTCAGTTATTATGTCTGCTACTTCAGTTTATGCTACTACCAACATTTTTTTCCATGATTAATGGGTTAATTTTTAAGGATTGGAAAATAAACATTCTGATCATTATGGCTTGTACAGCTCTGGACTATGCATTAAGGATCAAACAATCACATTCTCTTGCGGATGCAAGTTTTTTTTTTTTAATGAAAGAAAGAACTTTGAGAAGTGAGAGACTGAAATTGCATCAGTCTGATAATCATTAAAGTGTGTTATTTTGGTAATATTTTGAGACACGACTTTTGATAAATCATTAAGGCCATTAAGTAGTACCTTGCTAAAATGGAAATTGTTTGGTTAAAAATAATAAGGTTGAGACAAGTTCATTTTTTGTGAGTTTGATCTCAAATAAAGTATATGCAAGGGAAATTTAAGGGAGTACATCATTTAGATGTCACATACTACTTCAAATTAAGGGCACTAAAGCTCGAGAAAGTTGATGATTTACTCCTGCATTTAGTGCTAGTTTCTCTTCATGCACAATTAAGCTAATTAAGGTCAGTTATTATTTATAACTGCCAAAGGAGAAGTGGACTCTTAATGAGTTCATTTCATATTATGTGCAAAAGAGGTATGGTTGAAGTAGAAACGTGGTTTGTGTTTCGAAAGATAAGATTAAGGGCAATAAAAGAAATTTTATTAAATTAATCTGTTGAGGTTAAGGGTCCAACTCACAAAAGAGAGATGCATAATAAAGAAATTGAGGGCTGTTTCTTTTGTGAAAAATTAGGAAAATAAAGAAGAATTGTACCCACTTTGACGTGTTTAGAAATGTACTATTCTTACTTTTGTTTGCTATGGAGTAAATTTATCTTTAGTACCTAAAAATATTTTGTGATCAGACTATGGTATTACTGTTCATATAAATGTTTAAATGTAAGATTACATGAGCTACCAAAGGCCAATTGATGATGAAAGATACATCTATCTGGGGCAATGGTGAATCAATACAAGTAGATGCAGTTAGAACATTTTAGATTGTCATTAAAGCTAGACTGTTATTTTGGGGGTTTGAAAGACACTTATGGTTTACTGTCTTGTTGACAGTCTTTGGTTCCTATTTCCGTTTTGGACATATTTGGTTCTCATGTTTATTTAGAAATTGTCAGATTAGTCTTTCAATTAACTCCAATATTATGTACACTATTTATTAAGTGCAATTGACAATCTATATATGTTTTATGCTGTTATAAATCATTGCATTTTAACTAAAGAGGTACTAAACGAAAATTAAATAAGGTAAATTCAGGCAAATTATGCTCCAGAGCAATAAAGACTACAGTTTGAGTTCTCAACAGAATATCAACTAAAGTGGAATACCAATTAAAATGGTTGTCAATTTTGAGTTTGTAGATATGATGAAAATTCAATCTAAACACTCACATATGGGGGTTGTTCAGCTATGGTTAAGCCTTATAGGCCAAACAGAAGGAAATTGAACACCAACTGAATTGAGCAACTATTTTATTGGTTATTTACAGAAACTCAGGATTTCAAGTTTTGACATCTCACTTAAGAATTTAATTTTGAGATGGGAAATATAAAATTCTCTGAGGATGTTGAGTTTGGGGGAGAAATAAGGTTAAATACATCTGAGGATGAATCAGTTTATAAACCGATCAATGCTCTTGAAAATTTACAAGCTCTCATTCTTGTACGTGATCAAGTAGCAAATCGGGAACCTCGAAAGATAGTGTTCAAAATTACCCCATTCAGGTTGATACATTAATTAAGGACAAACTCAACAACCTCAAGAATTAAGGTTATTATGATATTGCCCTAAATCTATTAAAGATTCAAGAAAATACAGAAGATTCCATAAAGTGCAGTTATTGGGAATCTAATGTAAGATGAGGTCTTTATAAGACTTCATTCGATTTTTATTGTTGGCATGTTAGATAGATATTTCAATAATTATGTTATGAATCACCTAAGGCAGCAATAAAGATATTAAGTTATATATAGAGAACAAAAATATTTAATTCTCATATACAGAAAATCAGATCATCAGGAGATCATAAAGAATTTTGATTCTGATTTTGTCAGATGCTAATAAAGTAAATGATCCACATTTGAATATGTATTTCTTTTGGCTGGAGAAAACTATTTCATGGAGAAGTGCTGAGCAGACACTTTTACAGCACTTCAACCATGATAGTGAAATACATAGAATGTTGTGGAGCATCCAATTATGGAATATAACTACGAAATATTGTCACTAGGCTGCAAATTATTAAGGTATTGAAAGACCACTAAAGATTATTGTGACAATAATTCAACAGTTTATATTCTAATAACAATAGAAACTCTAATAAGTCAATGACATTGACAAAGTTCCTAGTTATGAAGGAATATTACAGAGTGAACATATTATTATAGAACATATGAGGACAAACTCATTTATAGCGGATTTGCTAATCAAGAACTTATCATCCAAGGTCTTTGTGAGAATACTGCTCATATGGGTGTTATGTTATTTAAGGATTCTTTGGTTTAGTGGGAGTCTGTGTATGGTTAATGTTCTATACTTCAGTTATGGATCACATTTTTGTGTTTTGGAAAATTCCGTACGGATTTTGATATTCATTTCATACACTCTATTCAATTTTGGTTATGGTTGATCTCACTAAAGTTTAAAGTTGGACCAGTTGGAAATAGATATGTAAGATCACATTGCATATAATTTCCATGCTACACACCATGATTGATCTGCCATTAATTGTATTTGTATATGTGATTACTGATGGGTTGATTCACGCATATAATGTGATGAAAACCTCTTTAGTCCTATATTAATTAGTACAGTTGATGGATAAGATTGTTTTCGGGATACCTTAAAGTAACAGCAATGTTTGAGCTCAATAAAGTAATGCACATTTATCCAGTTATATATGTAGTCCAAGTGGGAGATTGTTGAAAAATTTCCGTTTGGTGGACTTACATATATAAAATAAAATGTGTATGGCTATTTTGTGGTAAGTCCAATTAAAGTGATCTATTAAAGTTTAATTATGGACTATTAAAGGTATCAGATAATTATGGAATTAATGTATAGATACCATAAGGAGATATTCAATTTGTTGAGGGACCAAATTGAAAATTACAGATATACAGAGTTATATATTTAGGGTTATGGTCCCCAAACGACGGTACTTCATTCTGCCGTCTGTATTCCTTCTACAGAAAGCAAAATAAAGATGATACGATCGTTTGAAAGATCCATAACAAATTCAACCGTCGACTCAATAATAAAGATCTAAATATTTATGATTCAGGTACGCTTCCGCATTCAGTTTATGATTTCTCTGTGATTTCAACATAGAGATTTCATGATTAGGGATTTAATTTGGGTTAATAAACTTTCGTGTTTATGTGATTAAATCCAACACTCACCTGACGTGATAATGCTAACGTGTGGGCTCATGCACTGCACTCGATAATTACTTTTTTCGAAATAAATATAAACCCTAGCTAATTGAGATTAATAATACCTAATTTAGATGTATTAGACCATAATTGAGATGTAATAAACTTACATAATCAAAGTAGTAAGGATGATACTTTTAAGGCTATAGATCGTTTCAGTGTAATGAGTGATACTTTTTCGATTGATTTTAATTTTTTTCCCGGGGTGGAGCGGTTTGACCCAACCCATGCGCGACCTTCCTGTTTAAAGATCTGATTTTAAAGATTTTGAGTTCGAAAGTCTGATGAGAGTGTTTGCCTTGTTTTCAAATAACAAATGAGAAATGGAAACTATATATTCATTAAGGTTCCATTAAGTAGATTAATATATATTTATATATATGGACTTAATTTTGAATATTTTACTTAACTAAACATAAGAATATGATTACAAATTAAAATATGAGTTGGATCTAGAATTAAGGTTCCAACTCTCCAAACATCATTATAAAATTCCAACATCCAAGGTGTTATAGTAAGATTCAAGTCATTCTTTATGGAAGCAATGCTTTATTTATCAAAAATATCTTCGATTCGGAATCAAGGTTCTCAACTCTTCAGACGGCGCTATAAGATCCCAATATCTAAGGTGTTCAAGTGAGATTCAAACGTTTCTTTGTGGGAGCAATGTGTTCTTTGTCAGAATCACCTCAAATCTAGCATTCAATCCAGAATTAAGGTTGTCAGCCCTTGGTTAATGTCAGCAAAGTTCAAACATCAAGTCCAAGAAGATCAAAGTATCCAGCTTGCTCCAAAGATTTTAAAGATCATTTGAAGATCATATTTTTGAAGAGAAGAATCAGATGATAAAAATAGATATTTTACGACAATCGAACTTCAATCCAAAATCAAGGTCGTCGCTCCCGATTAATGTCATCAAAGTTCAAACATCAAGTCCAAGTAGATCAAAGTGTCCCATTTACTCCATAGATTTTAAAGAACGTTCGAATATCAAATTTTTGAAGAGAAGAATCAAATGATAAAAAAAGATATTTTACCACAATCGAACTTTAATTCAAAGAAGAAACCTATTTGTACATGTTTTGGATTATTTAGTTAAATACGCCAAAATTTGTATCATAGTATTCCACATAGACTAAACAACGTAACTAAGTTAAATGCAAAAACAAAACTATGACATCAATCTCCTAATAAGCACTATATCTAGATGACACCTTAAAGATTTGCTTTGTTTTATAACTAAAATCTGAATAGAAAAATAAAGCAACAACTGATGAATGGATTGAAAAGGGATCCAAATTCAAAATAAAGGAAATATTTTAGAGTTTTATTTTCTTAGATTCATCCATACAACTTTAATTAAATAAAATAATTTGTTAGGATGATTACAAAGATTGTTTAAACTTTCTGTCGAAACTCTCAAACCGTAGATTATATCATAATGCGTCCATTCAAATCTAGCATGTAACTTCTAACTGTTACAAGAATCTTTAGTCCTCACAATTAATCGCAAACCTATTTATCGTATTGAATAATGTTGGGTATCCACTCCGCCACCTCCGAGCGTCTTTCTCCTGTATACACCGGATGATTCAGCCATGAAAGAGTGTAGAAACAGATGGCTCAGAACCTCAATGTTAGAACAGGATCCACAGCTCAGCAAGGCTCAAACAGGCAACCAAGATCTGGAGATCTTCACAGAGAGACCACGGCGACAAGGCTCACACAGCCTCCTCACGTTAACACCAAACCCTAACCCTCAACCCTAACCCAGAAACGGACAACACAGTAGATCCACACAGGCGGTGGAATCTACTCTAGAACAGAAGAGGGTAGAGAGGGAGAGAATCTCACTTCGAGGAAGAAGAAGAAGGAAAACACATAGTTTACCTGAGATCGATCGGAATCGCTCTCTCTCTCTCACAAGAACTCTCTGGAACACACAGTAGAATGAGAAGTGTGGGTAACAGTAACCGAGCACCATATAAATAAGTCGGCGCACGGTTAGGGTTAATTAGGGTTAAACAGAATTAGTTAGAGCAGTTGGGCTTTGGTGTAACTGAGCTGCATGTGTGAGCTCTTGGGCCGGTCCACAACTGATTGGGCTTCAATAAAATGGGCCACAATTAACTAACAATCTCCACCTTAGTCTATTTGGCATCACTTGAGCAAGATCTATCACTTGTAGAGTTCATCACTGCCATCCATCTCACCTATAGAGATCACACAGCAAAACTATAAGTGAGATCGTTTCAAACACATAGTCTGAATCTGATCACATAGATCATAGGGAGCAACAAGGTAATAACCAAGGGACAAACCGAAGAAACTACCAGGCTGCAGTCTTTGAGAACAAAATCAACACATAAAATCAATTCTCAAAGACTTAAAACAGAAAGCATCAAAAGCTTATCCTGGGTCAAAATTCAAAATCTTCATACAATTAGTATGTTTTTCAAGAGGCAAAGATTTGGTGCCCATATCAGCAGGATTAACTTCAGATGGAATCTTTTCAAGTAAAACATTTTTACTTTCAACAACTTCCCTAATAAAATGAAACCTAACATCTATTTGTTTGGTCCTATCATGAAAAACAGGATTTTTACACAATTGAATGGCAGATTGACTATCTGAAAATACAACAGCATTCTTTTGAAGAAAACCAATTTCAGATAAAACACCTTTCAACCACAGGGCTTCCTTGAAGGCTTCAGTAATAGCAACATACTCTGCCTCAGTGGTAGAAAGTGCAACAATATGTTGCAGCTGGGATTTCCAGCTTATGCAAGACCCACACAAAGTAAAAACATAAGAGGTTGTAGACCTCCTATTATCTCTGTCATTTGCATAGTTAGAATCTACATAGCCACACAACTGAACACCCTTGACACATTTAGTAAATTTTAAACCCACATGCAAAGAGGACTGAAGATATCTTAACAACAATTTCAATGCTTCCCAGTGAGTTACACCAGGATTAGACATGTACCTGCTCAAACAACTTACAGAATAAGCAATGTCAGGTCTGGTGCTTACCATAAGATACATAACAGATCCAATTGCATTACAGTAGGGTATCTTTTTCATGATATTCATCTCAGAAACAGTCTTTGGAGACTGATCTTTACTTAACACAAAGTGAGCAGCTAAAGGAACATTGACACCCTTAGCTTTTGACATAGAGAACTTACTCAAAATCTTTTCAACATATAAAGTTTGATTGAGCACAAGAGTATTGTTCTTTCTGTCTCTAATTATGTTCATGCCAAGTATTTTCTTAGCATCTCCCAAGTCTTTCATTTCAAAATTTTCACATAGACAAGATTGAACATGCTTCAAAGATTTGAGACAAGGACTGATTAACAACATGTCATCAACATATATCAGAAGAAACATAGGAATTGTAGAGGTTTCTTTAAAGTACAAGCAATGATCAAACTTACTTCTATAAAACTTTAAAGATCTCATACACTGATCAAATTTCAAGTTCCATTGTCTTGGGGATTGTTTTAAACCATACAAGGATTTCCTTAACAAGCACACATAGTCAGGTTTATCACAATCTATAAAGCCCTCAGGTTGATGTATGTAAATAGGAACATCAAGATCACCATGTAAGAAAGCAGTAGTTACATCCATTTACTTTAATTCCCAATTAAAATGAGCAACTAAAGCCAGCATTATTCTAACAGTAGTGAACTTGACAACATGAGGAAAAAATTCAGTATAATCTACCCCCTCCTTTTGAGTAAACCCTTTAGCAACTAATCTAGCCTTGTATCTGACATTATTAAATTCACTTTTGATTTTAAACAACCACTTGCAATCAACAACAGAAGCATGAGCTGGTTTTGGAACCAACTCCCATGTTTTATTAACATGTAATGATTTCATCTCAGTTTGCATAGCAATTAGCCACTTACTAGCATCTTTGGAATTAAGAGCTTCTTTAAAAGTTTTAGGTTCATTGCTATCTAGAGACTCAAACACAATAAAAGCCAAGTCAAGTAAATTACACTCAGTATCAGCATATCTTGCAGGCTTATTAATGGTTCTTCTCACCCTGTCTCTAGCCAACAGATAATCATTAAGGTTTTCAGGCTCACTGTTGTGATTAGCATGCTCATCAGATTCAGTTTCAGACTCAGATTCATGCTCAGTTTCAGGTTCAGACATATGCTCAGAATTAACATCATCATTTTGCATATTAACAGGCTGAACAGGTACAGAAACATGCAAAGGCTCCACCTCAAAGGGAACAGTGGGGGCATGATTATTCACAGTAGGTGTAGGCTGGGTTTCAGACAAACAAGGGAAGCAAGATTCATTAAACACTACATCTCTGCTTATAGCAGTTTTAAAACCAGGAACCTCCCTCACCCATAGCCTATAACCTTTAACTCCCTCAGGGTAGCCCAGAAAAACACACTTTTGGGACCTAGGTTCAAGCTTATCATTTTTCACATGCATGAAAGCAGCACAACCAAAAACCCTTAAGTTTGACAGATCAATAGGTTTTCCATTAAACACAGATTCTGGACATTTACCATTTAATGGAACAGAGGGTAACCTATTGATTAAGTAGGAAGCAGTACACACAGCTTCACCCCAGAATTTATTAGACATACTAGAGAGGGCACACATGCTCCTCACCCTATCTAATAAAGTTCTATTCATCCTTTCAGCAACCCCATTTTGTTAGGGGTTGTAAGGAACAGTTTTGTGTCTTTTTATTCCAGATTTAACACATAAATCATCAACTTGAGAATTACAAAATTCCAGACCATTGTCAGTTCTTAGGGTCTTAATTTTCTTGCCAGTTTGGTTTTCAATCTGAGTTTTCCACATTTTGAACTTATCAATAACCTCAGATTTATGTTTCATTAAGAACACCTAAACTTTCCTAGAAAAATCATCAATTATAGACAAGAAGAATCTGTTCCCACCATGAGTAGGAACTTTAGAAGGACCCCAAACATCAGCATGTAAATACTCAAGAATTTGTTGACTCTTAGATATATGAGATGCAGAGTTAGGAAATTGAACTTTATGTTGTTTGCCTAAAACACAAGCATCACAGAAAGGCATGCTAGAGATCACATCAGAACCAAACACACCAGACTTTTTCAGAATTTCAAGCCCTTTATTACTCATATGCCCAAGTCTATTATGCCATAACACAGTTTTATCATGCTTTAGAACATTCACAGAGGATGTCACAGACTCAGAGGGTAAAGTTTTACAAATATACAGGTTATTTTTCTTTTCAGCTTTGAAGATAACCAAGGAACCTTTCAAAATTTTCATTTGACCATTTCCCCACCTGCCCTCAAGCCCATTTTCTTCTAAAGCAGCACAAGATACCAAGTTATAGCATAATTCAGGCACATATCTAACATTCCTCAGAGTAATAGAAGAGCCATTATCAAATTTTAAGCAAACATTTCCAATTCCAACAACTCTGCATTTCTTTTCATTTGCCATTGACACAAAACCATTTTCAACTTGAGTAAAAGAAGAAAATAGATTCTTAAATGGTGAGATGTGGTAAGTGCAGCCAGAGTCTAAAAGCCATTCAGATTCACTCATAGAATCAGACACAGAGTTTGCAGAACTTATACACAAAGAATTTGAATCAGCAACCATGAAACAATCACCAAGTTTGTCTCCAGTAGCTACATTAGCCATTTCATTCTCATTGCTATTCTTATTCTTGTTGTTCTTCTTTGGCTTAGGACATTCTTTTGCATAATGACCAGGTTCATGGCAATTATAACATTTTCTAGAGCCCTTTCTAGACTTAGACCTGCTTTTACCCTTCTTTTTCTTACCACCATTTTCAGAATTATCAGAGGACCTGAATTTAGTCCTCCCTCTTACATTCATTGCCTTTTCCTGAGAATTACTACCCCCATGTTCAAGCAAATCCAGTTCTTTAGACTTTAAGGCACTGATTATCACATCAATTGATGCACTATCCCTACCATATTTTATAGCAGATTTTACATCAGAGTAGGAGTCAGGGATAGCATTCATTAAGGCAATGCTTGTGTAATTATCAATTGTAGTATCACCAACCCTTTTAATATCTTGGATAAGCTTAGTAAAATCATCTATATTTTCATCTATATCTTTAGACAAATTCAGTTTGTATTTAAAAAGCTTTTCCAACAGATACATGCGGCTAGTAAATGAGGTTTCAGTGTACAAATTTTCAAGTTTATCCTACAGATCTTTAGCATGCTTAGTATCACCTACTTTTCTAATCACAGAATCAGATAAGCTCAAGATAATACTAGAACATGCAATTTCATCCATTTCTGCCCTTTTTTCAGCAGTTTCAGTAGTAGCATAAGATTGATCAATGGCTTTAGCAACTTTTTGATGAATTAATACACATTTCATCTTTTGTTTCCAAATGCTAAAATCATTCTTGCCATTAAAATGAACAATACCAAAGGAGTTAGTGGCCATTATTCCACCAGAACACCAAAACACCCACAGAGTAAAGGGAAGACCCAGAAAATGGATTTTGGGAAAACTCAGAGACAAGATGCACACCAAAACACACGCACACAGACAGTGAGACTTCCAACCCTTACTAGTGAGAGGATTACCCAGTTTGCAACACTCACTTAGCGGAGGGCACAAGGTTTTACTCAACACCAGGTTTGAAAGTCTCAGGGATTTCACAAATCCCGTAAGTTCATAAGAACTTCAACACAAGGATCTTACAGATCCTTTAAGAAACTCAACACACTCACAAGAATCTAAATAAGAACGCGACAGAGCTTAGCATGAAGGAAGCAGCGGAAAGAAATCAATAACAAATCCAGGAACTGAAACCCTAATAATGCGAACACAGATAGATCTAGAGCGCACCAGGGTAAAAACACATTGACAAGTACCAGATACCAAGCCTATAGCCCCTCATGGCACTAGAATTTGAAAAACAAGAGGTTACAGCCGCTTTACCAGAGCGGAGCCCTAAGAGAGGGTACTCCGACTTACCAACGCGTTGGAAAACGCGAAGATGGACTGTCACCCGGTAGAGGACGGCAGAGGTGGCGGTTAGTGGCTCTGATACCACTGTTGGGTATCCACTCCGCCACCTCCGAGCGTCTTTCTCCTGTATACACCGGATGATTCAGCCATGAAAGAGTGTAGAAACAGATGGCTCAGAACCTCAATGTTAGAACAGGATCCACAGCTCAGCAAGGCTCAAACAGGCAACCAAGATCTGGAGATCTTCACAGAGAGACCACGGCGACAAGGCTCACACAGCCTCCTCACGTTAACACCAAACCCTAACCCTCAACCCTAACCCAGAAACGGACAACACAGTAGATCCACACAGGCGGTGGAATCTACTCTAGAACAGAAGAGGGTAGAGAGGGAGAGAATCTCACTTAGAGGAAGAAGAAGAAGAAGAAGAAGAAGAAGAAGAAGGAAAACACACAGTTTACCTGAGATCGATTGGAATCGCTTTCTCTCTCTCTCTCTCACAAGAACTCTCTGGAACACACAGTAGAATGAGAAGTGTGGGTAACAGTAACCGAGCACCATATAAATAAGTCGGTGCACGGTTAGGGTTAATTAGGGTTAAACAGAATTAGTTAGAGCAGTTGGGCTTTGGTGTAACTGAGCTGCATGTGTGAGCTCTTGGGCCGGTCCACAACTGATTGGGCTTCAACAAAATGGGCCATAATTAACTAACAAATAATATGCATGCTTTGTGTTTTTATGTTCAGATATTAAAATTCATCTTTCAATTTATGAATTAAGACAAAAAATCATGTTAAATTCACCAATAAAGCAAACAGTATATATCATTTAATTTATATCAATAGCACAAAGGCTAAAAGATGGTCTAATTTGACATTGGACCGCGAATGGCCGCAACTAAGCGGGGTCAGCCAACCATGGCTCGCAAACTCCGTTTACGATTGCCGACGCACGCAAGCCATCCACCAGCCGCACGACTAAATTAATTTTAGCAATCAATATTCTATATTATCTATTCTCAATTGGTTTAATAGAAAAGAAATAATCATGGATGTCTTTAATGCCCTTCTGAGTAGGGGTTGCTTAGACTGACATGAATTATTATTTGTAGAAAAGAAAAGCCTGGATATACTTGTTTATTTAATTTTTTTAAATCCAAGTTGATTGAACATTATTATATTGCCGCCCATCACCCAAGTACCATGAAAAAAATTATATTGGAACTCAAAATCTTGTATTATTTTCTACATTAAACAACCATTGTTCACAATTCGACTCGCGTATACTATTTATAACTTATAAGCCACCCTATATTTCTGTGTGTTGAAACCTTGATCATAATAATAAAATTTATCTGCACACAAATTAATGAGTAAAAATCGTAACTTCAACGAACACATTGTAATTAATTACCCCTTTTCTAAAGAAGACAACTTAAGGCACGTTCTAAAATCTAAATCATCATTATTTAGCTGTTTGAATAATCTTCTCCCAAAAATGAAAGTTTGAGGTCTCAATGGGGAAATAATAAAAGTTGAAGGGTGTAATACAACAAAATTTTATAGTTAGGACTTAGGAGGAGATCAAGACTGGTATTTTTCCTAAATCAAAAGATATCATTACCTGGCTTACATGTTGATGCGTGCCTAACATACTGCATACTACAATTTGAATAAGCAAGATATACATTGACTACTTCCTTGCAAGAATCAAGCATTGATTCATGTACAATAATAATGCAACCGACAAAGCAACATGGTCAATACAATTTTATATTATCTGTTCAAAGGCATCATTATATTAATGAAGAAGTCATGAGCTGCATCTAATTAATTTGTTATAGATTGTATTAATCTTGTTATAATTTCCTCTCCGTGAGAAATAAGAGCTCAGAAATTAAAAATGGCTTACAATCTTCAATCCCTCATCACCATCTTAGAGCAAATTCTAAATCCTGAAGAAACACGCTGGATTGTTACTGATAACAAACCACAACTCGAATCCCTCCTCCAAAAAGCTGTTTCTTTGAAGCAGAATCTTGAAAATTCTTCAGGCCCCAAATTAGAAAGCTTGGAAAGTCGAATCAGAGATGCAGCAGAGAAAGCAGAAGATGTCATCGAATGCCATATGGTCAATCAAGTGCTTTCGAGGCCTGTTGGGGTGTTCTTTACTTTTTCCATACCAAATTTACAGCATGTAATGGAAGAATTTGATTCTGTAATGGAAAGAATGGTGGAGATCGTGGAAGAAAAGACAAAGAAGTCAACTGGCAGTTCATCGAGTGGTGCTGCATTCTTGCCTGATCATCCGAGCTCCAAGAATGTTGTGGTGGGAATTGATGAAGAAATGATGCAGTTGAAGGATCGTCTGACAGGACAAGAGAGCAACCTTGAGATCGTCCCCATCATTGGAATGGGCCGCATTGGTAAGACCAAACTTGCTCGAAATCTTTATGAAGATCCGCTCATTGTTTCTCATTTTGATGTTTCTGCTTGGACCACCATTGCACAAGAATACAATGTGCGAGCAATTCTGTTAGGCCTTCTCCGTCGCCCAAATGAGAAGGTTAGCAGTGAAATAACTGAACGCACAGAAAATGAGTTGAAAGATATTTTGTATAAGAGATTATATGGTAGGAGATACCTGATCGTGTTAGATGAAATGTGGAGCACCGATTCTTGGAATGTTATAAGAAGGTGCTTCCCAGACAACAATAATGGAAGTCGAATTGTGATAACCACTAGGGAATCGGATGTGGCAAAAGATGTAGGCACACAGAGTTTGCAGCATAAGGTGCTATTGCTAAGCAAGTCTGGAAGTTGGAAACTACTTCACAAAATTGTGTTTGGAGAAAAGTATTGCCCTGATGAATTACAAGAGATAGGAAGAAAGATTGCTGGTGATTGTGGAGGGCTTCCTCTTGCTATCAATGTGATTGGTGGGCTTCTGTCTAAGGCCAAAAGATCAAGAGATGTTTGGGAGCGTATTGCCAAAGATGTAAGCACAGCTATCGCTGAAACAGACGATGGTGGGTTCTCTAATGTACTGTCTTTAAGTTATAACCACTTGCCGAATCACTTGAAACCATGTTTCCTCTACATGGGAGCATTCCCGGAAGATTATGAGATCAAGGCCTCCAGACTCATACAGTCATACGTATGTGGGTAGGAGAAGGATTTCTGAAATCCAATGGAGATAAAAGTTTGGAGGAGGAGGCAGAGGATTACTTAGAGGCACTCGTTGAGAGGAATCTACTTATGGTTACACGAAACAAGAGTAATGGAAAAGCATTCAGCTACGGTATGCATGATCTTCTGAGGGATCTATGCAAGAGGAAAGCTGGTGAGGAGAAGTTTCTACATGACAAGAATGAGGTGACAATGCATTACCTGAGGCGTGTGAGCTTTCACACATCATTACGAATGGAAGATGTGTGTGCAGTATCATTTGCTCGATCTTTAATATACACTGGTCGTGTTATGTCGGCTGTGATTCCATCTCTGTTGTTTTTCGTGTTGAGATTGGTTAGGGTGTTGGATGTATACGGAATGCAATTCGAAGAGTTCCCAAGAGAGATATTACAACTTGTGAACCTACGCTACTTAGCTCTCTCCTGCAAGTCAGATATACCAAGGGAATTATCAAGATTGTTGAATCTGCAAACCTTGATTGCTCGATTACGTGGGAAACGTGTGCCATGTGAAATATTGGAGATGTCTGAGTTAAGACATCTCAAGTTGGATACAGTAATCATTATTGAAAAGGGCTACTTGAATAAAAAAATTAAGGAGAATCTGCAGAGGATTTCCTGGGTGAGATGTAATCATGCAGTAATTAGGATGGGTTTCTTTAAAACCATTCCAAATATAGAAAAGTTGGGAATCTATTTCGATGAATTGCTGTCCAGCAGTGAAGTAGTTGATCTTAGCCATCTTCACAAACTCCGAGCATTGAAATGGTATTCTGATTTAAGTGAAGTTAATGGTTTCCGTTTTCTGCACACACTAAGATTTCCTTCTGGTCTTAGAAAATTAAGTCTGCATGAGTGCGAAATATATCCAAGGGTGTTGACGACTCTGTGTGCACTACTGAATCTGGAAGTGCTCAAATTATGGGACTGTGTGTTCGAAAACGAGGCATTTGAGGCAACAGAAGATGATGTATTTGTCTCACTCCAGTTTCTCTGTCTCTACACTATGAAAAATCTGGTGCGTTGGATAGCTGATGAGACAAACTTCCCTACACTCCGGGAGCTTGTTATAGCACATTGCCCCGTGCTAGAGGAAATCCCGAGTGGCATTGGAGATATCTCAACGCTGCAATGAATTCAGGTGGATAATTGCAGCCCTTGTGTTGAGGCCTCAGCAAAAGAGATTCAGGTGGTGCAGCAATCTGAGTTCGACAACTATGACCTCCAACTTCGTATATGGTAGAACCTGCCTCTCACTATATATCACTTGAAGGTACAAATGCTAACAATTCCTGATTAATCCATTATAAATCACACACACGTGTACACGATCCATTTAAGACTTTGCCCTTTTCTTTTCTTGAGTAGTACAAATGTACAATCTAGGACTAGTTGTGTTCTTTTCCCCTCTGTGAAAACCTATATACATCCTTCATTAATTTTCTTGCATTTTGAACTATTCACACAGAGAAGTCCATTATTATTCAAAATCTTATAAACAGAATTACTATTTTTGAGTCTTTCAATTCTTTGATAACCCCTAGTTATTCAAGTGGAATATATTTTGTATCTTTTGTATAATGTCACGATTTCTGCAACTTGAAAATTCTGAAATCAGGGTCCTTAGTTTGCTGTGGAATTTCTGCAAGACATGATGCAGGTGGAGCAATGTGGGCTTACAAAACTAAGGCCTTGAAGCCTGTATCTTTTATATCTTTTATTTCAGATAATATTCAAAATTTCTTCTCCTCATCATATGGATGTTTTTATGTTTTGGCTCTGAAAGAACTAAGACTTTGAATTCGCTAGCTTCTCTTTAAATGATCTTGTTGTTAAGTACTACTAGTTTCATACATGTTGTTGTCTCTCACCCTCTACCTCTAATGGCTCATGTCTGATCGAATAGTGAATACCTCTCCTGCATTTTCTTCAACTTTTTTCCATTGATTTGTTCGTCCATCATTAATGCCGTTTCATTTTTCACTTGGTCAATGTCTGCACCAGTGTTATCACTACAATCTGATAAATCATTGCTGCAATTTCAAATGCATTTTCATTAAACTGTCTTGTCTAGCTAACTAATAACTGCCTAATTAAGAGATATAGACTACTGCATGTTAAAATATACCAGTTTATTAACTTGATTATAACTGCCAAAACCAGTTGTGCACCAAGCCCACTGAGAAAGTAAGTCTTCAGCAAACTGATACATTCAATTATCTTCGGTGATTATCGATCAGTTGAACTTTCAAATGACACCTGCTTGTCTGAAAACTTACAGCCTTTCAGCTGAAACTAAGAACAAATTTTGGGGGTGGGTCCAGTTTTCCGCAAGTATTTGTTTAGGTGTTTGATTTTTGAGCATGCAAACGGAACCATGAATTATCTTGGGGGCCCATCGTTAATATGGAAACAATAATATAAAAATAATAAATATATTAGAGATTAATTATATATTTAATAAAGATAAAGACTCAAATATTGAATTTTTATTTTTAATATATGATATCTAGACTTACTACAAAGTTTGCAAGAATTTTTAAATTCAATAGAGGAGGGAAAAAAACTAATTCAACTTAATTTATAAAGCTCAGAGGAGATGCAGGTGGAGCAATGTGAGCTTGCAAATTATGGCCCGCAGCAAGTCTGTTTGTATGTTTTATTTAAAAAATTAATATTCAGAATTTCTACTTAATTATCCTTTTCTTTCCGCCATGCATGTTTTTATTTTTTGGTAGTAAAGAAACAATGACTCTTTCAGTTAATTTGTTGCTCTTAAATCGGTCTTGTTATTAAGTATTATTAGCACTTCTTATATTAGGGTAACATGATCGAATATACCAAGATTTCTCGGTTAGATTTGTGTGTGATAATTAATGTTGTGTAAATCTTCAATCAACTATGAATGTTTAATGAAATCAAAAACATATATATTTCCACATTCACCAAATTTTCACGATTTTGAATCTGTAGAATCTTATTGAGCATCCCTAGCATGATGGTGGTGCTACACTAGAGCAAACAAGTTTGTCGAATGAGTAGACGATCGAGTTTTATGCATTTGTGAGATTGTTGATAAACATGATGATGCAAATAGAAACATGTATACTCCGTTGATTATAAGAATATCCGGAAACAGTGACGAACCCAAAATTTTTACTAAGGAACATTGAATAACACTATAAAAATAAAATAATATATATTATAAATTAGATACATAAAATAAATTAATAACAATATAAGTATATACATAAATTATTTTGGTTAGCCCTGAAACTTTAGAATAAAAGTAAGTATATAAATATTTTATACAAGTATTTGCTAATAATGAAAAGAAAATAAATAAATTGAAATAATTATGAAATTAAAAGAAAAAAAAAACCACCTCGGGAAAAAGTAAAGGTTAAAAAAAATGCTTTAGTTTAAACAAGTATTGCTAATAGTGAAAATGAAATAAATAAATTGAAATATTTCTGAAATGAAAAGGAAAAAAAAATCACCAAGGCTCATTTGGTTGGCAGGAAAGTAAAGTTTTTGGGGAATATGAATTCTGGGAATGTGATTCTGAGGAAAATGATTATTAACAGAATTTTTATTCTGTATTTGAAACACAACAAGGAAATTGTAATGATTCTCTTTTTATTATTTAATTAAATTTAAATAAGAGTAGATAATTAAATATCTAAAATATATACTGTATTTTATTTCATACTACCAATATTTATAATTTTAAATTACGAACCATATAATGTGTAATTTTTCAATTTGCATTAGTATTATAGATATTGAATGCAACATATTATTTCAATTTAAATAAAATGATATGACTAAAAAATAATTAATTAAGGTAAATATTGTATTGGTGTCCAAATATTTTTTATTGAATTGGAAATCAAAATTATCTATATAAATATTTTTTTTTATTGAATTGGAAGTCAAAATTATCTATTTGACAATGGTATGGTCGTCGTTTAGTCCACAATTTGTCTCAAAAATGATTTTATTGGAATTTCGATAGAAATGCCAAAAAAATGATTGATAAATTAGTCGAATTTTGGTCGTAATTTCTTCAATAAAAAAATATCACATTTTTGAATTTCTTTTTTTCATTTATAAACTTTTCTATTTTTTCTATTTTATTTATTTTACTCATTTTTTATTGAAAATTTGTAATCCAAACTTAATATTAATAATAAAAAAAGATAATAATAATAAATCTTATTTTTTCAATTTAAAAAAGATCCTTTTTTATTGTTTAGTTAAAAAATATGAATCCAAACATAATAATAATTTATAAAAATAAATAAATAATAATAAATGAAGAACTCGAACAATTAAATCATTTAACACCGGATTCCCAAAAACAAAGAAAAAGAATACCTACTTGGAGTGGGTATTTACAATTCAGGAAAGTTCTACAATTTTCTTTGTTTTGAGGAATGTGATCATTACCATATTACATAAAAAACTGAACCAAATACGTTAATGTTAAAATAGGGAATCAGATTACTTTCCCAAGTCAGATTCCGTGTCAACCAAACGGGGCCTAAAGGTTAAAAGAAATATGCTTTAGAAAGGGTTTGGACGCATTCAAGTATTTTATCAGTATTGTTATTCGAAATATTATATTGAAAATATCCTAAAATATCTCTATATATAACCCACCCCCCTTCGTTGATTATCACCATGCCCCATTCATATTATATTAGAGAGAGAGTGAGAGAGAGAGAGGAGGGAGCTGCCGCTGCAGCTGCCGACCACCACCACCCTGTTGCCGCTGTCGACGTCACCGGAGCACCGCTGCCGTCGCCGGAGCTGCAGCCATGTCGCCGGAAAATGGCGACGTTGTTTCCACGTTGCGCGGCTATTGTTTCGGTCCATTTCTTGTCCCTTTTAGTCCAAATGTTAATATGTCATGTATTTAAATGTATGCTACATTTCTTATGTTGAACGCGTTCCCGTCCGACGGCCGAAAATCGGTGAAATCACTGGAAAACGTGCATAAATAAAAGCACCGATTTGCCACTGTTTTGTTAAATTCGGGCCCTTTCGGGTCCTCAAATAGAAAAAGTTTGAACTACAAAGTTGTTCCAAATAATATTTCCTATGTGCCCGTCGAATTTCGTAATTTTCGGACGAGTTTTGAATAATCTCGATTATTTAACTAAATCAGTTATTTTTATACCGGGAGCATGTGTTATCGAAAAATTCTAAAATTCTCATTCTTTAGTCTTGGCATGTATAGTATCATCCCTGAATATTTTCATAATTTTCGAATGGTTAAAAAGTGTCGTGGCGTATATCTGGTAAAATTTGGGTAAATGACAAGTTTTGGAAAGAGACCTCGGTCAAATCGGTTGGTCCCAGTAAATCAAGAATAATATTTTGGTATTTATTTCCTTCTTTGTCGGAATTATTCGAGGTGTCTAGAGTCGCGCAATCTATTTCTGAAGAGAATAGAATTAAATAATAGCTCGGATTACAGTAGATTAATTCCCGAAAATATAGCGATTTTTCTGAGTCGAAGATCGACCCTTGTAGGACCTGCAGAGCCTGCTAGGATTAATGAAACCATTTTTAAAGTTATTGTGCCGCCATGTGCTCGTCATCGAGGTGGGCTATATTTTTCTCAAATTATGTTCAGCTAATAAACTCAACTGTTTATCAACTATGAAGCATGAATATCTGTATCAAAATGATTTAGCTCACTGTTCGCGTTCGCCAGTATCCTACGAAAATATTGAGTGCTTAACTAGATTCGAGTTCGGATCCTTTAAAACTTTGGGATCGTATACACTATCATTTATTAGACAGCTGGGTTGGAGGACGTGTATATAAGTTAAGACACTATAGGAAGGGACAGTTGAGATAGAGCGTGCAAGTAAGGTTAAAAGAAGCTTTGTATACATGAAATGCTTTTGAGATTTGAAACCTTTTCATTGTTATACTTGTGTGGATACGATATTCATATTTATAAAATGTTTGTGAACTGTTTATCAAAACCTGCCCACTGGGTACGCTAGTACTCAGTCCAAATTTTTTCTAAAATATTTTCAGGTTGAGACGCAGGCTAGAAGATGACGGAGCGAGGGCTTGCTTGTTGTTATCTACTTGCTCTTTTTGAGTTGTTTAGAGATCCTAAATACTCTAAAACAATTAAATGCTTGAAACATTTTACTTGGGTTGAATAAAGATGCTTCGCACTTGTTCCGTTCAATTTGATACAGCTTGTCTTCATTGCTTTAAGGCATGTTATGATTTTTGCATATTCCTGAGATGTGCCTTTACAATTGTTTGGTAGGATAAGTTCCCTTATTTATTTGTAATTGATTCGAGTTCCTTCGTGCCTGGTTCTATTCCAATTATAGAGGTTATGCTGCCTAAATTTTTGGAGCACTAACCCTATTTCTATAATTATCTTTATGCAACAACCCCTTCCACCTTTCCGCAGTAGCGCGCCGGTCCCTTGTCACTATTCTTCCGAGATTTTGGCGTTACAGAGTTGCTCCGATCAAGTCGCGCCCCAAGTGCCGAAAAATGTGATCAAAAAGCG
The DNA here is from genome assembly GCA_026008535.1 of Perilla frutescens. Lineage (NCBI taxonomy): Eukaryota > Viridiplantae > Streptophyta > Magnoliopsida > Lamiales > Lamiaceae > Perilla > Perilla frutescens. The sequence continues at coordinate 42,678,429 of BRKX01000004.1, forward strand.
CGAGCAACCCCACTTGCGCCCCATGCACTGATTTTCTGATTTTTGGTACTTTTCCTCCCATTTTTTATTTTCTTTTAATGCATTTATTCTTCCACTATATATACAAACTATAAATTGAATCACGGACAAGCCTCCACACACCTAATTCCACACAATACAAAATCCTCTCATCTCACACCTTTCAAATCTTAACAACCCATCAAACCCACACCCTAGCTAAGATTTCCTCCTAGTTAGGGTGAATAAAGAGCTAGAGTTTGAAGATGGAGTAAAAATGAGAATAGCGGAAGCAAGAGAGGAGTTGGGGCTCAACTTCCGAGTTGTACCACATTTCTTTTTCTTATTTTTATCTTTATTTTATTTGAGATGATTTAGTCCTCGCATTGTATTATGTTAGCCTATATTATTTTGTATTTTTGAATTGAGACTATTTGTGTATTTATGCATTTATTTTTCTATTGATTGTTAATGACCCTATTTTATTTCTTGTGCTTATGCTATATATGGGTATTAGTTAATTGATCACTGATTGACATAATTTTATCTATTGATTCATAATTCAAGAGATGAGTCTCAATATAAACCCTAAGCATGAGACACCTATGTTGATAAATTTGAGAAAATTGAGGTTTAGTGTGAGGACTAGAATTTTAGGAGCTTTTGGTAAGTACATGTGTAGGATTCGATCGGAGACGGTCAACTTAGAATGTACCCTACAAACTTAAGTATCTCAAGAAAGAGCTTTGATGCATTAGAGATTGCCCTAGTGAAATTTGACACCACAAATAGACATTTAATAGGATAATTAGTGCTAATTACCCGAAGAAATCAATCCCAAGAGTACCTCTGCCTTTATATATGTTTTCTTCTCCATTTATTTTTCCCGTTCATTTATTGCTTTCCTTAGTTTAGATTAGTTAGTTTCTCTTTTTATTCATCGTCTTGATAACAATTAAGGTTCGATGTTCTAGAAAACACAATTATGTCTAATTTAGTCTTTGTGGGTACGACACTTGCTCCCACTATCTACACAGCCTTGTCCTCTTGCGGATTGTGCTAAATTTTGGCCGATCAGTTTTCGTCGATCATCAGCGGGAAGTGGTGAGATGTTGTCGGAAAAGAAGAGAAGATGAAATAGTTAGTGATTTAGTGTTCATTTTGATTTTTTAATTCATATGTGTGTAAATATGTGTTAGTGTGTGAAATGATCCAAAAATGTATTTCGTAAAGGGTATTATTAACGAACGTTAACGTCCATTCGTCGAAGAGTAACGAGGGAACCATCTTAATACCTTTTTAAAAAATGATTGAAGCATTTTGAGCCAAAACTTTGTTTCGCAACCAAATTGAGATTTTAGATATACTTAACACTACCAAAAAAATGGTTTTTAGTAATAATATTATTAGCGACGACAAATGTCGTCACTAATAATAGACTTAAGTAACAACATGTCGTCGCTAATAATTACATGTCATTTCTAATGATATTTTTTGTAATGACAATGTTGTCACTTAAAAAAAATAATTTATTTGGAACGAACTTTTAGGGTGTAACGCCCCAGTCCCACTAGGACCAAAACGTCACCAAAAATACGCGTACATGCTTACATAATAAATACTTTTCAAAAGATAAGATTTAGCTAAATAATTTGTAAATAGGCAGCACCTCAACTTAAAAATGTTCAAACCACGCGCTCAGGCGTCCTCAAAGTCAATTTTCAACAAGAATTTTAAAATCACTAACACACACAAAACCAAATTATAACCCGGCAATATACATAGCCAATCAGGTCACACGTTTAAAAGTTCAATGGTCAACCCTTCTATACTTTCAAATATTTGTATATACAATCAAAAACTGACCATTGAGGTCAATAACTTTCAAACTTAAAAGTTTTACAGAGTATTAGCAGAAGCACTTAATATTTAAATACTGACAAGATTTTAAAGATGGTTTTAGCAAAAACCACACAAGGATCAACCATCAAACCCACTACAACACCTTGTCATCAACCAGCTCGATCTCCAGGACCTGAAAACATTTGAAAATATTTGGGTTGAGTGCCAGAAAACACTCAGTTGGCATTGATATTCGTCCAAGTCATTCTTTCATGCTTTAAAACTGTTATGCTGAATAAATCATGGAAAATAACCATGAACATACTTTAATTATAACAAAGTTTATTCTTCTTCATTGGATGAGAGACCCTATGTGATCACATGAATACTTTACGATTACTTATCTAGACATTTAGTCACAAAGTAAACCATCTATGCTTGTAAGTCGGAATTCCTCTATGCATTAAGTCTCATAACATCCAATCATTGCGTAAACAATGCTATTAAAACATTTAACATGCTTTTCATGGACGAATTTAAAAATATAGTTGTGAGTTATAGAAAAATCCACCTGAATGATCTCAAAGTGCAGTGAAATTTTTATGCGATGCTACTATGCTTCTCAATCGTCTCGACCTATAAAATTAAAATATCTAACTTAAAATCATAATATTAGCCAATAAAAATATAACTTAGGTCATAAATAACTTAAATATAAATTTTCTATGTCTTTGGGATCATTTGGGATTGAAATGGAGTCAAACGGGGAAATAATGTGCATTTGACAAAATAGATCAATTTAGAATTTCTTTTGGGAAAATATAACATTTAGAAATTTTAGAACTAAATAATATTTTCTAAAGATCCTAATTTAATTCCCAAATACTAAACTAAAATTAAAATAAATAAATTTGAAACCTTAAAAATAAAACTTGTAACTGGAGGTTTAAAGCAACCTAAAATTGTAAAATTTTTAAAAGGTTAAATTGATCGGAAACCAACATGATGAAAGGCTACAGTGACTTAAAATAAAGAAAATAATGATGGAGAGCTTACCTCCAAACTTTTCCTCTTTTATTCTCTTCATTTTTCTTTTTTTTTTTCTATATTTTTTTCCGTTTCTTTTTACCCTTTTTCTTGTTTTTCTTTTCTTCTTCTTTTTTAACATTGCCAAAATCCCCCCATTATATATATATATATATATATATATATATATATGCATATAAGGACATGTTCCCATCTCACACATGTACCATATGTACACTTATTACATCAAATGGTTTCCAAGTGGAAACTTTGCTTTCATAGATGAAATGACTCACCCAATTCATTTTTCAATTTAAGTTTATCTAATTATTTAATTAATTAACTATATGGATATGTATTAATAGTTAATTGGGTGATGATGGTCTTAGTTTACTTATTATTATAAAACTAAATCAAATTGGAATAAAATTTATATTATCAATTTGAGGAAATAGATTGAGTTCGAAATATTTAATAAATTAATATAAACTTAATTCTCTTTTTCAATAGATAGGCCTATCAATAGATATATCCTATATTTATTTTAATTATGATATAGTTGGAATTGGCATAAATAGATAGGTCGAGAAGAGGGTAATTAATTGGGCTTGATAGAATAAATTGATGTTAAAATGTTTAATGAAATAAATTCCATTGGAAGATCAAATGAAATCTGAATTGGATGTTATTGGTACCAATATGATCCCATTAATATCTATTTTTATAATATGATTTCTAATATTAATTAGAAAACTCAACTAAAGTCGAGACTTTTCTTGGTCTTATAATGTCTCTAGGCCTATGATTAACTAGCCCAGATAATTTGGATTCTAATTTAATGAAATTTATAGCTATAAAATAAATATAAGTACTATATTTTTTTTTGGGTGTTACATAGGGACACTCTATTTGTGACGACATAAAGTCGTTGCAAAAAATATTTTTATGCGACAACAATGTATCACAAAAATTTTATTAGAGATGACATGTGATGATTAGAAACGATATGTCGTTACTAAAAATCTAGTATTAGTGACAACATTTGTCGTCGCTAATAATCTTGTCTCTAAAGACCTTTTTTTTTTGTAGTGTAAGGGTGATAACCGCACCTTATCCCAAAAAATTATACTTGTATATACTTCTTGTTTGAATAGCTATACTTGAATTATATATAGTTATATTTTGATAATATTTTTCTGATTACTGATTGATTTTGAATTTTCTAATATTATTATATTTATAAAGTGTGATATATATATATATATTAAAATAAAATATTTTAATTGATTACTCAAATATAAAATAAATAGTAAAATTATTCAAATTCAATATTTAATTCATGCAAATTGGTTGATCAATTGCGTACAAGACACACTTTGTATGCTACTAAAATAAAAATTGTTCTTAAGCATTGAGTTATGTTTGAGGGGAAAAAAAATTGTGGCCAGTGGGTAATGTACATAATCAAAAATTAGATTGTAGAAAGTCTATTATTGTGTTTCACTATGAAATTTAATATTTTAAAAATATTTATTATAAAAATAAATTTTATTATAGTATTACAAATCATAATCAATATTTATTGCTAAAAATTAAATTTTTAAAAATTATATATCCTACTTTTGGAATAATCAACCATATTAATCAATTATATTAACTAAAAACAAGAAATAAATATTAGAAAATAAATATAAACCCTAATTGGGTGGAATGAACCTTAAATAATAATTATAAAATTAAACTAAGCCATGATAAATTGAAATTGAAGAAAAAAAATTGATGCAAATCGAATAAAGTTAGTGGCTAAAATAAAAGGGGTGTATTGGTTGTGGATTTTGATGGATTTCATTGGACTTTTAAAAGTTCATGGATTTATAAAATCCATAGACTCCACGCAGAGTCTGTCAACTCCACGCAGAGTCTGACGAATTTTGTGTACGGATTTCGGATGGATTTGGAACGATTTCAATAAATTTGAAATCCTACTTTTCAATGCTCGTTGGAACACATCGAGCGGTAGACACGCGAAAAATTCGAACCGAGCGATCGCTGAGTAGCCAAGTTGAGAGGCCCAGCGACCACTGGGCCAAACGACCGCTGGCACATACTCAAATAATATTTCCTATTATAATAGAGATACAATACAAATGAGCATCATCATTGCAAAATTATGCTTCGTTTTTATGTTTATTTTTTTAATGCCCTTGCTAAATCAATGTCTTTACAAAAACATGCAGTCCTATATGTTTGTAAACAATTTATTATTCAGAAATGCCACTAGCTTGTCTTATTTGCGGTCTCTCTCTCTGTATATATATATATATATATATATATGTATATATATATATATCACAGTGTAGTTGTCTTAATTTATTTGTATAGGTGAATAGTGCATCAGATTACATTAGCCAGATGGCAACAACTTAAAACCACAGAAGAAATGTTGTATAAGATGTCACAGATTTTGGTTTGTGGCCCTCCCCCACCTTTATTATTTCTTAAACCCAGCCGCGGCTGGCACCCAGCGGCCGCTGGCTTCGGGTGACAGCTGGGGTGCCAATTTTATCTACCCAGCTGCCGTTGGGACACAATGCTCCCCGGGTTTTCCAAATCCATCAAAATCTCGTGTCTGGAGGTCGGATTTCATCCTTCGTAATTTTCACGTGAAATCCAGCCGAAATCCAATGAAATCAATGACTTTTTAAAGTCCGTGGATTGTTGAATACCTCAAAATTTTAAAAGACTTTTAAAAGTCTGGATTGAATACACCAGGATTTCATTGGACTCTTAAAAATCTGGATTGAATACACCAGAATTTCATTGGACTTTTAAAAATCTGGATTGAATACACCCAGATTTTAAAAGTCCAATAAAATCCATCAAAATCCACAACCAATACACCCCTAAATCTTTTAAAAGTTCAAGTGGCTAAAATAATTTTTGCCTCTTAAAATAATCGTTAGAGGATTGATGTTCCGTGTAAAATAATGCATCCTAATTAAATAATTTAGCCCCATTACCAAATTCCAATACAGGTGAATATAATATCAATTCACGATTTTATATTATCTTGTTATAGATTAAATTATTCTCCTCATTTTTGTAAGTTTTCTTGTCTTTGAAGAGCTCAGAAAAAATGGCTTACAATCTTCAATCCCTCATCACCATCCTACAACAAATCCTCAATCCTCAACAACCATGTTGGATTGTTACTGATAACAGACCACAACTCGAATTCCTTATCCAAAAAGCTGTTTCGTTGAAGAAGATTCTTGAAAATTCTTCAGTCTCTATAATAGAAAGCTTGGAGAATCGGATCAGAGATGCAGCACAGAAAGCAGAAGATATAATTGAATTTCATATGGTCGATCAAGTGCTTTCGAGACCCGGAGATGTTTCCTTTACATTTTCTACACTAGATCTGCATCAAGTAATGGAAGAATTTGATTCTGCAACAGGACAAGTGGTGAAGATCGTGGAAGGAAAGATGAAGATATCAACTGAGAATTCATCGAGTGATGCTAAATTCTTTCCTGATCATCTGATTTCCAACAATGTTGTTGTGGGAGTTGATGACGATTAGATGCAGTTGAAGGATTGTCTAACAGGACAAGAGAGTAATCTCGAGATCATCCCCATCGTTAGAATGGGCGGCATAGGTAAAACCAAACTTGCTCAAAATCTTTATGATGATCCACTCATTATTTCTCATTTTGATATTTGTGCTTGGACCACAATTTCACAAGATTACAATGTTGGAGCAGTTCTATTAGGCCTTCTTCGTCGCCCAAATGAAAAGCTTAGCAAAAAAGTAATTGAACTTGGTAGGAGATTGTACGGTAGGAGATACTTGGTAGTGTTAGATGATATGTGGAGTACCGATTCTTGGAATGTTATAAGGAGGTACTTCCCAGACAACAATAATGGAAGTCGAATCATGCTGACTACTAGGGAATCAGATGTGGCAAAATATGTAGGCACACAGAGTTTGCAACATAAGGTGCAATTGTTGAACAAGACTGAAAGTTGGAATCTGCTGCACCATATGGTGTTTGGAGAAGAGAATTGCCCTGATGAATTACAAGAGATAGGTAGAAAGATTGCTCATGATTGTGGAGGGCTTTCTCTTGCTATCAATGTGATTGGTGGGCTTCTCTCTAAGGCCAAAAGGTCAAGAGATGTTTGGGAAAGTATTTCCAAAGATGTAAGCGCAGCTATCGCTGAAGCAGACGACGGTGGGTTCTCTAATGTACTGTCCTTCAGTTATAACCACTTGCCGAATCACTTGAAACCATGTTTCCTCTACATGGGAACATTCCCTGAAGGTCATGAGGTTAAGGGCTCTAGACTAAATATTTTTAGGTGGCTGAAGGGTTTTTGAAATCAAATGGAGATAGAAGTTTGGAAGAAGAGGCAGAGGATTACTTAAATGCTCTGGTTGAGAGGAATCTACTTCTGGTGACACGAAAGAAGGGTAATGGAAAAGCATTGAGCTACGGCATGCATGACCTTCTGAGGGATCTATGCATGAGAAAAGCTGATGAGGAGAAGTTTTTACATATGAAGAATGAGAGAATTGATGAGGTGACATTGGAATTGGATAAGCTGCGGCGCGTGAGTGTCCACACATCATATCGAATATAAGAAGACATGTCTACAACTACGATGTTAGTCGCTCGATCTTTTTATATGCAATGCTTGTCTTAATATGTCGGCTGGGATTCTATCTCTGGTGTTTTTGGTATTGAGAGTTGTTAGGGTTTTGGATGTATCCGGAATCAAATTGCAAGAGTTCCCAAGAGAAATATTACAACTCGTGAGCCTACGCTACTTAGCTTTATCCTGCAACAGTTATTCAGATATACCAAGGGAAATATCAAGGTTGTTGAATCTTGATGCGATCTTCTTATACGACTGCATGTATGCATGCGGTACTTGTAGTCAGGCCCTCTTCATCAGTTCGTTGCTTGCCACGTCATAAATCCATGAGCATTTTATCTTGGTGTTTTGTTATCGTTGATTACTTGTTCGTTAAGTTTCTTTTGTATTCTAGCCGTAGATTTGGTATGTGTTTTCTTTGTGAGTACAATTGAGGGCCTTCTATCTCTATAAATATGCCCCAAGTTGTATTGCTCTGGAGATTTTTTATTTCTAGAAATAAAAGATTGGATTCTCGAATATCTTCATCTCTTCCTTCGCATATATACAATTCACAAAACCAACATGGTATCCAGAGCATAGGTTCTACCGATTGCATACGATATTCCTAAGAATTTGTTGTAAATCTACCCATTGATTTCATGATGCCAAAGCAAAACAGAAGACAACCATGGAATCGGTTGGTTATTGAAGAATGAGGTTTTCACATTTCTGCTGAAGATGATGTCGAGCAGCAAGAGCATGGGGATTGCAGTCAGAATCATGGAGCAATTACTGCTAATCGTCAGAATGACAGAACATTAGCCGGAGATGATCGAAGACCAGCAAACACTTACAGAGAACAGATGAATGATGCCTTGTATGTTCATCCGACGGATCATCCATGTATGCAACTCACGACTGATTTGCTTACCGGTAATAATTTCCACAGTTGGCTTAGATCTATTAGGAGAGGATTGGCAGCCAAGAATAAACTCGATTTTACTGATGGATCTAATGAACCAACAGTTGATTCACCTGACTATAAACAGTGGTTAAGAGTTGATTACTTGGTATTCTCTTGGATTGTGAACTCTATTAGTAAGGAACTAAGTAGAGTCTTTCAACACATTGAAAATTCGAGAGATCTATGGATTGAGTTAAATAAGAGATTTGGAAGGACCAACGGTCCTCGGATTTATAAATTGAGAAGAGAATTGGCTACATATAGCCAGGGTAATCAGTCTGTCTTGCATTACTATAATAATTTACAAGGTCTCTGGGATGAAATCCACCTTCTCGTGCCTTGTGAGATTTGTACCTGTGGTGCAGCTGATTCGAACAAGAAAAATGAGGAAGGAGAGCGTCTCATGCAGTTTCTGATAGGGCTCAGTGATTGTTATGAGGCTATTCGCAATCAGATCCTTATTCTAGACCTTTACCATCAGTAAGCCAAGCTTATATCATGGTTTTACAAGTTGAGGATCAGAAAGGTGTATCTTCGTTGTATCCAGAGGAGGTTGATCATAATGCTATGTATAGCAATCAGAAGACTTTTAGTAGGAAACAAGATGGTTACAGGTGCAGATTAACTATAGAAGAGAAGCAGAAACTTAAATGTTCACATTGTGGAGGAAGTGGGCATGAGAAATATGAATGCTTTGAATTGATTGGAGTTCCGGAGTGGTATAAGAAATACAAGACAGACAGATTCAGAAATAAAACCAACATGGTATCAGAGTTCACAATCCAAGAGAATACCAAGTAATAAATCCCATCGGCCTTGAATTTCACCTTAAATACCCACTTAGACCCTATGGCATGTTTACCAGGTGGTAAAGATGTGAGTTCCCAGGTGTGATTTTGTTCCAGAGCCTACAATTCTGATTGCATGGCTTCAGTCTACTCAATGAACTGATTGGCTTCTGAGTAAGACTGAGGCTCTTGAAGACTTTGCACATTGGCAAGAAAAGTGATGAATGAGGGAGTAAATACAGGAGAAGTGGTATAAGGAAATGTGGGAGGTGAGGATGTGGAACAAGTGGCAGCAACAAAGCAATCTGCAGAGATATTGCAGACATAGTCTTGCAGGTAAGAAGGCGCCTTGGTCTGTCTTTGGCTTCTGCGAAGAGTGTGTAATGGAGCTATGGGTGAATTACCTTCTAAGGCAGGAAGTGATGGGGAATTTTGATGAGTAGAAGTATCTGCCTCAGGTAGGAGAGCATCATCCTCATCTGCAGGGAGAGAAGTGGAAGGAATAGGATCAAAAGAGACATGTGGAAAGGAGGAGAATGGTAACATAGAGTGTGAAGAATCTTGCAAAGGAAATGTATCATCAAGAACCAAATGTTTCACGAACGCACGAAACATTTAGATCTTGATTGTCATTTTGCGCGCGAACATTTCCAAAAGGGATTCTTCGTTCCACAGCATATTTCTTCTACTTTGCAGCTTGCAGATTTATTCACTAAGTCCCTTCCTGGGCGGCACCTCAAATTCTTACTCTCCAAGATGCCTCTCCTTGATCTTCATGCCGTGCATCTTGCGGGGGGGTGATGCGATCTTCTTATATGACTGCATGCATGCATGCGGTACTTGTAGTCAGGCCCTCTTCATCAGTTCGTTGCATGCCACGTCATCAATCCATGAGCATTTTATCTTGGTGCTTTGTTATTGTTGATTACTTGTTCGTTAAGTTTCTTTTGTATTCTAGCCATAGATTTGGTATGTGTTTTCTTTGTGAGTACAATTGAGGGCCTTCTATCTCTATAAATATGCCCCAAGTTGTATTGCTCTGGAGATTTTTGATTTCTAGAAATAAAAGATTAGATTCTCGAATATCTTCATCTCTTCCTTCGCATATATACAATTCACAAAACCAACAAATCTTCAAACTTTGATTGCTCAGATAGATAGAGGTTATATTCCACCTGAATTATTGGAAATGTCTAAGTTAAGACATCTGAAGTTGGACACAACAATCATTATTAAAGAAGGGTACAGGAGAAGCTGCAGACACTTTCCTAGGTGACTTGCAATCCATCACTAATTAGAATGGGCTTCTTTAAAACCATTCCAAATATAAAAGACTTGAGAATCTGTTTTGAGGGAATACCATCCAGTGAAGTAGTTGATCTTAGTCATCTTCACAAACTCCAAACATTAAGATGCAAGTCTGATTTTCTGCCCACACTCAGATTTCCTTCTAGTCTTAGAAAATTAAGTCTGTTTGGTTGTGTAATATATCTAAGAGACTTGACGACTCTGTGTGAACTACCGAATCTAGAAGTGCTCAACTTAGGCGGTTGTTCGTTTGAAAATGATGTGTTTGAGGTAACAGAAGGTGGAGTATTCCGGTCACTCCACCTTCTATTTCTGGATGAAATGAATGTGGTGCATTGGAGAGCCGACGAGACCAACTTTCCTACACTGAGGGAACTGCGTATACAAGAATGCCATGATTTAGAGGAGATCCCGTGCGGCATTGGAGATATCCCATCCCTCCAACTCATTGTGTTGTATAAGTGCAACCCTTCTCTTCAGGCCTCAGCAAAGGAGATTCAGGTGGTGCAGCAATCTGAATTCGACAGCTACGACCTCCAACTTCATATATTTGATTGACACTTCCTTCTTCCTAAAAGGTACAAATTTTGCTTTTCCATATATATATGATTTTGGATGCATATTCAAATTAAATAACAGTATAATTAATTCGGGTTAGTCAGAAAATATATCTTTTTGGAGTACTCCCTGTCTAAGCTATGAATATATTTTAGTTCAAATTTTGTTTTGTAGGTAACTGAATCAAAAATCAAATTTTGTAAACTATAAAAGGAGAACTTTCCAAAATAGCTTCAGTTCTGTTCCGTTTTCAATTTTCTCGATTCTCGAACACCCCTAGATATTAAACTTTGTTCTTGTGTCATGTTACGAATTACGATTAATTACTGCAACTTGAAAATTTTGAAATGAGGTTCGTCTTTGTGGTTTCGTCTTTGTGGTTTCTACAAGACATCATGATCGAGGTGTGGAGCAATGTGGGCTTGCAAATGGCTTGAAAGTTTGTATCTTTTATTTTAGAAAATATTATCTACGTACTTAATTTTCCTTATCTTTTGCGGCATGAATGTTTTTTTTTAAAAAAAAAACTTGTAACAGAACAAATTAAGACTCTTTTAGTTTGTTGGTCTTAATTGAATTGATCTTTTTAAGCATTAATACTGGTTCATCACTTCAAATTTATAGGATCTGATAGTGAATTGAGTAGAAGACTCACCTTGAAATCTCTACTCTAAGATCTGAAAAAACATGAGAGGAATGAGCAAGTGTAGTAACAATTTCCTTTTTAAAAATAAAGAGCAGAGAGAGATTTTTTTCATTTTTATGCAGAAGTAGCAACTCACATCTGCCTTTTCCATTGACTATATATATGCCAAAAAAGGCTTACAAAAAGACATTCAAGGAGTAGGTAAGCACCCCATACCTTGACCATGCTTCAAAAACAAATCCTTAAAACAAGGATGACCATAACTATAAGATAGCATAACACAACATAACTATAAAATATATAATTGAGTATCTAGAAAAGTTTCAATTCTAACACTCCTCCTTGAGATTTTTCTTAGATACTCCAAGTTTTTATCTCAAAAACTAAAATCTTGCTTTGTGGAGAGCTTTAGTCATTGTATATGCAATTTGATTCTCTGAGCTGCAGTGAATCAGAGTGACATATTTGGATTTAACAGCTTCACGAATTGCATGAAACTTTACCTTGATATGCTTGGTTCTTCCATGGTGGACTGGATCCTTTGCAATAGATATAGCTGACTTATTATCAACCCAGATAACAACACTATCATTTTGTTGAAATCCCAAATCAAAGAGGATTTTTCTCAGCCAACCTGCTTGATTTGTGGCCTCTGCTACAGCAATATACTCAGCTTCGACTGATGATTGAGCCACAACCTCTTGCTTTCTTGAAATCCAAGAGAAAACTCCACCACCAAATGAGAAAGAATAACCACTGCTACTCTTGGAGTCATCTATGCAGCCTGCAAAGTCACTATCTGAGAAACCTTCTAATTTTCCATCCTTATGAATATACCAGATTCCATAATCAAGAGTTCCTCGAATGTATCTTAGAACTCTTTTTGCTGCAGTAAAGTGTTTTTGGCTAGGCAAATGCATGTATCTTGAAATAATACTTGCTAAAAACATTAAGTCTGGTCTTGTTGCACATAGATACAACAAAGAACCAATCAAACTTCTATAAGTAGAAGCATCAGCCTTGCCACTACCATCATCTTTTGAATACTTTTCATTCACCATCAATGGAGTAGAAACTGATTTTGATTTTTCCATCCGAAATTTCTTTAACACTTCCCACGCATACTTTTCTTATGAAATGAAAATACCTTCTTCTTTTTTGGAGAATTTCCATCCCCAAAAAATATTTCATTTCACCTAAATCTGACATTTCAAATTCAGTTTCCATGTTGGATTTAAACTGCTCCAAAGCATTTGCATCAGTCCCTGTAACCAACAAATCATCAACATAAAGGGAAACAATGAGCTTTCCTTCATTCAGAGTGTTTTTCACATAAAGAGTAGCCTCACTCATGCTTCTCTTGAACCCCTGCTACAGCAAATAAGCATCAACCCTGTTATACCAGGCTTTGGGAGCCTGTTTCAACCCATAAAGAGCCTTTTGAAGCTTATAAACTTGATCTTCTTTGCCTGAAACTAGAAAGCCTTCAGGTTGTTCAACATATATGTCATCTTCAAGAAAACCATTAAGGAATGCAGATTTCACATCAAGATGATGAACTTTCCAGCCTGACTTAGCTGCTAAAGCTATCAAAAGTCTGATGGTGTCATGCCTTGCTACTGGTGCAAAGGTTTCAGAATAATCGACTCCGGGTTGTTGAGCATAACCTTTCACCACAAGCCTTGCTTTATACTTGTTTAAAGAACCATCAGGATTAAATTTGGTTCTAAAAATCCATTTGACACCAATCACATTTTTATGAGTTGGCTTGCCAACCACTTTCCATGTCTTGTTTTTCTCAATCATATTCATCTCCTCCTGCATAGCAACTCTCCAATTTTCTTCTTTTGCAACTTCAGTATAGTGCCTCTGATTGAAATTTCATTTTCATCATCTGTTATTTCATCAACTTGAGCTTGCTGTTGAACTGTAGATTCACCATCTAAAATTTGACTGGAGTCTTCCACTTCCTTTTTGCTCCAATTCCACTTTGCTAACTCATCAAACTTGACATTTCTACTGATAAGTATTTTTTCATTCTTCAAACTAAACAGTCTGTAGCCTTTAGTATTGCTACTATATCCCAAGAATATGCAAGCTTCAGCCTTTTCATCAAGCTTTCATCTCTTTGTTTCTGGAATGTGAGAGTAACATATGCAACCAAATACCTTGATGTGCTCCACAGATGACTTAACCTCGTGCCATGCTTCAAAAGGAGTTTTACCATTCAAGGCCTTTGTGGGTAATAAATTTAGGAGATGAACTGATGTATTGACAGCCTCGGCCTAAAATTTCTTTGGAAGATTTTTTTCGAAGAGCATGCATCGAGCCATTTCCATCACAGTCCTATTTTTCTTTTCACTCACTCCATTTTGTTGAGGAGTGTAGGGTACTGTAAATTGTTGTAGTATACCTGCTTTAGCACAAAAACTCTTGAACTCTCTTGATGTGTACTCAGCTCCATTGTCTGATCTCAGAATCTTAATACGATGACCAGACTGATTTTCAATCAAAAGTTTGAATTTTTGAAACTCAAGAAAAATATCATATTTGTGCTGCAAGAAATATACCCAACAATATCTAGAGTAATCAACAATAAACAACAAAAATTACCTACTTTCATTTAGTGATGGTGTCCTCATTGGACCACAAACATCAGTGTGCACAAGTTGTAATTTTTTTGAGGCTCTCTAACTACTTTCTTTGAATGGAAGTCTACTTTGCTTTCCATACTCACAAACATCACAAACATCCTCTTTGCAACTTATGGCAGGAAAATCATGAACCAACATGTGAGAATGCATCATTTTCAGATTAGAGTAGCTAAAATGCCCTAGCTTTTTATGCCATAAAAAAGAAATTATCTTCAGCACTTGAGTAAGCATGTTGATCATTTGATTTCCATTTGATAGGAAAACTTTTGTCTTGCATTTTCACAGTCATTAATTCACAGCCAAAATGATCACGAATAGTGCATGCCATATCTTGAAAAAATAGAGTATATTGTTTTTCTAGCATTTGTCCCACACTCAAAAGATTTTACTTTATATCAGGTACAAACAAAACATCTTGGATAAGTTTCGTACCTGATGGTGTGTGAATTTCCACAACACCTTTTCCTTTGACATCAACATGATCACCATTGCCAATTGTCACCTTTGAAGTGTAGGACCTGTCCAGCTCTTTAAATATGCCAACATCATGAGTCATGTGATTTGTACAACCACTATCAATTATCCAGACCTCTTTGTTCTGATTTGCAGCATAGCATATATGTAGCCACAAAGAGTTTTTCTTCGTTCTGCTCCTGATTTTCAGCAACTTGTGCTTGTTGTCCTGGTTGGTTTACTTTGTTCTTGCATACTTTTTCCACATGTCCAAATTCATTACATGCTCTGTACTTCACACCAGGCCTCCACCAACAAAATTTTTCTGTATAACTTCTCTTTTTGCAGTGAGGACAAGGAGGATATTTTCCTTTCTTACCTCCATTTTTGTTGTTTTCTCCTTCTCTCTTATCATTATATTTCTTCTCTCCAGGTTGCTTCTTTCCACCATTATTACTTGGTTGTTTTCCTCTGAGCTTCACTTGAAAAGCACCCTCTGTAGTCTTCAATCCTCAATGCTCTTCTTTGTTCCAAAGCCTGTAAAGCATTTACAAGCTCTGCCAAAGTAATTTGTGACAGGTCTCTTGAGTCTTCTAGTGAGGAGATTTTCGATTCGAACCTCTCCGGCACACTCACGAGCACCTTTTCAACTATTCTTTTTTCTGACAATTCTTCTCCAAGAAACCTAATGTGGTTTACCACCTTCAAGAGTTTATCAGTAAACTCTTTGATGGTTTCTGAGTCTTTCATCCTGAGGCCTTCAAATTCCCTTCTCAAATTGAGCAGTTGAATTTGTCGGGTTCTATCGCTGCCTTGAAACTCCTCCTTAAGCTTATCCCAAGCTTCTTTTGCAGTCTCACATGCCATGATTCTTATAAAAATAGCATCAGAGATAGCAGAGTGAATGCATGACAAAACCTTGAACTTTTTTGCAGATTCTTCACTATGTTGCTTAATCTGAGCAACTGTTGGATTTGCTCTTAAAGGAGATTGATTTCTATCATTTTCCACAACTTCCCACAAATAAAATTCTCTCAAATATGCCTTCATTTTAATAGCCCACACTGGATAGTTTTCTCCAGAAAATATAGGGGGTGAGGGAATAGCACAACTACTTGAAGCCATGAGAGTACCTCAAGATGTTTTGAAAGAAAAAATGAAAAGAAGCCTTGCTGGATTTTTTTTTCAAACACAAGCCCTTAAAGATCAGTAGGCTCTGATACCATGATAGTGAATTGAGTAGAAGACTCACCTTGAAATCTCTACTCTAAGATCTGAAAAAACATGAGAGGAAGGAGCAAGTGTAGTAACAATTTCCTTTTTAAAAATAAAGAGCAGGAAGAGATTTTTTCATTTTTATGCAGAAGCAGCAACTCACATCTGCCTTTTCCATTAACTATATATATATATGCCAAAAAAGGCTTACAAAAAGACATTCGAGGAGTAGGTAAGCACCCCATACCTTGACCATGCTTCAAAAACAAATCCTTAAAAACAAGGATGACCATAACTATAAGATAGCATAACACAACATAACTATAAAATATATAATTGAGTATCTAGAAAAGTCTCAATTCTAACAGGATCACATGCATGACGGAATATAGCAAGATTTGTCAATTTGATTTATGTGTGATAATTAATGTGATCATCCTAGCTATTATGACGGTGCAGAAGCCACGACGACGGGTCTCTCTCTTTTAATTCGCCGGAGAACGAGAAGCTTAGTGTTCCCTATTTCTCGCTTTTATCATTTTTTATAAAGGTATTTAAGTAAACTATTATAATTTATTAATATAGAATTTTTTCTAATTTGTTGTGTGAATTGAAAAGTAAAATTTATAATAAATATAAACTATCCTTACTGTTGTGGTACAGGCCTAGCAAAGGTTCACTACTTGTTTCCCTACCACAACGGCCTATCTCACTAGCCACTCAAGTGGCTTGAACAATTACAGAACAAAATACATAAGGATAGAAGATCAATCTATCTAGATCTTCAAGGTAGTCAACTGCAGAAGCCTCAGAAGTGAAGATCAAGTGGATCGACCAAGTTCCTCACAGGCTTAGGGCTCCAAAGTTGTAGATCTGCAAAGTAACAAGCAAGCTTAGTAAAAACAGAGTTAAAATAGCAGTAAATCGAAGTGGCAAGAAAAGACAGAGAGGATCAAAGGTGGGAAAAGTGTGCTCAGGGCACGGCGGCTCAGATTTTCCCACTGGAGTCGGCGACGGCAACTCTGGCGACCTGAAAAGACCCAGACCAAATGAAGGGGATGGTGAAACGATCCCACTTGAAGCACACTCAAGCTTTCAATCTCAGGGGACAGCCCAACCATCTACACTCATAGGCCAACAGGAATCACAGACAGATTCCAGCCATAGAAACCGAGAACGGCGGCAACAAACACAGAGAGAGAGAGAGCTTTTCAGATTAGGGTTAGGGATCAGAGAGTAGCTTGAGAGAGAAGAGGGCTCTCTCGCAAGTTATAGAGAGTTCCAGAACATAGGGAATGAAAATCAGCAATAAGGCTGAATAATGAGGGAGATGGAACGTCAGGTTAGGGTCAAGGGTTAAGGGTTGGGCCGGAGCGGGTAGGAAATAGAAAGGCACATGGGCCAGAGTGAAAAGGCCAATTGGGCCAACTTCAATACTTACAAAAGCAACACAGTAAATAAATGACAAAAACTTGTATGAGACTGTCTAACGAGTCTCTTGCGTTAGACGGGTCAAATAGGATCTAAACTCGCTCAAAAAATCCTTCCAAATCCCTCCAAATCCGCAAAACAGTCAAGCGCGTGGGCTCCACGTGCCCGCGCATGCGCGGTCACTCGGGTATCACTAGGTATAAAGAAAAGTATCATTGTGTGAAGTATCACTAATTGTGGTGAAGTTAAATATCATTGGATATAAATTTTGTGAAATATCATTAGCTATTAAGTGAAGTGTCATTAGATATATATCTGGTAAAGTATCATTAACTCTGAAGTGAAATATCATTAGATATAAATTTGGCGAAATATCATTAACTATTAAGTGAAGTCTCATTAGATATATATCTGGTGAAGTATCATTAACTCTCTGATGTGAAATATCATTAATAATGAGATTAAGTATCATTATTAACTCTGAAAGTGAAGTATCATTAGATATAAATTTTGCAAAATATCGTTAACTATTAAGTGGAGTATCATTAGATATTTATCTAGTAGAGTATTATTAATTGTGATGTGAATATCGTTAATTATGAGATGAAGTATCATTAACACGGAAGTAGAGTATAATTTGATATTATTGATGATTAAACATTAATTATCGAATCAAGAATAAATAACTGTCATTAACTATGAGTGGAGTATCGTTAACTCAAATATCATTATCTATGAGCTGAAGTATCATTAACTCAAATACGAGTATATTTATTTATGGGGTAAAGTATCATTACCTATGAAGTGGAATCTCATTACTATGGAAAAAAGTATCACTAATTACAAAAGAAAGTATCACTAATTAGAAAGAAAAGTATCAGTTTAAACATAATCTCAAATTGAGAATTGGATTCTATGAATACAATAAAAACTCATTCGTGAGTAAACATATTTATTTCATTATCATAGAAAAAATTATCATTGATTAGAAAATAAAGTATCAATAATTACAAAAAAAAAATAACACTAATTACAAATAGAAGTATCATTAAAAATCTTCAACAAGATTTCGATCTTCCACCTTGCAAGGCCAACAATGACATCCCCCAACGCACCTATGACAACAGATCGGCTACAAACTCAAAACCTAGAAATAGATCTAAGAATTACTCAAAACAACACAAATCTGCATACATGCACTAAAATTCATGAAAAAGAGGGGGAGGGGGATAAACTTTTATCACAATAAAAAAAACGCCTTATTTGAATTGGAAAACTAACGATGGAACAGATCTAATCTATCGGCGGTACGTGGTGGAGGCTTACGATTGTATAGATATGATCGGCGGTGGTTGAGACTTGCGGTCGGGCAAATCTAACCGGTGGTGGTGGAGACTTGCGGTCGTGTAGATCTAACCGGTGGTGGTGGAGGATTGCGGTTGTGATCTGATCGACGGTGATGGAGGCTTGCGGTTGTGCAGATCTGATCGGTGGGATGGAGGCTATGCAGATTTGATCGGTGATGGTGGAGACTTTGTTGGTACGAAATCGCGTAGGGAGAGAAGATCTGCTCAAGCTTTTCAGATATCTTTTATTTTTATTTATTTTTCATTATTTTGGCAATTATGTATTTTAGTGAACCCGGATCGCGTATAAGATCCATCTAACTTAAAAGATCCGTTAGACGATTACATAGGAGTCCGCCTCTGAATAAATTATTTTAAATGCTCCTTTATTGCACAATACATAAATTACTCAATTTAGAGATATTCAAACGGTGGGTCATTCAATTCACGAACTAATGGTTCTCGTTTCTTGATTCAATCTTCACCATATTGCTCCTCATCCCAAAAGCGTAACCTCAAACTAACTAAATTTTAAATTCCAAAATAGAAGCTAATATTTTACCTGGCCTGATTATAATATCCCCTCCTTTTTTTAATACTTCTTAGAGTTGGGACGAAGAGCAATGAAGATTGAATCAAGAAATGAGAACCATTAATTTGTGAACTGCAGGTTCCACTGTATGTATGAGATAAAATCATCTATTGCACTAGTGGTGTAACATCTCCGTGTTACATTATTATTAAATTTATAATTTTATAATATTTTTTATGAAAATAAAAGTTAATTATGTATAACATAATGAACTCTAATAAACATTTATTAACAAAAAAGAATTTGAGTGCAATTTTTATCAATTTTAACGTCATCAATCAAAATAACCAACCAAAATGGCGTTTGGGAATATTGGACATTGGAAAATTGCAACAATCGATTCCTTAAAAAATGGTATATGTAATGTGTAAATGGGAGATCTCAAATAAAATTTTGTTTTATGGATTATCGATGTTAATACATAATGAACAGAGCTACAAACAAATATATCCGTACACAAGTTAAGTAGGTTGTTAATTAGGATAGATCATAGGTGCAATAATCAGATCATCAATTTTTTTTTTTATTAAAACAAGAAAAAAATGATGGATCGAGAAAATCATCCACAAAATGAGGAGGTTCGACATAATAATAGGTGGATTAGATCACCTACTATAAATAGATATTTTTTAATATACCCTAATTGGGGAAGAATGAATTTTAAATAAATATGTAAAATTAAACTGAATATATCATAATAAATGAAAATATAACAAATAAAAAATAAAAGTAAAAAAAAGTTAAGTTTGGCATATGAAATAGGGTAAATTGCCTTAAAATACATAAACTTTGAGGTATTTTTTTTATTTTTCACACATTTTAAAAAATGTAGTTTTAATAACATAACTTAGCCCTTGTTTGGTTTTTCACATGATTTTCGAATTCCAGCCAATTGAATCTAACGTGGCAGCCGGAGATGCTATGTGTGCATCTACGTGGATACCAAATTGCCTTAAAATGCATAAACTTTGGACTGATTTTATTTTTTCACACAAATTAAAAAATATCAATTTTAGTTTTTTTTTTACTTTTTTTTGTGTAATACAGAAAATTCATCAACTATTACTATAGAGTTCTTATAGTAGATATTGTGAAATATTTTGAATTTTCTTAGTTCATGCAATATATAAAATTTAAGTTCGAAAAAATTAAATAGAATAACTATCACACCTTTTTAGTTCTCTATTTGAAGAAAAATTATAAAAATATGACTTAAACTAGTGTAATGGTATAAATAATTGAATTCCAAATACAACAATCATCAAGTCATAAATAGTGGTCTATCAAGTATCGTATATGTTGATGAATAATATTACACAATCAATAAATTAAGTTAATTAACAGATAAATTGATCACGTAGAAACTACATATTAATTTTTCATATATGTTTAATACCATCTTTTGATATAACTTTTTATGTTAGATAATCTCAAATAATTTTATAATTGAACATTTCCATTTATATTAATTCTTGAACAAATTCTTAATTTTCATCTATTTTATTATTCTTTAAACCTATTAATAATATAAATATGTAACAGCTCCAATTTTTCCAAACATCATAATGATAAATATACACATCATACACACCCTAAAGTCATAGTATGATTTTTGTGCATATTAAATGAATTACATAAGATCAAAAAAATCACAACTGTCAAATGATGTTGATTAAAATTTATATCTTGTTCGATAATTAATTTTAGAAAATATAACGTGAAGTATTCATATCACGTTTGCCACATTACAAGAAAAAAGTAAAAAAAAAAAAAAATCTAAAATTGGTCTTTTTTTAATTCGTGTGAAAAAACAAAATCAACCCAAAGTTCATGTATTTTAAAGCAAGTTGGTTCCACGTAGATGTAAACGTGGCCGTCTCCAGCTACCATGTTAGAGAGAAAATTGCAGAAATGATCCCACAAAGCATGCCCCCATTTCATTTTGGTCCCAAACAAACTAATTTGGTCCCATTGGACCACAATATGCTAAAATAGTCCTAAGGTCACGTTTTTCATTAAGTTGGCATGCAATTTTAGTCCCAAACGATAAGCAATTTTAGTCTCATACACAATATTAGGCAGAACAGTGAATTGGAGGGAAAATTCAACTGTTTTGAACAAAAAATATCAAACATTTGGAAGACATTTATGCCATATACCTATCTATATATATATACCTACACACCAAATCCAAAATTACAAGAATTCAAGCCACAAAAAAAAAAACAAGAATATTGCAGAATTAACAACACCATGTCTGCTGTATCTTCAAGCAGAGCAAACAACAGTAAATTTTTTTTAATGTGTGACTGTCAGAAGCCAGTGCGAGCATATGTTTCCAATCGTGCACATAGCAAATGTAGGTTTTTTTATACGTGTCATGATTCACTACGCGGGGGTTGCAAGTTTTTCAGATGGGTTGATGAGTGTCCATCGCAAGACAACTCAGGGGAGTCCCACAGCTCAAAGGTGAAGATGTCAACTGAAGACATAGCTGAGGATATGAAGACAATGGCTGAATGTATGATGCAAATGGTTGAAGATATGAAGAAAATGGGTGCAGATATGGCAAAAATCAGAAAGTTGGGAAAAGTGACGTTTCTAGTGTTAATGTTTTAAGCAGTAGCTATTTTCCTCAAATGAATGCAGTGGTTTGTCTAATATGTAAGATGTAAAATGTAGAATCATATTATTGCAATATATATGCCAATGATCAAATTTTCCCAACAAAACAGTAGCTTCACTGAATCAGAGCAACAACTATTAATCAAAAACCAACTGAATAGCATTACTACAATTATCAACAACAATTAATCAAAAACCAACAAAACAGTAGCTTCACTGAATCAGAGCAACAACAATTAGCAAAAACCAACTGAATAGCATTATTAGCTTCACATTTTCAGAGCCAGACTACAATTATCAACCTACAAAAAATACAATAATAAGGCTGACATGATTGGCAAGATTATGGCAGAGTATTTGTTCAAAAACATGAAGCCAAACACATGGCATTTCAGAGTTAACAAGTTAATTTTTCAAAAACATCAAATTAAACCAAAAACACCAAATGAAGCCTGAAATCTTATATGTTCTTCCTCTTCTTCTGTGCTGCAGCTCTCAAGCTTGAAGCATGCACAAAAATTTTGCCTCCTTTGGTGACCACTCTCATGGAATCTATTTCTTGAGGTTGATTTGCAGCAGCTGAAGAACCCTCTATGAACTTTTGGCTATGAAAACCAGTAGAAGGTTGCATGACAGAAAGCTCCCCAACAGAAGATTGCACAGCATTAATTTCACTTGAAATGGTGTAAGCTGTTGACTTCTCTTGAGCAGGACCATCATCCACAGGGTTGTTAGCAAACTTAGGTCTCTTCCTTGCCTAATTAAGAACATAAAAATATGTGCAATTGATTAAAGTCATTAAACTGAGATAATAAGAAGAAAATGATCATTGTCTTACAAGCATTTTTCTTCCTTGCACTGTAGTGGGCAATATGTTGGAACAACCTTCTCTTTGAGTTGCAGCATCTTCTTGGGTTGAAGGAAGACAATCATGTTGTGTCATCTCCTCAAACTGAGTAGATGGTTGAGCATCCTTCTGTGCAGCTGCACTCTCTTTCTCAAGTTGAGATTGTATTGCTTCAGAATTAAAATTTTCCTAAATAAAATCATGCACATAGCAAACATTAGTTTTCAATTTACATTAAGTAAATAGCTAAGATGAAACATGCAATAATTTACATGAAGTAAATAGCTAAAATGAAACATTACTTCTGCATGCTCATGCACATTCCCATCAACACAACTAGCTTCCTACTCTATACCATCATCTCTATGTTCTTTCTCAATCGCAACTTCAGGTTGTGTTTCCATTATAGTCACCTCAATAGTTTCCATTGCAGACTCCTCAACCCCTATGTCACAGCCTGCTCTTCAATAACATTCACAGCCACAACCTGCTCTTCAACATCCACAGCCACAGCCTGCTCCACAACAACATTTACAGTCTACTCTTCAACAACATTCATAGTCTGATCATCGATCTCTTGCAAAGTCATAGCAAGCTCATCAAAAATAGTGGGCACAACTTGCTCTTCAACAACTTTCACATGCATAGCTTGCTCTTCAACAACCTTCATAGCCTTAGCTTGCTCTTCAACAACCTTCACAGCCTGCACTTCAGGTTGTGTCCCCATTGCTGCATTCTCTCCAGTAACTTTCACAACCTGCTCAACAGTTGTAGAGCTTCCAATTATTTGTAAATCACCCTCCACATCATCCAAGTACACTACCTCCCCAACAACCTCATCTTCATTCAGGCGAAGCACTGTTCTTTCACCATCCAAATACAAGAAGAACTCTCTGCTTGTTTCGTTGGTCCATTCTGATGTTTGGGGTCCTGCACCTATTATTGGGGGTTCTGGATTTCAATATTTTCTACTTTTTGTTGATGACTGTTCTCAAATGACATGGATTTATTTTCTGAAACATAAATCTGAGGTTTTTGACAAATTTACTCACTTCTATGCCTTAGTTAAAACTCAGTTCCAGAAAAATATCCAAGTTTTATGGTCTGATAATGGGGAAAATATGTTAATACCTGTATGAAACAATTTTGTGCTACCACATGAATGATTCATCAAACCACTTGCCCTCACACACCTGAAGAGAATGGCGTTGTGGAACGAAAAAATAAAATTCTCTTAGAAATGGCCCGTGCAATGTTGATCGAATCCCGCGCTCTAATAATTTTTTAGCCCAAAGTCCTGGCTACCTCTGTGTACCTGTTAAATCATATTCCCACCAAAGCCCTGAAACTACAAACTCCTTTGCAGTTTCTTTCTATACAAGCTCAAATTCCCATTGCTCTTACTCTTCAACCGAGAGTCTTTGGTTGTTCTGTCTATGTTTACATACCTAAGCATAACTGACATAAGCTTTCTTCATGTGTGGTTAAATGTGTTTTTGTTGGCTATGGTATTCACCAAAAAAGATATCGATGCTATGATCCCAAAACTCGTCACATGTTCACCATTCTGAACTATGATTTCCTAGAAAATGAGTATTTATACCACCACCTTAGTAGTCAAGGAGAGAATCGGGAAATAAGTGACTCCTTAAGCTGGTTGTCCATGCCAATGTCAAGCTCTGTCCCAGAAATAGGTCCAATAGATGAAGTTAACAACACCGTTAAGCAGATTTCTGAACTTGTGCAGTCCACAGAACTTGATGCCACTACTAAGATATCCTCTCTTAACCTGATATCTGAGGTACAAATTCCTGATACTGTTGAGACTAACCCTGTTTTTGAAACTAATAATAATGACAGGCTGGATAGTCAAGAAACTGATGATGAGAATAAAGATCTTTGTATAGTTGAAGATACAGAGAATACAGAGACAGGACGGTATGTGCTGCCACCTAGAAGCACAAGGAAGATCCCACCCAAGAGATATTCTCCTGAACATACTGGATGAAGAACGAGATGTTCTATCGGGAATTGTGCTAAAGGCAATCTCACTAAGACAACACAAGCTTTTGAAATAGCACTTCTAGGAAAAGAAGAGATTCCTCGGTCTGTTGAGGAAACCATAGAACATATTCAGTGGAAAGAGGCAATGAAGAAAGAGATGGATGCATTAGCTAGAAATAACACATGGGAAAAGTATAGACTACCAGAAAATAAGAAACCTGTCGGATGTAGATGGGTCTTTACCATCAAACGGCGGCCTGATGGTAAAATCGAGAGGTACAATTCACGACTGGTGGCAAAAGGCTACACACAAGTATATGGAGTTGATTACTTAGAAACTTTTTCTCCAGTTGCTTAGATGAATACGGTGAGAGTTCTATTGGCAATTGCGGCAAATCGTGATTGGTCACTTCATCAGTTTGATGTGACTAATGCCTTCTTACACGGAGAATTGAAAAATGAAGTTTATATGGAAGCATCTTCTGGTTTTTCAGGAGAGTTTGGAAGAGGTGAGGGATGTAGACTGAAAAAGACTCTGTATGGCCTGAAACAATCACCAAGGGCTTGATTTGGAAGATTCACAGAGGTTATGGTTAGATACGGGTACAAACAGAGTAATTCGGATCATACTTTGTTCCTGAAAAGAAAAGACAATTGAGTAACATGTTTGATCATCTATATGGATGATATGATTATTACTGGGGATGATAATGAAGAGATTGACAGTCTGAAGATCAATCTGTTCTAAGAGTTTGAAATGAAAAACCTAGGAACCCTGAAGTATTTTCTAGGAGTTGAGGTGTTAAGGTCGAGAAATGGCATATTTCTACGACAGAGAAAGTACATTTTGGATCTTCGGGCTCAGACAGGATTACTCGACTGTAAACCGGCAAATACTCTAATTATTCTAAATCATGGATTGCAGATTATAGATGGAGCTGAATTGGTAGAACGAGGCAAATACTAGTGTTTAGTAGGGAGGCTAATTTACTTATCTCATACTAGACCTGATATTGCATATGCAGTTGGTGTTGTGAGTCAGTTCATGCATCAACCGCAAAAAGACCATATGGAGGCCGCATTGACAATTATTCGTTACCTAAAGGGCACCGTTGGATATAGAGTTTTACTTAAGAAGCATGGACATTTGGAGATTCATGACCATACTGATGCAGATTAGGCGGGAAGTTTAATGGATAGATGATCCACCAGAGGATATTTTACCTTTGTAGGAGGAAATCTAGTCACGTGGAGAAGTAAGAAACAAAAAGTTGTTGCCCTATCTAGTGCTGAAACTGAATTTCGTGGAATCAAGAGCGGACTTACTGAAGTCCTGTGGCTACGAAAGTTGTTAATTGAGATTGGTTTTCCTCCAATGCAAAAATGTCAGTTGTTCCGTGACAATAAAGCCGCGATTAGCATATCCGAAAACCCAATTCAGCATGATAGAACCAAGCATGTGGAAGTAGATCTTCATTTCATCAAGGAGAAGATTGAGAGTGGTATTGTAGAGTTACCATTTGTTCGGTCTGAAAATCAATTAGCAGATATCTTGACTAAAGAAGTGAACTCCACAAATTTCACCGAAGTTCTTGGCAAGTTAAGTATCAGTGATCCCGTTACTAAACTTGAGGGGGAGTGTTAGAAGTACTAGAAGGAAATAAACCATAAATTAGGATCTAATTGATCCAACCTAAAATAGATATATTTCATTCCTTGTACATTTACAGAATCTCTCAATAAGAGAGTGGTGTAATCATGTTTTTGATATACAAGAAATAAAAAATCAGTTTATCCTTCTATCTCTTTCTCTCTAATGGCCTCTATACCATTCAACAGGTGGAAGAACATAATCATCTTCTCTGCAATTATTATCCAATACTTTACATATAACATGAGCTACTCGACACCCAATGCAGAAAGCAATACCTTTAATATACCTAGATATTCAGCAGCACAAATAAGGTGAAGGAGATACTTTACAGAAGCATGCAAAGCTGCTACTTCTAACTCACAGAGAAGCCGACATGGATCTCCCCTCCGTCCACCGCGCCACCTCTGTGACTGTGATAACCACCACTACCACCGGAAACCCACACGATGTCGTACAATGAGACGACCGCATTGCCCCTGAGCTCGGACATCAATGAAATTGAGAACCTAATAAGATCGTACCCCTCCACCATCCTTCCGGCCCGTCCACTATCACCGACACGAGTCTCCATCCCCGTCTCCACCACCACCGACTCCGAAGCCCAGCCTAGCCACCCCGCCCAAGCCCCCAATCAAATTAGGAAGCAAATTAAGGATTTGAATTGGGTGGGAATTTGGGATTTCCCTTTAGAATTTGGGTGTGACTTGTGAAATTAGGGATTTGGTTGTGTTGGTTCAGAATCCCGACTAAAAAGAGGTGCACGTGAGTCACGTGTAACTCCTCCGTTAATTCGTCTAACTGACATTAAATCTCCAGGGACCAAAATTGATATTGTCAAACCTATGGGACTAAAAGGGAGCGATTTTTTTTGAAAAAGGACCAAAATTGACACTGTTGGGACCAAAAAGGGAGTGAGTCGTGTCCTAAGGGACCAAAAGTGAAATTTCCTCGATTTTATTTAATTGGTCTTCCTTTTTTTCAAATTTTTTATGAAGGAAAGATTATCTACAAACATATGACTAAATTAAATGATCAGCCATCAAAAATAAAGAAACCACAGAATTGAATGACATAGTGTCTTCCACCAGACGTCAATTATTTCACAAATTTCAGTATCATCTCAAATTTATGCTTCTTGCAATAATATGTAAGTTTACAATTGTTATTTAGGATTCATCTTACCCAATTAAGGTGTATTATATTTTGTTAGTATTTAATTTATAATTTTTAGTTATTAATTGATTTTTTAAATAAATAAACACTAAAAAATTATAATAAACCCTAATTGGGTATGGTGAACTTTAAATAATAAGTATAAAATCAAACTTAAAGTACAAGAAATTGAAATCGAAGGAAAAAAATGAAAAATAATTAGAAACATCTAGTGTCCGGTAGGAAATATAAAACTGTCGGCTCAACAGACAATTATGTGTGCAATCGTCTGCACACAAATTTTAGGAGAGAATTGAAGACAGATGTGTTGATCGGTCCTACAAACTCTTACTAAGAGTATTATTGAGAAATATTAAAATTAGACTACAAAAACATGTTATTATTATTTAGGCTAAAAATTAATTTTACTATTTTGGTGCAATAGAAAAAAAAATGTATTTTTTACTGCTATATTTAGTTTACTGTAATTGTACTAATTAAAGCCGGCCAATATATCATATTATTATTTATATTCATTCTTTTATTTTAATTGTGTTTTTTAGTTAATAATTATAAATTATTTCATAAGTTAATCATGTATGATTATTTTTAATATTTATAATAACCATTTTTTAGAATAATCTTCGAGACCTGTGCAACTAACACCAAACTCTTATATCACCTAAAGGGGCGTTTACTTTGAATGATAGATTAGAATGGCAATATATGGGATTAAGTATTTAAATGATTCAAGCTTTAAAATGGTTCAATCGATCAAAGTATGTAGTAGATTAAACTATATTATTTTTTTTATCAATTAATAGACTGAACTATTCCTCGATTAATGTTTCTAGAAAACCTACTACCTCTTCGATGATCTATTTCCACCTCTGACGTTGTTCCTATTTATACTACGGTTTCCTAAATTACACGCGGTATATGTTATATTAGTATTAGGATTAAGAGGAAGAGAAATTGCACTGAGTTTACAGATGGATCACATTGGATACACATTGATTGCTTCAAATTCAGGTCCAAGAGACTTAAAAGTTCTTCAACTATAAACTTTAGATATAATTATTTATTAAGGACTTAAAGTCGGATCTCATTAGATACATATTGCAGCTCATCAACTATTCACTTTAATTAGAATACATTTCTTTTTTGGTAATCTACATGTTTTTTGTAGGGACAATGTGTACATTTGCTACCACATGGCGTCGTCTCCGCCCTGCCATGACATGTTGACAACATCCACATCATTGTCCGTTGCCACCCAAAGTGGATTAAAAGGTGTCTTCAAAGTTGGGTTTAGACACAATGTTCAAACTTACTAAACCCAAGCTATTCAAAGTACGTTGATATTTTTTATTTAATATTCTGTACATTTTGAATTTACAGCATATGAATCTTGTTAAATGTTGTAACAGTCCTACAATTGTATTAATAAGTAGGTGTTACAATGTTTAAATTAATATTGCACTCATTGCATTTGCGCACAATGATTGTTATAATTTAAGTGATTATTATATAAAGTGAAGAAACTATTTAGTAAAATGAATAGTTGAAGTGAAAAATATTATCACTGATAAATACTAAACTATATTTCATAATAACTTCTAAATAAGTAGTGTTTTTAATATATAGTTCTTGTTGGAAACAAAAAGAGTTAAGAAAATAAAGTTTACATGGTGACAAAAAGTTTGAGGGGAAATACTCATATTCTATTGAGATCGCTACATCAAAATATAGCTTTACTTAAACGTGTTTTTTTACTAGCCAAATATTCAGTATATGTAAACATAATGTGATAATTGTTTTTATTTAAATAAGAATAATTTAATTTGATTAACATGTATAATTCATATTTCATAAATAATAATAGTATTATCTTACCGAGTCAATTCATAATACCTAATAATTATATGTATATGCATTAGTTGGTGGTGGTTGTATGAAAAGTCATTTACCGTACAAGAAATTCTTATTGAATGGAGTCACTTACCATTCAATAAATTCTTAATTGTTGGAGTGTTCGACTAGACACGAAAGACATTGTTAAATCTCATTCTTTATTTTGTACTAATACATTGTTTGACAACATTATTAATTACTTTGCATATGTTTTTTTAAGGTTATAAAGCTTATTCTCTGAATATGATAAGTCAACTACATGCTAAAAACATATGTGTTTATTGATACATAGTACTTCAATATATAGTAATTATTTTTATCAAACTATCCAGCCGCAAAGCCTAATCAGTTGGATTTTTGCCGGAGAACGGCGAAAATGAGGTGAAACACGTGCCCTATAACCTGTTATTGGCAGTTTTTTACGCTACTTTTGGTTGCGATTTGGGGTTTTGAAGTTTGGGGGTTGACTCCTGGCACTCTGTGGTCGTGAAGCCAACGTGACTACCTGAGCTTTGTGGAGGAGTTTACACTTATTTAATTTCGTGTTATTTTGTGGCTTTTGCTTTCTTTTCATCATTATAAGTATCAGGATCATCATTCCCAATTCCCGATTCTGAGTAAGTTTTTGCCAAATTTGATACAGATTGCTCATCATGGAGCCTAAGATGCCCACAGATTACTTTGACAAGCTTAAATAGTGCGATGATGTTACACTTCATGCTCAAGCAGAGATGCGCTCTCATCTTGCTGACGTCGAGGAGGTCTTCGCGGGAGTTTTCTTTACATCAAGACCTCCTCTGACAGACAAGTTACATAAGATTTTTTTTATTAGTTGTTGGTGATGTTTTGATCTAACATTTATCTAGATTTTTAACATTCATAAAAATTACTAAATTGTTTTATTGTGTAACATATTATTTTTATCCTCAATCAAAAATAGAACTCTGGGGTGGTCTGGAGTACGATAGAAGAATGAGTGTTGATTACCATGGGTTCACTATACATAATTTAACAAATCACCACTCAAACAATCTCATTTATCGATGAACCAAATTAACAACCAATGGATATTAAGTATATATCTTTAAAAAACTATACATAATTATCGTTCAAATCGATGAGTTATTATATTGATGTTACAATATTAAATCATTGTCCTAGATATTTTATTCACTAGGTTCCATCCTATGTGAGGTAAAGTGTGGAAATGGGTTTAAGTACGTCAGCTAATTATAATGATATAGTCTTAAACAAAATAAATCAATCAAATTTATAGAGAATGAATTCTTCCTCATAAAAATGTTGCTAGAAACATATATTAGGACAATGTAAAAAATCCTTATTCTATATCTAGGATTTAGACAAGCAAAATCGAATAAAATTTGGTGCATTTCTGGCCGAGCTTGAAAGCTTTTGGGGATATAAATGCATATAAAAGATTTTGGGTGCATGAATATAACAGTTATGGTTGGGATACATGGATGTCCATGCACGTTTTTTTTTCTCGTGGCTCTAGTGAAACTTATTCCTATAACCTTCAATTTTGACCAGATACTTAAAGAAGAGCACAAATATACGTTGAAAGATGTGGCTGAGGTCGTGATGAATTATATATGACTTATATTTTTAGGACAAGCAAAACTTGGCTTGGAGAGAGCTCTTGTTTTTAGATCAAATTGAAATGATAAGACAAAACATAATCGACATACTAATGTTATAAGATGAAAATATCATGAAAGACTAATAAAAAAATCTAACAATATTTATTTAGATCATCTCAAATCTCTCATGTTGTTAATTAACAACAATTGACATTTTAGAGACTCACAATATCTTCGTTAATTGAAGGTGCTCGAGTATATCTCCCGCAAATATATGTTCATTTGAACTCTTTCTATACTTAATAAATTATCTAGTTGTTATAATATAATATGATATAGAAACTAATTATAAGTGATTATATGATCGATAACATATATAACACACTGAACAACTATTTGGTACTACCAGAACATATGGTATATTGATCATGAAAAATATATTGATATTTGGTACTATTCACATTTATACATATATTTAAACCTTATACATCTTATTATTACAATAATACTCATTTATCGAGAACAAATTTTCCATGATAAAAATGTTGCTAGAAACATATAATAGGACGGTGTAAAAAATCTATATTATATGTCTAGGATTTAGAAAAGCAAATCGAAGAATTTTTGGTGCATTTCTGATCGAACTTGAAAGCTTTTGGGGATATAAGTACGTATAAAATATTTTGGGTGCATGAATACAACAGTTATGGTTGGGATACATGGATGTCCATGCACAAGGTTTTTCTCGTGACTCTAGTGAAACTGGTTCCTATAACCCTCAATTTTGACTAGATACTTAAAGAAGAGCACAATTATACGTTGAAAATGTGGTTGAGGTCGTGAGGAAGTTATCCGGTTGCTCCCCAATGATACATGGAGTGACGGACGTGGGGTTTTTGTGCATCGATGGGCAGTGGTAGTACCAAAAGCCACTCACGATCCAAGAAAAATTTAGATTGGTTAGACTCTCGGACTCGACATGATGGACATTGCAAGACAGTATTGAGTGACTAAAATCTGAGGATAATGTCATTATACTGCCAAATGTTCCTCTTCCCATACCTTCAAAATGAAGAATTTATGTTGAAAAAGCCCCCGAGCTAGAGAACAGATACCGACGATAGTTATTCAACTACTTTAGTTATCAAATAAATTGGTAACAATGATCTATTAATTATTTTTTGAATTCTTAAATTAGGTACATGGCTTATATTGTTATGAGAGGCGAAATTTTGCTTGGAGAGAGCTCAATTCTTAACCATATTTTCTACATTCACCATATTTCATGTTTAGATGAAATTGGAATGGTAAGGCAAAACATAATCGTTGTACTAAAGTATAAGATTAAAATATCATGAAAGACTAATAAACACAAAATCTAACAATATTTATTTAGATCATCTCAAAGATCTTACGCTGTTAACAACAATTCACATTTTAGAGATTCACAATGTCTTTGTTAATTGAAGGTGCTCGAGTATATCTCGCGCAAATATATGTTTGTTTGAACTTTTTCTCTACTTAATAAATTATCTATTGTGATAATATAAGATAATATAGAAACTAATATCAAGTGACATGATTATATGATTGATAACATATATAACAGACTGAACGACTATTTGGTACTACCGAGACAAATGGTATGTTGACCATTAAAAATATATTGATAATTGACACCGTTGAATAGCCATTTATACATATATTTAAACCTTATACATCTTTATTATTACAATAATACTTATTTATAGAGAATAAATTTTTCATAATAAAAATGTTGCTAGAAATATATATTAGGACAATGTAAAAAATCCAGATTATATATATAGGATTTAGGCAAATAAATCGAAGAATTTTTGGTGCATTTCTGGCCGACCTTGAAAGCGTTTTGGGATATTAGTGCATATAAAAGATTTTGGGTGCATGAATACATCAATCATGGTTGGGATACATGGATGTCCATGTACCATTTTGACCAGATACTTAAAAAAGAGCACAAGTATATGTTGAAAGATATGGTTGAGGTCGTGAGGAATCTGGCTGGTTGCTCCCCAATGATAGATGAAGTGACGGACATGGGATTTTTGTACATCGATGGGTAGTGGTGGTGCCAAAATCCACTCTCAATCCAAGAAATTTAGATTGGTTAGACTCTCGAACTCGACATGATGGACATTGCAAGGCAATATTGAGTGATGTAAAATCTAAGGATAATGTCATCGTACTGCCAAATAATCTTCTTCCCCCACTTTCCAAAAGAAGTATTTTATGTTAAATAGAGGCCCGAGCTAGAGAGCAAACACTAGCGGTACGTAGTTACGGTAGTTATTCAATTGCTTTAGATATTAAATAAAGGGAAAAGGGCCAAATTGGCCACTAAACTTATTTGGGGGGCTCAATTGGGTCACTGGAACTTTTTTGGGCTCAATTGGGCCACTCTGTGTCCAAAATTGGCTCAATTGGGCCACTGACTGACGGAAATTTAACGGGCCCGTTAAATGGCCATGAAACGACGTCGTTTTGGCCCTTTTTCTGCCCGATCCATTGAATGTCGACCCGCCCGACCCGATATGAAATGGAAAACCCGTCCTTTTCCCTTAATCTATTTTGCATTACGATTTTTTCCCCAAATACACAAATTGACAGAAGTGAAGAACTAGGGTTCTTGTAAGCAAATCCAAAATTCCAAGATTTACCCCACAACTCCAAATCTCCAGCCTCTAAACCATACGTTCAAGTCTCATCCATTTGTAAAATGGATTCAATTTCTTCATCTTTGAGTACGACAAGTTATAGGAGGCAGCAAGGTTCGAATTGACAAGAGGGTCGAAATGTTTGTGAGTGTGGTGTTACGGAGGTGATATGGACCTCATGGACAAATGAGAATCCAGGTCGGAGGTTTTTTGGTTGTCGTAATTACAGGGTAAGGTAGAATTCACATCAATTTTGCATTTTATGAACTAAGTTATTTATTTGGATGTTTCATACTTATACCTTGCAAATTTCAGCCCGGCAGAGGTGTAATTCCCAAAGCAGGATGCAATCATTTTAGGTGGTGCGATGTAGAACTCAGTGATAGAGTGAAGGAGGTGATCAACACCTTGAAGATGGAGAAGGCTGCATTGTTGAAGGAGAACAAGAAATTGGCAGCTGAGAATGCAGTTCACTCAATAGCCAATTCAGAGATGCTTATTATGAAGAAGAGATTGAAAAGAGTGAAATTTGCTTTGCTTGTAACTTGGTTGTTGTTAGTCTGTATATTGGTTGGGAAAATATGATCTTATGGTGTGTATTTGGGCTATGAAGAATCAATTGGATGTTTGCTTTATGTATCTATTAATGAAGAAGATTGTTTGGTATTTGGTATTGATGCAGTTGGTTTTTGTTTGAATTTTTCCACTTTTTTGTTTAGCCACTGCAGTAGACTTACAAAATATTTGGGCTATGAAGAATGAATTGGATGTGTACAAAACAGAGATTTTTAGCATTGGTTTTTGGCACTAAAGATTTGTTTAGTTTCTGCAGAGGTTTTTGACATTTTTTAGCATTGGTTGTTGGCATAACTAGACATACACATATTAAACAGAATTTAAGCCAATGATAATGGTCATATGTTCACTGAATTCTTAAGGAAAAAAAGTATAACATGACAATGATGAAAGGTGATTCTCATTTAAGCAGCCCCCAAAAAAGTTGCCATGAAGGCAGATTTACAAAAAATGAGCATTAATGTAATATGCTCATTGCATGAGCTCTGAAATGAGTACAAAAAATCAGAGACTATACATGATGATTAGAGTCACTGCTCTAATGTGAAGAGTCACAGCTCACAAAATGAAATGAAGCCAAAAAAAATAAACATTCATATCCAACTATTTCTTCAGCTTCTTCTTCTTAGCATCCCTCTGTTTCTCAAGAGCACCTCTACTTGTGCAAGTCAAGCCCTTCCAATTTGGCCCAGGTGGTTTGAAAGGCAGGTTGCTTGGCAGGACAGCTTGGTTTCCAGTTGCAGCAAATGCAATTCTGCTACTTGCACCACTCATAGAGGCTCTCTGTTCTTGTCTTAGCTCTCTCTGGTTTGGGACTGGAAACCTTGTAACTGGATCTGGATCTGAACTCAAGCTTTGGCTTGCAATTGGATCAGTTTGGTGGATCATTGTCTCTGAGCTCATTCCAGGCTGCATGTCAAGATAACAAATGGGAGTTAATATTGTTAACACAAGACTCTAATGAAACAGTAAGATCACATGTATACTCACATTCAAAGTTGAATATCCAGTGACATCATCAACATGCAGCCCCATCCCAACCACTCTCCTTGTCTTTCTGATGCACTTAGGCACATCTGTGGCCTTTCTTTTCCCTTTGCCTTCACTGGAGGCCTCTTTCAGCTTGCTCTTCCCTTTGGCATCTGTGACCTTGCCCTTTCCTTTGCCCTCACTGGCCTTGGAACTCTTGCCCTGTGGTGAATGATTAAAAAGTGAATAATTAAACTACCTTGTCTGCAAGAATGATTAAAAAATGTAGTGAATAATTGTACTACCTTGTCTGGACATGTAACTGCATTGTGCCCTGCTACATGACAAATGGAGAATTTTATCACCACCCCTCTCTTGGTTAGATTTCCAGCAGGCTTCCCCTTCATCTTCTCTCTGCCACTTCTCATTCTCTTCACTCTTGGTCTCCCACTCAACCTCACAGTAGGAGGTGGCTCACATCTTGCAAATTCATCAATATGTGGTCAGTACATAAGACATCAATATGTTAGAATGAAATGAATAATAAACAAGCTTAAGGTGATGAATCAGAATACCTTGCAAAGTCATTAACTCTGAGGTACTTGAGACTCATCATAGGCTTGATGGGATGTTGATATGTAGCTGCATAGGCTGCCTTCTCATACCAAAAGGAAATGTACTCTTTGGGATCCTTCTTCTCATAATTCAGAGCACATATTGCATGTGAACAAGGAATTCCAGTGACATCCCACACTCTACAGGTGCACATACTATTGTCTATCCTAACTACATGTCTATCATCCCCATCACCCACTTCATACTCATGATCACCATTAAAAACAACCTTGCACCCAAAAGCCTTATCCATGCTCTCTTAATATCTAGTTAAGCATGCAGGACTAAAGGACTCACAGAAGTTATTGTCATAGGTATCAGACTTACTCCTATTGCTGAAAAAAGCCTTGCAAAAAAACTGAGGATTGTATGCAACAAAATCCTCTGCTGCACGCTGACTGATTGATCCCAACATCTTCAGATTGTCATCAAATTCCTCCTTGAATGTACTCCACATACAGGCCCAGAACTTCTTCTTGAGCTCACCACTGTGCCACTTCTTACTCCAATTGGCATGTACATGCCTAGCACAGTATCTATGCTCTGCTAGAGGCAATACATCACCCACTGCATGCACTAGACCCTGCAGATCAAAAAACACAAGTTAAGTGAGTGATTTGACTATGAAAATTTAACTCAAAATCTGAAATGACTTAGCATACCTTTTGCATGTCTGAAATCACAGTCATTGACCTGCCTCTGTCCCCTATCTCCAGGTCACTAACCAACAGCTCCAGAAACCACTTCCAGTTCTCAATGTTCTCCTTATCTATCACTGCCCAAGCAATGAGGAAAATTTGGTCTGATGCATCCTTTCCCACAGCAGTTAGAACTTGACCCTTCACAATGCCCTTCAAATGGCACCCATCAAGCCCAATAATCTGCCTAGACCCTGCCTTCTACCCTCTCTTCAAAGCCTCAAAACAAGTATACAGTCTCCTGAATATAAACTTTCCAGAATGCAGAGCCTCTTCATTCAACTCAAGCTCAATTGTTGATCCAAGGTTTGTTTCTTTGCACATTCCTACATAAGCTCCTATCTTTGCAAACTCATCTATGTAGCTGCCATCTAACTCATGTCTCACAATTGATTTAGCCCTCTTGGCTGTAGATTTAGACACATAGAGATGCATCTTATCCTCAGCCGTTTTCAATAGCTCCTTTACTGTGGTGGTTGGCTTCTCATTTATGGTTTTCTTAAACTCCTGGGCAAGAAATCTAGCACTAGCTAGACTGTTTTTGGCATCCTTCAAGCAGTTGTGTTCAGAATTGAATTTCTTCACAACCAATGGTGGCTTATTCTGAACATAAGATATCCATAAGTAAAATGGACACCCAGTACTCTTGCATTGTGCTCTGATCCTACCCTTCTTATTTGGGTTCAACTTAAGTGGAGTACTCCTAGCCACACTATACCTAGCTATGGCAAGTCTAGCCTCTTCAGCATTAGCAAAGGTCATGCTTAATAAGAAGAATGGATTGCCCTCATCACCATCATACTTAACAGTCCTCTGGCTCTGGTTTAGTATCTGCATCTCCACTTCATTATCATCATCAAAACCACTATCTCCACTCTCAGAACTAGAGTCCCCACTAAGATCCCCAGATTCACTTTCACTAGAATCTAACTCAGTATCACTACTCCCAGAATCACTCTCCTCTGCTAATTGTTTACCCTTATCTAGATTCACTACCTTTCTCCTACCCTCCAATCCTACACCCTCAGTTGTGTTTAATCCTAAGGCAAGATCTTCACCCATCAAATTAACACTAGTTTGTGTGCTGAGAGTAGGCTGACTCACACCCTGCAGCCCTGCACCCTCATCAATCTCACTACTTTTTACTCCTAAATCATCAGCTTCAGACACCAGATTCACACTAGTTTCAGTGCTTTAAAAAGGTTGATTCACAACTATTTCATCAACCAACACATGCTTATTATGCTTCAATACCAAATCATCATGGGGATAAATATGAATAAAGCCATTATAGTTCATATCTAACACAGTAGCCACAATATCATTAATCCCATCATCTGAGTCCAAAATCATTAAAGCATTATCACTCAATTTTTTCCCAAGTTTTAAATAAACTAACTTATTCACTTCAATCATCCCAAATTCATCTTTATACTTCTTGATCATATGTGGAAAAGATAAGAAATCAATATCTCCATTTTCAACTAGTTTTTTCTCTCCTACATACTGTGGATTCTTAGACAAAACCCATTTGCCCCGATTATGATAAGCCAGCTTGATTAAACTCACCTCCATGATTTGAATCTAGTTGTTAAACAAAAAAAATTAAAATCAATTAAAATCCGATTGCACACCACAAATTTGAAGAACAGAACCGAGAACCGTCCTTACCTTTCTGCGCTGACGTGTGCGAATCCAATGGTTGACCAGCCACATGGCTTCGAGACTGCCTACTTGGACCAG
This sequence comes from Perilla frutescens, assembly GCA_026008535.1. Taxonomy (NCBI): domain Eukaryota; kingdom Viridiplantae; phylum Streptophyta; class Magnoliopsida; order Lamiales; family Lamiaceae; genus Perilla; species Perilla frutescens. The sequence goes on from BRKX01000004.1 coordinate 42,716,981, forward strand.
CCACGTCTGACCGAGCCCTTGACACGTTGGCGGAGGAGCTGAGGTGGAAATGCCACGTAGATTTCTATGCTATGTAGATGTGGGTTTTGTGGTATAGGTATGGAGGCTCAAAATTCTGGGTTTGAAGATCGATTTTTCTCAATGGAAGAACCCTAACTCACTATGAATCAAAGAAATTGATTTGCTTAGGAGAACCCTAGGTTTCAATTTGTGTATTTGGGGAAAAAATCGCAATGCAAAATCGATTAAGGGAAAAGGGCGGGTTTTCCATTTCATATCGGGTCGGGCGGGTCGGCATTCAATGGATCGGGCAGAAAAAGGGCCAAAACGACGTCGTTTCATGACCATTTAACGGGCCCGTTAAATTTCCGTCAGTCAGTGGCCCAATTGAGCCAATTTTGGACACGGAATGGCCCAATTGAACCCAAAAAAGTTCCAGTGACCCAATTGAGCCCCCAAATAAGTTTAGTGGCCAATTTGGCCCTTTTCCCTTAAATAAATTGATAACAATGATCTACTAACTATTTTTTGAATTCTTAAATTGGTACCCGACTTATATTTTTAGGAGGGGTAAAAATTTGGCTTGGAGAGAGCTCAATTCTCAACCAAATCTTCTACATTCACCATATTAGAGGCCCCGATACACAAGTTATTATCTTTTTTTTAGATTTATTTTATGTTACTCATTCTCTAACTTTGATTAATACATTGTTTTCGTCGTCTTACTAATTACTTTGCAAATTATTTTTTAGGGTTATAAGGGCTCTTCTCCGAATCTGATTAGCCAGTTACATACTTCGGATCGGACATAGGTTTAATGGTAAATAGTATTTCAGTTTAGTAATTATTTTAATATGATATCGTACTTTAGAGGCAAAATTCAAATAGCTGATGATATCCCATTAACATTTATTTAATAAATAAATAATTTTCATTGAACTAAAAATTTAAAATAAAATTTATAAATTTTAATTATAACATGATCAACTTAATCTACAAATAAAAAAGTGAAATTATTGATAATGATTCACAATTAGTACACCAAATGGATAAAAAAAATATATTAATGAATGAAAAGAACATGATTTTGATATTCCTTGTTTAGAAACAAAATGACTCCCTATTCAAAATAATAATAATAATAATAATAATAATAATAATAATAATAATAATAACTCCAAATAACTATTGATGTGGTAAGTGGTAACACTTTAAGAAGAATTGTTACCACAAAATGATGTTACAAGTTGACAATAATATGCATTTAAAATAATTAATAAAAAATTAAGGTTGTCGGTGTTGTAGGGTAGCTCTCATGGAGAACATGCAATTAACTAATTATGTATTTATTGACTCACACACCAACCCTTATTCACAAAACTCACACACTTTAAATAAGAATAATAATTATATTGTTTTTAACTATAATTAATATTGCATAATTCGGCCTAGGTAGAGTGTAAGTGCAGCCGCTAGCAGTGCTGAAAGGGAGTGTTGGTCAATTATTCGGTCAGAAAGCTGGTAAATGTATTTATATTTTAGTAGTCGGGCAATAGTAACTAAAACTAGTTTTAGTTGACTTCTACAAAGTTTTCATAGGTCGCCAGTTTAAATAAAGCTAGTGGTACAAATAAAATCCATACTATATCATTAAATTGCCTTATTTAATTGAAATTTTTGATTCGAAAAATTATATCGGGTTCGTACAATCTAATGCTCTTACCACTTTTACACTCCAAAAAATTTCATTTGAGAATGAAAGTCTCGAGTTTGAATCTCAATAACATCATTAGATGTGAGCATGTCATGCCTGATTTTATAAGTGCGGTTTACCTTTTCCATGTATGTGGTTTGCACACTATTTATTGCACAGAAATGGGGTTAGCCAATGCGCAGCTTACCCTTGCACAGCGACTGCAGGTTACCCTTGACATCCAAAGTAAAAATAAATATATTCATTTGAGAATCTTACGTTTGAAACAAATTAAGTCTTATAATCAAGTTCTACAACACTTTATCGTAATCAAAATAAGACTATAATTGCACATGAATTAGACTGAAATTAAATGAAACGGTAAAAATAAATTATTAATTTGAAACTTATTTCTTTTTCTAAGTGTTGTTGTTTGCGAATAGCAATTAATGTAATCTTTAACACAAAGTCTCATGTCTGACTTTGTTAAATAGGGTTAGATCATCGGACGAGCGGGTTGACCCGACCTGCCCCAAAAAAGAAAAATATTCGCCCGTAACCCGAAAGGCATAAAATATGATATTTGACTTATATGAATTTATTGTGTTTCAATTATGTTTTATTATTTCCAATTATGATAGATTAATTAATCATAATAAGAGTTTATATTTTAATTCAAAAAAAATATTGAGCGTTGTATACGAGTCCACGCGTTTGCGTCAGGTGAAACGTGGACTTGTGCACTGCGCGAATTGTGAGATCAAAAAATAAATTCACTCTAATTTTATGATTCGCTAATTCCATTTTATGGTAATTCCTCTTACTAGTTTTTATATCCAATAATAGATAAATAAGAAAAGGTACTCATTCAATCACTATTAAAATATATAGAAACACCTTTGATATTTTTTATGGAAATTTGGAATCTTACTGCGTTCGAAATAGTTCTTGTGAATTTCTTGAAAAAAAGAAATAAATATTGTTAATTAATTAGAAGTATACTTAATTAGGTTTCTTTTAGGTAGGAGTATAAGCTAGCATTAATGACGGTGGCCTGAGTTATTAGGATGATTATTTCTATCAATTAAATTATTAAGCAAGACTGTAAGAGCATCTGCTATTCACAAAGAATATCCATCAAAGTTTAACTATAAGAGGAGTTATTCACCAACATATATATAAACACCGAATGAAATCATGTGTCCCACTTTCTCTATCTCACTTGGTGTCCCATTTTGATTTTTAATACATTTTTATTCATTTTTTTCTTCAATTTCAATTTATTTTGGTTTAGTTTAGTCTTATAATTTTTATATAGGATTCATCCCACCCAATTAGGGTTTATATTTAATTTTTATTTTTTAGTTAATATAATTGATTAATAGGGTTGATTATTCCAAAATTAGATATATAATTTTTAAAAATTTATTTTTTAACAATAAATGTTAATTATGATTGGTTATACTATAATAAGTTTTATTTTTATAATAAATATTTTTAAAATATTAAATTTAATAGGGGGACATGGAATGTGGACTAGAGTATTTTATCCCATATAAACACTACGTACTTTATGCTTATATTCTTAATAAAGAAAGTTTTTTTTGTTTTTTTTTTTATGTGCTGCATTTAGTCTATCTTAATTTACAGTGGCACAACAACCACAATCAGTATAACTCATGTAATGTTAATTGATACCCAAAAAATGGGTCTTACGTACAATAATTAAATTATTTTTTCAAGTGATAAAGTAAGGACTTAGATTCAAATCACGATGTAATAAAAATGAACTATTCGTAAATATTCAAACTACATTGCAAATATATAATAAATCGCCGACATGATGTACGTACTCGAACCGATATATTTCATCGATATATATTGTATCATATATAACTGTCAAATTAACATGCTCAATGAAAATTTTAATTGTGTATATATTATTATAATAGAAAATGTAACACCTTGTGAACTGCTATATATATACTCCACCAACATGGAGCAACCGGAAATTTTATAATCATAATCATACAAAAGTATCGTAATGAAATAAAGAGCATATTTGTCTTCATCAAATTAAATTCTCAAGAGTTTTTTACTTTCTTTTTTCAATTTTTCAGAAGCACATACATAGAATCGACCTATAAGATACTCGTGAGTCACGAGACTCGATGTGAACCATAACGTTACCATTATTTGAGATTAACAATCTAGTAATTAACTACAAATAACGCAATTGCTCAATTTAATTAACAACTATATGCAAAACTAATTACATAAAACAAACATCCGCGACATAGTCACTTCTCAAAATTTCCCTACATATTTTCATATTTTCCAATCCTCCAATTATGCAAACACTAAAATCTCTCTCGTATTTACCCTTGTCAATTAAAGGATCTAAATTTTTAACAAAAAATACAGTCGATCAATATATACGTAAACCTTTTTTTTTTTTTTTTATGGAATATACGTAAACTTGCATGTGGGCATACAAGGAAAATCAAAGGGCAAAATAGTAATTGCGTCAGAAATGAAATTCCCGGCCCTAACTAGCATGGCACATGGAATTTCCTGTTACACTCTAAGTGTAACACTCCGTGCTACAAGTATTTTTTGTATTTTTTTTCTTCAATTTTATTTTTGCATGATTTAGTTTAAATGGTTGTTTTTAGAGTTCACCCCATCTAATTAGGGTTTATAATTATTTTTTAATATTTAATTTTTTATTTTCAATTAATAATTCATTATTATGGTTGATTTTTTCAAAATTATGTTTTATAATTTTTTTTAATTCAACTTTTTTGTTGATAATTGTTGACTAAGGTTATTTATGCTATAATTAATTTTTATTTTATAATAAATATTATTAAAATTATAAATTTAATAATGAAATACGAAATAGTGTAACAGAAAATTTCAACCCCTAGCATGAGATTACGATTAGGTAAGTCTAGTTTAGCGCGTAATAAAACTGTCAAAATGAAGAAATACACACACACATACACACACACATATAAGACAGTAGCTAAGATCAAGTGTCAGATCTCTTAATTCTTAGTTTTGATAGAAAATAGAAAAAAAAAATCTCGAGGTAAAATAATGATAGAGTGCAGATTTTGACATATTTTAGATCAAACATTTGCGGATAGGATTCTCTATTCCAAATTTGTTTCAACCCGTTGTACAAGATCAAATTTATAAATTTTTCTTCCATTTTTTTCGTCAATTTTAATTTATTATATTTTAGTATAATTTTATGATTATTTTTAGGTTTCACTCCATCCAATTAGGATTTATAATTATTTTTTAATATTTAATTTTTAAAGAAAAGATTATTATGTTTGATTGTTTTAAAAATGTGATTTATAATTTTTAAAATTTCAATCTTTTGTTCATAATTGTGACTAGGTCGATTATGCTATAATTAATTTTTATTTTTGTAATATCTGTTATTAAACTTGTAAATTTAATCGTTGAACATAGGTTGAAAAATCAAATGTGGAATAGAGGATCACATCCAAAACATTTGTGATATTCAAACGCAAATTAAGCATTCATCTTCATATTATAACGCATTGTCCTTGCTTTATTCACAATGCAATTGCTCAATGTGTAATAAGAAATAAAATTTCAACATAGTCTGTGTTTTCTGCTTAATTATTTGGGCGTTTAAGATTAATTTTAGGGATAAGGGCCAAATTGGCCACTGAACTTATTTGGGGGCTCAATTGGGTTACTACAATTTTTTTGGGCTCAATTGGGCCACTACCGTGTTAAAATTGGCTCAATTGGGCCACCGCGTGATGGAGCCCGTTAGGGCTCCGTTAAATGGACCAAAAATGACGTCGTTTTGATTGTTTTTTTACTCGATCTAATGCTAACCCATACCCTGACCCACTCTCAATCCAAAACCCGACCCAAGCTACTAAAATCCACAAAATCGAAAATTTGGGATAAGGGATCCAAAGACCCATCTCCTTCATTCTTCGATTTCCACCACGGATGAACTCGCCGGAGACCATTTCTCGTCTCCTGGCCAATCTGCTGCCTCCCAGTGTGACGGCGACAACCCGCTGGCCAGCCAAAGATGAACCCTAGTTGATTCTGCTCTGCCATTGTTGAGTTTCTTCAAAGATGAAAACTTTAATTTTTTTTATTTATTTTTGGGATGAACCCTAGCTGCAGAATTGGGGGTTTGAAAACTTTAATTCCTCAATGTTTTCTTTCATCTTCTTCGCTGTTTGGGCAAAGGAATCGGCATCTAGGTTGAGGGAGAAAGTGGGCTCTGCTATTTGAGGTTGAGGGAGAAAGTGAGCTCTGCTCCCATAATTCCTCAATGTTTTCTTTCATCCCCCTATTCGGCATTTGGGTTTGAGATCGTAGCGTTCGGAGATTACAAATTTGGGAGTACTTCTGATTCTGCTCCGCCATTGTTGAGTTTCTTCAAAGATGAAAACTTTAATTTTTATTTTTTATTTTTTATTTTTGGGGATGAACCCTAGCTGCAGAATTAGGGATTTGAAATTCCTAAATTTTTGATTTTGTGGATTTTGGGTCGGATTTTGGATTGAGAGTGGGTCGGGGTATGGGTTAGCATTGGGTCGGGTAAAAAAAGATCAAAACGACGTCGTTTTTGGTCCACTTAACGGAGCCCATTAATGGGCTCTGTCACGCAGTGGCCCAATTGAGCCAATTTTAACACGGCAGTGGCCCAATTGAGCCCAAAAAAGTTGTAGTGATCCAATTGAGCCCCCCAAATAAGTTCAGTGGCCAATTTGACCCTTATCCCTTAATTTTATGGATTTTCATGTTCCTTTTTCCTCCTAGCTAGCTAGTATATTACATTGCCAATGAGTTGCAATAGGTAGTATTTTGAAGTGAAATGTGTCAAAGTTGGATATTGATGAATATAAGAATTAATGCATTAAATTTTAATAGACTGCATTAGTTTAATACAATTGTTTTATTTCTCTTAGAATTTTTCCTCTCTCATTGCATTGATTCTTGAAAGTTCATGCCTCTATTTTCCTACTAGTGTTTGATTGGAGTTTTTTATTTAATAATGCATGTAAGTTAAATGTGACAATCTAGTTAGTTAATTTCTTGTATAATTTTTCCTCTATGATATATATATATATATATATTTTTTTATGTCGAAGAGTAACCCACAACCGTTACCGTGGTGCGCACTGGGTAAACCCCACCCCTGTGTAATAGCCTGCAAAACACACAGGGGAGGTAAACCACACTTGACAGGCCAGGTGTGACAGGCTCACACCTAGTGGTGTTGGTGGTGGGTCGAACTTGAGACCTTTGGTCGCAAAAAACACCACTCCACCACTAGGTCATCCCCAAGGGGACATGATATATATTCTTTGTATCTAGAAAAAATAGTTCTTTATAGATGTGATTGCACCAACATTCTTTTGTAATAACCCGAGACTTTCTCATAATTGTTATTTAGAAATCTGAAATATCTACTTGAAAATAGTCATATTAAGACTTAATGATAATCATATATTAAAATCCTATCTAAATTAATCAAAATTTATTTAAGACAAATATTATTATTTAGTAATTGCACTATTATAAATTGGTAGCAAATTAATTAAATTTATACAAGTATATTTTATCAGTGGTCGTAGGTGAATTTGTAATATCGAATTTTAATTTACTTGATAACACTCGATATAATTAATTGGACTTGAGAGAGAGTTCGAAATTGCGCCCCTAGTATTATAAATATTTTGAATTAATATTTGGGTTTCAAAAGCTGTTTTTGAGTCTTGTTTATTCATATGAGGTTTATTTTTTTTAATTACTACTTTTTAATAGCTATTGAATGATTTAAAATAAAAATAAAATATATTAAATAGGATAATGATGAGTTTTCCTTCCTTCAATAGTTGTACACGTAGACATATAGCAGCCTATTCAGCAAAAATGAAACTCACACTTGTCCTTCACTTTGTTAACCAAATCACAATCAATGTATTTTAACAATAGAAAAAGATATATCATACTCACCTACTAATCCAAACCTATCGACTATAATTCAAAGTAAATCCAGCAAATATTTACAAAGATTCCACAAACTCTTCAAACTATAGAGCTGCATAAAGATTGAACTTCTTTCGGTAAGCTTTCCGGTTCAACCTTTCATGACTATTGTAAATTTTACACCATGATTAGCATCTTAGCACAAACAACAATATCATTTATTATAACAGAAACTTCAATATTTACTAGCTTCTATTAGTAATGAATGTAACCTCAACATTTTATTTCTCCAATTTCTACAAATGTATTTGCAAACACAAATACCCATTTTATCTCAATTTCATATCACAGCATATCATCAACACATGACTGGAGAATTCACATTTCCACATAGCACAACCAATTATTTTCTCCAAATTCACAATTTAAAAATATACCTACTCCAACCTCTGCAAGTACTAAGTAATCCATGTTTTAAACCCATAAAAGACATGAAACTCCTCCATTATTTTTTCATTTACTTTCTAAACATCAAAACTTAGAAATAGCTTTTAAACTTACCAAAATTTGAAAAGGGGAACGAAGCACAAATAAATAAAAATAGAGAGGGCTGGGTTTGGTGTAGGAGTCTCTCTCTGCTCGGTTGAGTTTAAGTTGCAGCAGGGGCTGGACTCATATTGGAGTCACATCAGTTGGGTTATGGAGTTGGGTTGAGTCGAGTCATGTCGTTGAGTCAAGCAGAGATCCCTCATCGGGGTTGAACTGTCATGGTAGTCGAAGTAAGGAAGGGACGTCGTCGACTGGGGCTTGGGTCGTGGCGAGACTTGCCGAAGCCATGTTGGTTCTGGGCTGTTTGAGTTGGTTGTCGTCAATCATCTGCAGGCCGCGGTGAGCTCACCCCGGAGTCAAGAAAAAGAGAGATGAGTGAGGGTAGTCTAGCCGGAGAAGATGATTGGTAGAGAGGATGAGAAGAAATTGAGATTTAAGCAACCATTTTCAATTAGGGATTTTTTTTTTGTTCCCCATCTACAGTAGAAGGAGAGAGAGAGAGAGTTGACTTCTTATCTCCAATTTTAATTTTGTTTGTGTGTTATAATTTTAAAAAGAAAAAAAAAAGAAAAAGGGGGGGGGGGTCTTATAGCAAAATAAGAAAAACATAATAAAGGATCAAACTTTTGAAAAAAATTCGTATCTATATATCTATATATATATATGTGCCTATTTTTATTTCTTTAAAGGTTTGATACTTGATTAATATTTAAATGTTTGATACTTAGGTAATAAATTATTTAAATATTAATTTACCCAAAAGTTTGTTTAAATTTTCTATTTAACCGAGAATTCCTAAATTAATTATTTAGGAACATAAATCTTTTATTTTAAAATTAGATTGTACTCTTATGTGATTAATTATATTTAATAACAAATCGATCATTTATGTTCTATAAATTTTATTTGTTGTGGAGAATAGTTGTTTATTATGTAATTAAGAGTAATTGATTTAACAATACCTCATAATGTTAAGCTAATTATCATTTGATGATTTAACACTTCTCAATAATTGTATAAGCATGCTACATGTATTCTGTTTTCTATCCTCTAATTTAAAAATGATATCAAATTTATAGGAAATATAGAATTAATTAATTATGAAGTTTAATTTCAAATTTAGGAACTAAACTTAGGAATTGAGTTTGAATAGAGGCTCTTTAGTTAAACTAAGCCAATGATGATTGTTGTAGGCCTAGAAGATATAGTAGAACCTGAGCAGGATCAACCAAGAGTTTGAAAGTTTATCTATTATTCAGGACTAGAAGATCTATACTCACTTATATGTATTTATTATCGATTATTGGAAGACATTTATACTCCTCCCATTTCCATTTGAATGTTATTTTGGATGAATGCACACATATTAAAAAAATTAATCAAATTACCTAATAACCTCGTGCAAATGCATTAAATGAGTTAAATATAGATGTTTGAATGTATTAAATGAAGAAAAATGTGAATTTTCTATCTCAAATGTGTAGAATGACACTTTTTTTTTAAAACAAAATTAAAATACTAGAATGAATAATAATACAATAATTATTAGTAGTGAAAATAAAACAAACAAACAAATAAACTAGAATAATTCTCAATTTAAAAAAAAAAAGTAAAAAACCTACCTCAATGAAAAAAGTAAAACACCAAAAAAAGAAAAAGGTAAAAACAAATGCTTTGTTGAAGGCTTGAAGCTTGGTTATTATTCTAAAGACAACAATCTCTACAACTTTGCCAAACTGTCAAGATGTAACTCTATCATCTATATTTCTATAAATTTCACGTAAACATGTATTTTTATTATATAAACATTAAAAATTTTCAAAATTTCAGGGGTCCAGTGACCCCCTTGGCCCAATGTAGGTCCGTCTATGATCCTCTGCACTTTTATTTTTACATAATGGTTTATGTTTGTGATTATTATAAATTTATACTAATTGGCTTTTTTAGCATCTGTGTTCATATTGATTCATTGATCACTAGTATCTCATTTTTTTTCTTTTTTTTTTTTCCAGTTGAATCAACTATAAACCAAATTCTAAGATGTCTGGATTATACTCTAATCTTCTTTGATAATTTAGTCCCTTAGACTGGAGTGCATCTTGTCTTGGGTTTCAAATCTCCCTTGTTCAAATTTACTACCTTTGACTTGACTGATAATTTAGTTTCCATATTTGTTAAACTAATAGTAAATTTATTATTTAATTTGATTTACAGAATGATTTAACCATGTGTATGTTATCTTGTAGTCATTAACTTCTTGATATTGACCCGGTTCATATATTTGTGTCTTCTTAAAGGCAAGGTCAATTAATGAGAAATAAAATTTAGATATCAAATTATATACTCCTTCTATTTCTAAATAAATGTCATTCTAGTATTTTAATTTTGTTTTAAAAAAAAAGTGTCATTCTACACATTTGAGATAGAAAATTCACATTTTTCTTCATTTAATACATTCAAACATCTATATTTAACTCATTTAATGCATTTGCACGAGGTTATTAGGTAATTTGATTAATTTTTTTAATATGTGTGCATTCATCCAAAATAACATTCAAATGGAAATGGGAGGAGTATAAATGTCTTCCAATAATCGATAATAAATACATATAAGTGAGTATAGATCTTCTAGTCCTGAATTGTGTATGACAATCGTGTGCCAACATTAAAATTATAGATCGTTAATAGTGTTTTTTTATAAAATAAAATTTATTATATTATACCTAATCATAATTAATATTTATTTCTAAAAATTAAAATTTTAAAAAAATATATACCCTAAGTTTGGAATAATCAACCCCAAAAATTAATTATATTAATGAAAAATGAAAATTAAATATTAAAAAATAATTATAAACCTTAATTCTGTGGAATACACCCTAAATAATAATGTAAAATTATACTAAACGAAAGAAATTAAAATTGAAGAAAAAATGAAAGAAAAGATAATAATTTTGAGGTTTGCCACACGCAAGTTGTGATTAGAGGATCTCAAGTGCATATAAGTTGGCAATATTACATAAACAACATTAATATAGCTTGGTCCGGTCCAAGATTAGCTACTTATAAACATGAAAATATTACATGCATATGATCCGCTCCCCCCACGAACAAAGACAAAAATTAAGAAGTATAATATGTTAGGCATATAAGATAGGGAGCCCTAACTTAACCTAAAACGTTAAAGGTGAAGGATTGGCCCATACTTATATACCTTTCCATACTTTTATGTGGAATTGATGTAGAATATCGTAACAACTTCATCTGTGACAAATGTTAAAGAAAATTGGTTTATCAAGCATATAAATATTCAACTGCAAACAAAACAAATTTTGCATGATTATATACAAACAACAAACAAAACAAAATGGTCCTTACAAAAGCAACGCAATAAATAAATTATTTTAAAATGCTCATCCTTCTTTCCTAAACCCAAAGCAATGTAGAACTTTTGTTAGGAAAAACTATCAAGGATTTTTCTGACAAGGGGTTTTGATGAGATTTCAAAATATACAAAGCGATTTGAAAAATTGAAAATGATATCAAGCAGAAAACTAAGGATGATCATATAAAAAATCGAGCTATCAAAGCCAAAAGAAATGATCAATACAAGTGAGAAAAAGAAAAGAAAAGAGAGAAAAGAAAAGAAGACGTAAAAGAAAGAAACCAGCCAAGAGCTGAGAAAAGAAAAGAGAGAGAAAAAGAAAATACCCAGCCACAAAGGGCTATGAGAAAGAAACTATAGCATGCTAGATCAGTTAGCAAGGTAAAACTGAAAGTTGCAGACACCATCAAGAGAAGTACCAAATGCCATCAGTCTACATTTTATGAACTGAAGAAGGCACCAGTTCAGAAGTGCCCAACACCAGCTGAAGAAGAGTTCCAGCTGAAGGAAAGTTCCAGCTGAAGGAGAATACCAACTGAAGAAGAGATCAAGTCAGAACTGAAGGATATGCCAGTTCAAAGACCATTCCCGGCTGAAGAAATACCAGATGAAGAACACATCAGTCTGAACTGATGAACATGCCAGTTCATGATGATACCAACTGAAGAAGTCCACCAGCCGAAGAGATTACAATACCAGCTGAAGGATAATACCAGCTGAAGATCACATCAGTTTGAGCTAAAGGAAATACCAGCTCAAGCAGTCCTAGCTGAAGATTGAAGTCCCAGCTGAAGAAGTACCAATTCGAAGGAAACCAACTGAAGACGCATCAGTTTTGAAGTCCAACTGATGAAGAGCCAACAACCGAACTGAAAACCAGTCGAAGAAAGTTCCAGCTAAAGGGATACAAATCCAGAATGCCAGTTGAAGAACACTAGTTCAAACTACCAGCTGAAGCAAATAAAACTGGAGCTTAGAGGCATCAATCCCAAGTCCAGAACCACCAGCTGAAGATGATCTTAACTGAAGCTTTCCAAATTGCCAAGAGAAGTGCAGAACTGACAAACGAGGAACTGAAGTTCCAACTGCCAGACAAAGCTCAGAACTAAATGATGAGTGCATAAATTGCACTCATATGCACTCATTTTGAGTGCATTTGCACTTGGTTATCATGTATATATGTTTTAAATATTGTTAAATTTGTTTAAATCTTTTGTTTGGTGTAATGTGACCAATTTAGGGAGTTTTTAGGAAAACAAATGCTAAAAGAAGTCAGGTTAAGAATTGATCGATCAACACTTGCACAAAGACGAGAAAAGACAAGAAATACAAGAAAAAGCTAAAACGCGACCCTAAAGCGCGAGCTACTCAAGGTCGCGCCATAGCCGCTCTACAGAGCGACCCCAAAACGTGACCCTTTTGGTCGCGCCTTGAAAGCTTCAGAGACCGTGTTTTCTCCAGTTGGAACGCGATGTCAAAGCGCGAGAACCTGGGGTCCCGTATCAAAAATAAAGGGAAGCGCGACCCAGAAACGCGACTACTTCAAGTTGCGCTTCCAAGACAGAAACAAGCGCGACCTCTTCGGTCGCTCTGTACAAGCTTCAGAGAGCTGTTTTTCTTCAGTCCAAACCCGACCCCAAAACGCGATCACCTGGGGTCGCGTTTCACCTTGACGGATTTCAAAACTTGACTTTTGGCACTCCATTATTGGTCCATCACTTTTGTATACATTTGGGGATTTTCAAAGGGGAATCCAATCGACCCTAGAATGAAAAAACACATAAGAGAAACATCAAGAAAGGGGACTTTTGAAGATCAAGAAGAAGATTGAAGATTCAACCATCCATTTGAGCATCCAAGCCATAGGATTGAAGAAAAAGTATTCTACATTGGGTTTTATCACTTCTTCTCTCTTTTTAGACTTGTATTTAGAATGGTTATTGTTTTTCTTCTTGTAATCTTGATTTTATTGTGAATATGGTTGGCTAGAGCCTTAGGGCTCTAGGATGTGGTGAAACAATGTGAATATTGATCTATGATTTGGGATTTATATATATGTTATTGCTTTGTCAAGATTTTGATCTATGCTAGGGCTTGAATGGCGTTGTTTGGTTGGCCATCTCACTAACATCACATGTATGAATCACTTGCATCTAGTCAATCCCGTGATCATAAGCATGCTTGGATCGAATCTACATATTTGTCTTCTTAGTCGAATGTTATTATGTGGAAGGAAATGTGACCCTTAGATCTTTTTGTAGGTGCGACCTTAGAATGCGTTAGAGATAGCCATCTTTGTCGCATTCACAATTTAAGAGATATTCGAGAGATGCTCTTATTATATTCGTAGTCTTCCTATCTATAAACTTTGCATAAATGTATGTGTAATCCCACATTGTAGGTCAACATGAGTGTTGTGCAGCCATGTCCTAGAGTTTCGCCTTATTTGTCATCTTCAAAGCTCTCCATTGTTTGGTATCGACTCTCGAGGGAAAAATATATTGATAATTATAGGTGTTTACATGTTTATGTCTTTTGTTCTTGTTTGACATTTTGATTTAGTTAAAACACACCCTCTCCTTATGGTTCGTCTAGATATTTCTCTCTTCTTTCATCGTGGTAATTGCATTGTCTAATCACTATTCCATTTTCCCTATGGATTGACCTCGTATCATCATATCTACAATCACATGCTTGTACACTTGTAGGCATTGACACGAGTTATAAATATTGAAACACATCACAGTAGGTTGAAAGTAAACCTTTGTCACTAAAGATCAAGATAGAAGCCGTAACTGAAATTCAAATTTCAAATAAGCCAAAGAAGATCTTGAAGTTAATGCAACCGAGATCTTGGAACAAAAGCTAGTCAGAAGAGTAAAGGCTACTCAATGGCTATCTTTAAATGAAAGCCCCTCAACGGCTTTATCATTTATGATCACACAGTGATCATCAACGGTCACCAGCCACTCATCTATAAAAGGTGAGCAACCCAGACGGTGATTCGAGACTTTTGACTAGAGAACTTTTGACGCCAGACTCCTGAGAGAACTTTAGCTAAGACTTTCAGCAAAGACGTTCACCAAAGCACTAAAGCGTCACGCTCAAAAACTCAAAAGAAGCAAAAGTCTAACTAAAGAGAAGGAGCCAGATCGCTCAACAAGCTAGATGTTGATGATTTCCAACTAGAGCAACTCTCTCAGTTTAAAGCTCTACAAAGATCAACTACCCAGCTCAAGCCATAGATGCGCAAAGGAGCATATCAGTTGATACCAATTTCAAGACTGTCTTCTTAAAGATCGAAAGAGATCTAAAACCTTGTAAAGACGGGTAATAGTACCTAAAGTCTCAGTGAGCAGTTGAGATCGGTAAGTGTGAGCTGTCGACCCAGAAACTGGCTGAGGAGGCTACTTGCGTTGGTTCATCACTTCTGGGACAACAATAGTTGGAAAAGACTCCGTGACTAGTAAAGTTGCCGATCACCAGGTCCAACACCTGTCTTCACTGTGTAACTATAATAAAGGAACTTTACGTTTGCATAGTAAATTTCCCTTCTACGGAAGGAAGAGAAGACGTAGAAATTGAGCTTCGAACCTCTATAAACTGCTTGTGTACTCTGCTTTACTTTTCAATTTCAGTTGTATGTTTCGAACTGCACACTTTAAGCACACACAGCACTCCGAGCTAGCAGATCATCTCAACTGATCTCTTGAGAGCACAGATAACTCAGCAAGTCAAAATAGGCCCTGAATATTCTGCATGTATTGTTCAGTTTTTGGATCAGTTTAATCACCCCCTTCTAAACTGATTCTGACTCGCCCCGGGACCAATAAGTGGTATCAGAGCAGTTGATTCTAAAGATCAGCCGTTTCTGCAGATCAATTGAATAAGATCTTGTTATCTGTGCTAACCTGTCAGCTATGGAAAACCATAAGCTACATATCTCTTTAGTTGAGAACTACGATAACTGGAGCAGAAGAATGAAGACGCATCTCTGGTCAATCCACGAGAATATATGGGAAGTTATCAAGGAAGGTCCAATCACGATTATGATGGACAATGAAGCCTACATTGCTGATGTCAACCAACCAGCAAGGATCCCGAAGCCAACTCATCTTCTCACAAATGAAGAGAAGAAGTTGAAGAACCTAGAGTTCGTGTCCCAAGCCGTGTTGTTCCAAACTCTGGATGAAGATTTCATGAAGGACATAAAAAGCTGCAGAAATGCCAAGGAGATATGGGACTTACTTGCAGATCTGTGCAATGAGTTTGAGGCCACCAAATGAAACAAGCTCTAACTGGCGGTGGACATATATGAGTCCTTCAAGATGCATTCAGATGAAACCATTTCCAGCCTTGAAACAAGATTTCTAGGCATCATCAGTGAGATGAACAATCTGGGAAGAACATATCCCAATAGTGAGATGAATTCCAAAATTTTGGACAATCTCACAGAGGAATGGGATATGAAGGTGATTGCTACAAAAGAGTCAAGAGACTTGAACAGCATCACCCCAAGAGAACTATTTGATTCTCTTAAGGCTCACGAGTATAGCCTAAACCAAAAAAGAGAGGCATCCGCATGATCATCAGCCTAGGATACAACCTTCTACGGTGAAAGAAATTGGTTTAGAGAAACTCGAGGAAGAAATGTCTTCCAGCTAAGAAGTTCTCAAGTTAGAGAACAACCAAGACGCTCAACTGAACAAAGGAGAGAAGCAGTGAAGAAGAAAAAGTGCCTGACTGAAGACATTAATCATAAGATCCAATCAGTTCCCAAGCTGCTCGAGAAGCTCAAAAAGATCATAGATCAGCCATCAGTTATGCTTCAAACTGATGAGGAGCCCAGAGGCGAGAGAAACCAACCGCCTGCTGAACAACCCAGGGCAGCTAACAGAAGCAAAGGAGAATGCTTCCATTGCCACAAGCAAGGACACTACAGATATGAGTGTCCAGAGCTCCTTGAAGATAAGAAGGCCAAAGTAAAGAGAAGCTTTTTCAAAAAAAAAAAAGGCTATGATGGACAACACAGAGAACATCGTGCTGGATGACTCAGATTATCCATCGAGAATTAACTCCGATGGCTACAGCTCTGAAGATGAGGAGCTGTTCTGCCTCATGGCTGACAACGAAGAAGAGGAAAAGGGCATCATATCGAAGAAGAGGACCAAGGAGGTTTGGTAATTAGATAGCAGGTGCTCAAAACATATGACGGGAGACAGAGAGGATCTTGAATGATACAAAGAGGTGATAGGACCATTAGTCACATTCGGAGATAACTCTAGAAGCCAAACCATTGGAGAAGGGTTCGTGGTTAAAGGAAATAAGGTAGTCAATGGAGTCTCCCACGTGGAAGGACTGAAGCACAAACTGCTCAGCATCAGTCAATTATGTGACAATGGATATACCATTGATTTCAGTCAAAGCTCATGTGACATCAAAGATAAGTCAATTGGAGCAATCTTCCTAACTGGTGTAAGGAGAGGCAACATGTATGTTGTTGACTGGCCAATTGGATATGGAGAAGCTTGCTTTCTCTCGAAAAGCTCAACAGAAGCAAGTTTGCTATGGCATCGACGACTCAATCATCTCAACTTCAGAACCATCAATCATCTAGCCAAGAAGGAGCTAGTAGATGGGTTTCCCAAGGAGATTTTCAAGAAAACTGGCATCTACGGACCATGCCAAAAAGGAAAACAAGTGAAGTCGTCATTCAAGAATAGAAGTCATCCTCCAGAGATAACTGCTCCCCTCCAACTGCTACACATGGATCTATTTAGACCAGTCAGACCATCAACGCCCAAAGGAAAAAGATTCACTCTTGTAGTAGTCGGTGACTTCTCAAGATACACATGGGTAGAGTTTCTCAGAAGCAAGGATGAAATCTACACCAAGCTATCAGCGATGATCAGGAGGTTGCAAACTGAAAGAGAAAGATCAGTTCAGCGAATTCGTTCAGACAATGGAACTGAATTCATCAACCAGCAGATCATCAGTTTTCTTAGTGAACTAGGAATAACTCACGAGCACTCAGCTACTAGAACTCTACAGCAAAATGGCATAACTGAAAAGAGGAATCGTACACTTAAAGAAGTAGCTCGAACAATGATAGCTGATGCCAGCATAAGAGAAGGATATTGGGCCAAGGCAGTCAATGCTGCGTGCCACACTCAAAACAGAAGCGTCATCATTAACGCACATGACAAAACACCTTACGAGCTCGACAAAGATCATAAGCCATCTATCTCATACTTCAAAGTATTTGGCTGCAAATGTTATATTCACAACAATGGCAAAAGTCAACTGAAGACTTTCAGTGCCAAAGCTGATGAGAGAATATTTCTTGGTTACAATTTCCCACACGATCAAGCTTATAGAGTGTTCAACAAACAAACACTAGTTGTGGAAATAACTTGTCATGTTGTTTTTGATGAGTTTGCCAATGAGTACAGGAGTAAAGATGTACTCAATCCATCAGTTCAATTGCTACCTAGCAAAAATGATAACTCACAGGACTACGTGGACCACATAGTTACAGAGGAGTTTGAAGTTGGTTTAGAAGATGAAGGAAATGTATCCAGCACCAGACCAGCTGAGGGTTATCAAGCCAATGAAGAAACTAATCGTGCTGAGACCTTCAACCCCACAACTGAAGCAGGGGGAAGAACTGATGAAGATGAAGAGCAAACTGGAGATATGACATCAGAGAATGTCAATATAGAGGATCCAACTAAAAATCTAGCTGAGGAAGATCTACCCAAATGGTGAAGAGTCACCCAGTTGATAAGATTGTTGGAGATCCAAGAAGTTGAGTTCAGACCAAAAGTTCAACAGAGCATGCTCTCTTCACATGCTTTCTATCTCAAACTGAACCAGCAAACATCAATGAAGCTCTTGAAGATGTAGATTAGATAATCACCATGCAAGAAGAGCTGAACCAGTTCACATGAAATAATGTGTGGTTTCTTGTTGATAGGCCAAAAATTCAGAAAGTCATCGGAACCAAGTGGGTTTTTTCACAACAAACTGGACGAACAAGGCGTCATCACAAGGAACAAAGCAAGACTGGTAGCCAAGAGATACTCTCAAAGTGAAGGGATCGACTTTGATGAGACATTTGCACCAGTTGCAAGATTGGAAACTATCAGATTGTTCCTCACCTATGCGGCTCACAACAACTTCACGATCTATCAAATGGACGTGAAAAGTGTTTTTCTACAAGGAATGCTCAAGGAGGACGTATATGTTGAGCAACTACCTAGATTTGAGATTGGAGACCAAGTCTTCAAACTAAAGAAATCACTTTATGGGCTGAAACAAGCGTCCAGAGCCTGGTATGAAACCCTCACAACATTCTTGCCCAACAATGGGTTTCAAAAAGGAGTCATTGATCACACTCTATTCAGAATAGAGCGATCATCAGAGATCTTAATGGTTCAAATTTATGTGGATGACATAATATTTGGATCGAAGAGTAAGGATCTCTGCATTCGATTCGCACAACTGATGTAAGGCGAATTCGAGATAAGCATGATGGGAGAAATGACCTTCTTCCTAGGACTCCAAGTGAAGCAGCTCCAAGATGGGATATTCATCAGTCAAGCCAAGTGTACAAAGGAGCTCATCAAGAAGTTTGGAACTGATAAGGGAAAAACTATCAAGATCCGCATGAGTACATTAGTTCAACTGACTCTCGATGAAGAAGGAGAATCAGTTAGCCAAACTCAATACAGAGGCATCATCGATTCACTTCTCTACTTAACTACTAGTCGACCAGACATTTCATATTCAGTCGGCTTATGTGCACGCTTCCAAGCCAACCCGAATAAGAGTCATCTCGAAGCAGCAAAAAGGATTATCAAATACCTCAGAGGAACCATAAATCTTGGATTATGGTATCCCAGAGATGACAGCTTGAGTCTAACTGGCTATTCAGACTCAGACTTCGGTGGATGCAAGATTGGTCGGAAGACTACCAGTGGAACATGTTAGTTTCTTAGTCACAAACTGATATCCTGGTTCAGTAAGAAGCATCACTCAGTTGCAACATCGACAACTGAAGTATAGTATATAGCTGCTGGAAGCTGTTGTGCACAGATACTCTAGATGAAACAGCAGTTGAAGGATTACAAGATGAAAACCGACGAAGTACCTATCTTCTGCAACAACAACAGTACCATTGCTATTTCTCAGAATCCAGTCTTGCATTTGAGAACAAAGCATATTGACATCAGGCACCACTTCATCATAGATCACATTGAAAAGAAGGACATATGCATCCAATATGTCAACACTGAGAAGCAGATAGCTGACATCTTCACAAAGCCATTGCCAGAGACAAGATTCGTAGAGCTATGTATCCAATTGGGGCTATTGGAACTCGCTTTAGAAGATGAAGATGATCAATAAAGTAGGAGAATGATACGACCTTGATTTAAGATCGTATCAGATAAGGTACTCTTCGACGAGTACAGACTCTATTTTGGCCTTTCGAGCAAGCGAGACTCCAAATTTACTTTCGAGCGTGAAGAACTCCAATGAAAAGAATAATATTATCACTTGGATATCAAAATACGTAAAACCTAGAACAATATATAAGCTAGAAAACTTAATAATCTAAACAAGGAAAATAATTTTCAAAATATAAACTACCTAAATTAAATAATAAAATCCATAAATAAATAATAACTAAATAAATCTAATATCTAATTCAATGACGTATCATTCCAACACCTTTTAAAACCACCACAAGGTGGAGATGGTGAAACACAAGAATGGACTCCTAAAAAACTTCCTTGAGTGCATAGACTTTTAAAACCATCGTCGTTCTTCCCAATTTATATTGAGCCAGAACACATTTGCCACTTGTGCTTTTGGAAGTTGGACATTCATCTTCTTTATGCTCTTTACTTGACCTTGGTGCCACCATTCTAATCAACATACTTGACACACGATTAGACTCATCTGTTGCACCACTCTAAATTATCTTGGAAATAATATTCATTTGCTCGGGAGCATGTATAATCCCAATCTTTCGTTCCGGAACACGAACAATGTCCGCCAAATTTATCTCGAACTCTTCAGTAAGAATTTCAAATTGGGGCTTCAAATCAATCTCATTCTCATAAATCAAGTCATCTATCTTTTCAATTGTACCACTGAAAATAATGGGCTTTTTCGGTGATTGATTTTCAAGATTATCTTCAATTTGAGAAGATCCAAAATGAGACATCATCTTTTCAGTGAAATTCACCCAAGTAGTGGTGCAACATATTGAAAGCTACTAATCGTACTCGTTGTTGATCACATATACCATGAAAATTAAAATATTCTTCTACTCGAACAATCCAATCATGAGGATTAATACCATCAAACCAAGGCAAATCTATCCTCTTCACATTGAATTTGGGCAAAAGCCCATCCAATTTATTGAGTATGCTCTGAATTTTGTGATAATCAACAATTGTTTGCATATTCAATTCTCACGGCACAAAAAATTTCCAATTCAAAAGGTTTGAATCCCAAAATAATCACAATTGTTAAAACAAGTCAAACCATCAATGCAAAAGAAAGTTAACTTTAATTAACCTTCACAATTGATAAGTGCGTTAGACACACAAGAAAACCTCTTTGCCGTTGTTGGTCAACTTCACGCCGCTGCTCGTGCAAATTGGGAATCAGATATAGCAATCAACTTTTTCCAACACCATCGCCTCTTGTCTTGGTCCTTGAACCCTTTTTTTTCTTCTTTCTTGTTATCTTAATCACGTCGTTACTGAACACGTTTTGCTTTGTTTTTTTTTTGAATGAATGTGTTGCTTCAAGATAAATCACCCGAAGATGGACGGAACGTTCAAAGAAAGCTTTTCTCAATGAAAGCACCAATTGATATGACCTTGATTTGAGATCGTATCGGATAGGGTACTCTTCGAGCGAGTACAGACTTCGTTTTCGCCTTTCGAGCAAGCGAGGCTCCAAATTCACTTTTGAGTATGAAGAACTCTAATGAAAATTACAATATTATTACTTGGATATCAAAATACATAAAACCTAGAACAATATATAAGCTAGAAAACCTAATAATCTAAACAAGGAAAATAATCCTCAAAATATAAACTACCTAAATTAAATAATAAAATTCATAAATAAATAATAACTAAATAAATCTAATATCTAATTTAATGATGTATCGGAGAATGTAAACAGCAATCCCAGCTGATAAGAAAAAGAGAGCAGAAGCTGAAACTGAACCAAAAGGTGCATCAGTTCAGTCAGCAAGAGGAGTCAAAATTGCTCAAGCCATCAATTCAAACAAAAAGCAAGCTGAAAAGTTTACAAACTGATGAGAGGCATGGAAGTTGAGAAACCAAAAGGCCAGAACTGATCAGATGCTCAATCAGTTCACATTGGAGAAAGCAGCTCGAAGTCAGCTGAAGCAAGTAGCTGAAATGACGGAAGTTCTGGAAGCCATCTCAGCAAAAGGAAGAGTTGAACTGAAAATATCTCAGTTGAGGTCAATTATGCCAACTAGAGATTGCCAGATGTAGCTGAATCATCTGATGATGTCAGTAGCTCAAAGCCACGCGGAAGCTCCTGAGAGAGAGATTCGAACAGATAAGTTTGAATTTATTTTTCTTAGTGGAACGGTAAAATGACGTGTTACACTAGTTTACCGTTGGACCCACTTCATCTCTCCTCATTTACTTTCAACAGATATATTTGCATATCAATCGACTAATTTATCCTACCATTGAAACCGGAGCATCAAAATCATCCCAATCATCGATTAACAATAGATAGTTGAATCGTCAAAAGTTACCCTGTTGAACTAAGAGTTGAAATTCACTCTACTTCTCACAAATCCCAGAAAAACCTAAATTTCCAAAACTTTTTGCTGTAAGAGAAACCAATCAGTAACCAAGCCCTCAGTTTCCCACAAGATCTCTATGGCCAAGAAAAGCGTCCAAACTGTTCGATGAAAGTTCAACTTCAGAGAAACTGGAGAATTGTCTCAAAAATTCCAAGTAAATCTCTACAGAGAAAAGTTTCTTCATGAAGCTGCATTCAGAACAAAGTGTTCAAACACTCCTCTATGTGACTTCATCATCACTAAAATCAATCAAGTAGGATTACGAGAGTTTATTTGCGACACTCCTAGCAAAATATATCCAGAACCTGTCTGTGAATTCTATCTAAATTTGAAAGCTCATAGAGATAGAATCACAACAGAGGTGAGAGAAAGACAGTTGGAGATCACCCCAGAACCACTTGGAAGAATATTCCATCTCACAACTGAAGGAATAAGATTAGAATAAGTGGATGTCAATCCACTAGAGATCTACAACAGCTGAAAAGAAGCTGACTGTCGGGAAGCCTTCAAGAGAACCACTTCCATTTTGTGCTTCCAAGAAGAATATAGGATTCTAGCATCAGTGGCGACTAGACTAATTGTTGGAATTACTAGAAGTCACTCAGAAATGTCAGCTGAAAAGTACAAAGTATGTTGGGCGATATTTTAAGGGATCAAGGTGAACTAGGCCCAGTACTTCTATGATCAAATTAATAAGTATGTGGATGCTATTGAGAAAAATTGGAGTGATAAGGAATTCAGGTAGAACATGTGTTTCCCCTGCAGAATCAGCAAACTGCTCGAAGAAGAACTCAGTCTCACGGCCACAGAAACTGATACTCTCTCAATAGAAGAGACTGACTATATACCAATAGTCGCCCGAAGATAGCAAGGACCGAAAGCTCTTAGTTTCAAAAATACAGAGAAGAGCAAAGAAATAGTCATTAGAAAGGGAAAGGAAAAGAAGGTTGATGTAGAATCTCATCGGGACGACTCTGACTCAGAAGATCATTTACCAATCTGTCGTCTGATCAGAACACCTATCCGAGCACAACTTATACGGAAAGTTGCTTTCATCACACACATCCCAGAGGTTATTGAAGTGTATCGCAATAAGAGAATCACAAAGGAATCAGGTCAAATCAAGAATAGAGCAGGAAAATCTAAAAAAGGAACACGACCACCGTCTCCACCGAAATTACCTCTCCAGAGATCAGGGTGTTTGACATGGCACCATCTCTGGAATCTATAGTACTATATAGAGGAGTTCCACCACGGACTTCTGAAGCTGATTATTTCAAAATAACGTGTCCTCCAATAGACAGGACAATCGAGAACATAAGAGCTTACTCAGAAGCTATAGCAGCAAAGCAAAGAGCCGATCAAGATATAGTAGACTTCATCAAAAAGAACTTTCATGAATTTGTGGTGGATTCAGAGAAACTGCTCAAAGCCTTCACAAGGTACTGCTACTGGTACTTATGGAGACATTGTCTCAATTCGGAAACCCATTTTCTTCTAACAGCTCTACACGGAATGAGCTTTTGGAGAAGAGAAGAAAAATGGAGTATACAGTGGTCAGGACAGGGGAGCCCTGAACAAGATCCAATTGATGTTCTAAGAGGAATGTTAGATCTTCGAAGATGTCATTCAAAGCCAGGCGAGCAGACATTGGCTGAAGTCATCAATTCATCTGGGATTAAATTACCGGAATTACAAACATAAGAAGAACAAGAGCTCTAGAATAATCCTCAGGTGCATTAGTGTTGGGTGTTAAATGAAATCTACAAGATCAGAGTTCAGCAACAGCAACAGATTGCTGAACAAATTCAAAGGCAAAACCAGCCAGCCCATGATCAGGCATCAACAGCTGAGGCCTCAACATTCATATCTACTAAAATACATCAAGTCTCAAGGCAACTTATATTTGAAGAAACCCCTCAAGAAGGAGGAGTTGTGATCGACCTACTTGCAGATTCCCCAGAGCACAGATCACCAGCTGCAGAAGGAACTCACAAGTATACCACAGACTTGGAGTTCGAAGAATAGTTAAGATCACCATTTAGACCATAGAAGGGTCAAACTGAAGGGCCAACTGAGCAAGAAGAGGACCGAGAGGAGTCCCAGAATGCTCCAACTACAGAACCAACTGAAGAGGCTCGAGTGACTGAAGAAACTGAGAATGAGACAGATCTTCAACTGCCACTTGCTGCTCATGCCAAGCCAGTCTCCCAATACGATTCTTTAGTACAGACACTCAGTGCAGAAGTCACTCATGAGCCTATCCCAAAAGAGATATCAACTGATCATGTTGATAAGGTGCCAGATTTAGAAAATCTAACTGATCAGTTGACTGAAGAACAGGATCAAGGCTACACAGGCTCACTCGCCATAGTGGTGTATGTGGATCAAAATCAGCAGAGATCAGAATCTATGCTACCAACACCAGAGAAAAGCTATGGTGAAACTGAAAGATTGGGAAATCCTAAAAAACCAGGACAATTTCCGGTGAGGAACTGGATAGAATTGAAGACGGAGATGAAGCCATATCAAGAGATGATGGATTCACACTTAACAGACTCATTTTCCATGAAGATGAAACTGCAGCATAATAGCTCCAGGAGCAACCAGAAAGCTCCATTACTCAGTGCACAGTTCAGCACGAAGAGCAGTTTCGCAGTATTCAAGAGCAACTCAAGCTGCACAAAGAGCTCATCTAGCAGCTGCAAGATCAAATAAACACTCAACAGACTGCAGCCGCACAATCAAGCCATGATGAAACTGGTGAGCCACTTCCTAAAAAGCAGAAGACGAAGCACAAGAAGGATTAGAGACTGATCAAGCTCAGCTGATTAGGACCTCTAAGTGTTCTTTTTGTAATTTTGCTCTGTATTCCTTTTTTATCAATAAAATAAATATTTTATTAATAAAATGCCATGTCAGCAAAACCTTTTTGAATTCAGCAAAACCTTTTTGAATTCTTACCGTTAAAATCTTAACAAGGGCATTTAAGGCAAACAAACAAAAGCAATGGACAACAAATTTTTCAAAGACATGAGTATTATTCATTACTCATAAATCAATTCAGATCTAGTCCCCTCTGCTACAAAGAAGAGACACACTCATTTCTCAAATCATTCAAGAGTCTATTTTCACTCTCATCTCTCTCAAAAAATTCTAGCCAAACTTCTTCAATGGTAGAATTCCTTAGTTCTCCCAATTCATTCAAAAACCAGATGATGAGAGACAAATTCTTTGAAAGGAAGAAATTCTAGGATATTCTTCAAAGCTCAAACGGCCAAAACCTGCTTGTTTCTCTTTACAAGAAAGGGATTCTTCACTACCTGGAAACACCACCCAAATTCTTCAGACAAAATCGGGTGTGTGAATTTCTCCTCCAAGCACAAATCAATGCAGATGGCAAGGAAATTACATCAGTTATCCAAGGCCGACCTATCAAGATAACTGAAGGAACAGTTGCTGAAGTTTTTCAACTTCCAAGCAAATGAGCAACTGTTCAAGATTTGAGTGAAGCAGCTGAACCATACTGGAGAAGGTGGAAGACCCCCCACCTGCAAGAAGGCATTCAGTTTTACCATAATTAAAACTGATCTAAGACCAGAGTATGGAGTTCTACTCGACATCACAAACAAGATGATGTTTAGAGCAATTAGAAGTCAAAGCCAGCTCACCCATCAGAGGTACAAGGTGATGATCCACCTAGTTGAATGACACGAGATAAACTGGGCAGAGTTTGTATTCTCACAGATCAAGCGTCAAGTTATAAAGGCCTCCAACTGAAAGAGAACAAGAAAGTTTGAGTCTATGGTTGGACTCGTTCTCAAGATGAGCAAGATGATTGAAGACATCTTGAAGCTGCCAAATGATGATGCACTACCAGTCCTCATCTCCGATTGGATTTCCAAGAGAGGAAGCATCCATCTTTACTCACTCAAGAAGAAAAAGCTAACAAAAGGCAATATAAGTACCACAACCTCAACCACCTCAATTGCCAATGTCGTTCCATCACCAGTCTCAAAGAATGGATCAATGACTGACTTCCAAGACTGTTCAGATCCAGATGAGCTTATTCAATTCATCAGAATTCCTCACTCAGACTTCGGAGCTGACTACTTCAGGAGAAATTGCCCTCCTCTCCAACTGATGGAAGAAAATATTCACACTTTCTACAGTAGTGAATATGCAACCAAGAATGCACAAAAAGAGGTAACCAACTTACTTTTTACTAAATTTGCATTTGTGGCTAAGCAAGATCAAGAGCTTTTCAAGCTTCTACACCGGTATTTTTACTGGTACAACTGGAGACACTTAATGTCCATCCAGTCTCATTTCTTGATCACTGCTTTTCATGCCATGAGCTTTTGGCAAAGAGAAGAAGTTTGGAGTTTAAAATAGATAGGGTCTTCAAATCCATTTTCTCCAACTATCGTGCAAGTGCAGAGGATTATGAGTCATAGATTGACAAATAAAATTCCTCCAACTGCCCTACTTGCCGAAATAAGAAGTGACATCAAAGCTCAAGAAGAATCAGGAGCACAGCAACCAGTGATCTGCATAACCAGTACTGCCTGCCGAAAACTGAATTTTGATACCATATCAAATCAGTTAGCTGAGCTAACTCGATCAACTGAACCTGCAACTGCTCAGAAGCACCAAGAGCCACCTCTCACCCCAATTGCAGTGAGTTGACTGTGTGATGATGAAGATACTGCCACATCACCCAATCTCTTGTCCAAGAGATATGTCACCCCACTGATCGCTTCAAGCTCCAAGACAGCCACCCAACTAAACTTACAGGAAGTTCAGTTCAAGTCATCCTCGAGAAGGAACTTACAAAATAGGTGAAGGGTCACATTAGCTGAAGCCAAGCACTGAAGCCAATCTATGAAAAAAGCAAGACCAGAGAAGCCTGTTGAAGGAACTGGATCAGCCTCAAAGAGAAATAGATCAAACTGCCCTGACGAGAGCAGTGAAGAGAATCCAGTTCAGCCCATTAAGAAGAGAAAACTGACTGAGATTTAATCCAGCAGTTCAGCAACTGATGTCATCAGTTCAGTGATGAATCAGTTCTAGGGGCCAAGAAGAAAATATGACAAGAACTGATTTATCAGTTGCCACATCGTCAGTTCACCAAAAGTCATCAGTTGGACTATATCCCAACTGACCAAGGATAAGTTTTAAATTGATTATTCCTTAAACTTATTCTTAATAAAATTATTGTTGTTGTGATTTATTTTTTATGATCAAACGGGCATAATTTTCAAATAGAAAATCTCTCAAGATAGCGAGTTTTTAATGCTACTGTGCAAACTCAACCACTAAAGTAGAAAGTTAGTTGATAGCCTGAGAGATATAAATAGCAAAATCCTGTAAGAAAATATTTGCTATTTATGGCAACTACCCCATTTTCAAATGAATGAAATCTCAACCGCTGATCTAAAAGTTAAGCTAAACTTATGAACGGCTGAGATGATCATCTCATTTAAGCCAGCTGCACATCAATCAAATCCATTAACTGATCAGCTGATAAGTACTCAAGTACAACTCGAAGTACATGTATGCAAAGTTTCTTTTAAATGCTAGGGAGATATCGATCAAAGATCACATATCTGACTAAACACTCCTTGCATTTGCTTTGCATCTTTCTCTATAATTCATTAAATCTCTCTGAAATAATCTCTTTCTTTGCAAAAATGGAATTGCCCGCTCAATACATCGATCCAGCCAGGCTTTCTCTCAACTTGAAAAGAGACAAGTTCATTAACCTGGACTTCATGATGGAAAGACTTAAAGCTGATGAGTTTCATCGCTTAGTCTCAGCAGTGGAGGAAACTGAACTCTTTCAGTTTCTTACAAGTGGTCTAAGGTTTGGACGATGCTTTCCTGAATTAGTTGCCGAGTTCTACATCTTTTCCCAAGTCGCAGAGAATGGCAACATTATTTCAATAGTTAGAGGACATCCGATTGTGATCTCTAAGAAAACTTTGATGGAGTCTCTCCATCTTCCAGGAGCAGGTGAACAAGTAGGCTCGATAGCTATGCCTAACTAAGCAGAATTGTGGAGTCTTTTGACGAAACCAGGAGTTGAGAATAATGACTACTCACACAGACTGAAAGACAGTCTTCAGCCGGAGTTCATCCAACTCCTTGATATAGACATCCACTGCTTGAGAGGCAATCTAGACTGATATAACCCAGACAATTTGTACAGGATACGAGAACGCGCAGAAGACTTATAGAATCGAACACACCAACTTTGGAAGGACTCAATCCTACTCTAATGACTCAAATAAGATAATTAATCTGAAACAAATGAAAATACAACTCAAATGGATATACGAACCAATCTACGTCTAATTACGATACCTAGACGACGACACAAAAATAATACACAAATCCAGTAGAAATGAGGTGTAGGAAGTTGATGATGGTGGTTGGACGATGGAGGTGTTGTGATTTGCAACCTGATTAATCCCCGGTGTATCTTGTACGATGAAAATGAATCTCAAAGTTACTCCTCGATAGCGAGTTCACCCTAATTCCTCGTGTGAATTAGAACGTTCCCTTGGAATAAGATTTGAAATTGCTAGGCTTCAACAATGATGATTTTCGACAGAAAACAATCAAAAGCTTTAAATGGTTGAGACACAAATTCAATGCAAAAGCAATTTTAATCAATAATGTCTAAAATATCAAAGTAACACAGTTCCCCTATTTATAGGGCCTATTATGCACGAAAATAACTAATAAAAAGGCCTAAAAATCTGATCCAAACGGATCTCTAACTATACTACAGAAATACCTAAACTAGAATTCTATTCAAGGTTGGAAATTGTCTTAAATACAATTCTAATCAAACCTATACTATTATGAACGAAAATTACACTTAAAAATTAATTAAAAACTGATCTAAACTATAGTCTAAATTAATTAAATAAATACTATAGTCTAGATAAAAATCAACCCTTAATTAATTGGACTAAGGGCCGAAAAACAGCTACATGCATGTCGACTTCTTCATGCACACGTGCACTTATTCTTTCTCTCTTCTTCAACTCTTCAAGTTATATTCTCCATGGTGTGATCTTGATCTTCATTAGTTAATAAATTAACTAACATATAGCTGCCCTTCGCATCTTTTAATTCTTCGAACTTTCTGCGAATCAACACTTGTAGATAACCTTGTAATTTCTTCACTCAAAGTTACGTCATTGGACCTTTAAATTGCAGCTCAGGTTCAAGGCCTTCAATGCCTTGCATGGCTTCATCATACACTATACCTGCTTCAACGCTGAATGTGCTTCATCATCACTACTGCACCTGAATGTTCACAAGGTCAGTTTTGACCATCAAACTGGAACATTCACGGAGAAATTATGGTTTCTCAACCAGATCAGCATGATCATAATTGATCATATCCGAATTCTCCATCAAAGAGGCGAGTTGCTGGATAGGAGAGATTATCTCCCCACAATTTTTGTCAAGAGAAGAAAGAACCTGAAGCCTTTTGGCAAGCGATCAAGGAGGTAGCGTACTGCTGATGAAGGCCCCTCCACTCCGACTGAACCGACTTCCAATAGTCGAGGAAAGCAGATCATGTCAGAAGATGATATGACAACAGAATCAACTACGCCAGCTGAGTCTGCATTAGCTAAAAACAACTTCATGGATGGTGTTGAAGAAAGCTTCCATGAAACTCTCAACAATCTGCTAAGCATATTTAATCTCATCGAGAGTTATGACTCCGATCTCTTCTCAATCAACAAAGGAGATATCTCAGATGGTCACTCTGGAGATATCAAGTTGATGAAGCAGTTATGCTTGAACTGCTAGACAGGAAGGGACACCACTTTTGGAGTCAAGAAGGTATCTGGAGCAAGAACTGGATCAATAATCCATTGACGGCTACTCCTACTCTCTTTGAGATTATGGATTTAATGATCCACCGAATCCGACATGGAGTACCAGTCGCGGCTTCACTGCCATTCGCAGAGCTATCCAACTTATCTTCCACACCGATTAAGTTCAACCACCCACCTCTAAATGAAGAACTCAACCCAAGTTTGGCCATGATGACAACCGAACCTCAAGTTCACTCTCCACTTCTAGATCTAAGATAGTTCATGACAACGAAAGAAGCATCCAACTGGCTACCCTCACTGTCAAGAGAACAACCATACCCCTCCCCGTTTGAAGGTAACTTAGCTACCACATTTACCTTGTTACAACATATTCTCATTCCATCCTTTGATCTATACATGCACACCCTTTTGGATGATGTCAAAATGGGGAAGAGAAAGATAAAATTGAGAAGGATGATGGAAAAAAGTTTTTAAGTCTCTGGGATGAGATTCAGGAGGAACCCTCGCAGTTTTAGGGGGGAGTACAGCCTCAAGGGGAAGTATTAAGGACTATAGAAACTATTCAAGAAGAGAGGCATCAGCCTCAAGGGGAAGTTTGAGGAGCTGTATGGAGAAGAGCTGTCAGAGATGAGAGACATCTGTCTCAAGGGGAAGTTTGGGGAGAAATATGGAGGAATGCTAGTGCTAGAAAAAGAAGAGAGCCTAGAAATTGGTAGAACAAATAAAGAAGAAGATGAGGTACCAGCTGAAGAAGCGCAGCAACTGAAGAGCTAGAAACTGAAGAAGAAGAAAAAGAAAAATAAATTGTTGTAGATTGAAAGAGATCTAATCAGTTTATATAATTAGTTTCTTAGCTACTTAATTTTTCTTACTTGATTGTGTCCTTGTCACACAACTCAAAATTTCTTAAAGTAGTTTTTCCATCATTGCTCAATTTTGCCATGTTTTGGACATCATCAGAAAAGGGGAAATTATTAGGAAAAACTATCAACGGTTTTTCTGACAAGGGGTTTTGATGAGATGTCAAAATATGCAAAGAGCTTTGAAAAACTGAAAGGATATCAAGTAGAAAACTAAGGATGATCATATAAAAAAATCGAGCTATCAAAGCCAAAAGAAATGATCAATCTAAGTGAGAAAAAGAAAAGGAAAGAGAGAAAAGAAAGGAGAAAAGAAAGAAACCAGCCAAGGGCTGAAAAAAGAAAAGAGAGAGAAAAGAACAGAGAGAAAAAGAAAATACCCAGCCACAAAGGGCTATGAGAAAGAAATTGTAGCTTGCTAGATAAGTTAGCAAGGTAACACTGAAAGTTGCAGGTACCATCAAGAGAAGTACCAAATGCCATCAGTCTACAGTTATGAACTGAAGAAGGCACCAGTTCAGAAGTGCCCAACACCAGCTGAAGGAAAGTTCCAGCTGAAGGAAAATACTAACTGAAGAAGAGATCAAGTCAGAACTGAAGGATATGCCAGTTCAAAGACCATTCCCGGCTGAAGAAATACCAATTGAAGAACACATCAGTCTGAACTGATGAACATGCCAGTTCATGATGATACCAATTGAAGAAGTCCACCAGCCGAAGAGAGTACAATACCAACTGAAGATCACATCAGTTTGAGCTGAAGAAAATACCAGCTCAAGCAGTCCCCAGCTGAAGATTGAAGTCACAGCTGAAGAAGTACCCGTTCGAAGGATACCAGTTGAAGACGCATCGGTTTTGAAGTCCAACTCATGAAGCGCCAGCAACCGAACTGAAGACCGGTCCAAGGAAGTTCCAGCTGAAGGGATACAAATCCAGAATGCTAGCTGAAGAACACTAGTTCAAACTACCCGCTGAAGCAAATCAAACTGGAGCTCAGGAGGTATCAAGCCCAAGTCCAAAACCGCCAGCTGAAGATGATCTTAACTGAAGCTTTCCAAACTGCCAAGAGAAGCACAGAACTGACAGACGAGGAACTGAAGATTCCAACTGCCAGACAAAGCTCAGAACTGAAGATCAAGATAGAAGCCGTAACTGAAATTCAAATTTTTGATAAGCCAAAGAAGATCTTAAAGTTAATGCAACCGAGATCTTGCAACAAAAGCTCGTCAGAAGAGCAAATGCTACTCAATGGCTATCTTTAAATGAAAGCCCCTCAATGGCTTTATCATTTATGATCACACTGTGATCATCAACGGTCACCAGCCACTCATCTATAAAAGATGAACAACTCAAAAGGTGATCCGAGACTTTTGACTTGAGAACTTTTGACTCCAGACTCCTAAGAGAACTTTAGCTAAGACTTTCAGTGAAGACGTTCGCCAAAGCACTAAAGCCTCACGCTCAAAAACTTAGAAGAAGTAAAAGTTCAACTGAAGAGAAGGAGCTGGATCTCTCATCAAGCTAGCTGTTAAAGATTTCCTGCTAGAGCAACTCTCTCAGTTCAAAGCTCTATAAAGATCAACTACCCAGCTCAAGTCGCAGATGTGCAAATGAGCATATCAGTTGATACCAGTTTCAAGACTGTCTTCTTGAAGATTGAAAGAGATCTAAAACCTTGTAAAGACGGGCAATAGCACCTAAAGTCTTAGCGAGCAGTTGAGATCGATAAGTGTGAGCTGTCGACCCAGAAATCGGCTGAGGAGGCTACTTGCGTTGGTTCGTCGCTTCCGGGACAGCAACAGTTGGAAAGGAATCCGTGACTAGTAAAGTTACTGATCACCAGGTCTAACACCTATCTTCACTGTGTAACTGTAATAAAGGAACTTTACACTTTCATATAGTGAATTGCCCTTCTGCGGAAGGAAGAGAGGACGTAGAAGTTGAGCTTCGAACCTCTATAAACTGCTTGTTTGCTCTGCTTTACTTTTCAGTTTTAGTTGTAAGTTTTGAACTGCACACCTTAAGCACACACAGCACTCCGAGCTATCAGATCATCTCAATTGATCTCCTAAGAGCACGGATAACTCTGCGAGTCAAAATGGACCCTGAATATTCCGCATCTATTATTCATTTTTTGGATCAGTTTATTCACCCCCCTCTAAACTGATTCTGACTCGCCCCGGGACCAACAACTTCACTCTAATCTTGAGATTTTTCATTTGAGCTCCTTCTTCTTAATTTCCTTCATACTCTTCTCCATTTTCTAGTCTAAATAGGGTAAAATAAATGGGGTTTCCCTTAATTTTTTAATTGGATGTTCTTTATATACATAGGTCTAATTAAATTCTCCATTAAAAAAAATACAAAAATCAAAAGAAAAAGATCTAGATCTTCAAAAATGAGTGCGTGTGTAATACCCCGGATTTCCGAGTAAGGTTTAGAGAATTGTTAATAATAATTAATTAATTAATTAAAGAAGGAATTTAATTAAGGTTGGATGCCAGTCACGACTTTAGGAGTCAGATCGCCTTTTTGGAGAAATGTGATTTTAACTATTTTATGACCATCCGTGGTCTCGTTAGAAAGGTTTTAACTCAAGGAGTATGCCGGTGTTTTCGGATTTTAATTCTGAAGTCATTTGAGTTCCCGGTGATGAAAAACGCATTTATCAGAAGAATGAATAGTAACTTTTGCGTGCGTTCGTGTTTTGAGAAATTTACGAAATCCTTCTCATTTATTCAAGTTTGGTTCTGTCAGGCCCTCTTATGGGAAATGACTCAAGGATTCCGTTGGCGTTCACGGATTGACATTCTGAGGTCAATCAAACGCTCGGGAGCCAAATCTGTCAGTCTGAATGAATAGTAAAAAGTAATTCCAAAAAGGGAATCTTTGCTCGTCTTTCTTCAGACGAACCCGTCTTCTTCATGAATCAAGTTGGTTCACTAGTATTCGTGTCTCCTGGTATTTTTACATTTCGTGTCTGAAGTCATTTGGGCCTCGACATCGAATAAAGCAGCTTTTAACCGAACCCGGGGTAACTTTTGCAGTATTCCCGCACAGCAATGGCTTCCAAGGGAAGCCAAAGCTTTTCCTATACATAGGGGACCACCCCTTTAGCTTTTCTTGCTCACTTTACTCTTTCCATTCACTTCTAAAAATCCAGAGGTGAAAAGCTTTGAAAGCCGAGAAGGTTCTGTCAAAATAAAAAGCGTTCTTCGTGAGTGTTCTTCAAAACGACGAGCGGAGTGGCGTGGAAGGGATGCGGTGAGGGAATGTGCTAGGGGCGCCGTTGAAATCGTAGCAGGCGGCTCTGCCACCGTTGCGATTCGATGAGACACCAAGCTAACCACATTCCCTCGATGCACCTGACCCCGTCCATTTTTGTTCGTCGGTCTCAATTCCATTTCTTTTTCGTCTTTAAATTCCGCATTTAATTTCCGCTCTTTACGTTCTTCGCGTTCTTCATTATTTCTCGTCTAAAGTTACATTTCGATTTTTGTTGAAATTCCAAGATAATGACTTATGCGTTATATTTCCCATACTAACCTCGTTATTCCGTTAAAAATCCGTTCAAGCCATATTTAATTATTTTCGGCGGATTATCTTGTTTATGCCATTATAATGCCGAAATTATTTTAAGTTAATGTATGTTGTTGCATGATAAATTTAAGCACGCTGTGTTTGGAAAATTTCGGGTTTTGCGTTCTTCGCGTTCGTCGAGAATCGATGAAGACGAAGAGCCCAGTTGAGGATCGCCCAGGAAGAGAGAGAAAAAGGGTCCCGCGACCGCGGGGGGTGCGCGGCAGCGCGACGCCTCCCTCGGCCTAGGACCCCGCGGGCACGTAGGTTGCGCGGGCGCAGGAGGTGCCGCCGGTGCGCGACGCCCCCCCTCCCGTGTTGTCCGACGCTCGTCCTTCCGACTTTTCGAGTTTTTTATTCGAGTCATGTTTTTTCGAGCAATTCTCAAGTTTAAATTAAAAAGATTTTCAAGCTTCTCCGATTTATTTCGAGAAAATCATTCGAGTTATTTTCCGTCAAAAATTTAGAAATCAAGTCGAGAAATTCCTTAAATAAAATAAATCCTTTTCGGACCCTTATTAAGTCAAAGTCGTGCTATCCATGTTAAGTCCTAGTTAAGGGAGTACTAGTTGAGTATTATTTAATATCATGTATTTAGAAATCCTCGAAGGAGACCGCTAAGTCGACGATTCGACTTTTGTAGGAGGAATCGAGCCTCGGAGAAATACTAAGGAAGACCACCAGCTCGTTGCCTCGTCTTACGTTCCGTAATCAAGGTGGGTAAATCTATACTCATCTAAAGTTTGAGCTAATAAGCTCTAGAAGCATGTTAGGGCAAAATGAGATATCCAATAAAGTATTTTTGCTCAGCCTGATTGATCTCTGTACAAGGAAAGGAAAGGAATAAGTGGAGTTATATGCATGATTATGCTGAATGATTATTTGGGTTAGATAAAGTAAAGAAAGCTAGCATAAGTTAAGTGAGCTCTCAAGTATGTTTAGATATGCTAGAATTGTTTATTTCAATTTATGCTATCATGAAGTGTTTAGAATTGCTTTACTTGCAATCGATGTTATCCGCGTTCATCTCCTCGTATTTGAATGCTTATGCTTTGTTAGAGCTCGTATAGTTAAAGATTAAGGATTGCCTTGTTAGGGTAGCTTTAACCCTTTGTAGGCCAAGATCAGGTAGTAATAAGGTATTAGCATTAGACATTGCTCTAAGCTTAGTAATGCTAGCAAGAATAGGAAGAGAAGGAACTTAGCATCCACTTAAGCAGGATTTGAGCTCAGGACTATTAAGGTAGTCACTGCGGGGTTTTTCCCTCGCAAACACGTTCGGGTATTTGAGGTAACCCCTCTTCTATCCTATGGCATGCCTAAGGGTACAGTTGACGACAGATTTGAGCCAAGTTGGGCCCAAAAGAAAAGAAAAGGTTTTACGGATACAGAGAGGGCTTTTGCGTTTTGCTCTCCGTATTCCGTCTGTTAATCATTGGATATCTTAAAAGTTATTAAAGCATTTTCATTAAAACCCACTGAGTACATTAGTGCTCATGCCCCATCTTTTCAAATGTTTTCAGGTTGAGATGCTGAGGATGCTGGTGGCTGTGAATGTGGGTTGGCTGCCAAGACTATTTTGCTATTATCTAATGTTACATGAAATCCCACTTTGTGATCCGCTACTCTGATATACTCTTTTCAATTTTGTTTAAGTCCTATTATGTTCAGCAAGACTCTGTCTCCCCAGAAACGATTTAATACCTATAAGATGCATATTATGTTTATCTTTGCTTTTGAAGCATGACCTCCGTTCACCTATAAGAGGCCTAACAAGTTGGTATCTGATTAATTAGCCATTTCATTCCGCTTAAGCATGCTTTCTTTTATTCAAAGTAAACCCGAGCATCACCATACAACTTCTAAGGCACATCTGAATTCTTAAACTTCTTGGTAAATCCCCTATCTTTATTCGTTAATCCCTTAATAACACCCCGTCCCCACTCGAAAATCCCTATCTCGGGACCGGGCTGTTATAGTTGGTATCAGAGCAAGTTTGCAACTCTGCAGACCTGTCTCTTTGTTTGAAATAAGTTAATAAGTCTATGTGGATATAAGTTATTCTCTGATAAGTTAAAGCAGCAACCCACAGCTCGCCATCACCATCGCACTCTCAACCAAAAATCAAGGTATGATAGTATAGAAATTTTGGATTTTGGATTCATGATTTTGGAATACAGGAAGGGAAAAGATTTGAGCAAGCATACCTGTTTTATGGACAAGAGAAAAACCGTGAGAATGAAATTCCAAGTAAAAGGTGTTCGGGTAAGATGATTTCCCAGATGGAAAGTTTGTGAAAAGATTTCTCGATCCCAAAACGACTTAAAATCATTTCTCGAAATTTTGACTCAAAAGATAAGGTAAACAATGTATGTTTAAAGAACATTGGGCACCAAAATTTTTATAAAAGTGGTCAGCTGCTCCATAAAGAGAAGCTATGCATGCAATATAATCTAGACATTAGGAGGACCTTAGGTCTCCCTTTTATAATCTAGACTGATTAAGTTATTCTCTTCTAGATGGTTAAGCGTCGTTCGACAGCTAGGAAGAGCGTGCCTTTTTTCCGCCCTATGCAAGAAAGAGTTCAGAGATTCAGAAGAGAAACTTGGAATGGCAACGAACAGTTGCTGTCCTACATGGCGAGATACCTTGAAAGGTGGGCTTGGGCAAATGGCTACGGAGGGGAGCCCGGGAGCGTATCCGACTTGGAAACGTGCATCCGCATGTGCGAGCATGCGCCACCTGCTTGGAGGCCTACAATGTACCGTATCCTGCAAAGCACGATCACCCGCGATCCCGAGACGTACGCTGAAATCGAAAATCTGACGGAATTCTCGTCAGCCTTAATGGCTCATTGGGTATCGGAGTATGGCCACGTGCACACCTTAGCCGAGCAGCAAGAAGATGAGCAAAATCCCTCTCTCGTGGTAGAGCTAGAACTGCAAAGGGCGACTCTCAACAGTCCCCCTGGATTTCAAATACCACGTCCTCACGACGAAGGAACCACAAGAGCAGGACCTTCAAATGTCCGAATCGTGAACCACACCGAGTCCCTATTCTCCTGCACTCCTCAAGTGAACCAGTGGACCCCTGTATCCGCTTCTCAGGGTCTGGGACAGTGTATGCCCCATCAGTATCCTGAAGGGAGCGTTCGTATGAGGACATTCAAGTTCACTGTCCCAGAAACGGTTGATATTGGAGATGAAGAAGAAGAAGACGAGGACCCAGAAGAAGGCGAAGAGGAAGTAGGATCGTCATGCAAGGAGAAGGGTAAAGGCCCGGCTCATGATTAAGCATAAAAAGGAAGTGTAGAAGGTGTTGCTGTTAGAACACCTAGATGTCTAATCCATCTATTTGTCTGTAATCTAATGTCCGCTCTGACCAAGACTTTAATATGTAATAGATGTTTTAAGATTTCTAAACCCAATAGTGGCAATGAATTTTCCAAGAGACTGCCCTATCCCGGTTGTAACCCATAATTTACTATATCGATGCCAAAGTCCTCTAAAATGAGGCAATTTTCCCATCATGCTTGAATGACGCCTAAATTTCATTTTGTTTGATCTATCTTGCGCAATTAAAAGACCTTATCAAAAGGCATTCTTGCTTTGTGTGAATTTGATCAAACCTCGCTAATATCTAGTTCTTTAGAATGCCGCCTCGAAGACGTCAAGCCGAGAATGAGGATGAGAACGAACCTGAGCAAGCCCCAAACCTCGGTCCAAAAGCCGAAAGTGTGTTTCTCAAACACAACCCTCCATCGTTTAATGGTTTAGGAGATCCAATGGATGCCGAAAAATGGGTTCGCTCCTTAGAACGAATCTTCGATTTCATAGCTTGCATTGAAGGAGAGAAACTAAGTTGTGCTCTTTTCATGTTAACGGAGGATGCGGACTACTGGTGGGAGTTCGTACGAAGGACCATAACCCCGGCTCAATGGGAAGACTATAGTTGGGAAGATTTCAAGCACGATCTGTATCAGAAGTATATCCCGGATTATTATCGAGAGGCAAAAGAGATGGAATTCTGGAATCTAAAGCAAGAGAATAAGACGGTGTTGGAATACGATAGAGAATTCAACCAGTTGTCAAGGCATGCTCCACATCTAGTGGACACAGACGGGAAGAAAGCACGCAAGTTCAAGAAAGGACTCAGATCCGAGATTGGCATAGCCCTCGCTGGACAAGAAGACATGTCTTATGCCCGAACCTTAGCCAAAGCATTGAGCATAGAAGCCATCCTTCCTCAGAAGATTCAACCCCCTCAATCATCTAATGACCCAAAAGGATAAAGGAAGTGGGAAGGAGGGAGAAGGGATGACAGAAGGAAGAAATCCCACTGGCAAAACCGAGAGTCAGGGGTGCCTCGAAATCAGCTTGGCAACGCCCTTAGTTTTAGGCCGTGTCAAAAGTGCGGAAGAATGCATCCTGGAGTCTGTCGAGCAAATCTAACTGGGTGCTACAACTGTGGTGAGGAGGGGCACTTCAAGAGAGAATGTCCTAAGGGAAACAACCAACGATCTCAAACACCACAGCAACCCATATACCCGCAACCACTTCAGCAACTTCCTGGAAACCAGCTAAGACTGCAGCAAGGAGGACCTCAGGGTCAAAGGCCGGGACTGAACCCGAGACCGAACCAAGGACGAGATCAAAGGTCCAACCAAGGACAAAGACCACCTCAGCCAGCTCGTACTTATGCTCTCAATCAGCAGCAAGCTGCTAAGGCCCCAGGTAATCTAGCAGGTATGATTACCCTCCTCGAGACGCCAGTTTTAGCTCTCTTTGACACAGGAGCATCGCATTCGTTTATAGCTGAGTCTGTTTGTAAGAAACTGAAGATTGAACCCGAGAATGCCGAGAATGCTCTTGAAATAAGTATTCCCTCTGGAAAAAAAATAATGTCTAGGAAGGTCTGCTCTAACCTAGAATTGAACATAGAAGGGGGAAACTTTAAGTCAAATCTTTATGTAATAAAGATTCAGGACTTCGACATAATCCTAGGAATGGATTGGTTAGCCTCAGCTAATGCTTCCATAAGTTACCCCGAGAGAGAGGTAACGTTTCGACCACCCGGGAAACCCGAGGTAAAAATCTACGGATCAAGGCTGGAAACCAAAATCCCAGTGATATCCGCCCTAAAGGCCACCAAAATGATAAGGAAGAACAAATGCCAAGCATTTTTAGTTAACCTAATAAGGAAGGAGGAAGGAGAGCTTTCCATCGAAGACGTTCCAGTCGTAAGGGAATACCCCGACGTATTTCTAAATGAGCTGTCAGGGCTACCTCCAGATAGGCAGGTGGAGTTCACTATCAAGTTGGAGCTAGGAGCCGCCCCAGTTTCAAAAGCCCCCTACAGAATGGCGCCTAAGGAATTGCAAGAACTCAAGGTTCAACTGCAAGAGTTACTAGACCTAGGTTTTATCCAACCTAGTGTGTCGCCTTGGGGAGCTCCAATCTTGTTCGTAAAGAAAAAGGATGGCACATTAAGAATGTGCATCGACTATAGAGAGCTTAATAAGCTAACCATCAAGAATCGATACCCTCTCCCAAGAATAGATGATCTATTCGATCAACTCAAAGGAGCAAGTGTCTTCTCCAAGATAGACTTAAGATCTGGGTACCATCAGTTGAAGATCCGAAAGGAAGATATCCCTAAGACCGCTTTTAGAACTCGCTATGGGCACTACGAGTTTGTGGTAATGCCATTCGGATTAACCAACGCCCCAGCAGTGTTCATGGATTTAATGAACCGGGTTTTTCACCCGTACCTTGACAAGTTTGTTCTAGTTTTCATAGATGATATTCTTATCTATTCCAAGGATGAAGAAGAACATCAAGAGCACCTGAGAGTGGTACTGGAAACCTTAAGAAGAGAAAAGCTTTATGCTAAGTTCAGCAAATATGAGTTTTGGCTCAAAGAAGTAATGTTTCTAGGTCATATAGTCTCGGTAGAAGGAATCAAGGTGGATCCAGCCAAGATTGAAGCTGTAAGCAACTAGAAGTCTCCAAGAAGTGTGAACGAGATAAGGAGTTTCCTAGGACTCGCTGGATACTATCGCAGATTCATTGAAGGATTCTCAACTATATCCAAGCCTATGACGTGATTGTTACAGAAGGATTCAAAGTTCAAATGGACGCCTGAATGTGAGGAAAGTTTTCAAACTTTAAAGAGGATGTTGACCACAGCCCCCATTTTAGCCATCCCAGAAGGGAATGAAGATTTCGTGGTCTACGCAGACGCATCGAGTAAGGGATTAAGATGCGTGCTAATGCAGAAAGGAAAGGTGATTGCTTATGCTTCTAGACAGCTTAAAAATCACGAACAAAACTACCCAACGCATGACTTGGAGCTAGCAGCGGTTGTTCATGCGCTGAAGATTTGGAGGCACTACCTCTACGGAGCTAAGTGTGAGATCTTCTCAGATCACAAGAGCTTGAAGTATTTCTTCGAGCAAAAAGATCTTAACATGAGACAAAGAAGATGGCTAGAACTCGTAAAAGACTATGACTGTATGATCCACTACCATCCAGGGAAAGCAAATGTAGTAGCAGATTCCCTAAGTAGAAAAGAGAAGGCAGAATTAGGACTCGTTTCAGCTCAGGAAGATCTTCGCAAGGAGTTCGAGAAGTTAAAGATCGAGGTGCTAACACCACCCGAGACCGTTCAAGCTCAAATTGCCGTGATAGTCACTCAGCCTGACCTAAGGCAGAGGATAATTGAAGCTCAGAGAGGAGACGGGTTTCTCGAAAAGAAAAGGCTAGAAGCGCGAACTGATAACTCTCAAGATTTTGCGGAAACCGCCGACAATGCGCTCTTATTCAAAGGAAGGCTTTGTGTGCCTAGCAAAGAAGAACTAAAAGAGGAAATCATGTGTGAAGCACATGACACGCCATACACAGCACATCCTGGAAGCACCAAGATGTATCAAGACCTCAAGAGGAACTTCTGGTGGAACAACATGAAAAGGGAAATAGCCGCCTTCGTGGAAAGGTGTCTGAGTTGTCAACAAGTGAAAGCTTTGCATCAAAAACCTTCTGGTCTGCTTCAACCCCTAGAAATCCCTGAATGGAAGTGGG
Source organism: Perilla frutescens (assembly GCA_026008535.1). Classification (NCBI taxonomy): domain Eukaryota; kingdom Viridiplantae; phylum Streptophyta; class Magnoliopsida; order Lamiales; family Lamiaceae; genus Perilla; species Perilla frutescens. The sequence goes on from BRKX01000004.1 coordinate 42,758,861, forward strand.
ATCATATCAATATGGACTTTGTCGTAGGTTTGCCAAAGTCCAAGCGGGAAAATACCGCTATTTGGGTAATCATTGATCGATTATCTAAATCGGCACATTTTGTTGTTGTTAGGATGACGGACGGGCTAGATCAACTACCCCAGTTGTATGTTAAGGAAATTGTGCGTTTGCATGGAGTGCCGGTCTCGATTACATCAGACCGTGATTCGAGATTTACATCAAGATTCTGGAGGAGCCTACAAGATGCAATGGGATCAAAGCTCAACTTTAGCACAGCATTCCATTCTCAAACGGATGGCCAGTCTGAAAGGACTATCCAGATTCTGGAAGACATGCTTAGAGGAATCGTCATAGATCAAGGAGGTAATTGAGAGGAGTTACTGCCTTTGGTAGAATTTGCCTATAACAACAGCTACCAGACATCGATCGGCATGGCCCCTTATGAAGCCCTTTATGGAAAGAAGTGTAGATCGCCCCTGTATTGGGATGAGGTTGGAGAGAAAAGGATACTTGGACCCGAGATAGTCCAGGAAGCCGTCCAGAAAATCGAGCTCATTTGTCAACGCATCAAGGAAGCTCAAGATAGACATAAGACTTATGCAGATGAGAGGAGGACGAAGCTCAGTTTTGACATTGGAGATAAAGTGTTTCTGAAGGTGTCTCCATCAAAAGGAATAATTCGTTTTGGCAAACGAAGCAAATTAAGGCCCAGATTTATCGGACCTTTTGAGATCTTAGAAAAGGTGAATGAAGTAGCCTACAGGTTGGCCTTACCACCCAACCTGAGTAATGTGCATGACGTCTTTCATGTCTCAATGTTACAAAAGTACGTGTTTGATCCAAAACACGTGATTAGCAAGTAAGAGATAGTCCTGAATGAGGACTTAGCCTATGAAGAAAAACCTCAAGCCATCATAGATCGAAAAATTCAAAAGCTGAGAAATAAGGAGATCGATCTTGTGAAAGTAATCTGGAACTACCATGGTTCAGAGGAAGCAACTTGGGAGCTTGAATCCGAGCTGCTCAAGAAGTACCCTGATATCGCCTATCATGGTTAGTAAATTTCGGGACGAAATTTTCTTTAAGGGGGGTAGGATGTAATACCCCGGATTTCCGAGTAAGGTTTAGAGAATTGTTAATAATAATTAATTAATTAAAGAAGGAATTTAATTAAGGTTGGATGTCAGTCACGACTTTAGGAGTCAGATCGCCTTTTTGGAGAAATGTGATTTTAACTATTTTATGACGGTCCATGGTCTCGTTAGGAAGGTTTTAACTCAAGGAGTATGCCGGTGTTTTCGGATTTTAATTCTGAAGTCATTTGAGTTCCCGGTGATGAAAAACGCATTTATCAGAAGAATGAATAGTAACTTTTGCGTGCGTTCGTGTTTTGAGAAATTTACGAAATCCTCCTCATTTATTCAAGTTCGGTTCTGTCAGGCCCCGCTTGTGGGAAATGACTCAAGGATTCCGTTGGCGTTCACGGATTGACATTCTGAGGTCAATCGAACGCTCGGGAGCCAAATCTGTCAGTCTGAGTGAATAGTAAAAAGTAATTCCAAAAAGGGAATCTTTGCTCGTCTTTCTTCAGACGAACCCGTCTTCTTCACGAATCAAGTTGGTTCACTAGTATTCGAGCCAACGAGTCTTCCGGTATTTTTAGATTTCGTGTCTGAAGTCATTTGGGCCTCGACATCGAATAAAGCAGCTTTTAACCGAACCCGGGGTAACTTTTGCAGTATTCCCGCACAGCAATGACTTCCAAGGGAAGCCAAAGCTTTTCCTATATATAGGGGACCACCACTTTATCTTTTCTTGCTCACTTTACTCTTTCCATTGACTTCTAAAAATCGAGAGGTGAAAAGCTTTGAAAGCCGAGAAGGTTCTGTTAAAATAAAAAGTGTTCTTCGTGAGTGTTCTTCAAGACGACGAGTGGAGTGGCGTGGAAGGGATGCGGTGAGGGAATGTGCTAGGGGCGCCGTTGAAATCGTAGCAGGCGGCTCTGCCGCCGTTGCGATTCGATGAGACGCCAAGCTAACCACATTCCCTCGACGCACCTGACCCCGTCCATTTTTGTTCGTCGGTCTCAATTCCATTTCTTTTTCGTCTTTAAATTCCGCATTTACTTTCCACTCTTTACGTTCTTCGCGTTCTTCATTATTTCTCGTCTAAAGTTACATTTTGATTTTTGTTGAAATTCCAAGATAATGACTTATGTGTTATATTTCCCATTCTAACTCCGTTATCATTATTCTAAGAAGATTAACCTCGTTATTCCGTTAAAAATCCGTTCAAGCCATATTTAATTATTTTCGGGGGATTATCGTGTTTATGCCGTTATAATGCCGAAATTATTTTAAGTTAATGTATGTTGTTGCATGATAAATTTAAGCCCGCTGTGTTTGGAAAATTTCGGGTTTTGGGTTCTTCGCGTTCGTCGAGAATCGACGAACACGAAGAACCCAGTTGAAGATCGCCCAAGAAGAGAGAGAAAAAGGGTCCCGCGACCGCGTTAAGTCAAAGTCGTGCTATCCATGTTAAGTCCTAGTTAAGGGAGTACTAGTTGAGTATTATTTAATATCATGTATTTAGAAATCCTCGAAGGAGACCGCTAAGTCGACGATTTGACTTTTGTAGGAGGAATCGAGCCTCGGAGAAATACTAAGGAAGACCACCAGCTCGTTGCCTCGTCTTCCGTTCCGTAATCAAGGTGGGTAAATCTATACTCATCTAAAGTTTGAGCTAATAAGCTCTAGAAGCATGTTAGGGCAAAATGAGATATCCAATAAAGTATTTTTGCTCAGCCTAATTGATCTCTGTACAAGGAAAGGAAAGGAATAAATGAAGTTATATGCATGATTATGCTGAATGATTATTTGGGTTAGATAAAGTAAAGAAAGCTAGCATAAGTTAAGTGAGCTCTCAAGTATGTTTAGATATGCTAGAATTGTTTATTTCAATTTATGCTATCATGAAGTGTTTAGAATTGCTTTACTTGCAATCGATGTTATCCGCGTTCATCTCCTCGTATTTGAATGCTTATGCTTTGTTAGAGCTCTTATAGTTAAAGATTAAGGATTGTCTTGTTATGGTAGCTTTAACCCTTTGTAGGCCAAGATCAGGTAGTAATAAGGTATTAGCATTAGACATTGCTCTAAGCTTGGTAATGCTAGCAAGAATAGGAAGAGAAAGAACTTAGCATCCACTTAAGCAGGATTTGAGCTCAGGACTATTAAGGTAGTCACTGCGGGGTTTTTCCCTCGCAAACACGTTCGGGTATTTGAGGTAACCCCTCTTCTATCCTATGGCATGCCTAAGGGTACAATTGACGACAGGTTTAAGCCAAGTTGGGCCCAAAAGAAAAGAAAAGGTTTTACGGATACGGAGAGGGCTTTTGCGTTTTGCTCTCCGTATTCCGTCTGTTAATCATTGGATATCTTAAAAGTTATTAAAGCATTTTCATTAAAACCCACTGAGTACATTAGTGCTCATGCCCCCTCTTTTCAAATGTTTTCAGGTTGAGATGCTGAGGATGCTGGTGGCTGTGAATGTGGGTTGGTTGCCAAGACTATTTTGCTATTATCTAATGTTACATGAAATCCCACTTTGTGATCCGCTACTCTGATACACTCTTTTCAATTCTATTTAAGTCCTATTATGTTCAGCAAGACTCTGTCTCCCCAGAAACGATTTAATACCTATAAGATGCATATTATGTTTATCTCTGCTTTTGAAGCATGACCTCCGTTCACCTATAAGAGGCCTAAGAAGTTGGTATCTGATTAATTAGTCATTTCATTCTGCTTAAGCATGCTTTCTTTTATTCAAAGTAAACCCGAGCATCACCATACAACTTCTAAGGCACGTCTGAATTCTTAAACTTCTTGGTAAATCCCCTATCTTTATTCGTTAATCCCTTAATAACACCACGTCCCCACTCGAAAATCCCTATCTCGGGATCGGGCTGTTACAGCATGTCATGCCCTCACTCACGCCTTGGTCAAATGAAGACCCGCTTAAGTGTCAGTGTCCACAACTCACACTGGATATCGCGCATCTTCAACATACAAACTCGTTTTGGTATCAATGTCCCTCCATTAGCGCCTTCAATCAGGCTGTGAGTTGTGCCACTGGGCATCAGCCAGAAAATCATCGCACCTCGAGTTACCCTGTAGGTGGCACCTTTTGAACTTGCACATGTTTCCCCAGTTTTGACACTACTTCACTTCGTTGGCCTCGTCAAATTGAAAACCAAAATATTAAGAAATTTTACTTCAAAACGCTTATAGCCATCAAAGATAAGTATCAAAAGAGCTATTACGAGCCATAACTGAGGCATGAAAAATCCTAAATATCAGCTACGAAATATCACATGAATAAAATTTAGAAGGTTTATAATATATTTAAAAAAAATTATCAATTCGAGACTTGAAAGATGAAAATTTTTAATTCAGGACCCTAAGAACCTCAAAAATACATGATTTTTTAATGATTAAATTAACTATTTTTTAACTTTAGTTAAAAAAAAAGTGGCATACTTGTAATTTTTCGCAACTTTAAGTAAAAATGGATATTATGGTAATTTTTAGTAATCCATATATTTTTCAGGGTAAAGGGGCAAAAATACATCCGAATTATATGCCCAATCTCATCAAGACGTACGAACTATTTTTTGGCCCAAATAGATACCTAACTATTTAAAAACTACAATCGACCTCCTCCACTATTCAAAATATATCAAATTCACACTTTTCGTTTAACATCGTTAACTTTTTCGATAAATTCATACGTAAAAGCCCTCGTCATGAGCATTCTAATTATGATTCTTCGACCTAATTATGATTAATTCAGACGATGATACCATGTATTGTGGTATGGTTAGAAAGCCCTCGTCATGAGCATTCTAATTATACTCTTAATTTATCAATCGGGTGTTAAACGATAGAATAATTACACGGAGAATTATCGATGACCAGGGTTTTTATTATGAATTAAATTATAAATTTCAATATCAATTCGATGTTGGATTTTGAAATTAAAAGAGGGGTTTGAAACTCCATAGTGTGGGCTATTTGACCGTGGTTTCAATTTGTCCGATTGGAATTCATAGGTGATAGAATTGAGCTTGACATATTTTAATTAACGGAAAAAACTAACGTTGTTGACTTCAAGTGTCAGTTTGTTCTTTTCTGAATAGTTTATAGGGCCGATTGTTCTTTTTAAATAGTTTATGTGTGTATTTGGGTCAAAAAATAGTTCGTACATCTAGGTAAAATTCGAAATATAATTTTGAGTGCTTTTTTTTTTTGCCCTTTGCCCTATACTTTTTGTTGTTAAAATGTGAAATTACTATATTACTCTTAAATTTTTTTTAAAATTTTAGAGGGGTCCAGTAACCGCCTGGGCCCAATGTGGCTTTGTCAGTGATTATGGTGATTTTTTTAGGAAGAAAATGGTAAAAGTATAGTTCTCACGATCTTTGCATAAACAATAATTCTTTTTTGTTCTTTTAAGAGTTGTTTTAATTTGACGGGCTTTCTTCACTAATAATATTTTAATGGAACACATAGTTAATTTAGGAGTTAAAGACTGGATTCTCTTTAAAAAAAAAAGGAAAAAATTTATAGACGTGAACATGATGAATTTCTACCAATGAAGTTGATAATTATAGAAATGCAACGGGGACATCTTCTCTTAAAAGTCAACATTCTCTACAATTTTGGTAGTTTACAATTAGTAATTAATCATTTTTTCCTCATTAACTACATATTTACTATTTTCTTTGATCCTTGACCCAAATATTAATCATTAATATTACTCTCTTTTATCATATTTTAAATGAATTGAAGGATGCCTTCAATTTTCAGGTACTACAATATTATTCTTGTAAGTTTGAAATTTGGCACTATTTGTTTGAGATTTAATATTATTTTATTTTTGGATTAATATTTGTTTCCCCACCCCCCCTTTTTGACTTTCTTCTGCTTTGGTCAAGAAGAATACAATCACAAATGAGAAAATTAGTATTTAGTATTTTCGTGGACAAAGTTATTGTACATTTTTTCCCTCTACGCAGATGTAGATATTATGAAATTTGAAACAAATTGCAGTTTTAATATTTATGAATATATATTTTGAATATAAAATTTATTATTAATAACGATATAATTCTATCGCGAGAACTTGTTTGTTAGGAAGTATAAAGGGGTAATTGATACTTATGACACCCTAATATTATGTTTGGTTATAAAATCACAGCCCATGAATATTCAAAGGCCCAACATGTGCTAAGCATTTATATGTGATTATATATTACACCCTCGAGGTGTAATATGTAATACCGTATATAATTATTAAAAATCTCATACTAAAATACATATACCAAATATTAATTAAAATCCTATTATATAACATTTACACAATAAAAGTAACTAATTAAAATATATTTTAGGAATTGTAATTTTATAGAAAATTTTAATACATCTACCCAAATAATATATTATTAATACATATATTTTAATACAATAAAACAAACGCAATATTGAAATATTTTTATAAAGTAAAAAACATCCTCAGTCAAACATATCAGATCTTATATTATATTGTCTAGCTATCAAATGAGCCCTTATTTTATCATACCAATAATGAAGTATCAAGATACCATCATTATTTGCCTTTGACTAGAGAGGCAAGGGCTATGAAAGGAGTTTTCCCCTTGTTTTTTTACGTTGACTGATGGAATTACTACGAAGACGATCTTCAATAGTCTACACTATAATACACTATAACTATCACTAAAATACAGTAAATTATCAATTTTATCTCCAACAATCTGCACTATCACTCTATATACCAAAAGAGAATATTCCATAATATTCCCTTTATAATTATTATTTAATAATTGCTAACATATAGTAATATATGCAATTTCATTTAATGGATATCTATAATTAAATTCAACATTTCATAATAATTATTGAAACATTTTTTAGGAACAAATATATTTGAATTAATATAAAATAAAAATATGATTCATTAAAATATTACAAAACAAACATAAAGTTACAAAATATTTGTATGTAGTTTTATTGTTGGTGTAATTTTATCTATTTCATTAATATTATATAGTTTTTATTGTTGGTGTAATTTTTTATCTAATTTAATTTTGTATTTCAACATTTCAATTTAAGTAAATTTATTATACACAACAAATTTTAAAATACAGAATAATTTACAAACAACATAGACAAAATGAAAAACAAAATACAAATAAAAAACTGTTGTGATCCTGCAATCTTATGTCATTTTTTGGGAGTTGATTGTTGAATAAAGATTTAATCTTGGAGACTAGAAATGAGAGAAAATTGAGGGGAGAACTTTTGGTTAATTTTTTCATACTAATCCAACACTACTGCGGCTATTTAAACATTACACTTTTAATTTGGGACCAACATCGTCCACTAAGGAAAAACCAAATTAAAGTACTTAGGTTGCAAAGAAACGAACTACTAATAATCTAAGACCATTACACTTGGCCCAATGATGACAACCTTAAATAATTAAGGTCTATTTAGCTTAAAAATTGAGCCTTGGCTGTGATTTCTTCCCCAAATCCATCTTCTTCAATTCCACTCTCGACAAACAGCTTTTCTCCTTTGTTAATTACCGTATTCATAACAAAAACAATATAAAAAAAAAGAGGCCAATCACAACACTTTTTTATTTTTCTTTTTTTTTCCTATTGCTTGAAGTGCTTGCCTCATGAAATTCTATTGTCCCTGTAGGGCCTGTTGCACAAGATTCCACGATACTTGGTGTAGCGTTTGTAACCAATGAGTATTCATTCTTCGTTGCGGTGCCCAATGTGAACGCCAGAATCATTACGACGACGATGACGATGACGATGACGATGACAATAACTACTACTACTATCCAGATAACTCGGAGGAGGACTGATTGTGTCTCTTTATCAGGAGCGATCACCATTACGGAAATGTTGTAACTCGTTACAATGAATATCAACGACAGCACCATCGCGCAGTAAGCGAATATGCGGATGAGCAAGAACTTGGATAGAAGTCCGGTGGTCATGAAGAACAATATGATGAGAGATGACACGATCGCCGCCATGTTAGCAGCCACGAATTCTTGGTATTTTGTGGGATGAGTAGATGCCATCACAGGTTTGCCGGCTTTGTGTGTTGGTGAGTCGTCCTGCCAAAAGCCGCCGGGGGGCTGAAGGTGGCCTGGAATGCCACGGTGGCTATGAGGACCACAACCATCATCGTGGTCTCACTCATCTTGTGGAGCTCGTGCTCCGATTCATCCGGCAAACTTAACAAGATTGTTTCGATCTCTGAGTAGTTATTAGTTGTTGTGTCTCGAGGGCTCTCTTGCAGGATTTTCAATGCTGTTTTGCCCATCGAATTCATTGTATCCTTTTCTATTTTTTTGCCTTCCGCCAAGTATTTTATCATCTGATGAGATTTTGATATGAGAAGGTTGCAGAATTCGCTAGGCGCTAGTCGGGCGATCGAGGGGGGCCTAGCGCCTAGACGGTCTAGGCGGGGCCTAGACGGAATTTAGACGGAGTCTAGGCGTTTTTTTATTTTATAATTTATTTATTTATATTTAACCAAATAGTTTTAAAATATTAATATATAAGTTCATAAAATATAATATTCCAACCATCCAAAAATATGAAATATTAAAGTCAATGTAAAATTTGAGAAATAATTATATTTATTAAAGAAGTAATAAAATAATTAAAGAAATAATCAAAATTATTAAGTAATTAAAGTCAATCTAAATTAAAACAAATTAATTACGAAATTTAATCAAAGAATTCGAAACCCATAAAAAATTAAGTTAACTCATTCACTATAATATATATATACACACACACACACACACACGTAAATATTAAAAAAACAATAAATTATTCCATGACACTCTCCCCAAAAATCAATTAAGAGTAAGACAAATCATCTCTCTTCCATCATCTCTCTCCTCCATCAACTTTCCCGACGCGGTGGCATTTCAGAGCTATACACAAAATCTCAAAACACCATAACCATGTTCTCACCCATGAACTCCAAATCTTAAGTTCCCCATCTACTAATTAAACATTTAAACCTAGAAACAAATATGAATCTCATTTATTGAAATTTATCCATCTCTGCAATTGAACCACAACAGACTCATCGTCGTTTCATCGTTCGCCTAATCTTCACAGCACCGTTTCCATCGTCACACTGCCACCAGATTGTCAACTACGTCACAACCGAAAGTCTGTTGTCTGCACGATACTCTGCGGCTCACTTCCAACCTCGAAAATCGCCGATTAATCGGCGCCTAAACCGCCTAGTTCCGCCCAGGCGGACTAGCGATTAATACTGCCGACTACAGCCTATTCGGCACGGTTCTAGGCCGCCGAGCGCCTAAGCGCCGCCTAGGCGGGCGCCTAGACCGTTTTTTACAACAATAAGAGATTAGTAATAATACCTTCTTCATGTGTTGGATCTTAATTGGGGGATGGGGATTGAATACCCTAGTTCTAGATCCAACTTCATGCACAAACTAATTATCCATAATATTTTTCTTGAGAGGAAGTTTCACTTTAGGTTTGTAAGAATACGGTACTTTAGGTTTGTAAGAATACAGTCTAAACACTTGTCCCAATTCTTATATATTTGGTCTCTAAGTTTTATTAATTTTAGAACTTTTTTGGTTCCAACTTTAAGAAAATATGTTACAAGAAAAAAAGCTTTTTCTAGCAGCTGGAATTGGCCCAAATTCCATTGAAATATTTGAAAAATATTTTAAAAATAATAATAATGAATAAAATATTCGAGGGGTACATGGGCATGCTAGAATTCTTGCTCGATTTTTTAAAAAATATTTAAAAAAATTAAAAAATGAATAAAAAAATCCAGCAACACATGGGCAAGCTGGAATGCCCGCTAGAATTTTAAAAAGATCCAACGGAAAATGAGCTTGATGGAATGCCCACCCAAATCTTTTAAAATTCTAGTGGAAATGGGTCCGCTCGAATTTCCCGTTGAAATATAACATTTTTAAAAATGTTATAACATTTTTTACTACAAGAAATTTCTTGTAGTAAAAAATGATAGTTTTAGTGTCGGTTCTAACAATCCATGCTAATATTCATTACTAAGGTGTGCATGGGACAAAAAAAAAAATATCATTTAAAAAAAATTGATACAAGAAGTACTGTTTGCACCTTACTGTTAATTTTTTTTTATTTTTCTATGTTTTATTTATTTTCTGACGATTAAATTTGATGATGATTTAGCGATGGAAATCGTTTAACTATTTTAACGACGGATTTTGATGATATTTTCCGTCGCTAAAACACGATTTTTCTGTAATGCCAGTAAAGTGATGGATGAAGATGAATTGAAAGGGTAAGAAAAAAGTAAAAAGTGGGTAATGAAGAAATTATTCAAAGACTTGGTTTTACCTCAAGTTGGTTACTTCTAACAGCCCAATGCAATATTGTCTCCCCATCTTCATCCTTTGCCTCCACAAGCTCACCCAACTTCTCCACCAAAAACTGCAAAGCGCCAAGCTGACGATATTCCACGTACAAATGCAGCACAGTCTGCCCGCGATAAACCCTCTCCCTAGCGGCCAAACAATTGATTGGAAGCAGCTCTTCCAATATCTCAACATGCCCGTTCATGGCTGCAACATGTATCGGGTTCATACATTGGCAGTTCCGCCACCCGCATGTTTCCGGGCTGCTGATGACAATTGTTTCGCGATTTCAACGAACCCTTCCTCCGCTGCAATGTGAAGAGGCGACGATTGTTGGGAGTCTAAACTCCGAGCTAGCCACCGATTCATTTTCAACAACACATCCACGACGCTTGCTTGTCTCCACTTTGTTGCTATATGCAGCAGATTTCTTGAATGTACATATCTCACTTCTTCAAGAAGATATGCATATTCTTCAACCACCTCTCGAAATGTTGTTACATTCCCTATTGCTGCAGCATCATAAAGCCTTTGTGCTGCTTCTGTTCCAATCATTTTTTTTCTTTTCTTTTTGTTCTTTGCACACAAAAATTAAGCCCGTGAAGCTTTATATACACACACTACACGCGATTAATTTGTAAGTAATCAAGACAACCAACTACTCTGCAAGTTTCTGTGTAATTTCCTATTTCTTAACTGGGAAATTGAAGACAACTAACTACGTACTAAATTTCAAATATTTATGTGCATTCACATTGAAAATAGTAATTCTAAATTGTAATACTGCACGAGTTGTAAATATTAAATCCATGTTTCTTTTAATTACAAGGATGATATCAATATGCATTAGTTAGGTACTTTCAACTAAACGAGCTTTAATTTTAGATTCCAATATTTATGTTCATTCACATTGAAAATAGTAATTTAATGCTACACGAGTTATAAATATTGTGGTTGTTGTTGTTATTGCAGAAAGATGATGTTGTTCTACACATTTGTCCTCATCATTTAATGAATTCAAACACACCCATGTCCTACTAATCATATAGATAGATAAAATTAAATAAGAAAACATTAGATAATTTGATTATTTTATTAATATGTATGAATTTCTCCATAATAACACTTAATTAATGTAAAACAGAGGGAATATGTAATTTTCTAAGAAAATGGTATGTGATTATTTTAATTTGTTAAGGATTTTTACTCAATTAATCCTAGGACTACTTTTAATTTAATTGATATACTTTAGTCGATTTTAATTTAATTAATCAATTCTAATTGATTCTACTGTAAATCGACCCATTTCGGTTCTTCATTCATTTTATCCATTGCATCGATAATATAAGAAGAGAAATATATGTTCTTCATTCCTTCAAGAAACATCCAACATTTACGAGACATTTATGATAAATAATATTGGAATTCAATACTAAAAGTTTATGATATGTAAACTTGTGAAATAATGATCACAATATAATTATCCACCATATATAGATTCCAAATTAAAATAAGTATATGTACACACACGCATACACGATTAATTGGTAATTAGGACAACCAACTACTCTGCAAGTTTTTGCATATACATCGTTTATGCGGGGAAAATTCTAAGGTAATGCATCCCCTCCTATTTATAGTTCATTTGGACTATTTTTAATATTTATGGGTGGGCTGATAAAATAATTTTTGTTTTAAACTGTTATAATAAATAGTTAAGTGTCACAATAGATAGTCGAAATGTCACGATATGTTAGTTGAAGTGTCACGATAGATTTTTTCAACCTGTTAAAACTTTTTTTTTCTGGACAAAAAAAAAAGAGCTGGAAATATTCAAAAATTGATGTGCCCGGAACATACATCACTTGTTGGGAAGAATTATGCACAACATGTGTTCTACGTTAGAATTTACAGTACACAGCGGTAAAATGAGAAGACATCGATAAAGACATCACACACACGCTGTTAAGTTTGTGCAGCTTTAAGTTTTTTTTGCAGCTTTATACATAGGCATGGTACACGCGGTTAATTGGGAAGACAGCTAACTCCTCTGGAAGGTAATTTCCTACTTCTTAACTGGGAAGATTGGGAAGTTTCTGCGTAATTTCATATTTCTCACACATTAAAAGCTCGATCCATGGAGTCTAGCTATAATTAGAAGAGATGCTTACTTTCTTCCACTATAAGTTTTTTCTTTTTTCGTTTCTGTTTTTTCTTCTTGTTTTTAGATGAAGTAATAGAATATATGTTAGCATAACTACTTTGAACGCAAATTGAGAAGCACCATTCCACTAGATCAGAATCCATTTATGATGAACAACCACAAATATCATTTAATAGAAAACCCAAATTCCTATATATTCCAAAATAAAGAATGGAAAAAATATTAGAGCACTCTTAATTTATTTTTTATTCATCTATAAAATAGTACAATAAATGTAATAAAAATAAAATGTTATACGTTCAATTAAATTGGATTACTAAAATATACGTTCTTGTATCATTTTGTATATAATATTACGTTCTAAACTAAATTTTTATCCATAATATGCGGTTGGAATAGTAAGTAAAAAATTTGTAGTTTCTAATATGAATTATTGTATACATGCTTGTGATATATATGCTGAAAATTTTGTAGAAAAACTTAATGCATATTGTACACTTGACGTTTTCTTTCTAATGTTACTTATTGAAAATAATAGAGTTTATATATATATATATATATATATATACAGTAAAACCTCCATATAAGAATACTCTATATAAGAATAGCCTCCTTATAGTGATAAAAAATGATGGTCCCAACTCGGGACCAGTTATAAATAAGAATAACCTCTACATTGTAATATTCCAATATTTTTTAGGACCATTCTTAAGAAATTTACCTCTATATAGTAATAAAATGGCATTAAATTTTAAATATATATATTTAAATATCTATATAAAATATCTAGAACTATTTATCTTGAAGCTTCTTGACATGAGACTTTTTTTTATTTTTACACTATCATCCTCTGAATTATCACTTTGCGCTTCTTGCCTAATTCATAGAATGATGTCTTATTCAGTTAAAGCACTTATATACCTTTTAAATTCATGTGTTTTAAAATATGAAGGGACATTTCCGAGTGTTGCATAATATATATTAATTTTTTTTTAAAATAATTTTTATATGTAAACTCTATATAAGAATAACCTCCATATAGTAATATTTTTCTCTGGTCCCAATAATATTACTCTATAGAGGTCTTACTGTATATATATATATATATATAGGGGGTGGGTTAAAATGAGAACCACCCCCTAATGTAAGAAATAGGAACAAATAATAACCACTGATCCAGCAATTTTAATGGTCAAGATTAGATGGATATCTAGGGACCTAAATGCAATATTTTTTGTATATTATTTTTAATTTAGATTTGATAGGGTTAAAACAGTAAAAAATAGATCCCCATAATTATACGTGCCTAATATCTAGGAGTAGCAGTTTATCAACATGGAAACTCTTGCACATCAACCCAAAAACACGGCACAATCAAATCATTCAATTTATTTCTCTTCACAAAGCAAAAAAAATAAAGATTCGAGCAAATATTTTCGAGAGAAACTCAAAGCAGATGAAACGCCAAGACAACCCGCCGCAACCCATCTCACCGGCGACGTCCTCTCTCTATCTTCACGGGAGTGTCTGTCCGACGGTGTTGTTTCTCCGTCTTCCCGCGAGTGTCTCGAGTCAATTTCGACATACATTCCAATGGCTGGCGGGAGTAAAAGTACCCGTGCGAAAGGTATGTGGTTTGATATTTTGCTATATGGGTTTATGATTTTGACATATATCAAGCTTCCATTTGATTTCAAGTTGAAGTTTGATGAAAACGAAACTAGGGCTCCATGTGTTTTGGGAATTGAGTTTTTGGGGAAAAAATTGAACTGTATGAACATGGCTAGATCTATGTTCGAAATTTGCCGCCTATGAATTTAGATTTGTGATTGTTGAAAAAATCGCTCAATTTAGTAATAATTTGTGTGTATTTTGCAAATTTCTATGAGTGTTAGCAAATTTTTTAGCAACATTTTAATGTGATATGTGAAGCAAATATGTATGTAATTTTTTGCAAATTTATTATTAGAAATTAGAAAATACTATGGGTATTGAGTTTTCTTGTTGATTAATGAACCTAGGGTTCCATGGATTTTGGGAATTATGTTTTTTTTTTTGCAACCAATAAATATTTGATTGAAATAGTTAGCAAATATCCGTATGATTTTCTGCAAATTTTCAAGGAACATGTTAATGTGGGTGTTCGATACCTATATTTCTAATGTTGTGATAATGTGTGCCCTATAGTTAGCTAATATTGTAGGGATTTGTTTGTTGAATAGATTCAAATGTTAGTTCCGAACAAGTATCGAATTTTGATGGAAAAATTAGCAAAGTCTTCTATATTGTTAGCTAATTATTGAGCGAGGGGTTTGCTCCAGACTGTTGTTCATTGATGGAATAAAAATTAATTAATTACCTATATGTAATAGTTGACACTTTAGTGTAGTTAGCAAATATATGTTTATTATTTAGCTAATATATGGTTAGTATTAAGCATAAAATACATGAATAAATCTTGTTTTTATATGAGCAACATTCACGTATGGTTGAAAATCTTTGGTTGGCCTAATGTGCAATTATTTGTGGAATATTTAGCTAATATATGTTGAGTGTTTAACAAATATATTTTATGATATGTGTAGTATACAAATATTTAATAATTAATTATCTAATATATGTTCAATATTTAGCTACTATTACATGTCTAAATTTATAGGCTGCATTTTTAAATCTTTTTATGTATGTTTTGTAATTGTTATTTCTGAATTGTAAAATTTTGTATGTGTCTTAGCTAATAACGAGCCGAAATGTAGTTGAATACATTTAGGAACAAAACTTTCTTAATTAGCTAATATGTAATAGTTAACAATACCATATTTAATAAATAAATGATATGTATGATTAGCAAATATGTATGAAATTGTGTGCAACTAAATGTTTATTATTTAACAAATAAGTGTGGGTATTTAGTTTCTGAAATAATTAATCTGTTATAAAAATATTGCGGGTGTTTAGTGTGTGTGGTTGTTTAGCAAATATGTATATTATCAAATTTTTGAGTGTTTTTTAGAAAAAAGTTTAATGCATGTTAGCTAATATTAATGCAAAATGAATATGTAGGTATTTTGCAACTATGTATGTGATTATTAGCGAATATATGTTTGAAAAGTAACTATTATTTACACATCAATACATATATGTAATTGTTTAAGAAATATCTGTATAAGTTTTAGGAAATGTATGTTTGTTAATTAGAATATATTGAATGTTTGAGTGTTTTTTGCAAATGTTTGAGTGTTTGATTATTTTTTGCAAACAATGTTTGATGCGTGTGAATTTTTATGTATTCAGCAAATATGTATGTGAATGATAGCAAATAAATGTTTGAAGAGTAGCTATTTTTTAAACTGTAATCAAGCATGAGTAGTAGTGTTCGAGCATGTTTTTTTGATATTTTCATGCTTCCTATCATGGTGAATCTGACTGATGTTATCCGGTCAGATGCCTAATATTTCTCATTTGTTTTAACATTATTTTCAGATTTAGGGCGCAAAGTTCGAGCAAATCCAAGACATGATGTGAATGAAGCTGAGGATGACATCACACATGAGAGACGAACAAAGGCACGACATGATGTGAATGTTGCTGCAAATGACAACACACATGGAGGACGTTGGGGAAAACGTGCAAAGAAAGATTATCCAAACCTTAAGCACAGGACAAGCCCACTCGAGTTGTATAATTCAATAAGCCAACTTACAATTGCACAAAAGCAAGCTGTGAGAGATTTGGGATTTGGATCCATTCTTAACTTGCAGATTAAGGATGTGTCGCCTAAGTTATCTTATTGGGTTCTATCTCATTTGGATCCAAAACGAAGTGAGATTATTCTAGATATTGATAGGAGAGTACATGTGGCTGAGGATGATGTGAGGTTGATGTTCGGCTTTCCACGGGGACAGCGTAAAATCGAGAAGCCAAGTCTGATTGAGACATCCGATGTAATAAAAGAATGGAGGTCACAGTTTGAAAGACCACCAAACCGCATTCGTGCAATTGACGTTTGTATTAAGATGTTGGAAGATTGCGAGGGTGGTATTTGGTTCAAAAGGCACTTCCTGAAACTGCTCAGCTTTTGTCTAATCGAGAGCTATGGGAACAGCTATGTTCCTTCACATATTCTGGATTGCTTTGAGGATGTGGATAGAGCATCAGATTTCAATTAGTGTGCACATGTTCTTAAATGCTTGATAGAGCACACGTCAGCCTAGAAGGAGAATACGAATAAGTATTTTACCGGCCCTACACTCGTCATCACAGTAAGTGTATCTTTATCAAACTTTACTCCATTTATTAATAGTTTGCAACCAATATTTAATATATGCACAACAACCACGTGTTTATGGATGTTTGTCAAATGTTTCTTCCTTTCTTAGCTAATCTTAGTATGATATTAAGCAAATATATGTTCGACTATTAGCACATATTCATATGCCTAATAGCAATATATTATATGCAGTTTAGCATTTTTTTCATGCTTAATAATATATCCATTATACATGTGTATGCTGTAATTGCAATTTTAATAAATAAAATTTAAAGAATTATTAATTATCTAATATATGTTCAATATTTAGCTACTATTACATGTCTAAATTTATAGGCTGCATTTTTAAATCTTTTTATGTATGTTTTGTAATTGTTATTTCTGAATTGTAAAATTTTGTATGTGTCTTAGCTAATAACGATTCGAAATGTAGTTGAATACATTTAGGAACAAAACTTTCTTAATTAGCTAATATGTAATAGTTAACAATACCATATTTAATAAATAAATGATATGTATGATTAGCAAATATGTATGAAATTGTGTGCAACTAAATGTTTATTATTTAACAAATAAGTGTGGGTATTTAGTTTCTGAAATAATTAATCTGTTATAAAAATATTGCGGCTGTTTAGTGTGTGTGGTTGTTTAGCAAATATGTATATTATCAAATTTTTGAGTGTTTTTTAGCAAAATGTTTAATGCATGTTAGCTAATATTAATGCAAAATGAATATGTAGGTATTTTGCAACTATGTATGTGATTATTAGCGAATATATGTTTGAAAAGTAACTATTATTTACACATCAATACATATATGTAATTGTTTAAGAAATATCTGTATAAGTTTTAGGAAATGTATGTTGGTTAATTAGAATATATTGAATGTTTGAGTGTTTTTTGCAAATGTTTGAGTGTTTGATTATTTTTTGCAAACAATGTTTGATGCGTGTGAATTTTTATGTATTCAGCAAATATGTATGTGAATGATAGCAAATAAATGTTTGAAGAGTAGCTATTTTTTAAACTATAATCAAGCATGAGTAGTAGTGTTCGAGCATGTTTTTTTGATATTTTCATGCTTCCTATCATGGTGAATCTGACTGATGTTATCCGGTCAGATGCCTAGTAGTTCTCATTTGTTTTAACATTATTTTCAGATTTAGGGTGCGAAGTTCGAGCAAATCCAAGACATGATGTGAATGATGCTGAGGATGACATCACACATGAGAGACGAACAAAGGCACGGCATGATGTGAATGTTGCTGCAAATGACAACACACATGGAGGATGTTGGGGAAAACGTGCAAAGAAAGATTATACAAACCTTAAGCACAGGACAAGCCCACTCAAGTTGCATAATTCAATAAGCCAACTTACAATTGCACAAAAGCAAGTTGTGAGAGATTTAGGATTTGGATCCATTCTTAACTTGCAGATTAAGGATGTGCCGCCTAAGTTATCTTATTCGGTTCTATCTCATTTCGATCCAAAATGAAGTGAGATTATTCTTGATATTGATAGGAGAGTACATGTGGCTGAGGATGATGTGAGGTTGATGTTTGGCTTTCCACGGGGACAGCGTAAAATCGAGAAGCCAAGTCTGATTGAGACATCCGATGTAATAAAAGAATGGAGGTCACAGTTTTAAAGACCACCAAACCGCATTCGTGCAATTGACGTTTGTATTAAGATGTTGGAAGATTGCGAGGGTGGTATTTGGTTCAAAAGGCACTTCCTGGTACTGCTCAGCTTTTGTCTAATCGAGAGCTATGGGAACAGCTATGTTCCTTCACATATTCTGGATTGCTTTGAGGATGTGGATAGAGCATCGAATTTCAATTGGTGTGCACATGTTTTTAAATGCTTGATAGAGCACACGTCAGCCTGGAGGGAGAATACGAATAAGTATTTTAACGGCCCTACACTCGTCATCACAGTAAGTGTATCTTTATCAAACTTTATTCCATTTATTAATAGTTTGCAACCAATATTTAATATATGCACAATAACCACGTGTATATGGATGTTTGTCAAACGTTTCTTCCTTTCTTAGCTAATCTTAGTATGATATTAAGCAAATATATGTTTGACTATTAGCACATATTCATATGCCTAATAGCAATATATTATATGCAGTTTAGCATTTTTCTCATGCTTAATAATATATCCATTATACATGTGTATGCTGTAATTACAATTTTAATAAATAAAATTAAAAGAATTATTAATTATCTAATATATGTTCAATATTTAGCTACTATTACATGTCTAAATTTATAGGCTGCATATTTAAATCTTTTTATGTATGTTTTGTAATTGTTATTTCTGAATTGTAAAATTTTGTATGTGTCTTAGCTAATAACGAGCCGAAATGTAGTTGAATACATTTAGGAACAAAACTTTCTTAATTAGCTAATATGTAATAGTTAACAATACCATATTTAATAAATATATGATATGTATGATTAGCAAATATGTATGAAATTGTGTGCAACTAAATGTTTATTATTTAACAAATAAGTGTGGGTATTTAGTTTCTGAAATAATTAATCTATTATAAAAATATTGCGGGTGTTTATTGTGTGTGGTTATTTAGCAAATATGTATATTATCAAATTTTTGAGTGTTTTTTAGCAAAATGTTTAATGCATGTTCGCTAATATTAATGCAAAATGAATATGTAGGTATTTTGCAACTATGTATGTGATTATTAGCGAATATATGTTTGAAAAGTAACTATTATTTACACATCAATACATATATGTAATTGTTTAAGAAATATCTGTATAAGTTTTAGGAAATGTATGTTTGTTAATTAGAATATATTGAATGTTTGAGTGTTTTTTGCAAATGTTTGAGTGTTTGATTATTTTTTGCAAACAATGTTTGATGCGTGTGAATTTTTATGTATTCAGCAAATATGTATGTGAATGATAGCAAATAAATGTTTGAAGAGTAGCTATTTTTTAAACTGTAATCAAGCATGAGTAGTAGTGTTCGAGCATGTTTTTTTGATATTTTCATGCTTCCTATCATGGTGAATCTGACTGATGTTATCCGGTCAGATGCCTAGTATTTCTCATTTGTTTTAACATTATTTTCAGATTTAGGGCGCGAAGTTCGAGCAAATCCAAGACATGATGTGAATGAAGCTGAGGATGACATCACACATGAGAGACAAATAAAGGCACGACATACTGTGAATGTTGCTGCAAATGACAACACACATGGAGGACGTTGGGGAAAACGTGCAAAGAAAGATTATCTAAACCTTAAGCACAGGACAAGCCCACTCGAGTTGCATAATTCAATAAGCCAACTTACAATTGCACAAAAGCAAGCTGTGAGAGATTTGGGATTTGGATCCATTCTTAACTTGCAGATTAAGGATGTGCCGCCTAAGTTAGCTTATTGGGTTCTATCTCATTTCGATCCAAAACGAAGTGAGATTATTCTAGATATTGATAGGAGAGTACATGTGGCTGAGGATGATGTGAGGTTGATGTTTGGCTTTCCATGGGGACAGCGTAAAATCAAGAAGCCAAGTCTGATTGAGACATCTAATGTAATAAAAGAATGGAGGTCACAGTTTGAAAGACCACCAAACCGCATTCATGCAATTGACGTTTGTATTAAGATGTTGGAAGATCGCGAGGGTGGTATTTGGTTCAAAAGGCACTTCTCAGCTTTGGTCTAATCGAGAGCTATGGGAACAGCTATGTTCCTTCACATATTCTGGATTGCTTTGAGGATGTAGATAGAGTATCGGATTTCAATTGGTGTGCACATGTTCTTAAATGCTTGATAGAGCACACGTCAGCCTGGAAGGAGAATACGAATAAGTATTTTACCGGCCCTACACTCGTCATCACAGTAAGTGTATCTTTATCAAACTTTATTCCATTTATTAATAGTTTGCAACCAATATTTAATATATGCACAACAACCACGTGTATATGGATGTTTGTCAAATGTTTCTTCCTTTCTTAGCTAATCTTAGTATGATATTAAGCAAATATATGTTTGACTATTAGCACATATTCATATGCCTAATAGCAATATATTATATGCAGTTTAGCATTTTTTTCATGCTTAATAATATATCCATTATACATGTGTATGCTGTAATTGCAATTTTAATAAATAAAATTTAAAGAATTATTAATTTGTTATTTATTTCTGCAAAAACAGTTGGTATATGTGGATCGAGTTGTCTTAGGATACAGAAGGGTTGCACGGAGCATTCCAGCCATTTTGGAATGGAAAGATATGATGATTTTAAGAAGAGAAAACATAGAGATTGTCGAAGGAGGCTTTGGACAGGGGTATTGTGACGAGCCTTGCAAAGAGAAAGATGTTGTGAGTGTTGTGCCTGGACGAATGCAGCAGGAGAATGAAGCTAATATCAATGTCAATGTCAATGAGGGTGTGCCGCCAGTAGTCGAACCTGATGCAGGTGGAGATATAAATGAAAATGATGATGAACAATTGAACCCGATGAATGCAGATGTGATAGATGACCTATCAGACATGCACTCAGTTGCCATAGGCCTTCTGAAGCAAGGTAAAGTGATCAGTGATGCTTTATCAACTATAATGGAAACTGTTCGGAAGCTATCGCCTGGAATGCTTGATAATGTGGCGTTCCGTAAGACTATTGAGGCAAGCATGATGTTAAGCCGACAAGACCAAGTCACTCATGGCGAATCATCATCGCAACCAACCCCCCCACAAGATGACATGGATTTTTGGAATAATCCAGAGCATATAGCAGCAATATTGGAGATTGAGAAAGCAGCCATGGAGAGGGAACAGCTCCAGAAGGAGCTGTGTAGTATGCCCAGTTTCAGTCTCGGTCTAACCCAACAATGGGATGGTATAGTGAATTTGGCACGTGATGCTGTGGAGTTGGCTGAGAAAGAGGCTATAGGATGTCGTAATGAGGTACAATTCAATTTTGTTTTTTATAATATATATATTTATTACATCACTCATAAACTATTTCAATAATTATTTAATTTTTTGTTAAAAATCAACTGAAGGATGCTATGAGAGTGAACGGACAAGATATTGAAAAGGCTGGAAACGTTGCTGATATAACTCAAAAGGTATGATAATTGGTGTTTGAATCAATAAGTATATTGATAATTGGTGTTTGAATCAAACATGTTTGAATCAATATATTTATTACATTGCTCATAAACTATTTCAATATTTATTTAATTTTTTGGTAAAAATCAACTGAAGGATGCAATGGGAGTGAACGCACAAGATGTTGAAAATGCTGGAAACATTGCTGATATCACTGAAAAGGTATGATAATTGGTGTTTGAATCAATAAGTGTATTGATAATTGGTGGTTGAATCAAACATGGTCTGAGGTAAATTAACATTACTTTTTGTTGTATCATATTTGGACTTATATAATTTAATATTTAAATATAAGCATATTTTTAAAACAAATGTTTGTTAATATATGTTAATATTTTAACACTAGTTTAGATTTATTGCAACCTACCTGTGTTACTTCATGGTGTTGCTAAGACTTGTCTTAGCAAATGTCGATTAATTATGTAGCAAATATTTACATACTTATTAGCAAACTCCAGTTGAGAATTTAGCTAAACTTTCCGCATATATTATCAAACTTCGTAGCTGTATTTAGCTAATTTTTATATGCGTGTGTGCTAATTTGCAGGAACATATATGTGTAATTGTTCATCAAATATTTATGTAATTGTTGGCTAATTTGACTAAATATTTAAACAACGTTTGTAACGGCTAATAGCAATTTTTTATTAACACAAATATTTGAATTGTAGGGGAAGGGAGTGACTGATATGGGCAAGAGAAAATACAAGGTATTACCCTCATTTTTCATAATCAGCACTACATTTTTCCGGACTATTTATTTAAATTTTTTGTTATTAATGTTAACAGGCAAGGGGCAGGGGGAAGGGTGTTCAAAGGAAAGGGAAAAGAGGAAGTTAGGTGGGGCGACGTTAGTAATGGTCACTGTGTTTAAATATGGAATATGTTTTGATGGATATGATGACTTTTATGTATTAATGTAGACTATCAGCTTGATGCAATATGTATAAACACTCTAAAATTCGTGGTTGCCATTTTGTAAGCTGTAATGATACATATTATTTGCTTTCTGTTATAATTATAATGCATTTGTATTAATGTGTAGTTATCAATGTTGAATAAGTAATAAGTCAATTAACTTGCGACGTATAGACCGTGCTAAACCAAGTTAGTTTAACTACCTGGGATTGTTGTCATACTATCGACAATAGTATATTTTTTGGTTTTTAATTTTGCAGGTTGATGACAAAATCACAACAAGGTGCAATAATTTGATACGGAAAACCAATGTTTTGGTTTCTCCCTTTATTGTTAGACCAATTGTTGCTAGTGACAAGTTGGACCTGAAGCAAAAAAAATTATTCTACTGGATAGTTGAAAATGATGAATCTGACATGTACGTAATTATTTTGAAATTGTATTTTGATATTAGATATATTTTAATTTTGAATTGCTAATAATAATTGTTGAATTTCCTAGTGATGAGGTAGTGTATTCCGACTCAATCATGGAATTCAGGCGGCGAGAACTGATGTCAATCTACCCAAACCAATACTTAAGTTCAGCGGTTTTGGATGTCTGGAGTGTAATAATGAATTACAATGAAAAACTACAGGCGCCAAACTCAACAATGAGATTTTTTGCAACCACCTATATATGTGTAAGTTGTATCATGGAAATCGTATTTATAATTATAAAATATCAATTCAAATATTAAAAATATCGTATCGCTTTAAAAATCTAACCAATTTTGTTGTTTATCCTATGCACAGCTAGGTACTGTTGTAGACGCACCGCCAACTTGGGATTATGAGAAAAGATCTACGACATTTGCCGATAGATTGATCAGTGAGATTGGTAATGTTTCGGGTTTGCAATTGGACAAAATAGACATGGTAATATGTAATTATTATATATAACTTACAAGTTTTTTAGTTTATTATATATTATTTTTAAATAAGCTTTTTATTATTTTATTTTGCAGTTCTTCTTCACTATTTGCCACAACTTCCATTTCTATTTAATGTGTTTTGATCCAAAAAAATTGAAAGGGGAAATTATTGATAACTCTTCAGCATTAGATGGAGATAGCAGTGATCCATTGACAAAATATGAAAATGCTCCAAATATGATGGTATGTTGAAATTTATATTATTGTATATTAGCAAATAATTGTTTGATTGTTACTTAATATATGTTTAATATTTGAATTAATATTTTATATTATTGCAATTGCATCATGATTGAATTATTATGTTAAAAAATGTAAAATACAGGTGCGATTTTTTAAAGACTTTCTGATGACTACAGGGCACGTAAAGATTGCAACAACAATGGATAAGAAATTAAAGACAATGGACATGTTGAAAATGGCATGGAGGAATGAGACAAATAAAATTGATTGTGGTATATATGTA
The DNA here is from genome assembly GCA_026008535.1 of Perilla frutescens. Taxonomy (NCBI): domain Eukaryota; kingdom Viridiplantae; phylum Streptophyta; class Magnoliopsida; order Lamiales; family Lamiaceae; genus Perilla; species Perilla frutescens. Next base: position 42,783,306 of record BRKX01000004.1, read on the forward strand.
ATGAGGCATATGGAAACATACAAAGGTGAAAGTTTGAGACAATGGAACTCAGACCTCACGTACAACAATGATAAACAGATGCGGTACCTTAGGGCAAAATATTGTGCAGCAATCCTTAGTGCTGACAGTAACATACACAAGGATCGTATAATTGTGCAATCAAGCTTCCATTACAGAAAGTCGTGTGGAGACGGACCACTAAATATTGACGCAATTATTATGAAAAGCTCCAACACTAAATGATGCATAAATGTTTTTCATTTTATTTTCATCCCAACATTTTTGTGATTATTTACCGTTTAAAGGTGATTCTTGAACGACTTTCACATTTGACAAATTTACTTTCATTCATATAGTTTAATATGATAAATAAGACTCTTTTGCTATGTTTACAATATAATATTGCTGATTTATGTAATATCATTTGCTAACTCACAAACAAATATTTTGTTAACAAGTTGTACAGCTATTTGCTAACGTTTATAACAATCTCATGATACACATACCTAATAGCTAAAATCTATATAATATTTTGATATTAAGTATGCAAAAATATGCTACAATTGATACATAAACTATAAAAAAATCCTACACAAATTATCTGCTAATACTAAAACATATGTTTGCTAACCGTTAGATAAATATATGCTAATATAAGTAATCATATGTATATATATATTTCGCACATTAATATTACGTAATCATATATAATACATTCACTAATACTGAAAAGTCACTTAAATTTTTAGTAATTAACAATTGTAAATGATCATTATAATTAAATAAGTTAATTGTTATCAAATATATGTTTAGTAATTATTAGTAAATTTGTAGCAAATATATGGTTAATTGAATAGCTAGAATGACTATAATATTTTCCTATTCAGTATATACAAATTTGCTAAAATTCATATTGGAATTGTATAACAATCCTACAAAAATTACTAAAGTGTATGCTGTATTTTTCCCAAACTTTCCTTCAAATATTTGCTAATAATCAAATATATATATGCTGTTAGCGAGACAAATATGTGTAACATACCAACACATGTAATATTTAACTAATAACATTCAGATATTTGCTAATCTCATTTATATATTTGCTAATACAATACCTATAATGCGGATTTCAAATGCTTCATAATCAGATTACTTAGACTATCGACAGTGTTATTATTTTCAATTCAACAAACATATATTTTTTTACTAAAAAAATGTCATCGAAATTAAAAAATTTAATGTCAAACAATATAATAATTCAACATAAAATAAACATAAAAAACAAACTTATGCATCCGAGCAATTCATAGCATCCGGACAATTCCTAGAATCGTGATTAGTTTTTTTCCCGCACTTGCCACACTTTCTTAAAGGCTTATTGGCAACACGAACAGCCTTCGCCGTTCTTGATTTGACATCACTTCCACTTTCTTTTGTTGAAACATGTAGTGGTGGATTTACCTCGACATCAGCAGGCTTTGCAAAACCATAAAAATTATCAAACAACCTTCTCTTATTCGCTGTAGAATATGTAGACGTACTGCTACCCGTCACAAGCGCATCTTTCAAATCATTTATTCCAGTCATGAAAAATTTTGTTTTCTCATCAACAGGCATAGAGATCTGACACCACCTTATTAATCCTTCTTTTCTTCTCATCTGACGCAACACACTTTTGCAAAACATCATCTCCTAACTCTTGTATAGAATTCAACAATGCAGATCTGGTCCATCGCGGAGCAATATATTTGTCAGGGATATCAACCCACTTAAAATGGGTGAATAGGTGGAAAATATGAAAACACAATATACCCACTCTGACAAATTTTTTACAGCTGTATACCGCAGTATTTGCATCCTTGTTGTACGAAACCATGAATGTGTGGTCAGATCCATCATCAACACCATATATCATACCCACATCAAATTTCTCCATGTTGGTAACACTACAAATGTAACATGATTGTTCAATTTCTTGTTGAACCTTAATGAACATGTTTGTCGTGTAAACTTTGGCTGCATGTTTCTCAAAGGTCTTTGGCGTCTTTACCTAGGGAAATGTCGAGTAATCATAATTGTTTTGAAGCTCGTACGAATTCCTTTGGGCGTCTATAGCAATATCAAAATGCATTAGAAATTCAACAAGATTGGACCCAAGATTCAAGTATTTACTGAAAAAAACTATTCATACTCTCCGAAATAGAAGTAGTTCTGCACAAGCCGCCCATTGAATGGTCCCTAAAATATGCCGATATCCAATACTTCCTAATATCGAACAAAGAAGTGAACCAACTATGACCTGTTAATCCAAATTCCACCATGAAAGCTTTCCACTTTTCTTCAAATTCATTTAGCTCAATCATATCAGTCCACACAACGTCATTAAGCCTCTTGTTAAAAGCTTCATCGTGTTTCAAGTGTGACAGTGACTTTTCCGGAACCTTTAGCATTATATGCCACATGCACAAACGATGTCTCGAATCGGGAAGCACACGCTCAACAGAAATCTTCATTGCAGCATCCTGATCAATGATAATCATTGGTGGCGATCCCCCCATACAACGTTTAAACTGCTCAAACACCCACTCAAATGATTCATGGTTCTCACCAGATAACAAGCATGCTCCAAATGTGACACATTTCCCATGGTTGTCCTTGCCGGTAAATGGCGCAAAAATCATCTCATACCTGGTATGAACAATAAGTCCAACTATATTAACAAATTAATAATATATGATAACAACTAAAAATGACTGAAAATGTAACAATATATATTGCTAATTTTATAACAAATATTTGCTAATCACATAACATTGTAATGCATCACATTAATTATTCGAATGTTAAACTTACAGTATACAAACAAATTAATAAAAAAATCATAAGTATACTACTACTTTTGCAAGTCGAATATTGCAACAAATAAATAACAGTATAACATATTACCTATTTTTTTTGTATGTGCAATCGAACGATACAACATCACAAAATACGGCGTAGTTACGTCTCGATATAGGATCTGCCCAAAAAATGCTCTTCAAATTGTCATCCTTATCAACCAAATATTCAAAAAAAAAGCATCACATGACTCTTTCCTCAAAAACATGTTATTCAACATCATTTGAGCGTCGCACCCACTAATATACGCCCGCAAATCACGAGCAAAATTCTTATAATCATTCCCTGTGCAGCCCACCTAAAAATAACTACCCACGACTTCTTTGAAAAAATGATAAGAGCTCATCGGGCCTATATTAGCTCTTGCACAATCCAAAATGAAATTCTGATGCACAGCTCCCAACTTCCGGTTGACCTTTAGATATTTTTAAATTCATTAGAAACTAGTGGGTGCGTATGCTCTTCAATAAAATTAGTGACAATGTATCTATGTTCTGCAGCATATTTTATAACCAATCGAACTAAATAATCCATCCTTCTTGAAACTCTACATCGTTTCTGCTTTTTACCATCATCGTTGATGTCATCTGGAAGTGAATTTTTATGTCCCTCAAAACTACATAACAGATACTTCCAAATGATAACACCATCGTCATGCTTTCTTTCTGACCCAAGACAAACATCAAAACCAGCTGCTTCCCCATACACTCTATAAAAAATAGTTGCTTCATCTATAGATTTAAACTTCTGGCCAATAAATGGCTTTAAAGTGGCATCACATTCTGGAATATGAGAACCAATAGCTCCGGTTACTGTATCACCGTTAATTACTGTAATCAACAAAAAAAAACTTACATAATACCATAATCATATAAACATCGCTAACATGTTTATATATATCTGCTATCATACTGTAAAATATATGCTAACTTAAATTTGATAAAGTGAGATGGGATCTGTGATTAGAATAAATTTTTAGTTATTAATATTAGCAAAATATTTGCGTGTAGTTAGCAAAATATTGTATGCGTCTTAGCTAATATTCCAGCAAATATATAACTGGTATATATAATCCATCATATCAAGTCATGTATGTTGTCAAATTTTATATTGCACGTTAGCATAATGAATAATAGTTAACAGCAAACAGAACATACTTCCTACAAGCAAACTGATAATTCATAATTATCAATTACTTATACACTCTGATGCACACAACAATATAAATAATTGCCAGTTAGCAAAATATTGTATGTGTCTTAGCTAATATTCCAGCAAATATATAACTGGTATATATAATCCATCATATCAAGCCATGTATGTTGTCAAATTTTATATTGCACGTTAGCATAATGTAAAATACTTAACAACAAACCGAACATGCTTTCTACAAGCAAACTGATAATTCATAATTATCAATTACTTATACACTCTGATGCACACAACAATATAAATAATTACTTGTGTATACCATTCGATTTATAAAAAAAAAATCAAAACCGGTTACAAATAACACTAATTTATCTTCCATAATAATCAACCAACTTATCACTTGTGCATACCATCTGATTTATAAAAAAATTAGTTAAAAGTGTTATAATAATAAACCAGCAAGGTTATATATACATGTTAGCAAATAACATATGACATGCTAGCAAATAATATAGTTTAACATAGCCATCCCAATATGCTTTTCTGAACGAGAAATTTACACTCATAATTAAAAAATCCATAATACCATATGAACTGTAAGATCAAAACAACTGCAACAAATATAGACAAAATATTTTCTAAATAAAAACCTGTATTCTCCATATGCGGTGGCAGAAACTAATTAAACGGCTTTGTGTATATGTCTTGTTGATTCAAAATTATACCAATGCTCTGATTATAAATCAACCAACTTAAAAAACTAACTGAACGATGAAACTTGAATAAGCGAACACAGTGAAGAAGACCCCGAACGCTTTGCCTCCTCCGAATCGCTGATTGAAAAAAAACGGAAGAAATAATATGAAAATAACTGTCCAAATATAATTGCATAACTTAACATATATCTAATCCCACGATTTATGGTAACTGATATGGAATATAAATAAAATTACATCTATAACCTTACTTAAAAATAATTATTAAAAAATTGCATTTTTGACCCCATTTTTTTCCAAATCAATCTCGGCCTTCCAAAATAATTGAATCAACGATCCAGATCTGTTCCTATTTCCTACATATGAATTTGGTTCTCATTTGATCTCTCTCTCTCTCTCTATATATATATATATATAGATAGATATTCATTTTATATATCTACGATTCTTATATTCACATTATAAAATGTGCACCTATATGTAGCTATATATTATTTTCCTGGATTACAATGATAGAAAATAATTCTGTATTGCATTGATTTTAAATTCAATTAAAAAGTATTGAACAATATAATGAATTCGATATTTAATGTTTGAAGGTTATTGCGGAATTTGTTCAATCAAATAAAACAATTATAAGGCTAAATAATTCTTTACCAAATTTTACATTAACACATGAAAATGGGTCATTAATTACATAGATAGCATACAATAATTAATACAAACACAAAATTAAGTTAATTCAAATTGTACTTTAATAAGTGATTTAGTTTAACAACTGTGGACTCGAATAAATATATATTTGTAAACCTACTTATTTAGGTATAATAAATCAATTAAGTATTCCATTATGTATCGTATAGTTCTATATACTATTAGTCTATAATCATTCTCCAAGCTATAAAAAAGTCTATTATTTTATATAATATTCATCATTTTTTAAAGCAATCGACTAATATTCATGATCTATAATTGTTATTAATTATGATTAGCCATTTTGACTCATGACATAGGCACGTGAAAATTTGTTCCATCCTAGATATATATTATTAAATTATAAAAGAACTCTTTTTTATTTAAATAATAAATTATGAATTCATTATTAGATTACAATTGTGGTTGTTTCACTTGATTAAATTGTAAAAAAAAAGTTCTTTCAACTATTTTCATTGTTATTTGTTTATATATAGTAGGTCATCTTTGAATTTGAATTGAAAAACTATGTAAAGAGTATGACATGCACAAGCAATAATGTATAGTATTTTTTATGTATGTCGATCTTGTTAGTCAAATAACCTAAAAATTCAATATAAATTAATTAGAATTGTAATAACATTATAATAGTATATTATTCTCATATATTAATTAGGAACATAATAGTAATATAATCATAGATTAGATTATGTAGATTAATTAGGATTGTAATAGTATTATAATCATATATATTAGATGATTACATTATTACCCTTAAATAAAATAAAATATAGGGTTATAATAGGTGCAATCAAAATTGTAAGATGAACCACTTTTCATATTAGTATAGATTTTGAAAAAGTGGGTCATTTTTTAAAAAGTGTCCAAAATGTAGGTATCAAAGTGTAATTTAACCAAATTTAAAATACTCGTAAATTATGTAATCGTCGATACAACAACGAATTAATGCTCCTATTAGTAAATAAAAAATGTATTATCATATTTTAGTGTGACCTTTTAAGTAATTCACAAAAATGTCCTGATCTTTTACAAATAATAATTTAATACTTGACGTTTTGAATATACAATAAATCTAGCCTGAAATTAATTTTTGGGCTTTTAGTTGCTGACATGTATCTTGTGGTCTGATTTTTTTTAATGACTTGGAAAATACCTGTGCCATGTCAATTGATCAAATAAAATCAAAACAAAATTAAAAATTCGGGCCAAAAGATACATATCAGCAACTAAAAGTCTGAAAACTAAGTTCAAGCTAGATTTGTTGTATGTTCAAAAGGTCAAGTATTAAATTGTTATTTATAAAAAGTCGGGACATTTTTGTGAATTACTTGAAAGGTTAGGCTAAAATTTGACATTAAATAAAAAATGAAAACGGTCCAATTTGGTCCTACAATTACACTTAAAATCTCAGTTTGGTCACAAAATAAAATTTCGGATCAAATTGATCCCTAATTTTTTTAAAAAGGTATCACATTAGCCCTTAAAATACCTGTAAATCAATTGTCCATCAAAAATACATATAATCATTCAAAAACAATTTCTTTTCATAAAATTATACAGTTGGCATCTTCCAAGGATCCAAGGCTCAAGGTACGGATCCAACTAAAGTTTGTTTGTTTTTTATATTGACAAAAATTTATATGACATTGTTTAATGGGTGACTGTTACACGAATTAAATCGACCCAAAATTTATCCAAACCCACCTCAATTGAGCCCAGACATTCCCCGATTCAGCCCAATTATGCCCATTAGCAATTCAGCCTAATTGAGCCCGATAACAATCCATCTCAAAACTTAATTATTCTCTCATTTTATATTTCTCTTATTCGTTTTCTTTTTTTGAGTTTTTCTATTTTTTCAAAAATATTTTATTTCGCCCCATTTAATTATCGAGCGTAGTGCACGAGCCTATGCGTTAACATCAGCCTGAAGAAGACTTTGGGCATGATTCAAAGCTACTTGAACGACGCCGATGTACAAGAAGCTCATCATTAAAGAGACTATCAAAATCTAGTTGGGGGAGCTTGAAGTTGTGGCCTTTCGTGCTGATAATGTTTTGGATGAACTCAACTATCATCTTCTCCTGAAAAAAGTCAAGAAAATGAAGACACTCAAGGAGAAGGTACCATCATTCTTCTCTTCCTTCAATCAAAATATGATGACTTATACAATCAAACAAATCAATACCACTTTCGACTCTATGAACAAAAGGGCAACTGATCTTGGCCTTCAAAGCATAGTTGTGAATGCACTTGTGAATGCACCTGCTGCTGCTCCTGATACTTCTTTTGAAACTAATTATTTCACTGTTGATCCTATTTTTATTGGAAGAGATGATGATGTGCCTAAATTAGTTAACACGCTGACCAACCTCCTAGAGAAAAAGAAGTTCTCCATCATTGCAATTGTAGGCATGGGTGAAATCGGGAAGACCACGTTGACTCGGAAAGTCTTCAATCATCAAAACATCAAGACTCAATTAAGATCACTTATTTGGGTGTATGTTTCTCAAGCTTTTGACCCAATCATCATTCTAAAGAAAATTCTTGCATCCCTCACTTCATAAACTCATGATGTAGTTGAGTCCAGGGAAGTTACTCTTAAAAAGCTTCAAGAGGCTTTGAAGGCTAAAACTTATCTTCTTGTTCTTGATGATGACTGGAATAAAGATCAAGAGAAATGGGAAAAATTTATAAACTCATTATCCAGAGTTTCTTCTGTCAAGGGAAATGGCATTATCATGACTACCAGGAACACAGAGGTTGCTTCAGTTGTGAAACCATTTCATATTCATGGCTTAAATGGCTTACCAGATGAAGACTACTGGTCAATAATAAAAGTAAAAGCATTTGAAAATAGAGATGTTCCATCAGAATTTGAAATCATTAGAGGAAAGATTGGAAGAAGATGTCAAGGTTTGCCCTCAGCTGCCAATGTAGTTTGGGGAGTATTGCGGGATAAATCTGAACAAGAGTGGCTCTCAATCGAACAGAACTGGCTTTCAGATGTTGATGGTGATTACATTTCTAAAATTTTGAGATTGAGCTAAGATAATTTGTCTTCACCATCACTCAAGAAGTGCTTCGTGTACTGTTCGATTTATCCGAAAGGTGACAAAATTGTGAAGTAGGAGCTAATTGAGCTCTGGATGGCAGAAGGGTTTCTTCAACCAGATCAAAGAAATGACATGGAGTCCATGGGCAACAAGTTTGTAAATGTACTTATACACAACTCTTTACTGCAAGTGGCATCGAGAGATGATGATGGAAATGTAGAAACTTGTTCTATGCACGATCTTGTGCATGATGTTGCAACTTCTGTCTTAGGTTATTTTAAGGTGGATGATAATAATTCAAATGCTATCATTAAAGTTCCATACATGAGTCATGAATCGGGTCCTATCCCAAAAGAAGCAGCAAAATGTATGCGTACATTACTATTGAATGATGATCTTTCAGATACCAAGTTCTCAGATTTTAAATATTTTCATTATCTTACTCTTTTGAGTTATAAAGTTAGAGAATTGCCGAGTTCAATTAGGAAATATATACATTTGAGAAATCTTAATATTTCAAAGATATGAATTGAATATCTACCGGACTTGATTGGAGAACTCCATCACTTGCAAACATTAAGAGTAAATGCATGGAGTTTGAGGAAACTACCAAGTACGATAAAGTACTTGATTAACTTAAGGCTTCTTTATAATGGATATCATGATGTGGAGTTGCCTCACGAGATTGGGAGATTGACTTGTCTCCAAATACTGACTCACTTTACAATGGGCAACAAGAAGGGTTGTCGAATTGAAGAGTTTGGAAGTTTGAAAAATGTTAAAGGAAAATTGAAGATAGGTAATTTGGAAAAGGTTTGCGGAAAAGAAGATGCTAAGAAAGATGATATATTTCAAAATCCAAACTTATTGGAGTTGAGGTTTCAGTGGAATGGGACTAGAGGAGATGAAAGAAATGATGAGAATGTGTTAGAAGGTCTCCAACCTCACCAAAATCTAAAGAAGTTAGAGATTGATGGATTCAAAGGTACAAAATTTCCATTATGGACAATGAAGATGGCAGTACCAGATAATACTGGAGGCTCTTGGGTAAGACTTAATAAGTTGATGGAGATAAAACTCTCGGGGTGCGAAGAATGTGAAGAAATCTCGATGTTGGGGTAGTTGCCAAATCTCAATTTTGTTTATATGGATGGTTTTAGGAAGGTGAAGTCTATGAAGAATCCATCATTCTATTCAGTGGCGGCTCTGAGGGCGTGCGAGATGTGCGCCGCACAGGAGCCTCAAATATTTAGGGGCACTGTTTTTTTATAAATTTTTAGTAATAGTAATTATATTAGCATATGTTAGTTTATAAAACAAAATAGCCTTTTAGTTTATAAAAATTAATTCACGCCTTCTAAAAAATAATAGGAAAGAGAAAGAGTAGCCCGATATTTGGCCCAATATTTTATAAATAATACTGGGCCTAGTCCAATCAATATATGTGAAAATCTTAAGAATATTCTAAAGCATGGAGAACTTAGTGATTTTGATAGTTGCAATATCTTTTAATAAAAAAAATATAAAACTTTAAATATATTGACTTACTTTAAGAGGTTGAAGAGCTGTCCTAATGCATACATTGTTTATAGAATTTTATTAACTATACATGTTACCGTTGCATCTCGACAAAGTTGCTATTTATTTATTTATTAAAATCTTACTTATGATCAACTATGTCACAAAAAAGATTGAATGGGCTTGTTTTGATATTCATTGAACAAGAGTTGCTAGAAAAGATTGATTTTAAAAAATTTATAAATGAGTTTGCTTCAAAAAATGCTTGGAGAAGTATTTTTAAATAATATTTTTTAGTTTGCGTTTCGGACATGATATATATTGTTTAAAATATTTTTCTTTTGTTTCAGGTTTGTTCAAATATCAGTGAGCGCGCATGAGTCACATGATTTTGAAGTTTTCAAGAATGCAAACTTTTAATGATTTGAACATAGCAAACAAATATTTTTAGGAACATTTTATAGGGTAAATTACACTTTGATATCTACATTTTGGACACTTTTTCAAAAATGGCCCACTTTTTCAAAATTAACAAAAAAACATACTTTTTTCAAAAAAAAAATTACAAATCTAACATTTAACCAATTTTATGGCCATTAAATCGCACGTAATTGATTGTATTTTAATATTCCTATTTTTTCAGTCACGTGGAAAAAATTTATCATATCATGAAATATTAAATTAAAATCAATTACACACTAGTTTAGGGACGTAAAATTGATTAAATATTAGATTTACAAAAAAATTGAAAATATAGGTGCGATTTTGTTTATTTTATAAAAAGTGTGTCATTTTTTTAAAAATGTTCAAAATGTAGGTATCAAAGTGTAATTTACCCCATGTTTATATGTATTTTTAAATTCTAATTTTAATAAAATAGGGGCAACATTTTTAGTACTCGCACAGGGATTTCAAAATCTTAGGGCCGGTCCTGATTCTATGGGATTGAGAAGGAGACAAACTATTGTGTTTCCAGAGCTTAAAATGCTCACATTGTAAAATATGCCGGAGCTAACAGAGTGGGAGGAAGTAGAAACTTGACCTAATTATGAAGTGAAGGTGTTTCCTCACCTACAATACTTAAAGATCTCCTACTACAAACAATTGATAAGTTCTCCAAGTTATTTGTGGCCATGCCTTAAAGAATTGAAAATTATTAGAATGCACAGCTACATACCTTTGGCTAACATATGAGGGCTCAAATTTGTAGGAATTTATTAATCGCATAATATAAATTCAATCATCCTAGATTATGCAATATTCTAGGATAATAACATTGCACTAGATTGTCAAAGATTATAAGAATACCTGGATCCATTGAGATTGAAAACCTTGATGCGGAATATCTCTATGAACAATCTCTAGATCCGAACATGAACAGGGGATTAGTATTATGGCCTTCCTCAACTAAATCTCCTTATTTTTTCTATGGGACCTTTGTTTTTCTTCCAGATGGGAAGAATTAAAAAACTGCGTTCGATTTAGTGTATTGTGGACCATAACCAAGGGGGCTATATATACTATTTAATTAGGGCACCCATAAAACCCTACTTAGAACAGTATTTGGTATCTACTCATTAATTCCATATCAATTATGCAGCCCATGGACTATTACTTATTAAGACCATTTAATTAAGTTCACAAATATTTAAATAGCAAATATAATTGCATAAAAATATGTTACCCATATTTAGATTATTTAGGAAATCAAATATTTCCTAACAATCTCCCACTTGGGTTACATATTATACCAAAAGCAATTATATCAAATAGTTCTATAGTTGCGCAACATGCTATTTATTTTCAGATTATGCCTTAACAATGTGGTCTATCTTATATACTAGTAATGGAACTACCGCGTCATTCACCACATTATAACTCGTGAATAAACCCCGATAATCACCATACTAATATACTAAATGGCATAGATCAAATATGATGAGTAGCATGGAAATTACATGTAATGATCTAAATCATGTCCATTTCCAACTAATCCAACTTTAGTCCTTAATGAGATCAATTTATCAATGTAATGTAAAACATCACAAATGGAACCATTTAGTGAATTCAGAATAAAATCAAAACCATCAACTGTATTCTGCAGAAAATAATCCAGAAACTAAAGTATCACATAGAACACAAACTCCCACTAAACTAAGGCATCATCAGAAGTAACACCCATATTAGCAGTATGCTCATAAAAGACTTTAGATGGTAATGCCTTGGTTAGTGAATCTGCTAGCATACTATCTGTTCCTATGTGTACTATAGAAATCTGTCTATTCTGAACTCTCTCCTTAACAACAAGAAACTTAATATCGATGAATTTCGACTTTATGGCGCTTCTATTGTTATTGAAGTAAAGCACGGCTGAATTATTGTCACAATAAATCCTTAATGGCCTTTATATGTTGTCCACCACATGTAGCCCAGTGACAAAATTTTGTAGCCATATCGCATGATTAGACGTCTCAAAACAAGCAATAAACTCCGCAGCCATGGTGGAAGAAGCTACAAGAGTCTGTTTTATAGACTTCCATGAAATAGTTCATCCAGCTAATGTGAACACATATCCCGATGTGGAGTGCTTGCTATCTTGACATCCCGCAAAATCTGAATCAGAGTACCCAATGATCTCCAAATTTTCTAATCTTCGATAAATGAGCATGTAATCTATTGTTCTCTTTAAATAATGCATCACACGTTTGGCTGCACTCCAATGTCACTCTCCAGGATTGCTCAAATATCTACCCAATACTCTCACCATAAATGCTATGTCAGGGCGAGTACAAACTTGAGCGTACATCAGACTTCCCACTGCCGACGCATAAGTAATCTTTTACATTTCTTTCATCTCAAAATCATTATTGGGGCATTGTTTGAGACTGAGCTTATCTCCCTTAGCAATAGGGGTATCTAGTGGCTTACCATCTTTCATGCCGAATCTTCCCAAAACCATATCAATATAGCTCTTTTGTGATAATCCCAGAATACCTTAAGAACGATCTCTTAGTATTTGGATCCCTAATACAAAACAGACATCATCTAGATCTTTCATCTCAAATTTCTCCTTTAGAAATCTCTTGGTTTCATGCAGTAAGCCTATATCGTTACAAGTAAGAAGAATATCATCGACATATAATTCCAAGAAGATGTATTTACTCCCACTAAACTTGCAATATACACAGTCATCAACAAAATTGACCTCAAAGCCATAAGAGGTGATAACTTGATGAAATTTGTGATACCATTGACGAGATGCCTACTTGAGACCGTAGATGGATTTTTTTAATTTACAAACCATAGACTTTGGTCTCCAGACACAAAGTTTTCTGGTTGCACCATGTAAATTGTTTCATCAATGTCTCCATTGAGAAATGCAGTTTTAACATCCATCTGATGTAGCTCTAAATCAAAATGAGCCACAAGTGTCATGATGGTCCTAAAAGAGTCTTTCGAAGAAACTGGAGAGAAAGTCTCTTTATAGTCAATGCCTTCTCTTTAAGTGAAGCCTTTAGCAACTAAATGAGCCTTATATCTTTCGACATTGCCTTTCGAGTCCCTTTTAGTTTTAAATATCCATTTACAATCAATAGTTTTCGCATTGGCAATTCGACAAGATCCCAAACGTCATTGTCACTCATCAACTTCATCTCATCCTTCATGGCATTAATCCACTTTTGAGAATTAGAACTGCGTAAGGCTTGTCCAAAGATGACTGGGTCATCCTCGGTCAAACCAACGCCATCCACATGTTCTTGGAGATATACTTCATATTCATTAGAAATAGCATTTCTCCTCTCTTTGGTGGATCTCCTTAATGGCAGCTCTTGAGGTTGTTAAGGTTGTTGAAGAATCTCATTATTGTCTTGATTTGGAATAATATTTTCGACACAAGTCTCAACATTATTCTCTAATACTGAAGTTGTTTCCTGAACAATAATAGGTATATGAACCAAATCATTGTCAGAAACTTCATCAAAGACAACATTCCTTATGACATCTTTCTTCCCGAACTCAATATCCTCAGGAAATTTGGTATTTCCAGTCTCAAAAAAGGTTCTTGATGTGGGATTATAAAACTTATACCCCCGAGAGTATTCAGAGTAACTAAGAAAATAACAGCTAACCATTCTTGAGTCCAATTTCCCTTCATGTGGCCTATAAGACCAGGCTTCATGCAGGACAACCCCAAACATGCAAGTGCCTAATGCTAGGTTTCTTACCCATCCAAAGTTCGTAGGGGGTTTTGGCAACTGTTTTACTTGGTACTCGATTGAGAATATATATACTTCGATCTTTAATGCTTCTCCCCAAAGTGACTTAGGCAAGGATGAATGACAAATCATACTCCTTACAATATCCTTAAGAGTCCGATTTCATTGTTCTGCAACACCATTAATGCTAGGTTTTCCTGGCATTGTGTATTGCAGAACAATTCCATATTCTTTGAGGAAAAGTGCAAAGGGTCCTGGACGTTGTTCTCCTGATCTATCATATCATCCATAACATTCACCTCCATGGTCCGATTCGACAGCCTTAATTTTCTTTCCAAGTTAAAGTTCAACTTTAGCTTTGAAAGATTTGAAAACATCCAAGGATTAAGACTTCTCATGAATTAAATATAGATAACTGAATCTAGAGTAATCGTCTATGAACGTAATAAAAATTATCTGCCCATTCCAAGATACCGTAGGGAATGGACCATAGATATCAGTGTGAATCAGTTCTAAGACATCCTTAGCTCTTTCAACTTCTAATTTCATCATGTTTGTTCGTTTCCATTTGATGCACTCAACACAGATTTGAAAATCTACTAGATCTAAAAGATCAAGGATTCCATCAGACACAATCCTTTGTATTCTTTGTTTAGAAATGCGCCCTAAGAGCTTGTGTCACAAAATAGCAGAATCTCCATTAAATTTTCTCTTTGTACCTTTTGAACAAGTTTGCAGTATAATGTTATGTGAACTCACAACATCAAACATATAAAGATTATCATGCAAAGATCCATCACCAATAAGATTTGAATTTTGAAAGAGACTAACTTTATTATTTCCAAAAGACCAGGAAAATCCCAGTTTATCCAAAACGGAAATAGAAATCAAATTCCGCCTGAAAGACGGTACAACGAATGTCTCAAACAAATCCAAATAAAAACCACTATTTAAATGTAATCTAAATGTTCTTATAGCTTCTACTGCAACTTTATTGCCATCGAGACAAGAAGGCTGTGATTGCGGTATATGTGTGGTGAACGAAAACCCTGACACCATCTACTACCGCAGGGAGTAAGAGGAGTCTATTAAGGCGGCTGCTCCCTATGCCAATCAAAGTGACGATGGCTCCATACTGGTAAAGACTGAAAGTGTGTTTTAACTTACAGTTCAGTTTCAAGACCTTATTTTTCTTTGACCGGCCTATCTTCTTTCTAGTCCCGCTTTCGGCAGCAGGATTAGATATGACCACAAACCACCCAAGAAAAAGAAGAAAAACATGCCCCTTCTTTGTCAGTGTCCCCAGCGTGATCGATCACTTAAGAAAGATAATTTTAGAGCTCCTTCGGATCCGGCTCCATAGACAACCTTGCAAAGACACACTTATGTGAGTAGTAGCACCAGAATCTACCCACCAGTATCTCTAGGTACAAAGGTTAAACTAACCTCAGAACAAACTAAAGTTATAAGTGTACCCTTCTTTGCACGCTAGGCAGCGTACTTGAGGCAATCTTTCTTAAAGTGTCCCGCTTTCTTGCAGAAGTGACATTTATCATTATCAAGATCTTTCTTTTGCTTCTTCTGCTCAGGAACAGTTACCACAGTACCCTTAGTTCCCTTTCTTTTCTTGTTGTTAGGGCCGTCTCCAGCATTTATGAGGCCCTAGCAACTATATGTCTATATCTAACATAAATATTTTACTATATACTCATAGTTGGTATTAAATGAAAAATATTAAACACTAGTGAACAATGAAAAAATAAAATATAATCAAAATCACGTACACCAATTCATCGACAAATAATATTTTTGAAAAATAAATACTAACTAAGTTCACAGTCTTCGCGCTTTTTATTGTGCGAAAGTATCAATCAAAGCACTGTATATATTCAGGCTCAACTACTATTTTTTTCTCAATAGATAACATGGCCAAACCAATCAATCTATATATCTTGTGACATAGTTGATGTTGTGAATTGCTCGGCTGATTCGAGGAGAGTTGGTAAAGTTTTAGAGATGGTGAAGGTTGGCGATAAAAATGAAGTCTTTACTACCAAATTAGGGTTGGTAAAATGGGTAAATTATGATGAAGACGGGTCGGATCCCTCTACCGGGTCCATCGCTGGTCACGGGTGAAGATAGGGAAGTGGACCAACAGTTTTGGGCCGCTAGAAGTATTGGGCCAAAGTGGAAAGTGGCTAAGGAAATTGCATTTTAAATTAAGCATAGCATATGTTATCTTTATTATTTTGATCAGTACTTTAGGGTTTCTTTATGCTGTGGGGACCATTGTAAAGGGTAATATATAAACCCAGTTATGAAGTTATGCGAAGATAGGAAAAAAGTTATCTCTTAAACCATCCTCTCTACTTTCGGCTATTTCTTTCTTCTTCTTCTCTTCTAATCCTTCTTTTACAGCACTGTTCTATCAATTCACACTTAGATTTACAAATTATAAACTAAACACTTGTAGGAATCACTACAATTGGTATTCTAGAGCCATGATCTTGAAGTATGGCTGACGGTACGCGCTTGAAGGACCTGCAAGAAGCACAAAAAAAATTGGATCAAATCTTACTTGCTGAATCTACCAAGAGAGAAGCGAGGGAATTAAAACTGCAAGAAAAATTAGGTACTGTTACTGCAGAAATGCAGGATCAATTCAAGGGAGTTCACTCAAAATATGATCTCCTTGCTGATGCCTTGAACAATATCCAACAATAGCTGTCAATCCTCACCAAGGGTAAAGGCCTACAGGAGGAGTCTATCTTAGGAGCCCCACCTTCTCCTATGCTGACTACTAGCACTATACCAAATTCCTACTCCTCAAACCCTGGATCTAGAGTTGTGGTGGATCACTCTCACTGGCAGGTAACTCATCTTATACCCAAGATTGAGTTCCCTAAGTTTGATGGAACCCAAGCCAGATCATGGATATTAAAATGCAATCAATACTTTCAATTGGTTAACAATGTTCCAGATGCCCAGAAAATGGTTCTGGATTCATTGCACTTTGAGGGAAAGGCAGAGCAGTGGTTTCAAAACTATTGCCACAGGTTTAAGGGGTTATCATGGCACCAGTTCCTAGATGTGGTATCTGCTAGGTTTGAAGAGCTTAAGGAAATAAAAATAATCATGGAATTTAACAAGCTGAAACATCAAGGTTCTTATGAGGAGTATGTAGAAAAATTTAAGGAGTTAAAGGCTTGTATGCTTATGTTTAACAACACTGATTACTCTGAGGCATACTTTATGGCCAGTTTCATCAGTGGGTTAAGTGAAGATCTCCAGGCTGCGGTTAGCCTATTCAACCCCAGCACATTACAGCAAGTTATTGAGTTGGGAAGGAGTCAAATACAAACTGTGGAGGCTATTGCTAAGAAGATCAAGGGTACAGGGAAATTTAGCTCTGGTCAAGGAGCTGGGTACAGAAAACAAGACAGAACTATAGGGAATTCCCCTAAACAGTTCAGCCCCACTCTTAAACCACCTACCAAACTCCTAAAATCAGCAGAGATGGCTGTTAGGAGGGAAAAGGGGCTCTGTTATAACTGTGATGAGCCATATGTCATTGGGCACAGGTGTCAAAATAGGATACACTATATGATTATGAGTGAGGAAGAAGAATTGTCACATGAACATGCTAATCAACTGCTGTCAGAGGAATTTTTTCCACCTGACACTGGAGAGCAGTCAATGGAAGAGGTTCAAATGTCAATCAACTCCATGACTAGTTTAGAAGGAATCACCACCCTTAGGGTGGTGGGCAAGGTTGGGAAGCATCAGCTACATATATTGATTGATACAGGAAGCACTCTAAGTTTCATACAGGAAGCCACAGCCCTTAAGCTAGGGTGTCCTCTATTACAAGCCACACCCCTTCTAGTTAAGGTGGCTAATGGGCAAAAGTTGGTTAGTAGGGCTCAAGCCAAGGGATTCAAATGGGATGTACAGGACCACCATTTCAACTACTCTCTGAGGGTGTTGGAGACTGAAGGCTATGATCTCATTTTGAGTGGTGATTGGCTGAAATCCCGTACTCCTATTGAGTTGGATTACAAGGCCATGACCTTTACTATGACTCAGAATAGAAGCAAGATCAAGTTACAAGCAGCTCAATCCCATGTGGACTGCCAACTTAGTTTAGGGCCAGCCCTGTATAAGTTGTTCCACACTAAATGCAGAAAGGGGTTAGAGGAGGTTTATTTGGTTAAGTTGCAGCCTACTAATCCTGCAATCCCCAAACCAAACAACCCTACACATGACTGGGGAATGGAAGGCTTACTAGAGGAATACAAGGATGTGTTTGAGGAACCCAATGAATTATCTCCAACTAGGGGTACTGAACATCAAATAACACTAAAGCCCAACAGTGTACCCAGACACCAACACCCCTACAGGACCTCCCATGGCTACAAAGATGAGATTGAGAGAATAGTCCAGGAGCTGTTGGAAGGAGGATTGATTCAGTATAGCAAGAGTTCTTTTTCTTCACCAGTACTATTGGTTAAGAAGAAAGATCAATCCTGGAGGATGTGTGTGGACTATAGGTACTTGAATTCCCTAACAGTTAAGCATCAGTATCCTATTCCAGTGATTGATGAACTGTTAGATGGGCTACATGGGGCAAGGTACTTTTCAAAAATTGATCTACGGTCAGGCTACTTCCAGATATTAATGAGGCCACAAGATAGGTATCTTACTGCCTTTAGTACCCATCATGGGCACTTTGAATTTGTAGTTATGCCCTTTGGGCTGAGCAATGTTCCTGCTACCTTTCAGTCCATAATGAACCAAACCTTCAAGGAGCAATTGAGAAGGTATGTATTGGTGTTTTTGATGATATCCTAGTGTGCAATAGGACTTGGGAGTCCCATCTGCAACACCTGAGGACTGTCCTACAGTTGCTAAGGAGCAATAAGCTATATGCCAAGAGAAGTAAATGTAGCTTTGGCACTTCTAAGGTTGACTACTTGGGACATGTCATTACTCCAGAGGGAGTTTCCACAGACCCCCAAAAGGTAGCATGCATGCTTGACTGGCCAACACCAAGGACAGTAAAGCAGCTGAGGGGTTTCTTAGGGTTAACAGGATATTATAGAAAATTTGTGAGGGGTTATGGCTTGATTAGTAAACCATTAACAGACCTCTTGAGGAAGAACAATTTCTTATGGAATGAAGAAGTAGAAAGGGCATTCAACAAGCTCAAGGTAGCCATGACTACCTCTCCTATCTTAGCCCTACCTGACTTCACTAAACCATTTCTCCTAGAAACTGATGCTAGTGGATTGGGTATTGGAGCAGTGCTCATGCAAGAAGGGAGGCCAATAACATTTTTGAGCAAAACTCTTTGTCCCAGGAATCAGTCCCTTTCTATCTATGAGAGGGAATTCCTAGCTATACTTATGGCAGTGCAGAAATGGAGAGGTTACCTATAAGGGAATAAATTCATTATTAATACTGATCAGCAAGCCTTGAAATATCTCCTAGATCAGAAGGTCATTAACCTTTTACAGCAAAAATGGGTAACCAAACTCCTAGGGTTCGATTATAAAATCCAGTACAAAAAGGGACAAGATAATAAGGTGGCAGATTCACTCTCAAGGAAGGATAAAGTGGTTGGTAGGGTGTGCAGCTATCACAACTGTTATTCCCAACTGGGTACAGCAGGTTATCCAGAGCTATAAAGGAGATAACTATTTCTCCAAAATTCTGAGTGCTAAGTTAATTGATGCAGACTCTTATCCAGACTACCAGACTAGAGATGGGTTGCTAAGGTATAAAGGGAGGCTAGCAGTGGGAGACTCCACTGAACTTAAAGCTCAGATACTCACAGCTTTGCACAACTCCTCCTATGGTGGGCACTCTGGGACAGGGGTACTTACATGAGACTCAAGAGTGTGTTCTACTGGCCCAACATGAAGACAGATGTCACTAAGTGGGTGCAAGAGTGTGATGTGTGTCAAAGGAATAAGTCTGACCATGGCTTGTATTCTGGACTCTTACAACCCCTTCCTATTCCCCACCAGTCTTGGTCTCACATCTCTATGGATTTTATAAAAGGGCTTCCAAAATCTAGGGGGGAAAGTGTGATAATGGTGGTGATGGACAGGTTTACTAAATTTGCTCATTTCATTCAACTAGCCCACCCCTATTCAGCTGATTCAGTGGCAAAGGTGTTTTTAGACAATGTTTACAAGCTACATGGACAACCTGTGAGCATTGTTACAGACCGGGATACTATATTTACAAGCTCTTTTTGGAAGGAGCTATTCAAACTAATGGGAGTCAAGCTAGATATGTCATCAGCTTACCATCCTCAGTCTAATGGACAGACTGAGAGGCTAAACCAATGCCTAGAAAACTACTTGTGTTGTATGGTGAGTGCTAATCCTAGAAGGTGGCTTCAATGGCTACCCTTGGCTGAATACTGGTACAACACTAATTACCATACCAGCCTCAAAAGCACTCTCTATCAAGCCCTCTATAGTAATCCATCCCCCATGCTATCAGTATCTTCCTATCTGGACTCCAGCAATACAGAAGTAATAGAATTCATGGCTCAAAGGAAGTAGATGCTACAGACCTTAAGGGAGAACCTAATCCAGGCCCAAACTCGGATGAAATGGTTTGCCGATCGAAAACGACAAGACCGGACATTTGCTGTGGGTGAACAGGTCTACCTAAAGCTACAGCCATTTAGGCAGACAACTGTAGCCCTTCGTCGGAACCAAAAGCTCTCAGCCAAGTATTACGGCCCATATACCATACTAGAGAGGGTGGGACGGTGGCTTACCGGCTAGATCTTCCGTCTCATTCGAAGATCCACCCGGTCTTCCATGTTTCACTTCTAAAGAAATGTGTGAGCAAGAAAACCATACCTTTGGTGGACCTTCCCGCCACCGATGATGACGGCAATTACTCCATTCTGCCGCTAGCTGTTTCTTCCCGTCGGAAAATTGAAAGGCAGGGACGCTCTATCCACCAAGTCCTCGTCTTGTGGCACTCACAAGATCCAACCAGCTGTTCCTGGGAGGACGAGTCCTTCATCAAACACAAGTTCCAATTTTTCGATTCTCAGGGATAAGAATTGACTGATCCAGGGGGTATTGTTGTGAATTGCTCGGCTGATTCGGGGGGAGTTGGTAAAGTTTCAGAGATGGTGAAGGTTGGCGATAAAAATGAAGTCTTTACTACCAAATTAGGATTGGTAAATTGGGTAAATTGTGATGAAGGCGGGTCGGATCCCTCTACCAGGTCCATCACTGGTCACGGGTGAAGATAGGGAAGTGGACCAACAGTTTTGGGCCACTAGGAGTATTGGGCCAAAGTGGAAAGTGGCTAAGGAACTTGCGTTTTAAATTAAGCATAGCATATGTTATCTTTATTATTTTGATCAGTACTTTAGGGTTTCTTTATGCTGTAGGGACCATTGTAAAGGGTAATATATAAACCCAGTTATGAAGTTATGCGAAGATAGGAAAAAAGTTATCTCTTAAACCCTCCTCTCTACTTTCGGCTATTTATTCTCTTCTAATCCCTCTTTTACAGCACTGTTCTATCAATTCACACTTAAATTTACAAATTATAAACTAAACACTTGTAGAAATCACTACAGTTGATCGAAGATAATTCTTTATCAACTTTAGCTTGGAGAAACTTCTTTCAGCAGATGCTACAGTCACTAGTATAGTCAATAATATTCTATAAGCTACCCAAGCATTATGAAATCTATGACGCAAATTTTTTATGTACTCCAAAACTTCAATTGGACGAGTTAATCCGCTTGGAAATATTTTTCTCAATAACTGTAGTTCTGAAAATAAGTCATGCGCACAAATATCATAATTATCCTCATGTTTCAAAACATTCTCCAATGTAGCACATGAACTTTTCAAACTCTCGTCATCTACATCTTTCAAATGTTCCAAATTAAATAGAAATCTAAAAATCTCTTCATACTTTTTAAACTGCCCAAATCTTGCTTTGAGTGAAGAAAGATCATTATCAACTAACAACAGAAAATAATTGACTCAATTATAGATTCGATAGGTTCTTCAACTACAGGTGCAATAAGTACTTCGACAATAGGAATCGTCGTAGATTTTACGTACCTATCTATGAATCCGGCTTGGGATTTTGTAATGGCCTCTTGTCTTTCTTTTTTTCTTTCTTTTTGAACTTTCCGATTCGAATTTTCTTTTGCCTGTCATAATTCACCACGTGAATCTAAAAATAATAATATAAATACATCAATATCCACAAATTTACTAGAATAGAACTATAGAGAATAGAAAAAAAAAACATACCCTAAGAGTGTCAATAGAATAGTTACGTGGAGTATACAATTTTTCCTCTTCTGCTAATCTTAGTCTTCTTTGTTATAGCTTCTAATCTGCTTTCTTTTTCTTCTGATATATCTGCTGCTTTTTTTTTCTTTCTTGTGTATAAAGTTTTGGCTTACTTTGTTTTTAATTTAGGTATACCTATACTTATTTTAATATATAATTAATAATTTTTAAGAAAAAATTAAGGCCCTAATTATGGCGAGGCCCTAGTCCCATGCCTAGGTGGCCTTCCCCTGGAGACACCTCTGCTTGTTGTGAGAGGTAAATGTTAAGTGAGCACTTTCAATCTTATCTCTATGTTGTCTCTCTTCTTCTTCTTGCACATAGTGAGATATAAGCTCATTAAGGGACCATTTGTCCTTTTGAGTATTATAACTAACCTTGAATTGCCCAAAGTGTGCAGGAAGAGAGATCAAAACTAAGTGCACGAGAGCAAGTCATCAGACAACTCTAACTTTAGTGTCTTTAGTTTTGATGCGAGATTAGACATCTCCATAATGTACTCTCTAATGTTTCCTTTGTCAGTGTACTGCTGTAACACCCCGTATTTTTGGATTATAGTTAAAAAAAATTTCTATTTTATTTAGAAGGCTACAAAAAAAAATAAAAATTTTGAGCTAAAATAAAGTAAAATAGATAAAAGACGCGATTTTAGGTATTATTTAAAATTGAAAAAAAAATATAGTTTAAATATTTTTGACGCGTGGTCAATAATGATTTTCGTAGAAATAAAACGACCTGAGAATTTCAATGATACTTTTAAAATTTTAATTAGAGGTCAAATGAACTCTTGGCACAACTTTAAGTTGGAAAATAATAAATTTAATAGAAAAAGGCACATCCGTCATTATCCAATTTCTTTTTCAAAAGATTATCTTATTCTTAATTATCCTATTCTTTTTCCATCATTATCCTCTTTCTTTTATTCATTATTATCCTATTTATTTTTCCTCTATAAATAGGAGCTTAAGGTTTCATTTTTCATTCATTTTCAAAATCGAAACGCCGAGCAGCTTCCAGAGAATATACAACTCTAGTTTCCTATTTCAATTCTGAAATAGTCATTTTGAAGGTGTCAACGCGTAGATCACGAATGCATGATTGAAATGATGACACGAAGGATGATCACGATGGAAAATCATCGTGACCGCTGCCAATTCCTCGGAGAAGGTACTTTCTCCGATTCTGGTCATTTGGACCGATGAATTTAGAAATTTCAAGTTCTAAATATGCTTATATTTCAATTATCTTTAATTCTACCGATTCCGATTTTTGATGTTGTGAGTTTTCGATATTTTTTCCCGTTTTCATTTTATGTAAATTTCAGATCTACTCTTCTTGGATAGTCGTATTAGAAATCTTCTTTTTAAAAATAGTCTTTGATCATTTGGATCTTGTAGTTAACCGGAATAGATTTTTGATTTCTTGTCGTTTGAAATCCGGATCCGAATATTACATTATAAATCTGCCAGTTTCGAATTTATGATCTAGCTGTCCGATCTTTGATCTGATTACACCATTAAATTTCTTATTTTCTGCACTATCAAAAATTGTACTTTTGAGCGAAAATCCAACGAGTATCGAGCTCGATCGAGACCGATACATTTTCAGCTAAAATCTGTGAATATTCTTACCGAAACTCCCGTTTCACCCATTTTGGGTCGTCAAATCGAAAAAGTTTCTTCTCAAAAGTTGCTCGAAATAATATTTCCTATGCTCCCGTCGAATTTCCTAATATTCGGATGAGTTTTGAATAATATCGATTATTTAATTTAAGCAGTTATTTTATTTCCGAGAGCATGTGTTATTGAAAAATTCTAAAACCCTCAAACTATAGTCTTGGCATATATAGGATGGTCCTTGAATATTTTCGTAATTTTTGAACGGTTAAAAAGTGTCGTGGCACAAATCTGATAAAAATCGATTAAAATGGCAAGTTTTGAAAAGAGACCCTTGTCAAATCGGTTGGTCCCAATAAATCAAGAATAATATTTTGGAATTTATTTCCTTCTTTGTCAGAATTATTCGAGGTCTCTAGAGTCGCGCAATCTATTTCTGAAGAGAATATAATTAAATAATAGCTCGAATTACAGTAGATTAATTCCTGAAAATATAGCGATTATTCTGAGTCAAATATCGACCCTTGTAGGACCTGCAGAGCCTGATAGGATTAATGAAACCATTTTTGAAGTTATTGTGCCGCCATGTGCTCGTCATCCAGGTGGGTTATATTTTTCTCAAACTATGTTCAGCTAATAAGCTCAACTGTTTATCAACTGTGAAACATGAATATTTGTATCAAAATGTTTTATCTCACTGTTCGCGTTCGCCAGTATCCTACGAAAACATTGAGTGCTTAACTAGACTCGAGTTCGGATCCTTTAAGCTTTGGGACCGTATACACTATCCTTTATTAGACAGCTGGGCTGGAGGACGTGTATATAAGTTAAGACACTGTAGGAAGGGACAGTTGAGACAGAGCGTGTAAGATTAAAAGAAGCTTTGTATACATGGAATGCTTTTGAGATTTGAAACCTTTCCATTGTTATACTTGTGTGGATACGATATTCATATTTATAAAATGATTGTGAACTGTTTATCAAAATCTGTCCACTGGGTACACTAGTACTCAGCCCAAATCTTTTCTAAAATATTTTCAGGTTGAGAGGCAGGCTGGAAGATGACGGAGCTGGGGCGAGGGCTTACTTGTTGTTATATGCTTGCTCTTTTTGTGTTGTTCATAAATCTTAGATACTTAATATCAATTAAGTGCTTGCAAATAATTTTACTTGAATTGTGCTCCGCGCTTGTTCCGTTCACTCTGATACAGCTTGTCTTCAATTGTTTGAAGCATGTTATGATTTCAGCATTTTGCTATAATGTTCCTTTATAATTGTTGGCGGGATAAGTTCCCTTTGATGATTGGTATTTTATTTAGGTTCTTTCTAAACGCCTTAGTGCGTGGTTCTATTACAGTTACAGAGGTTATGCTGTCCAAATGTTTGGGGCACTAACCTTATTCCTTCTGAACACTCTCGTGGGTGGTTCTATTTCAGTTACAAAGGTTATGTTGCCCAAATGTAGCTATTTCATTTAATTATCTTTATGCAACAACCCCTTCCCCCTTCCCCCAGTAGCGCACCGGTGCCTTGTCACCCTTCTCCCGGGATCGGGGCGTTACAGATTGGTATCAGAGCAGGTTTGCAACTCTGTAGACCTGCAGCATTATTCTTTGAATTCAAAATTATATCTATTCTTTTCCACTATTTGTTCAGCAGCCCTCAGCACGTCATCTACGCCTCTCTCAACAAAAAGGTACACATGTATTTTAAAATTGACGCACGTGAAAGTGCAATTTGTCACGTTAAATATTTTTTCAGGTTTCACAGTCAGATATTGTGATTCATTTATTAAAGTTATTTTCAGGTTTCATGATAAAAAAAATCGTGATTCGTTCTATTGAGGTTTCATGGCCAGAGATCATGATTCAAAAGCTATTTTCAGGTTTCATGATGAGATATCATGATTCTATTACCAGGTTTCATGATAAGAGATCATGATTCTATTACCAGGTTTCATGATAAGAGGTCATGATTCTTAATATTATCAGGTTTCATGATGAAAGGTCATGATTCATATATTTTAAGGTTTCACGATTTGATATCATGATTCGTTCATTGAAAATATTTTCAAATTTCATTATCCATTATCGTGAATAATTTTGAAAATATTTTACAGGTTTCATGATTATATTTCATGATTCATCATTTGGTTAAGAATTATTTCCAGGTTTCACGACAAGAGGTTGTGATTCATTTACAAGAGAGTTATCTCCAAGTTTCACTATAAAGTATTGTGATTCGAACTTATATTAAGGTTTCACGATGAGGGTTCATGATTCGTCCAAAGTTATTCAAAGATGTCGAGACATCTACATTTTGGTTTTGACCAAAAGATGGAAATAATCGAAAGAGGTTAGAATTACCTTAAGTGATGAGAATGAGAGATGTCAAGAAATAATTTATGCAAAGAAGTTATATTATTTTGAAATGCATGATGGTTGACAAATAAATTACTTAGTCCTCGAAATTTAGAAGAACGTAGAAGCTTCCCCATAGTTGTTTCCTTATTTAGATTCAAGGTATTTAGATATTTATCAGTTAACTTGAACCTAGCAGTATATACTTCTTCAATTACCCGCGCGCTTCACGTGAGATATGGGATGAGGCCGATCAAGCGTTGAATGTGAAAAGAAATAACTTCATGTCAGATCTAATTAGAGCACTTTAGGAATTCATCCAACATCCAAATGCAGAGCGCGATGAATCAACAAAATGCAGCGCCCAATGCACCTGCTCTGCCAACCATTAGTCAGGAGATTGAGCAATTTCGTCGCTACACTCCACCTAGATTCAATGATAGCAGTGAACCTCTCATTTCTAAAGAATGGCATGACCGGAGAAGAGCATCAAGGATTAACTTGGGACAAGTTTAAAGAGATCATTATAGATAAGTACTTCTCTCGTGCTTTTTGCATCCAAAAACAAACCGAATTCATGGAGCTGAGATAAGGAAATTTGTTCGTGAGAGAGTACGAGTGAAAGTTTAATCAACTTTCACAATATGTAGCATGCGTAATCGACACTGAAGACTAGAAGACCGAATGGTTTATGAAAGGCTTTTGACCAGAGATGCGTGGAATTCTCGAAGCTCAACGGATCACTGATTACGGTCAAATAGTTAAGAAAGCTCACGAAGTAGTTACTGGACTAGAAATAGGTGGAAAATTTAGCCTCGATGTTAGAATCCCTACTAGAAAGACCTTGAGGATCGATAGAATTGCTAGGGATATTAAATTAGACTTTGAAGAGAAGCAACTTGTGGGTGACGTATACGATGATCAAGATAATATGCTTCGATTCAAGTGGATCGATATCTATTTTCTATCTCTCTTCTCGACTCAAAGGATGATGTTAAAGAAAATTTGAAGAAAGCTACAAAGAAGAACGTATGAAGAGTTATGCGCATCAAGTTAAAGTAGACCAAGACAAAGTATACGTCTTAGTAAGATTTACGACTCGAGATAAACAGTCTTTTGCTAGGATTAATGAAGTAGCGTATATGATGGCCTTCCCACGCAACCTCAATTATGTGTTCCACGTCTTGATGTTGAAGAAGTACATGTTTGATCTTAAACCATGTGACCAGCAAAGAAGATATGATGCTAAATAATGATTTAGAGCACGATGAAAGGCTTCAGGCCATTCTTGATCGGAAGACCCAGAGTCTGAAGAATAAAGTGATTAGCTTAACGAAGGTACCACGAAACTGTCATGGATAAGAAGAAGCAACGTGAGAGTTGGAGTCAGAATTGCTCAAGAACTGTCCCGACACTCCATTTCAAGATTAGTAAATTTCGGGATGAAATTTTTTGTAAGGAGGGTAGGATGTAACACCCCGTATTTTTGGATTATAGTTAAAAAATTTTCTATTTTATTTAGAAGGCTACAAAAAAAAATAAAAATTTTGAGCTAAAATAAAGTAAAATAGATAAAAGACGCGATTTTAGGTATTATTTAAAATTGAAAAAAAAATATAGTTTAAATATTTTTGACGCGTGGTCAATAATGATTTTCGTAGAAATAAAACGACCTGAGAATTTCAATGATACTTTTAAAATTTTAATTAGAGGTCAAATGAACTCTTGGCACAACTTTAAGTTGGAAAATAATAAATTTAATAGAAAAAGGCACATCCGTCATTATCCAATTTCTTTTTCAAAAGATTATCTTATTCTTAATTATCCTATTCTTTTTCCATCATTATCCTCTTTCTTTTATTCATTATTATCCTATTTATTTTTCCTCTATAAATAGGAGCTTAAGGTTTCATTTTTCATTCATTTTCAAAATCGAAACGCCGAGCAGCTTCCAGAGAATATACAACTCTAGTTTCCTATTTCAATTCTGAAATAGTCATTTTGAAGGTGTCAACGCGTAGATCACGAATGCATGATTGAAATGATGACACGAAGGATGATCACGATGGAAAATCATCGTGACCGCTGCCAATTCCTCGGAGAAGGTACTTTCTCCGATTCTGGTCATTTGGACCGATGAATTTAGAAATTTCAAGTTCTAAATATGCTTATATTTCAATTATCTTTAATTCTACCGATTCCGATTTTTGATGTTGTGAGTTTTCGATATTTTTTCCCGTTTTCATTTTATGTAAATTTCAGATCTACTCTTCTTGGATAGTCGTATTAGAAATCTTCTTTTTAAAAATAGTCTTTGATCATTTGGATCTTGTAGTTAACCGGAATAGATTTTTGATTTCTTGTCGTTTGAAATCCGGATCCGAATATTACATTATAAATCTGCCAGTTTCGAATTTATGATCTAGCTGTCCGATCTTTGATCTGATTACACCATTAAATTTCTTATTTTCTGCACTATCAAAAATTGTACTTTTGAGCGAAAATCCAACGAGTATCGAGCTCGATCGAGACCGATACATTTTCAGCTAAAATCTGTGAATATTCTTACCGAAACTCCCGTTTCACCCATTTTGGGTCGTCAAATCGAAAAAGTTTCTTCTCAAAAGTTGCTCGAAATAATATTTCCTATGCTCCCGTCGAATTTCCTAATATTCGGATGAGTTTTGAATAATATCGATTATTTAATTTAAGCAGTTATTTTATTTCCGAGAGCATGTGTTATTGAAAAATTCTAAAACCCTCAAACTATAGTCTTGGCATATATAGGATGGTCCTTGAATATTTTCGTAATTTTTGAACGGTTAAAAAGTGTCGTGGCACAAATCTGATAAAAATCGATTAAAATGGCAAGTTTTGAAAAGAGACCCTTGTCAAATCGGTTGGTCCCAATAAATCAAGAATAATATTTTGGAATTTATTTCCTTCTTTGTCGGAATTATTCGAGGTCTCTAGAGTCGCGCAATCTATTTCTGAAGAGAATATAATTAAATAATAGCTCGAATTACAGTAGATTAATTCCTGAAAATATAGCGATTATTCTGAGTCAAATATCGACCCTTGTAGGACCTGCAGAGCCTGATAGGATTAATGAAACCATTTTTGAAGTTATTGTGCCGCCATGTGCTCGTCATCCAGGTGGGTTATATTTTTCTCAAACTATGTTCAGCTAATAAGCTCAACTGTTTATCAACTGTGAAACATGAATATTTGTATCAAAATGTTTTATCTCACTGTTCGCGTTCGCCAGTATCCTACGAAAACATTGAGTGCTTAACTAGACTCGAGTTCGGATCCTTTAAGCTTTGGGACCGTATACACTATCCTTTATTAGACAGCTGGGCTGGAGGACGTGTATATAAGTTAAGACACTGTAGGAAGGGACAGTTGAGACAGAGCGTGTAAGATTAAAAGAAGCTTTGTATACATGGAATGCTTTTGAGATTTGAAACCTTTCCATTGTTATACTTGTGTGGATACGATATTCATATTTATAAAATGATTGTGAACTGTTTATCAAAATCTGTCCACTGGGTACACTAGTACTCAGCCCAAATCTTTTCTAAAATATTTTCAGGTTGAGAGGCAGGCTGGAAGATGACGGAGCTGGGGCGAGGGCTTACTTGTTGTTATATGCTTGCTCTTTTTGTGTTGTTCATAAATCTTAGATACTTAATATCAATTAAGTGCTTGCAAATAATTTTACTTGAATTGTGCTCCGCGCTTGTTCCGTTCACTCTGATACAGCTTGTCTTCAATTGTTTGAAGCATGTTATGATTTCAGCATTTTGCTATAATGTTCCTTTATAATTGTTGGCGGGATAAGTTCCCTTTGATGATTGGTATTTTATTTAGGTTCTTTCTAAACGCCTTAGTGCGTGGTTCTATTACAGTTACAGAGGTTATGCTGCCCAAATGTTTGGGGCACTAACCTTATTCCTTCTGAACACTCTCGTGGGTGGTTCTATTTCAGTTACAAAGGTTATGTTGCCCAAATGTAGCTATTTCATTTAATTATCTTTATGCAACAACCCCTTCCCCCTTCCCCCAGTAGCGCACCGGTCCCTTGTCACCCTTCTCCCGGGATCGAGGCGTTACAACTGCATGGAGGCAAGTTTAGCCAAAAGACTGCTTGCCTTCGATTTTTCATTCTTGGCAAAGTATTGCTCAACAGCCTCAATGAACGCTTTGGCATTCTCACTCTCAGCAATGGAGCCCCGAAATGCTTCCGGAATGGAGCGTTTCATGATCATCAAGCATATACGGTTTGATCGATCCCACTTCTCAATTTTAACCTCTTTCAGGTCATTAATAGTAGGAGTGGGTCGATCAGACCGAAGAGCCATATCCAAATCCATACAACCAAAAATAATTTCTACGGTTTCTTTCCAAACCTTAAAATCACCCCACTTAGCATTGGGATGTTATTAACTTGAGCAAAGACATTTAAAGCTGTAGCAACAAAAACTAAAACAGAGAACAATTACAAACATACTCACATAAGTGACATGTCATAAAATAAATCAGACATGAATGAGTAAAATAAATTAGGGACCCATCTCAAGATACCTATTACAACATTAATCTTTGTCTATGGACAAACAATTAATTGCAGTGGTAATCTTGGTGTAATGATCAAGTATTGATAATAAGTTCTTGTCAAACAAAAGTCTATCTATCGACGGACTAGTGTTCACATGAAAAAAAAAATCGTATAATTATCACATACTTATCATCACATGTGTGTTGCACAGAACGCATAAATAATACCACACACCATCTATGTAATTCCAATAAAGTTGATCTCCACACAGATGTTACTATGGCAACATTATGCTTTGATTAACTATATTGGATATTACTAGACCAATTAAGCAAAATATAATAATTAAAATATATTTAAAATATATTTAATTTTAGCTGAATTGTACGACACTAACATGTCTCCCAATTCAACCTTTGTTTTAATAGAATAACTATTAAAATAATTTTTCATCACGAATTATAAAAGCAACAATTGATTTTCATAATTTAACAACGCAAATTATAATCTCAAAATTCGTGAACTTGTTCCACATGTATAGACTAAATATAGGATAAATATAATTAGTCATATAGTGGGAATCATGATCAACATAAATCATCAAGCTTGATAATAAAAATTATTGTTAATAATATATTAGCATTTTCAAGCCTTTGACATTGATACAAACATTGTCAAACAAAGCCATTAATGCTCGATTATATATGATTATATATATTAACACACGTGATTATAGATTTACATCAATCATAATTGATCACAATTAACCATATTAATAAATTATGATACCGATTGTAATGACGAACATATTATTGAAATCAATTTTCATATATCCCAACAATCTAGCAATCGATGACTGCTTTGATACCACTTGTAGGAATTTATTAATCACATAATATAAATTCAGTCATCCTAGATCATGCAATATTCTAGGATAATAACATCGCACTAGATTGTCAAAGATTATAAGAATACCCGGATCCATTAAGATTGAAAACATTGATGCAGAATATCTCTATGAACAATTTCTAGACCCGAACATGAACTGGGGATTGGTATTATGACCTTCCTCAACTAAATCTCCTTATTTCTTCTATGGGACCTTCGTTTTTCTTCTAGATGGGGAGAAGTAAAAACTGCGTTCAATTTAGTGTATTGGGGACCATAACCAAGGGGGCTATATATACTATTTAATTAGGGCACCCATAAAATCGTAATTAGAACGGTATTTGGTATCTACTCATTAATTCCATATCAATTACGCAGTCCATGAACTATTACCTTATTAAAACCATTTAATTAAGTCCACAAATATTTAAATAGAAAATATAATTGCATAAAAATATGTTACCCAGATTTAAATTATTTAGGAAATCAAATATTTCCTAACAAAATGAACATCGGTCACAAAGATTCACATAGAAGGATTAGATGGATTGGAAAGTTTGCCAGATTGGTTATTCCATAACAATCATGATCTCACAAAGTTGTGGATAGAGAAATGCCCCAAGTTGATAGAATTTCCAAATGATTTGCATGCCCTCAATTCTGTTTAGGAGTTGATTATTCTGGGTTGTCCGAATCTGAAGTCGATAGAAGGGCATCATGCAAGTGGCGGCGGAGTTCATAGTCTACGAATAGAAAGGTATCAAGGGCTAGTGAATTTGCCATGTGAAATAGTGGAGTTGTGGGAATCGTCGCTCGAGACACTGTCATTGAGAGAATTAAGCAGCCTGAAGAATCTACCTGTCATAATTGAGTGTCTCGCAAAATCAGCTCATCGTCTCACAGAGCTGACAATTCTCGGTGTTCTTGAATTAATGGCTACTTCTAGTGTTGATAGTTGGTCTCTTAGCAGCCTGCGAACATTAAAGATAGATGCCAGTATTAATGGTGGTGGTGGTGGTGGTGGTGGTGGTGGTGGTGGTAGTAGTAGTAGTAGTAGTAGTAGTAGTTTTGCCATTAAAGAGACTGTGGATGGGATATTGCAAGGATGCTGCAGCCACTCACTTGTTAGCTTACAATTGAAGGGGATGGAAATTTGGGAGTATCTGCCCGAATCAATTCAGAATCAAATTGCTCTTCATTGGTTAAAGTTAGAGAATTTAGAAATAGAAGAATTGCCTGATCAGTGGTTTGGTAACCTAACATCTCTAGAGGTGTCAAAAATATATAGTTGCAAAAGGCTGAGATGTCTGCCCTCTATGGATGCATTGGAACACCTCACCAAATTACGAGATGTGTTTATTGAAGATTGTCTGGAATTACGCATTGATTCTGATGATTGGCGCAGGATTAATCCTCATATATCTCTCCATCTATGTTGATTGGATCTCGCAGCGAGTAAGTGTCATCTTTTCTTTTTTAATTTCTTCAGGAAAACCATTACTGTTTAATTGAACCAATTAAATTCTAATTTTAATGAAAATCAAATTTATTTTCTATGTAAGCTTTTTTCCATCGTGGAACTTTTTAATTTTTGCAGTATATATCAAAATATTTTCAAGGTTTTAGGTTTTTCACGTGACATTTTAAGTTTGGCAGTAATGTCAAAACTTTACCATTTTTGGCAATTAAGTCATCCGATTAAAATTTATCTAATGCATCCTTGTTTTCTTACTCATGTGCATATGTCGTGAACATAACATGTAATAGTCTTAAACAACGGCATTTCAAGTGACATGTGTGATGTGGCCTATATTTTTTTACATATGTGCGTATGGTGTGTACATAACAAGTAATAATATTAAAGAAAGTTATTTAATGCAATAAAAGTAGATAGAATAACCGTGTCGTTTGTAACACAATTCTCAAATCAAGAGAAGTCGTGAGTTTTTTCCGTTAATTTTGAGAGGTATATATACCACAATGGAATTGTCATTTGTCGGTTTAGGGTTTGTCATTTGCACGTTCACGGCCGTGTATTTTACACGTCTTTCATATATGAATTGATGATATTTTACTTATACATTTGTGTAAATACATGGGTTTGTGCTTATATTTCTTTACTTTAGACAATATTGCTCGATTATTCACTTTGCAGACATTTTGAGCATATTGTTTTTAATATATTGAAGTCAAGTGATCAAATAAGAGAATGAGTGGAAGCAAAGAACACTTAAAAGGACATTGGACTTGAATTTCAAGTGGATTAAAGCCAATAAGTTGAATTTAAGTGAGAATACATTACAAGAAACACGCTCCTACACCATAGTTTTTAACCGTTGTTAAATTACCATGGGAAAAATATAACCGTGGTGTATTTACAACCACGGTTTTTTATATCGTGGTGAAATAACCACAATTTGTTTTAAAATGGTAGTTAATTTACCACGGTTTCCTTAAAATCGGGGTTTATTTACCACGATTTCCTTAAAATTGTGCTCCGATTACGACGGTTCTATGAAAATTGTGGTTAATTAAATTGCCGTGATGAATTTACCATGGTTTTCTAAAAATTGTGGTAAGATTTTTTTGTATTTTTTTTCAAACCATCGATTAGTCATTGTCTAGACTAGCCTGTATAACAACAAACATTCAAAATACAAATCCCATCCAAAATATTTTATATTAAACCAGAACCATCCAAAATACAATATCTAATCCAAAATGTAAAAATCACTATACGACAAAGATCCTAATTACATGTTCAAAACTACTACATAAATCCAAAGTTCTATTACAAAGTTTTATCTTACTAGTTTCATTGGCTAGCACCGATGATCACTACAAGAAAACAGGTGAATTCCAGCGGAAATATTCCAATGGATAAAATATACGTTGGAATTTTTTCAATTCCAACTGACATTCCAACGGATTTTTATCCTTTAGATTTTTTTAAAAAAAATTCAACGGGTATTCCAATGGACATAAAAATCCTTGGAATAGTTTTGCAATCCAACGGACATCAAAATCCCTTGGAATTTTTTGGGGATTCCAACGGATTTGATCCATTGGAATATTGTTTGATCTTTTATTTTTTTTTGCATCCAGACCTATTCCAATAGATTGGGTCCGTTAGAATGGGAACGAGTGCAAAAAAATCATTCCAATGGATGATTAAGTTACTTGGAATCCAAAAATATATGTAGGTGCATACACAAATTTGAAATAATTAATGTAATAGTATAATTAACTTTTATTATGAATGTAAGTAATTAAGAATTAATTCTTGGAATCCAAGAAAATTCCAACGGATTGGATCATTTGGAATGCAAAATATAGGTGCACACGCATAAATGTTTAAATGGTAAATATGATATATATATATATACACATACATATATATATATATATATATGTATTGCACTCGTTTACACACGAATGCATATTTGAATAAAATCTTATAAAATTTATATCATGATGCATGAAATTGTAGTGTGTGTGTGTGTGTGTGTGTGACACTAGCTAGAACACAAAATGTAGAATATAGGATCCTATCCGTAAGCCCCTCATAAATTAATAAAACAAATTAATTATAATTTGAAATTTGTAATAAAAAGAATGCATTAATTAAATAAATAAAACTTGTGAATTTAAATTTAAAGATCATCATATTTCCTTATAAATTATTTAACTAAGTGAAGTTTAATTAGATATGAGGGTAATCATAAAGTTATACTGGTTTAGTTATTTTAGTTGTACATAGAAAATAATATTTATATTCGTTTAATTATTATTATTATTATTATTATTATTATTATTATTATTATTATTATTATTATTATTTTCATTTATAATATTAATATATTAAGAAATGAAGAAGCAACAAAAAATGACATGTATTATTATAAATATATAATATCTCGTGCATATCACATGTAATGTCTTTGGCCCATCAGAGATGCAGCACACAAAGCGGAAGATGTCATTGAAAAGTCTATGGTCGATCAAGTGTGTTGGGCTATGTTGTGGTCAGGCCCAAATAAAGGAGGCTCCAAGATTCTCTCACAAATATATATATATATATATATATATATATATTAATTTTTTTTTGTCCAACGGAAAAATTCCATTTGAATGTAAAAAATTCCAACGGAAATTGTCCGTTGGAATGTCTACTAGAGCAACAAATCCGTTGGATTTTTTCGGATTTCAACGGTGTACGGACCAACGGTCAAAATCCGTTGGAATGTCTGTTGGAATCGAAAATTCCAACGGATTTTAGGCTATTCCAATGGAATATTGTCCGCTGGATTTTGCCTGTTTTCTTGTAGTGGATATATTAGAGAAATAAAGAGCCCACAATAATATGCAACATGTGAAAAGACAAGCAATTAATTAAAGGCCTTAAAATCGTAAAACAATGATAAGATGTATTAACTTAAATCTTTGTTTGTTTCATCGTTCAATATATATTCAAGGATCTAAGACTTTCTAAGCAAGAAAATAAAGAAAAAAAATAATCCTGCACACTATGCTCCCAGATTTCTACATAGTAATGCATAACTTAACAAGGCTATGAGATCGTGGATTGGTACTATGCAAAAATCACGATTAGTACAACACATGATTTGCCGTAATAAATGACAATTAAGTTAATGTACATTGATTACATTAACAAAATCATCCACACTTTTTATATATACTAGCATAGATAATGCATGTTGCACGTAATTTATATGATTTTAATTATTGAATAATGATATAATATATATAATTAACAATTATAAGGTATATTATAATTATAAAATGTTGATTTAGAGTAAAATTATACTAAGCATATTAAATAAACTATTTTGTATAAAAATGAATGATAAATAATCCATCTCTGTGTTAAATTTCATGTTGAATTATGTATTTTACTAAGTACAAATTTATAATATGTGAAATATAATATAAATTTGCATAAAACAAAAAAGGAAAACTTAAATTGATTGTCAATAATTTAGTCTTGATTAAAATAAATTGATTAGATTGTTATCTTGATTTAATGATTTTCAATCGTGTAATTAATGTTTTAAATTATAACAATTGAAAAACAATATAATCATGAGTGTAAATGTTAAGATATATATAATTCAAGTCTAATTTTTTAATGCCGAGTTTAATTTTTACTCTACCTTAGTAATATTTAGATATAAATTAAGGAACTATATATTTTGGACAAAAACTTGTATGAGACGGATCAATACATGTGAGTTAATGATACTTCACTCATAAATAATGATACTCACATGCGGGTATAAATAATGATACTCACATGTGAGTTAATGATACTTCATCCATAAATAATAATCCCCGCATATGAGTATTGACCCGTCTCATGTATGAGACGGTCTCACCCAAGTCTGCCCCTATATTTTGTAACTCCTAAATAATTAAATACCTATAAATTTAAATTTAATATTTCTCTCTATATAATTGGTGCGTGCTTGAACTTTTAAAGTTTAAATATTATCATCGACTTTATATATCTAATAATTAGTTTGAAATTTGGTAGAGTAAATTTACAGTTATTTGGAGGTTTCTTGGAATTCCATAATAATGTATTTAAACAAACAAATTATTGTTATCTATATATCTAGAGTGATATTGAGGCATTAATTTGATTATTTCAAGTTCATCCTCAATTTCTTCGATTCAAGCACGACGGGAGATATATACGTTGTAGTTAGGACTTTTACACAATCATATGGAAGTTAAAATCATTCAGTGAGCTGTAAAATACCTAAATGGTTAAGGCGCTTAGTAAATTTCTAGTGATAAAATGGAATTTAAGTATTTTTTTAAAATATATAGTTGAAAAATGGATGGTTTTCTGCAAACAGAACTATAAAACTAAACTACACACCAAACTATAAAATTAATCGAACAATATACAATAAATAACATGCATGGAGTCTCCATAAAAAGACAACATCGATACATTCTAGTGATTGCAACGTTGAATCTTCGCAACAAAAAGATGAATGCAGCAACTAGATCAGATTAGAAATAAAAAAATCACGAGAAGAAAAAAGAAATAAATCGACATACCAAACTGCAAAAACTAATCGAAAATATAAAATAAATAACAAACTTGAAATCTTCATACAAAGACAGCGCTGATGAACACTCGAAATAGCAAGGTCAAATCTTCAACACAAAAAGATAGTGTAGAATCTGAAAGACGATGAGAAATAAAAATAAACAGAGACGACGCAGAAGACAAAGTAAATCAGAGAGAGAGAGAGAGAGAGAGAGAGAGAGAGAGAGAAGGGGAATGATAAATACGGGGAAAAATCTGAAGAAGGAAAGTTGAATTATTAAATTACTACATTACCCTCCCATCAATTAAACTTGTCAAAAATAATAAAAAAATGTCACCGCCCCATACCTTGAATCTCCACCGTCCAGATTGAGTCATTGGATAGATGAGATGAGTTCCTAGTTCCCACTTGGAAGAAGGGTTCTCATTTGAAACCTTCCGGTATCTGTGTGCGCGCGCGCGTGTATAGTAGTTTAATTATTTGGTTTTTGACTTTCTGTTTGATATACATTTTGAATAAATCATCGATCTCGCTAGTGTTTAATTTATAGTTATGATCTTCCCCTGCAAATGCAAAAGGTTCAATTCACTATGGTGAAGGCTGGTGTTGTTAAATTTTAGGCATAAAATATTGGGAAATAAATTTGCATGTAAACCCATGCACATGAAATCTTCTATTCCAATTGTTATTCCATTTTAAATTTTAATCCATTCTCATCCATTTTTTCTTCAATTCTAATTTGTTTTGATTTAATTTAGTTTTATAAGTATTATTTAAAGTTTATTCCACTCAATTAGGGTTTACATTTAATTTTTAATAATTACTTTTTATTTTTTAGTTAATATAATTGATTAATAGGGTTGATTATTCCAAAATTACGGTATATAATTTTTTTAAATTTTAATTTTTAGCAATAAATGACAATTATAATTAGTTATAATATAATAAGTTTTATTTTTGTAATAAATATTTTAAAAATAATAAATTTGATAGTGGGATATAATCGTGAGATATAGGAAGTGTGGATTAGAGGATTTTATTCCCTAAACACCTACCCATGACAATTGGAATCTTGTAGGCAATTATTTTCAAAATACGAAAGGGGCACACTCCTGTAGGACGGTCTAACGGGTCACTTCCGTTAGACGGATCCTAACCCGACCCGAATCAAATTTAAATATAAAATAATAAAGAAATTAAAAAGGTAAAAATAATATAGAGAGAGAGAGAGAGAAATTGGTTCCGGCGGACATCGACATCGCTAACTCCATCGAGCCTCTCCACATCTCCGAGATTGCTCAGGACCTCAATCTCAGCCCCCAACAATACGATATGTATGGAAATAAGCATGGAGACCATGGTCATCATGCCTTATCTCCTTCCTCTGCTACTTCTTCCTCTCTCTCTCTCTCTATATATATAATCTTTTTATTGGGAAAAAGGGCTCCGCCTATCGCGACCAGCTGCCTCCTGGCAGTGATGGTTGGCCTATTATAGGAGAAAATGTTGAGATGCTCCCTCTCATCCTCTCTCTCTTTTCCTACTTCTTTCACCGACAACACTCTCCCACTACTTTCCACCACTCTTAGATGCTCTAATATAAAAATGCGATAAATATAGTAAATGATAAATACTTTTCCCATTTTTCAATCATTTCTACTTCATTTTACCACTTTTTTTTTCGATATTCAACTTTGTTTCATCTTAATTTGTTATGGAATGAACATCTATAAATGTTAGTTGTTACTCTTGGTGGATCGATCTGTACAAAAGTGATGCTAAGGGAAACTATAATCTGCTAAAATCATTAGATTTTGCTAAAAATAATATTAAGTGGGGGACGACCAGAAGGTGTTCGATGAAATGTCGAATACAAATGTAGCTCCAAATAGAGTGACGTACAATAGTCTAATTGATGGGTGTTGAAGATTTTTAGTGGTACTTTTATAAGTAATTAGTATTACTTGCTTTTGTAATTAGTGATACTTTTGTAATCAATAATATTTTTCTCGATGATAATAAAATATTTTTTTTTACTCAAGAATGAGTTTTTATTGTATTCATAGACCCGATTCTCAATTTGAAATTATGTTTTAAACTGACACTTTTCTTTCTAATTAGTGATACTTTCTTTTGTAATTAGTGATACTTTGTTCAGCAATTAGTGATACTTTTCTTTCTAATTAGTGATACTTTCTTCTGTAATTAGTGATACTTTCTTCTGTAATTAGTGATACTTTTCTTTCTAATTAGTGATACTTTCTTCTAATTAGTTATACTTTCTTCTAATTAGTTATACTTTCTTCTGCAATTAGTGATACTTTCTTTTGTAATTAGTGATATTTTCTTCTGCAATTAGTGATACTTTCTTTTGTAATTAGTGATACTTTCTTCTGCAATTAGTGGTACTTTTCTTTCTAATTAGTGATACTTTTCTTCTAATTAGTGATACTTTCTTCTGCAATTAGTGATACTTTTCTTTCTAATTAGTGATACATTCTTCTGTAATTAGTGATACTTTTCTTTCTAATTAGTTACACTTTCTTCTACAATTAGTGATACTTTTCTTCTAATTAGTGATATTTTCTTCTGCAATCAGTGATACTTTTTTTCATAGTAATGAGACTCCACTACACAGATAATGATACTTCACCCCATAAATAATGATACTCGTATGTGAGTTAATGATAATTCACCTCATAAATAATTATACTTGAGTTAATGATACTCAACTCATAGTTAATGACATTTATCTATTCTTGATTTGATAATTAATGTTTAATCATCAATAATATCATATTATACTCCACTTTCGAGTTAATGATATTTTATCCATAATTAATGATACCATTGGGGGGTGTGAACTTTTTTTCCGGCACCCCTACTAAAATGAGATATTTTTCAAGTTAGGGACTGACATCTACCAATGGTTCATCATACCCAATAAAGTATCATAATGTTTTATTATTTAATTTTAAATTTTTAGTTTTTATTTGAAAATTAAGTACCAAAAAACTATAATAAATTTTGATTGAGTATGTTGAACCATGAATAATAAGTATAAAATTAAACTAAAGGGCAAGAAATTAAAATTGAAGAAAAAATAAAAAACAAATATGTAATAGAGAATGTAAAATAGCCGATTTTGTGTGGGGATGAAGGAGAAAAATTGATTTATATTTTATAAAGTTACTGAGACTAAAAAAAAAAGAATATTGTGTTTAGAATTAATCTACAAAATGCATAACCTTTGTATAGCCCAAGCCCATTAAGCTTACCCTTTGCCCATTTACAATTGATGCATGTCTCGGCCGCCAAAAATCCTTTGTATAGCCCAAGCCTATTGAGCTTACCCTTTGCCCATTTACAATTGAGGTTGGACGCGGTTTGGGGGGTGGATGTGGGTTTTATTTGACCCGTCTAACGTAAGCGATCCATTAGACGGTCTAATACAAGTTTTTGTCAATACGAAATTGTCGATGTTAAGGATAAATACAACAAATAATCGAATATTACACGATAAAACCTATCTACAATCTAGATTTAATAGGAAAAGTAAACAATACAAAAGATAACTCCTAATCTAGATAAACTGATCGGATTGACAGCTGAGGAACAGCCTACACAAAAATCCTCTTCAGATCACCGTGAAACACCACATAGATACCGGCAGATAAAGCCCAACTGCCTACAGCCGTATCCTCAGTTGCACCACCACTCACTCACGAAGAGCAAAATGCTCTATCTCACACAAAAGGAAGAAGAGGAAGAAAGAAGGAAGGAGAAAATCAAGATCTCTAATTGATTTCTCTCTCACAAACTCTAACCGCGCACACAATAAAAATGAGTAAAGTATGTAAAAGTAAACACAACTTAAATATTAATAGGTTGGTGGATAGGGCAAAGCAGATGGTCATCAAAGATGGGCCGGGCAGCCCATGGGCCGGGCAGCTTGGGCCTTGATTGGTTAAGTAGATAAGCCTAACAAATGGGCCACTAATTCCAACTGTAGGTTTCATTATATGCTAGCTTATCTCAATAACATTTACTAATAAGTGTTTTAATTAGCTTTGTATATAATGGCAAATCTTATTAATTGGATCGTCCGTTAAAAAGATATACTTAAAATAAAAAACATGTCAGCATTGGACGCCACATCATACACTCTTTTATGTATGGCCGTATGCCTACGAAGTGAAGTATGGTCGCTTGACTAGTATGTATCGCAAGTGTATGATTCGATGTAGGCATGTAGCAATGGTTACATATGTTTGATAAATTTGGAGCATTAATTTGGGGAGAATAATTAACATGCATGCTTTCTACTACTGATATTGGAAGTTCTCCCGGCCATATTTTCATAATCATAAAAAACTGACTGACTTGCGCTGTTGCCTCACGACTCAAATTACACGGGATTTACAATACAAAGATCAAGGTTTGCATTTTATTTGTTTTGCTTCCTTTCGATGGGTTACATTCCTTTGGTTGGGAATCTAAATTTGATATTATCTTTCTTCCTCCCTGCTTTTGAGATTACCAAGTTTGGAACTGTTACTTAGGCCACGTGCACTTCTCTCAAGAGGTACAAGAGTCACTAACTAAGATATACTATCATTTACTTGGGATAGCAAAGAACACAGCTAGCTAAGGCACGTTTGCCCAAGAATGAAAGTTTGAGGGGTGAATAGAGCAATAATAAAAGTCGAAGGGTGTGATACAACAAAATAAATTTAATATATAGTTAGGCGATGACAAATGGATTTTTGCCTAACAACAAATGATATCATCACCTGGCTTACAAGTTAATTGATTCCTGCTTGTAGCATATACAGTACTACAATTTGAATAAGAAATATTAATATATACATTGAATACTTCCTTCCTTGCAGGATTGATGCTCCATTTAAAATAATAATGCACATCCTACTTAAATATTAATATAACCCACTTACCAGAACACGGTCAATATAATAATCAATTTTATAGAATTATATTATATATTCCAAGTTAGCAGCTAGCCTGTCAAACACATGATCATTGAAGAAGTAATGAGCTGCATCTAATTAACTTGTTATAGATTGGATAATTCTTTGAAGAGTTCACAAATTCAAAATGGCTTACAATCTTCAATCCCTAATCACCATCCTACAACAAATCCTCAATCCTGAACAAAAACTCTGGATTGTTACTGATAACAAAACACAACTCCAATCCCTCCTCCAAAAAGCTGCTTCTTTGAAACAGATTCTTGAAAGTTCTTCAAGCCTCAAAATAGAAAGTTTGGAAAGTAGAACCAGAGATGCAGCACACAAAGCGGAAGATGTCATTGAAAGTCATATGGTCGATCAAGTGCTTTCAAGGCCCGGAGATGTTTCCTTTACTTTTTCTGCACCAGATCTTCAGCAAGTAATGGAAGAATTTGATTCTTCAATGGAACAAGTGGTGAAGATTGATATGGCGGTAGGAAAGAAGAAGTTGCCGACTGGTAGTTCATCTATTGGAGTTGCATTCTTGCCTGATCAGCCCAGTTCCAAGAACATTATGGTGGGAGTTGATGAAGATCTGATGCAGTTGAAGGATCGTCTGACCGGACAAGAGAGTAAGCTCGAGATCGTCCCCATTGTTGGAATGGGCGGCATAGGTAAGACCAAACTTGCTCGAAATCTTTATGAGGATCCACTCATTGTCTCTCATTTTGATGTCTGTGCTTGGACCACAATTTCACAAGATTACAATGTTCGAGCAGTTCTATTAGGCCTTCTTCGTCGCTCAAATGAAAAGCTTGACGATGAACTAATTGAACGCACAGATAATGAGTTGAAAGATATTTTGTATAAAAGATTGTACGGTAGAAGATACTTAGTTGTATTAGATGATATGTGGAGCACTGATTCTTGGGATGTTATAAGGAGGTGCTTCCCACACAACAGTAATGGAAGTCGAATCATGCTAACCACTAGGGAATCGGTTGTGGCGAAATATGTAGGCACACAGAGTTTGCAACATAAGGTGAAATTGCTAGAGATCTCTGAAAGTTGGAAGTTACTTCACCAGATTGTGTTTGGAGAACAGGATTGCCCTGATGAATTACAAGAGATAGGTAGAAAGATTGCGGGTGATTGTGGAGGACTTCCCCTTGCGATAAAAGTGATCGGTGGGCTTCTCTCTAAGGCTAAAAGATCAAGAGATGTTTGGGAGCGTATTACTAAAGATGTAAGTGCAGCAATTGCTGAAACAGACGACAGCCAGTTCTATAATGTATTGTCTTTGAGCTATAACCACTTGCCGAATCACTTGAAACCATGTTTCCTTTATATGGGAGCATTTCCTGAAGATTATAAGATTAAGGCCTCCAGACTCATACGTATGTGGATAGCTGATGGATTTGTGAAATCAAATGGAGATAAAAGTTTGGAGGAAGAGGCAGAGGATTACTTAGAGGCTCTCGTGGAGAGGAATCTACTTGTGGTTACACGAAAGAAGAGTAATGGAAAAGCATTGAGCTACGGCATGCATGATCTGTTGAGGGAGCTATGCAGGAGGAAAGGGGATGAGGAGAAGTTTGTACATTTCAAGAATGAGAGAGTTGAGGATAAGGTGCGGCGTGTG
Source organism: Perilla frutescens (assembly GCA_026008535.1). Lineage (NCBI taxonomy): Eukaryota > Viridiplantae > Streptophyta > Magnoliopsida > Lamiales > Lamiaceae > Perilla > Perilla frutescens. The sequence continues at coordinate 42,828,048 of BRKX01000004.1, forward strand.
AGTTTTCACAAATCATATCGGATGGAAGAAGATGTGGATGCTATGTCACTTGCTCGATCTTTCATATGCACTGCTCTTAATCTTAATGTGTCTCCTGAGATTCTATCTCCGGCGTTTTTGGTGTTGAGATTGGTTAGGGTGTTGGATGTATTCGACATTCCATTCTCAGAGTTCCCAACAGAAATATTACAACTTGTGAACCTACGCTACTTAGCTTTCTTCTGCAACTGTGCGTCAGATATACCAAGGGAAATATCAAGATTGTTGAATCTACAAACCTTGATTGCTGAGATAGATGGGGGTAGTACGCCAAGTGAAATATGGGAGATGTCTGAGTTAAGACATCTCAAGTTGGATACAATGATTAGTATTAAAGAGTGGTACATGAAACAAAATATGCAGGAGAAGCTGCAGACGATTACCATGGTGACATGTAATCCTTCAGTATTTAGGATGGGCTTCTTTGAAAGCATTCCAAATATACAAAACTTGGGAATCTATTGTTCTACCTTACTGTACATCAATGAAGTAGTTGATCTTCGCCATCTTCACAAACTCCAAACATTAAGATGCAAGTCCGATTTGAATAGAGGGGGGTTTGGTCTTCTGCCTACACTCAGATTTCCTCCTAGCCTTAGAAAGTTAGTTCTGAGTCGGTGCATGATATTCCCAAGTGTGTTGACGACTCTGTGTGCACTACCGAATTTGGAAGTGCTCAAATTATCCAAATGTGAGTTCGAAAAGGAAGAGTTTGCGGGAACAGAAGATGACGTATTTGGCTCACTCCACTTTCTACAACTTGATGAATTGAATAATATGGTGCGTTGGAGAGCCGACGAGACCAACTTCCCTAGACTCCGAGAGCTTGTTATAATAGATTGCCTAGCGCTAGAGGAAATCCCAAGCGGCATTGGAGATATCTCAACGCTCCAAGATATTGGGTTGTATAACTGCAGCCCTTCTGTTGAGGCGTCAGCCAAAGAGATTCAGAAGGTGCAACAATCTGAGTTCGACAACTACCACCTCCAACTTACTATATCTCATTCATAGTTTAATTTTTAACGAAAAGCTACAAATATTGCTCAACTCCTAACTATTTCTATATTAAACACTATATCTAGTTGTATTAATTCTTTTGCCCTCTCTCATTAAATTCATATACATCTTTCATTATTCCTTCAGAATTGATACATCTTTCACTATTATTACTATTATTTTTCGAAATTATGAAATATGTCCAAAGATCATATATAATTTACAAAGGCAATTAACCATTTTGAATGGATAATGACAAAATAAGTTAATAGTGCTCTAATATTTTATTCATTCTTTATTTTTGTTAAAATATCGTGCTAATTTCTAGATTTCTTTAGATTTTTCTAGAATTATAAAATGTTGTAGAATTATCTAGATCCTAGAAGCTAGCCTACAAAACTAGAAATTTTTAGAATATTAAATAATATAATGGAGGAATCTAAAAGGATAATTATCTAGAACTCTCTAGCACTTATATATGTCAAACTTTGATCTAATTTTAAAGTAACTCATTCGATCTTTTCTATTTAATCCCAATCAATACTAATCTCCCCCACTAATTATTTAATTACTATCAGTGGTATCAGAGCTTGGTTCAAGTATTATGGGGCGTTACTATGGCCGACACACTACGTTCGTCCATTCCAGTACCAATCTTCTGTGGTGAAAGCTATGATTTTTGGTCTATCAAAATGAAGACCTATTTTTGTGCCCAAGATTTGTGGGATATCGTAAGTGACAGATATTCTTGTCCTAATGATATTTCCACATTATCTTCGACACAAAAGAAGGAATTAAAAGAAAATTAACATGAAGATTCTCAAGCACTACTTGCTCTACAGATGAGATTGGCGGACAAATATTTTCCAATGATCATGGGAGCTAAGATCGCCAAAGAAGTGTGGGATAAGTTGCAGGAGGAGTTTCAAGAAAATGAAAAGGTACGTGCAACTAGACTACTTTGAGAAGAAAGTTTGAGAATTTAAAACTGAATAATTCTAAGACTGTTAAAGATTATTATTCAAGAGTCAACCAAGTAGTTAATCATCAATTAAGAACTTATGGGGAAAATCTTATAGATTGTAAAGTTGTTGCGAAAATTCTCATCACGTGCACAGAAAAATATGATCCTATTATTGCAGTCATTTAAGAATCTAAAGATATTGAAAAATTAACTGCTACTGAATTAATGGGATCATTTGTTGCTGAACACAAAAAAATTAGAAATGCGTTAGGAGAATAACTTGAAAAATGCCATTCAATCTAAAGTAAATATGCAGTCTCATAAATTTAAGAAAAATGAGAGAAATTTTACTAAAGAAAAATCTAATGATATTGGAAAATTTCCTCCATGTGGCATTTACAAGAGGAAAAGTCACTTGGAGAAAGACTGCTGGTTTAAAGGAAAACCACAATGTCAAAAATGTAAAAAGTTCGGTCATATTAAAAAAACACGTCGTTCAAAATAAAATCATCAAGCTAATTTTTCTGAAGAACTATGTGGATCTTTATTCTCTCACTTAAGGTCAGAGTAGAGAATAATATCCTATCGTGATCCTCTTCAATACACAAATCAGTGTACTGGAATAATCAGCTAGGTAAGATAAACTCACTATCAGATTATTCTACGGTATACCGATGATGGGTTCAGATCATCTAAGTCGTGAGCCTTTTAATACATTTGCAATGAATCCGGTGATATAATCTTTACTGTGTGTATACCCACACTATATAATCTACAATGCAAGTATATGGAACTGGCAAATAAATATAGCTATAAATAAATGAACACAGTGGCTGAAATAAATATTCAATCTATATCGTCAAATAAAACACTGTAAGATGTATACAAAGACAAGTCTTCCAATATACAAGACTAACAATAGTGATGTTAGCAAGTTAATCCAATCTGAGATAGCCAAACATATAGCTACTTACCTGCAGAAAGAGATTAAACCGGATAATGCTCGAGTAGATGGAAATATGAATACTGTCTTGCGGTATTTTATACCTCAAATTATAATCGTACCAAGTGCAAGTGTATACGAATGTAGCAAGTAATGATACAAGTCGATCTTCAAGGAATAAGAGTTATAGTTTTAACAATGCAAGTAATGTTAACCCAAGTTACATTCATTATATAAACAATCAACATTTCATAGAAAAGTTTGTTTCTATGTTAAACAAATAACACAAGTCCTACACCGGTGTAAAATGTCAAGACTTCAAATAAATGATTTAAAAGATGATTAAAGAAAGGTTCTAGGGTGCTAAATCGTAAATGATGATATTCTCCATAACCACATGAATCACATATCTCTTCTTTCACTCCAAGATTTGGATACAATAGATTGTCTAAGTACTTTCTCAAGTAACTTAAACATGTGGGCAAGTGTGAGAATCCCTATCTCTAGTGAACATTTCACAACAAGCTTGCTTAGATTCCAAATCACCAAAAACATTCCAAATACTCATCATTTTCTCAAAACCACAAGTAGATGGACTTATAAATCAAACACACATACCAAATAGCTTTATCTCAAAACACATTAAGCATAGAAATGAATCCAAATGGAGGCCATCCAAAAGCATTCACAATTTAACATTCATAAGTAACAAGGATGAGAATATACAGTCATCACACAATCATCTCAAACACCAATCATCATAGGATCCAACACCCCAAAACCTAGAAGTTTTAGCTACTCATGCTCTTGAGAATGAAAACACAAACATGTAAATAAAACATAGATAAAGATTAGATTAAACCAATATAGTGTACAAAATATCCACAAGATCTTCCTTCTACTTCAACCCTTAAAGAACTCCTTCTTCCAAGCCAAGACCTCCCTTCTCTTCTACTTCTATATTTTCTAAGTTTTTACAAAATGGGAGGTTTAACCTAAAAGAGGAAATGTTGGGTATTTATATTGGTTTCAAAATAAAAAGGATCCCTAATAATTGAGGGAGATCAAGGGCCACATATCCGCAAATCTGATCCTCAGGGTGTGAAACGGGCTCAGTCGCGCCCTCACTTGTGCTGTAAGTCGCGCTCAATGGTCTGTGGAAATCACCACGGGTCAGGGCGGGGTCAGTCGCGCCTTCACTCGCATTGTAGGTCGCGCCACGGGGCGCGACTGGGACTCGCGCCCGCGGTCGTGCTGTAGGTCACGCTTTTCTCACTGGAGAAACTTCCCCGTGGTACACTGGATTACTCCTGCTTGATTGTTAGTTTTACATTTATGCTCGAGTCATGCCTAAAAGTGTATAAGCATATTGTAGATAGGATGAAACGAGGTCGATCTACAAAGAATGAGAAATGTAAATGGATAACACAAGTACCAAAACTATAGATGAGTAGATTATCTAAACTTTGAATAAGTGGGAGTTTGTTTTCAAACCACAAATTCCAAAACATAAACCAAACGATCAAACATAAAAACAGAAATCAACTTTAAACAAGGATTCCAAATTTCACACTGGTGCAAGATATGTAAAGACCTAAAGGAAATGGTTCAACTGACAAGTTAAAAGACGAGACTCTAGGACATGGATACACAATACTCCTCTTGAACACAACAAGGGTTATCTCTACAATCATGCTTTGTTCAACGATAGGAAGACTACGAAGACCATAAGAGCATCCCTCGAATATGTGATAAGGATGATTATCCCTAATACATTCCAAGATCACACCTACGAAAAGCATAAAGGGGTCTATTTTCCTTCCACATAATCAACATTTGACCAAGAAGTCAAATACATAGATTCAATCCATACATGCTTTATGATCACAAGATCTACTAAATTCATGTGATTCAAACATTTGATGTTAAATGAAGGCCACTCAAATAACATCATGTACAAACAAGAATCGAAATCTTGACAAAACACAATCATAGATTAAACCCTAGATAAGAATAAGATTCACATTGTTTTTCCACATCCCAGAGCCCTAAGTCTTTAGCCAACCATATTTACATCCAAAGCAAGAACAAAGAAGAAAATAACAAAACTCACCCTTAATACAAGTGTAAAAGAGTGAAAGAGAAGATAAAACCCAATGTACATCACTCTTCTTCAATCCTTTGGCTTGAATCTTCAAGATGGATAGATGCTTCTTCTTCTTCTTCTTCTTCTTCTTCTTCTTCTTCTTCTTCTTCTTCTTCTTCTTCTTCTTCTTCTTCTTCTTCTTGTAAGTTTTCTTATGGTGTGTGTTGTGTTCTTCTTTTGTTGGAGATGAGAAGTGTTAGAAGTGAGTGGTGAAGAAGTGTAGGAAGTGTTCTAAAAAAGCCCTCTAAATTGGGTTTTATGAAGGGACCAATAATGAGATGCCAAAAGTCAAAAAGTGAGATCCGTTCGCCTGGAACTCGACCACATGGGGGCGCATTTGATGCTGGAGTCTCACAGTAGTACGGGGTGCGACCCCAATAAGTAGCGCTTAGGGGTCGAGTTTGCAACATAGAAAAACAACTCCCTGAAGGGGTCGAAACTCCGGTTGCCAGTCGCGTTTGGGGGTCGCCCTGTACAATGAAGCAAGGCGAGACCCCATGTAGCTCGCATCTCTTGGCCGCATTTGTCTATGTTCTGAGATGCAATCAAGGGTTGTCGCGCCTTGAGCTCGCATTCTAGCTGAAGGTTTTCATGTCTCTGAAGGGTCTGCACCGCGAGCATTGTGTCGCGTTCGAAGGCCGAATTTTGCTTTGTTGTTGGGAGTGACCTAAGGAACTCGCATTCCGGGGTCACGTCCTAGCTCAATACTTGGTTTTCTTCACCTTTTCTCATCTCGTGTGGTCTTTGTCGATCAAATTCCCAAATTGACTTAAATTGCACTGCAAAAACCCACAATTTCCTGATTTGGCCACTTTAATTAAAAATAAGGATTTAAAACATAATTACAATATTTACATTAATATTTACATAAAAACCTATTGTATTTATAAATAAATACAATCAAAAAGAGTATAAAATAGACACTCATCACCTCAGATGGCGCGAGTAGGAACTCTCGCTGTGGCCCACACTGACGGTCGTGCCAGCTTCTTGACTAGTTGGTTTTCTTCTAGATCACACCTGGAATTTACACTTAGATTAAATATGGGTTTGGACATCAAAAATATACAATTAGGTCATAAAATGGTATTGAAATAGCCCCCAAATTACAGTAAAAAATAGCACAAAAATCCCAATTATCACTGTCAATATGGCAGAAGTTGATTTGAGCTCACCTACTGTAGATTATTCAGGGCACTATGTCTTTGGCATATCCACAGTTATAGTAAGAATGAATGGATAGTAGATTCAGGGGCAAGTAATCACATGTATCGTCGAATTGGTCTACTTACTGACTTGAAAAGGCTGAAGAATCCACTTAGATGTACGCGTGGCATCTCTGACTGCCACGTGGCATCTCCGACTGCCACGTTAGATTCCACTTGCCGGAATTTGAAAATCATGTGAAAAACCAAACATAGGTTAAGTTCGTGTTATTGAAACTACATTTTTAAAATCGTGTGAAAAACCAAAATGACCCCAAAGTTCGTGTATTTTAAGCCAATTTACCCTAAATATAATGACGAATTTTTTTTAATTTTTCCTTTAATTTAATTAGGTAATGACAGAATTAAACCATCATTAGTTATATAATTTATTTTCTTATTTTTTAATATTAACGACGGACATAAGTTTGTTTTAAATATTTCAGATTTAATTTTTTAATATTAATGACGGACGTAGTCCATCGGTAAAAAATGATTATACGAACGAGGCGCTTCTCTTTCATTCGATCCGAGCCCTAATTCCCCCAGTTTACCCCCAAGCCCCCTCTACCCATCGGACGGCGGCGGCAATGGCAGCAGTTAGCGGTGGCGGCGGTGGCGGTGTAAGGTAGGTCTCTCCCTCCTTCTCTCTTTCTGTCTCTCTCCCTCTCCCTCTCTCTGCCTCTCTCTCTCCCCCCTCTCTCTCTATCCCTCTCGCCCTCTCTCTGCCTCTCGTCTTTCTCCTTCTCTCTGCTTCTCGTCTCCCTTTCTCTGCCTCTCGTCTCCTTCCCTCTCGTCTCCCTCCCTCTCATCTCTCTGCCCTCTCTCCCTCCCTCTTGACTCTCGTCTCTCTGCCCTCTCTCCCTCCCTCCCTCCCTCTCGGCTCTCGTCTCTCTGCCCTCTCTCATCTCTTCTTCTTCTTCGTTGTTGTCTGTTGATCTGTTGTTGTTACTGCTGATCATCATCATCATTATTATTATTACTATGAGCAATTTATCATGTTGATTGTAAATTATATATTTTATATTTTGATAATTGTTAGTTTAGGTTAGATTATGTTAGGTTATATGATAATTGTTACTTTAGGTTAGATTAGGTGTTTATATGATAATTTGGATGAATTATGTGTTAGTTTAGTTTAGTTTATGTTTGTGTTTGTTTATGTGTTTAGTTAGATTAGATGATGATATATATGTATGTGTGTCAGTGTATATATGTGTTTTTGTTTATGTTTGTGTGTTAGTGAATTTGAATTGTTGTTTTTTTAATTTTTTTCCTCTAACTATGTTGTAGTTATAAGATATCGAGGTTCAAAGTTCATATTGAAGAATTTGTCAAGTAGATTCAAATATATATCCTCACATAGAGAGAGGTAAGTAATGTTCGTGTTTGAACTCGAATTTTGAATTTTTCTTTATCAATTAATGATTTTATGATTTTAATAAGCATGTTAAGTATGATGTTAATAAGCATGTTAAGTATGATGTTAATAAGCATGTGAAATTGAAATTGAAATTAAGCATGTTATAATTATTTACAAACATGTTGTTCAATTTATTACATACAATTAAATTGAAATTATGCTATTGTGAATCGGATGAGGGCCCTGGATCCCTCTTAAAAAATTGTTCAATTTTAATGGGATGAGGGCCCCTGGATCCCTCTTTATGAATTGTTGGTGTTGTTGATATATTATATAGGTAGGTGTTTGTTAGTACTAATTAAGCAGTTATTAGTGGAACACAGATCAATTAGCGTAGAGTCAAGAACTTAGGACTAGGATTTTCACGTAGGTGCTGCCAAAATTTTGAATTTTTTTAATCAAATATTGATTGAATTGTTGGAATTTTTTGATTTTATTGTTGGTATTGATTGATTAACTAGATGAACATAGATCAATTAACGACAGATCATGCTTCCGACATTTAACGACGGATAGGAATTCGTCGTTAAATGATTATTGTATTTAACGACGGGTTCATGTCTATCATTACTAGTGGTGGATAATGTCCGTTGGTATTCCATCATTAGTTCATTGTCTGCCATTTAGGCGACCAGTCGGCAACGACATGGTAGCGACGGACACGTACGTCGGTAATCCGTCGCTATTATAACGACGGATATAGTTTTCATCGCTAGTTCACTGTAACGACGAGCGTATCAGTGACGGACATAGTCCGTCATTAGTCCGTCGCTAACACCTAATAGCGACGGAAATCTAATGTTTAGCGATGAATTTTTCTGTCAGTAAATTCCAATTTTTTTGTAGTGTTTTGACTGATTTTTTTGTCAATGCACGTTAACCCAATCAACGCGTTGATCGTCTGATGTGCACCTAGCACATACAAGACCTACCCTTTTAGAATATATATTTATTTCAAAAAAAATATCATGCGGTACAGGAGCTCACATGTTAATATCGAACGAGTGCACTACACGAGACGTAAAAAAAAATTAAATTAATTCACTTTAATTATAGAGTTCACTAATTCTATTTTAGGGTATATATTTATTTTAAAAAAATAATTATCGAGTACAGTACATAAGCACATATGTTAGCATCAAGCAAGTGCATTGCATGAGACAGCAGATAACTAAATTAAATTATTTCAAAAAATTAAATATATATTTGTAAAAACAAAAACAAAAAAAATAAAATTAAAAAAAATGAAAATGAAAATGAAAACGAAAACAAAAATGAAAAATAAATGAGACCATTGAAAAAGAAAAATTGAAAAGAAAATGAAAAAAATGGGACCCCTTCTTCTTGTTGTTTGTTATGGTCTCCAAGGTGTTGCGCCCGATTTTACTCTTTTTCTTGCCAATTGTGTATGATTTCCCTAGTTGAAGGTTTTGTATTAATTTAGCTGATAATAAACAAGAATGATTGTAACAGAAAATAAGGAATTTGGGAGGAAACGAAGAAGAGGAGAGGAGAGGAGATCAGATAGAAAGGGAAGAAATTTTGGATAGCTTTTTCATAAACTGCATAAGGTTTGTTACAGCATATTTAAACCATACAATTGGGGGACCACTTAATTGGAATACAAAAAACCTTAACAATAACTGGAGTCAATCCTTAATTATATTAAAATCTAATAAGCCCACTAACATGGGTGTGGCCCAATTGCTAAATAAATCAACCCAAAGCCGAGATTTGTCCTGCTCCAGTAACCCGACCTGGCTTGATCTCGTTTAGAATTGAATAATCTTCTCTCGCAATCCCCAATTTTGATTTTCCTTTCCCAAACCCTAAAAATGGAGTCTTACGGCCATCTTCACCAACTTCTCCAACCCTTGTCTCCTTCTTCTCTAAATCTCGAAATATTAGGGATACAACATTACCCCCCGCTGATTTCGATCCTTGTCCGCATGGATTGAAATCTGGAAACTTTCGCCTGATGAATTGCGTATCCTCCCAAGAAACAAGGCCGAGTCTTTCATCACACCAGTGGACCAAAAGTTGATCTACGGAGGCGCCGCCTCGCTGCAGAATTCTGGAGTCAAGCACCGCTCCCGGACGTAAGCAGAATGTTCCCTCATCAGTGGTGGCAAGTAGTTCAGGTAATGGCACAACTGAATCTTCAATTTTCTTCTTGAGAAGGGACACGTGAAACACTGGGTGTACGCGTGACCCTACTGGTAGGTCAAGTGATAGGTTCCAGTTTATCCTACGCAAACTACTTCGATCCAGACCCGCAAAAGGACGTGGTCGATTGTAGAGCGGAGAGCTAACTCGGGTCGTGTCTCTCGAGGAAAGCTTAGAAGAGACTATCTTTTTATGCTACTCATGCAAACATATACAAGAATTTAAAATACAACCTAAACATTCTAATCATGGTTGAGAGGTTTTTACTAAACTAGGGAAATTAAACAAGTAAATGTAACTAATCAACACAAACAATAATAAAATCAAAGACGAGGGAAAAGATTATGAGAAAAGCATTAGGGTGTAGATTCTCTCATTGGTTTCTTTCCTAGCTTGTTTCAAGTTGGTTTTATTAATCTTAGACATACAATAGACCCCTTCAAGTGGTTTAACTTCAATTACTGTCACCGTCTATCCATTAAACCCCCATCGGCTATATTATACGAACAAGATTAACAATTAGACTTATGTAACATGGTTCATCTAATGATGAAGGAACCTAAGTCAGGCTATAGAATCTTCTCTCAGTCTTATCTAGAGCCTAGTAATGCCAAGTGGTGATCAAGCACTCAACATAAACAAGCACAATTCCAACAACAAGAACACAACTATCACAAGCAAGGATCGAAACCAAATCGATTATCTACCCCCTAATAAAAGGAATTATCCCATCATCATGTTCAAAACAATGCAAACATCATACAAGTTCGTCATCTTCATAAATCAAATGATAAATAACATAAAACTTCTACAATATTTGTTGTCTTAAAAGTTTTGGGACAAACCCCCACAAATGATCTAGGCTAGAAAAGAAAATACCAAAATAGAGACTCGAGCAAGCCTGGATTCCACCGATGGCTTAGAGTCGGACCCTTTTTCTCGTGCCTTCTTCCTCAAGCTTGAACTCTCTCTTGCCTCTTTTCCTTTCTCTTTTCTCCCTCTCTAGAACGTGATGGTGGATGGTGAAGATAGAAGATGGAATGGTGAAGGGAGGTAAGTGAATGGATTGATGGAGAGTCCTTGATAATGAGAGGGAGTAGAGAGATATGGAAAGATATGGAGAGATATGATATAGGAGTTAGGAGACAAGTATTTAAGAGGTGTAGTAATTAGGGAAATTAAATCCCAAACTCCTCTTACTCTTCTAGGCCCAAAAGTCTTAGCCTCTTAATTATCCAACTCGCATGCGGTGGAGAAATATGGAGGATTCAAGTCTCTTTCAAAGCTGGAACTGATGGAAGGGAGAAAAACTGATCGCGGCGTGAAAAACTGATCGAGGAGGAGCTAGACTAACTGCCCCGTGCTCGCAGGGGCACTTCACTATGGGTACTGCCCCACAGCCACAGGGGTCTGCACACCGGCGGGGCAGATCAGTTCAGTTTTGGCCTTTTCAATCGAGCTTTCCGCCTCCAATTTTGACGCTTCAGCTGGGCTCCTTCAGTTGCAGATCCAGTTTGATTTTTCAACTGGAGCTTAACTCATCAGTCGTGCATCGGCTCAGCTCTCCACTTCATCAGCTGCGGCTTCAATCTTTCAGTTTTGGCCCCAAAACTGATCAGTTTGGGGTGCCAATTTAGCTCTGCCATCCGTTGGTCCCTCAGCTTAACTCCTAAACTGGAGCTTTTCCTTGGAGCTTACATCCTTGCCACTTTTATGCCCTAAAATCCTGCTTTTTTTTTTAGACAAAAGCTCAAGTTTTGCACAAACCTGGCATATTCTTCCAATAGAGCAAAAGTGAAGATAAAAACATAAAATCCACATAAAAACACAGAAAATACGCATTCAAAAGATACAAAATTTCTATAATAAAATAGGACAAATAAACACCAATCATCAAGTCGGTAGGTGACCGGTCCAATATGTTTAGGTATTGTATAGAGATCGAAGAACTTGGAGGAAAGCTTTAGGCTTTTCCTCAGTTGAACAAAATTCTGGCGGTAGGGTTGAAGCTTAAGGTAGACCTGATCTCCTACCTCATAGTGCTTCTCCTCTCTGGACTTGTTAGCGTAGACCCTCATTCTTTCATGTACCACCTTTAGGTTTTCTTTAAGTTGTTGTAGCATAAGGTGTTTGTCCTGTATCGTCTCCTTGACCTCAGAGTTAGTGGAGTCCAGGTATGGCCCTGTTGAAAGGTATGGTGGGGCATATCCATACAAAGCTTAGAAGGGTGTCACCTTCAAAGCGGTGTGGTAATTGGTATTGTACGAGTGCTCTGCCAATGGAAGCCACCGAACCCATTGCTTAGATTGATAGGAAGTCATACACCTAAGGTAGTTCTCTAGGCACTGATTCAATCTCTCGATTTAGCCATCTGTTTATGGGTGGTAAGCCGAGGAGAAATTCAGTGAGACTCCCAATGCCTTGAATAATTCTCTCCAGAAACTGCTTGTAAAGACCTTATCCCTGTCAGTGACAATACTGACAGGTAGACCATGCAATTTGTAGATGTGGTCTAGGAAGACTTTAGCTACACTCTGGGCTGAGAATGAGTGAGATAGAGCCATGAAGTGGCCAAACTTAGTCAACATGTCAATAACCACCAAAATGACATCCGTTGCATTAGATTTAGGAAGGCCTTCAATGAAATCCATTGTAATATGGCTCCAGGGTTGATCAGGAATGGGTAGGGGTTGCATAAGGCCAGGAGTAGCTCCAGAATTAGGTTTGTTGAGTGCACAAACATAACAAGCCTTTACCAACTCTACTACATCAGATTTCATTCCAGGCCAGAAGAAAATAGCCTTGAGTCTTATGTAGGTGCCTTAGACCCCAGAATAACCACCATAAGTGGAGCTGTGCATAGCTGCTAGAATTTTAGCCTTAAGATCAGGGGCAGCCCCTACTACCAATCTGTCTTTGTATCTAAGTATCCCTTGAGTAAGGGTGAATTGAGAACTTCTGGTGGAATCAGACTGGAGAGATTCAATGATTTCTGTAATACAGGAATCACCCTCATAACTCTGCAAGATTTCTTACATCCATAGGAGAGTGACAGTGCTCAGTGCCTGGCATTCACTACAAGAAAAAACGCCATACACAACGCTAAATATACAACGGTAATTTTGAATTACCGTTACGTATGTGAAAACGACAACGGTTTTTAAAAATACTGTTACGTATGTGCGTGCCCTCCCTTATAAATGTAACGGTAACTCGTAGACCGTTGTGTATACACTGATTATACGTAACAGTAATAAATTTACTGTTGTATTTGATATTTTTTTTCAGAATATTTTTAAATGAAAATTAAAGACAGATCTAATTATTCTACACTAATAAACTTCAAAATATTGAAGATTTCACATTATTCTATCCCGCGTTGAGTTCCCCAAAATTCTCCAAAAAAATTGGCGCTCAATTCCCTTCACCAGCGAAGCTTCTCGCCGCCGTCGAGTCAATTGCCGGTGGTATTGGCGGTCGGTAGTCTCGACCTCCTCTTCTTTCGCTCACCCAAACCATTTATCGGTATTTTCATCCTCCATCCCTGTATGCCCGCTGAAAATTCTCTAAAAAATTGGTCCTAATTTTCTTCAACCCATGAAACTTCTTGTCGGTCCTCGAATCAATCGCCGGTGGATTTGCCGGTCAGCAATGTTCTCCTCAATTTCTCTCGCCAAACCCTAACCCTTACTCTTGCTCATTCCCCTGTAAGAAAACTAATTTGACGACGGAGATCTCACCCTTACGTGGCTGAAATTATCAACAGATTTGGATGCCCCCCAAGCACGAAATTGGTAAGGTCTCAAAACCATGGAATCCTTTGGGTTGTTTAATGAAAGCGTGTCATTTGTAGCCCAGTAATTCCTGACACTAATAGTTTCTTGTGCTCGTTCATTTTTAACTTAATTCAGTTATATTTTTGGTTGTATTGCTGTTATCAATCTGCTCATCCTATAGCAAGTAATCGGCATGAGTTCTTTACTAGGTAGATCTCTTTGGATTTCTGTACTTGTAAGGAATTTAACTGTACTCCAACAAACAACTAAATGCATATTTATGGCTGGAGACTGTTTTAACTTGGAAAAACAGATTATCATAGCAGTACATGTTTTAATATCGAAAATCCATATTATTGTTGGAATCCAAAGTTTAATGTCTGCTCTTAATTGTGTATCAGTTCTTAGAACAGGGACTGCATGTGAGAATACATAATCAGTTGCATGTTATTTTAATGGCTCTGGTTGTATGTTAATCTCCCTACACGCAAAGAATTTCGCCTATGCCTCTTTTGTACTTACAGCTCCTTAAACGACAAAAAAGACTACGAGGGTCTGCAATGGCAATAAGATTCTTTGTTCCACAAGCATAAGAAATAAAATTTAAAATCCAAAGGCACTGCTTGCTTGTTATTGCTATTTGCTGATATTATGCCTGACCTACAGTGTCTCTTATCTCTAGTGCAATAACATGATTCAAAATTGCTCTGCAGTTTCTGTGTGAGTACCATGATGAGATAAACCCCTGCATACTAGTTGCTTTTAAGTATACACGGCTCCTTAATCTCCCAAGGCTAAGGCTGCTGTTCCCCCACCCCTTAGACAATGAAATGGTATGTCTGTATTTGAGTGTCAACCACAATGTGTTAAGGAAATCTGTGGTGATCTATTATGTTGCTGCCTTAACATGCTAATTTGTTATTAAAATTGGGGGGAAAAAACTATTGATGCAGTCCTGCTCCTATATTTAATAGCCAAATTGTGTAGTTTTTTGAAGAAGTTGTATGAGTCCTCACATAGCTGTGTTACATGGAAGTGATTGAAATCAATCCTATGCTTAGGGGTGAGCATTCGGTTTTTCGGTTCGATTCGGTCCCGAAAATGTTAAAACCGAAGAAGACCGAATTTTTTAAAAATAGAACCGAACCGAACCGAATTTCTAATCGGAACCGAACCGAACCGGACCGAAATATTTCAGTTCGGTTCGGTTTTGAACCGAATTTTTTCTTAAATTTTCTAATCTATTTTTTTCCTTTATATTCTCTTCATTGATATAATTAAATATGTACAAGTATGAATTAGCTAATTATCAAGGTTCAAGTTCAAAAAATACCAATAAACAATTGAATAAAGTCCAAATATGTGTAAATTCCAACAAAGAAAACCCGAATAAACTATAAAGTACAACAAAGTCGAGTATTTTTATTGCTAATATATATATAAATTCGGTTTTTCGGTTCGGGTATTTTTTCTCTGGACCGAACCGAAATCGAAAACCGAATTTTTGGTAGAAAAAGAACCGAACCGAACCGAATTTTGAAAAAAACCGAACCGAAAAAACCGAATTAATTCGGTTCGGTTCGGTTCTAGGTTTTCGGTACTTTTTGCTCATCCCTACCTATGCTTAATTAAGGATCATCATGGAATCTACCTCTCCTTGCTTCTGTTTTCTGCTCCAATGAAATGCATTAATTGAGATCTGGGAAGGCTGTACCGACTATGCTTTGCCCTACTCTAATGCATCTGCTATTTAATTGGAGTATAAAATATTTTCCCTGAAGTTGGGAAGTGTATTTGCATGATAGTGAGTTGCATGTTTCTACTATCTGCTCATGTCATCTACTTGTTTGGCTGCAGCTTTTTGCTGTGGTTGTATGGGTTAAATAACAGCCTGCTCATGTTATAAAGTGTGGAAAAAAGAAAAAAAAAAACCATTGCTCTGAATGTGCCACCATATGCCTTGGAGTCTAATTGCTATGTTTACTGCTGTTAAATGTGATGGCCTTTGAAGAGTCTAATACATGAAGGAATACTTTGAAGAGCAAAAATGGTGGGAGTGAGGTGAAATGGGGAAATGTAGTTATTTATTCTACCTTAATAAAACTTGGGATTAACAATAATTTATTATATTGTATTATGGAAGTCTGTACCTACTATGGAAAGGAATGATGGTGCTTATTTATTAAATTGCAGCCATTTATTAGTTTTTTTTTTAATTTGTTTTGCTATTATTTACGATGTGTGACTATTGTCGTAATTAATGTTGCCTCCCATTATATAATAATAATAATAATGTGCAGTCTGTTAGTTTATTGATTATGCACATGTATAAATGGATATATGATATGCACATGTACATTTAGGAAAATGTAGAATAACTCTGCTGATGTTTATTTTGATAGGTGGCTTCTATTAACGTGAGCAATTACCACCTCTAACATTTTGAGAATGTGCAAATTCCTCCAAAAGGGTTTTTTTTTTTTGGAAAAAATACCCAAGTTAATTAAGCAGTATAATAAATATTCATTTTAAAAGATTTTGTAGTTGTTTAGAATTTAAGTCGATTAATTTATAATGTTAATAAAAGTACTTATTTAAACAATAGTTTTTGTATAGTTTTCTAGACTTTACTTTCAAACTGAAATCTTTAGTTTTAAACTATTTCTAAACTTTAAATTTAAAATTTAAACTTTAGCTTTAAGACTATAAACTGTAAGTCTGTAATTGTATGACATTTAAATATAAAATATTCATTTTTTCTTTTCTGCTTTCTCTTTCTCAACATGGCTTCCCTTTTTTGGTTTTTGGTTGGGTGGAGAGTAATTAGTGCTTTTTTTTTGCTTTTTATTTGTGCATGTAAAAAAGGATCTCTATTATTTGAGTTTCTTTACAACATGGTTCAATTATATATATTGTTAGAACCCTTACTTTTTGTGAATGGGATCAGAGTTTTTGTATATGTCGTGATCAACTCTCATCTCATCACTTGCAACATCGGAAAATATATATATTTTTGCATGTCTATCCCAACCTCCTTTTGTCTCTGCATTATAGATAGCAGTTCAAGAAAGGCTTTCACTTGTATTTTCAGCTTCTGAATTTTCATGATTATATTTCAAGCATTTTTGTGCATGATCACCCACATAGCGAACCAATATTCATGCACATTGTAAATTGTGTTATCCCAATGGATTCCAGGGAAGTAGGTGGATTATTCATTGAGTCAAAGTCTTGAATGAGCCCTATACCCTTATAGGGACAGTCATCATCTTTCTAAAACTAGAAAAAGAAATGAAGTAAAAAAAAAAAGTCATGATTTGGCGATGAAGACAAAAAGTGTAATCATATTAATTTATCAACAACAGTTTCAAAATCCTAGAATACAAAATTCAAGGTTTGAAATTTTGAAAGCTCCAAAAACAAATGTAGCTGAATTCCCAAGTAATTTTTAAACTATAGCCGCACAATTTAAATTGTTTAATTAATTACGAACTTAATTTGTTTTGCTAGTAACTTCTGACTAGTGTATATATGTGAGACTATGTGTACTCTCTCATTAATTGAGCCACTTTTTTCACACCAGAAATTGTTATATTATTATTATTATCACGCTAGCTAAGAGTTGTATGGCTACAACTTATTGCTATGGCTTTATAGTTTAAATACCTGCCTACTTGTGTTATAACGTGTAAAAAAAAGAGAGAAAAAGAAAATGCTCTTATGTGAATTTGTGCTTTTGAGTTGGGTTACATGGAAGTATCTGAACTTCTGCAAAATGTTCCTTGTGTTGCTCTGCTCTTAAGCTTGTTCTCTAAAAGAATATTTCCTTCATATTTTAAACTCATAAGATTGTTCTTTCTTTGTTCATTTATTTCTGAATATGTATCAAAATATCTAACATGTACCATTATTAGATTACTAAAAGTGTGAAGATTGAACAAAAAGTAGTTTCCAAGGAAAGAAAGTCCAAGTCTTATGCTTCTTTGCATACATCTTTGAAAATGTTATATTGTTATGGTGAGACTTTATCTGAAAGTGGACGAGGAATATGTTTTGAGTTGAGTGATGATGTGTTTGGCTCCAGTTTAAAGATTTCCATTCACTTTGAAGACATACTTCCTTTCTGTGACTTGGAACTGATTTCTAGAAATTGTGTTGTTGCCTACATATGGTAAGTGATCTAAGTTTTATAAAATTAGCCAAAGTTTGATATGAAATTATTTGTGTTTTGCTAAGTTTATATTTATTTGTAGGCACGTATATGGGAAATTGAAAGAACAAAGTCATCTTGCTAGATTTACATTTGTGAATCCGTTTAGCGTATCATATGTCCCAGGGAGTGATCATGATGAACGGGCACGTTGTTTGGCAGATAGGTTAGCTAATGTTTCCCAAAAACAACTTGTCTTGGTGCCTTGCAATGTGGGGTAAGAACTTAATTACTTGGTTATACTAAATTTATGATATATATAAATTGTACATGTTTATGATTTACACAACCAGAGAGGTTAGCTATTGTCTTGCATTTATCATATTTATGATTTATATGAACTGTTTATACTAAATCTATGTTCATATGAAATAGTCAACATTGGATTCTTACGATCATTGAACCTCACAATGAGAGTTTATTTCATGGACGCTCTAGCTCATTGAAATCGGGATGATTGTTGGAAATATATAGTTGACATGTAAGCTCTAATTTTTTTCTCTCTTTATCCTTTTACTTGTGGATGAATTGGAATTATGATGTTATGTATTTCTCAATGTAATTGAGATTTTGGTTTTTGGCAGGGCAATTAATATGTTTAATGCAAACATGGGAAAGAAAGCCAAAAAGCAACATAATTGGGAAGTCATAAGGTTTGCATGCATATTTGTTTATACTTTGTAGATACTTATTTCTCATACATTGACATTGATATTTTTCAATGTAAGGACCTATCTAACCTGATTCTAAACAATGTGGCCATTACGTGTTGCGTTTCATGAAAGAAATAATCGATGGATTTGAAAAAGATGGGTCTGTTTTCCTAAAATCATTGGTAATGACATGTGCATTCTTTTAATACAAAGTCAGCATAATAATATTACTTTTATTGGTTTTGTGTAGTTTCAAAAGAAGCCATATTCTAAAGATGAGATCAATAAAGTCCGGGTGGAATGGGCAAATTGTGTGAGTGATCATTTAATGGAGTAAGGTGTTTTCAATTTCTATCTACAAGTACTACCTAGTTGTGTGGGAGCAGATTGGAATTGCAATTACTTGCAATTATCATTTTTGGATGTTGATTAAAACTCTTGGCAGCTAGCTGAATTTATTTAATTTCTATGGGGTATTAGTGATGTGCTTGAATTTTAATGTTTTAGGTCATTCTAACATGTTTTTTGATAATATTACATCATATGGTATTTTTGGATTATCGTTGATGATATTGTATTTTTGAATAATATTTGGTCATGTTTTGAATTATTCATAATTATAATTTTAATTGTCATATTATGATTAATTCACAGGTGACAAAAATAATATGAAAATGCCTATTTGCAACGGCAAATTATATTATGCAACGGTAATAATAGAACAAACTGTTACATATAACTACTTTATACAATGGTAAATTTCATGAGTACAATATATTTACTGCTGCGTATTCTTATATTATACAACGGTAATAATAGAATAAACTGTTACATATAACCACTTTATACAACGGTAAATTTCATTAGTACAACGGTATTTACTGATGCGTATTCTTATATTATACAACGGTAATAATAGAACAAACCGTTACATATAACAACGTTATACAACGGTAAATTTCATCAGTACAACGGTATTTACCGTTACGTATGATTATATTATACAACGGTAATAATAGAACAAACCGTTGCATATAACCACTATATACAACGGTAAATTTCATGAGTACGACGGTATTTACCGTTACATATAAGTATTTTATACAACGGTAAATACAATTTTACCGTTATCTAAAGTGCATATTAGACAACGGTAATAATAAGAAACCGTTACATATAACGTGAATATACAACGGTATTTAGGCAAAAGACAACAGTAAATTACTGTTGTCTATTATGAGAATAGACCACGGAGATTCTCTGTCGTATAAAAAGGGACTATAGACAACACCACTATATACGACGGTAGCAAAAATAAATAGACCACGGAGAATCTCCGTGGTGTATGACGTTTTTTCTTGTAGTGATTCATCCCTCAAATCTTGGACTCTGGACAGGGCATCAGCTGCCTTGTTCTCTGTTCCCTTTTTTATAGTGTATCTCATAATCCAATCCCAAGAGTTTGGTGATCCATTTTTGTTGTATAGGATTTATGGTTTTCTGATTTAGGAGGTATTTGAGGGCCTGCTGGTCAGTCCTGATAATGAATCTGTGTCCCTGTAAATAGTGTTTCCATTTCTGTATGGCCATCAGTACTGCTAGGAATTCCCTCTCATAAATAGATAGAGCCTGGTTTCTTAAGCATGGAGTCTTGCTCAGGAAGGCAATAGGCCTTCCCATCTGCATCAACACAGCCCTAATGCCCATCCCACTAGCATATGTTTTCAGAATAAAGGGCTTGGTAAAGTCTGGTAAGGCTAGGACAGGTGACTGCACCATAGCTTCTTTCAGGTTCTGAAAAGCATGCTCTGCAGCATCACCCCACTTAAATCCATTCTTCTTCAGTAAGGCTGTCAAGGGCTTTCTAATAGCACCATACCTTCTAATGAATTTTCTATAGTAACCAGTCAAGCCTAGGAAACCTCTCAATTGTTTGATGTTTTTAGGTTGTGGCCACCTTACCATGCATTCAATCTTCTGTGGGTCTGTAGAGACCCCTTCCCCACTGATTATGTGTCCCAAATATTCAATGCTGGTCTGCCCAAATAAACACTTAGATTTCTTAGCAAAGAGAGAGTGTTACCTTAGTAAAGTGAAAACCTCCATCAGATGTGCCATATGTTCCTCCCAACTCTTACTGTAGATCAGATGTCATCAAAAATTACCAAAGTATGCTTCCTCAAACAATCCCTGAATACCTAATTCATCAAAGATTGAAAGGTAGCTGGGGCATTGCACAAGCCAAAAGGGCATCACCAACAACTCATAGTGCCCCTCATGAGTCCTGAAAGCTGTGAGGTGTTTATGCTCAGGTTCCATAAGGATCTGAAAGTAGCCAGACCTTAGGTCTATCTTTAAAAAGAATTTAGACCCATGTAGCTCATCCAAGAGTTCATCAATTAGGGGAATAGGGTAGTCATGC
Organism: Perilla frutescens; assembly: GCA_026008535.1. Classification (NCBI taxonomy): domain Eukaryota; kingdom Viridiplantae; phylum Streptophyta; class Magnoliopsida; order Lamiales; family Lamiaceae; genus Perilla; species Perilla frutescens. The sequence continues at coordinate 42,848,991 of BRKX01000004.1, forward strand.
TTCACAGTGAAATTATTTAAGTACATGTAATCCATACAAAGCCTCCATGTTTCATCTTTTTTCTTAACCAGTAGCACAGGGGAGGCAAAAGGACTCTGTAGAGGCCCTATTTTTGCATAGGCCCAAAGTCCAGGCCCACAGCCGTTTGAAGGTCTAAAAAGTTATAGAGATCGACACCTCGTGATCGATACCTTAAGGACGACACCTTGAGGTCAACACCTCATTAATCAAGGTTCTGCGGTATAAAGAAAGAGTCCACGATTAAGCAGACTCCTGAAAGAGACCAGGTCAAAGTATCTGTTGAAGATATGGAAGACCCTGTAAAAAACCCTAAAAGGTATAGAAATGATCCCCCAAAAATCGAAAATTAGTTAAAGCTCACCAATATATATATCCACACTCTTCATAATATGGAGAGGATGAGAGAATCAACTATCACTCACGCAACACTCATTCCTGACTCATTTACGAGCTTTTATCACACAATCCATCACGCGACATACTCATAACTCTCTACGGTAGTAGAGTTCGGCCCCTTTAATTCCTAATTATCGTTTATCATTCGATTTATCATTTTTTCATTCATTTTTAAATTATTATCTCTATTAGTTTCGATTCTGACTTGAGCATTGGAGTCCGTTCGATCATCAATCCCCTGACGGTCCTTCGGCTTCACATGTGTTTTATTTGTCCTGTAGATCGCCGGAGCCTGAACTCAAAGAAATGATAAATTATAGAGTTTTTGACCTCTACAGTTTGGCGCCCACCGTGGGGCTCCGATCGATCACTTCAAGATGATGAATAACAATCATAAGGACGCAACAACCGTCCCTCAGGAAGCTCAAAAAGATGGGGCAACTGCTACCCCCTCACATGAAGGCGATGGTGTTGTCGCACGACTTCTGCGTTTGATCCAGCGTCAATCGGATACCACCACAGTCGAACTCACCATAATCTGGACTGAGAAATCAGCCTTAAAGGCTAGGGTCAAAGCTATTTCACAACCAAAATTTTTTCCGAACGGATCTACTCAAACTCAACTGTCTCCACTCTCGCGAACCCAAACATTAAATAAACTCTGAGAGCTGGTACTTCTGAACTCGACTTATGAATTAACTAATCATCTCACCGCAGGTACAAGTAAGGAACCCATACTTAAGGGCAAGGAAAATGATGATTTCCCCATAGGATCCCCTCCTAGGTTCGAAGACTACAAGCCTGGATCAGAATCTGAGATTGAAAAGAAGATCCAGCGATTGGAAGACATATTGACCCGAATTCCAGAGGTTCTCACTCCCATTCGAAAAACTACACCAATATGTTTTGCAGATTCCCCATTCACCGATGAAATCAGCCTCGTGAAGATGCCTCCAAAGTTCACCTTCCCGAGCATAAAGCTGTTTGATGGCACATCCGATCCCGATGATCATGTTATCCAATACAAACAAAGAATGTTTACTATCACGATACCTCGACATGCTCGAGAAGCCAACATGTATAAAGGCTTTGGATCCAGCCTCATTGGCCCAGCACTCCAATGGTTCATCAACCTTCCCAACTCAACGATCTTGTCATTCATCCAACTTAATCATCTTTTCGTCGAACAGTTCGCCAGTAGCCGCAAGATTGAAAAACATGCAAACAACCTCTACACAGTCGTACAAAGATCAGAAGAACCCCTATGAAGTTTCGTGGGAATATTCAACAGAGAAAAAATATCGATCCCCAACCGTAACATCGACACCACAATTCCGGCCTTCAGGAAAGGCCTCAAGAGAGACTCCGATCTCTACAAGGAGTTAACTAAATATCCCTGCACGATGATGGAAGACGTGCATGCCAAAGCCAGGGCCTAAATTAAATGGGAAGAAGGTGAAGCAAACTCATCTAGATCTCGCACCAGGAATGAATATCTAAGAAAAGAACAAAGAAGTAACAGGACGGAAAGAGTCAGAATGGACCCCTATCCACAAAACCCGCGATTCGACTCACGAAATAGGTGAGGTCAAAAACCCCATATCGATAGGAGGCTCCCAGAGTACAGCCTATGTATATCACCATCGGAAGCAGTCCTAGCCCTCAAGGGACTCGGCCAGAATGTGAAATGGCCCGCAAAAATGAAAGCCCCAGTTGACGAACGTGACAGGAGCAAGTTCTGCGAGTACTACAACAATCATGGACACAAGACAGACGAGTGCATCACCTTGAGACACGAAATAGCAGAACTCTTAAAGCGAGGATATCTCACCAATCTTCTGACCCCCAAAGGAAAAGAGACCTGGTCGCGAAGAGAAAATTAAAAGAAAGCACAGCCGCCTGAACTCCCGAGGGTCGACCGCACTTTGAACTGTATAATAGAAGGATCAAAAGTGAGCGGGATTTCACAGTCTTTAGCAAAGAGACACTGTCGCTTGATAAAATACCATAGAAACATCCCCAGACAAGCCAAAGAAGATGACCTCATCACCCTTGACTTCACCAATAGAGAAGTTTCCGACCTCTCACACCCTCACCATGATGCACTAGTCATTTCCTTATTAATTTCTAATTGTCTGATTAAGCGCGTTCTTATTGACAGTGGGAGCTCCTCTAACGTGATCTTTTGAGTACTTTAAAAGGGATGTAGGTAAAGGAAATTGAGATCGTTAAAAGGCCAACCACCCTAATTGGTTTCAGCGGAGAACACAAAGTCACAATGGGGGAAATTACACTTTACGCCTATATCGAGGGGATGAATATCTTTACTAAATTCCAAGTAATTGACCCCCCTCATCTTACAATATTATAATGGGAAGACCTTGGATCCACGAACTCCAGGTGGTACCATCAACTTATCACCAGCTCATGAAATTTTCTACACCCTGGGGAGTTCACAAAGTTCGAGGTGAACAAATCACAGCTCGAGAATGTTACGTCTTCACCTTCAAACATAAAGGAGCTATAGAAATCAATCAAATCGAAGTCGAATCATCTTCAACCAGCGCTAAAAATCGCAGCTACGAAGAACCCGAAGTGGAAGACCTCGACGAAGTCCAAATACATCCCAACTTCTCTGACCATAAGGTGCCGATCGGGTCGAGGTTAACCGCAGAATTATGAGAGCAACTGATAAGATCCCTCATCGAGCACCACGATTACTTCGTATGGTCGCTCAAAGACATGACAGGCACCGATCTTTCAGTCATAACACATAAATTACAGGTCGATCCAGATAAGACCCGAGTGAAGTGAAAAAGACGGAAGTTTACTTCCGAACAAAATAAGATCGTGGATGAAGAGGTCAATAAGCTACTTAAGCATGGACATATAAGAGAGGTTCAGTACCCCAAATGGCTAGCTAACGTCGTGGTAGTAAAGAATGGAAAAAACAGGCTCTGCATAGACTTCACTGACCTCAATCGACCCTGTCCTGAGGACTCGTTCCCCTTGCCTCATATCAACGCGCTAGTAGATGCGACAGCTGAAAAACACTACGTCTAAAACAGTATCACTTCTAGAACTCTCAATGTCATTTTTTTTATTCCCTTTTAAGTTTTATTTACTGACTTGAGCATCGGAGTAACTAATAGAACCCCAAGCACAGGGGTCTCGACCCTTAAGAAGACAGCGGAGCTCCGACCCTGAAGTCAGTCTCACAACCAAAGCGTAACCTATACATTCATTATTTATCTTTCGAATTCTTATATTTAAGATTTGTTCACAGACTTGAGCATCGGAGTAAGTAACAGAACCCCAAGCACAGGGGTCCCGACGTACAAGAAAATAATGGGATCTCGATCCTAAATTCATCTTCTCGACCAAGGGAGTAATGTATTCATCTATTTAATTTATGAATTTTTTAAGATATTTATGAACTGACTTAAGCGTCGGAGTAACTAATGGAACCCCAAGCACAGGGGTCCCGACCCCCTAGAGTTCGACAAAATACCAACCGCGGGAACCCCGAACTCGACGATGAGGATAAATTTGAGTCTCGAGATCAAATCCACAAACTCAAAATACAAGAATGGATCCCGAACCCTAATTACGATCCCAAAACGTACCCTTAAGATTATTGTTATTTATTTTGTCTAACTCCTGTTCTACACATACGTGCCAACGCTTGTAGTTCACATCATTTCAAAGGCATCAAAATAAAGTGGAATATGTAACATGGGCACATGCATAACAATGGGATCAAGCATGAAAGAGTAAAATTGGCTAAAAGAAAGCCATCTTGTCCAAACGCAATTTACCTTCATGAAAGGAAAATAAAAAAAACATATATATTTACAGATAGTTGTCTGTTTGAGAAGCATAATGTTCGAAGAAAAGAGTTTGTTTATGAAAAGATCAAATCCAGACCTCATCTCAGGCCTTAGCACCATCATCAGCAGACACGACACCCTCTTTATGAACCTCTGCCTCCTTCCCGACCTCGACATTAGCCTCATCAGCTCAGCCACCCTCTTGTGTCTCAAATTCTTCCTCTACTTCAAGGAAGGATAAGTCAAGAACTAGCATTTTATCTCTAACTAATAACCTCGACCACCGCTGCTCCACCCTCTTGGTAAAAGGCCTCCTTGTAGGGTTCAAACTCCATAGAGTTGACCCATCTGTCAAAGTCGAAAGCCTCAATAGCCACTGTCCCAGCCTTGAGCGACGTCTCGAGCTCCTTCACCTTCACCTCAGAGACCGCCAACTTCGCCAAAAGCTCCCGCTTGGTCCTCACCTGAAGGTGGAGGCTCTTTCTAACTGCACATGGGCCCCCACCACCATCGCCCGCGCCGTGTCCCTCTCGATCTGCAGAGAAGATTCCTGAGCTGCCATGTCTTGCCTCTCCTTGATGATTTTCTCGAGCTCTTTAGACAGCTCAGCGACCCTCTTCTCGAAGTCCTCTTCATAGCTAGCAAGGCGCTCTCGCAGCAGGAACTAGTTGTAAAGGACCTGAAATTGAAAGCCAAACTATAAAAAAAATCAATGTATAAAAGCTCGAAAAAGTTACCCGCGACATCTGATCGAAAGATAAGAAAGCCTGCTGCTCGAGGCTTTCCTTCTCATAGTCCTCGGGTGTGCCTTGGCTAGTGATGAATTTTTAAACTTCCATGATAAAGGGGCGGAGAGGGACCCCTTTAGAATTCGGACCTGTAGAGGTCTGGCGAGAGGGACGGACGGTTTCAACATCTACGACATCTCGAGAGGCAGAAGGTTGAGGCACCATGGTGAGAGCGGAGGCATTGCCCTTCGATTTCTTAGAAGGGGGCGGACTTTGGAGCCTCTCTTCCGGAATCCTTTTAATGTCTGAGGGCGAAGACTCTTCTCTCTTCGTAGCCGCCAGAGCTTTAACCTTGGCATCCGAAGGCTTGATCTTCAACTTCACCACTTCATCAAATAGAACTCTACCATCACGGACCATCTCAAACTCTCTAGTTTCGTATAGAAGGAGGAAGGCTTTCTCAATATGAACGGCTTTAGTACCAGAAGGATCACGACGTGTAGGAAAGCCTACGTAAGACAAGAAAATTCATAAGCTTTGAATTAAAGTAAGAACGTAAAGCCCAATAAAGGTCGATGAGCTCGGTCAGTAGAACCGGGAGACTGGACCTCTACCCCCGCACCCGATACCGGTGGTGAGGTCAACCTCTTCAGAAGCTCGTCGCTCACTTTGGGAGCGATCTCTGAAGCTTTGAACCTCTCTTCAGTTGCTTTGACTTCTCGAATCTGTCACTTCCGCCCTATCGACAATTTATCCCTTACCGCCGCCGCTTCGCACTTACTAACTACCGACCGATCGACTGACCGAGGATAAATGGCCGATGGCCTCCTCTTTCTCCCTTTTTCTGTGACTTTAACGATCATGGGAGAGTCAGAACTCCCTGATTGTTCTGACCCAGAGCTTTGCTCTATCTCCTCACCTCCGTATCTCTTCGCCTCCTCAGCGTTTGAATCCTCACTTGCACTTATTATATTCAAAAACCCAAAAAATCAACAAGTAGTCCAAACCCTAGACCAGTCTAAAATCAGGAACACTATTAGAGTCCTAATCGTTTCCTGAAATCACCTAAGTCCACCAAAAAACTGCCAAAAAATTTAAATAAACCCTAAAACGACCGCAAAACCCTCTAAAAACAGCCCAAAAATCAAGTAAATCCAGAAAAATCAACACATCACTATGGTTCTAACGAACACCCATAAAATATCTCAAGCATTCCGTAAAATCACAAGGGAAATCTCAGAGCAAGTTCATTTACGGCGCAAATATTAAAAAGAAGGAAACGAGAGGGTAACCTGAAAAGTGGCGAAGCAAATAACCGATGAATCTTCATAGCAGAGTCTTCGAGCAGTTCCGAGCACGAGAAAAATAGAGGCAGTTAGTGAAAAATGCGGGGTAAGATTCTTTCGAATATTTGAAAGATGGATAAGGATTATCAAAAGAAATATGTTTAAAATGAAAGAAAATTTTGAGATTCTGAGAAAAAGGCAAAGAGGGAACTGTTCCCCTCGTGATTTGAAATACGGGGAGGAGAGATAGCATGATCTAAGCCCACGTGTCTTGATCCGACGGCAAGGGTTGTCCTAGGGAACGGAAAAAGTAAAATCCGTACTTCAGGTCTGGAACTCCACGAGGTCCACTCTCACGACCTCAGAAGCTCCCCCAGGACCTGACTTCAGGTCTGAGCTCCACGAGGTCCGCTTTCATGATCTCAGAAGCTCCTCCAGGACCTGACTTCAGGTTCGGAGCTCCACAAGGTCTGCTCTCATGACCTCACAAGCTCCCTTGAGACCTGTCTTCAGGACTAGAGCTCTCGACATGGGATTTCACAATCCAGGATCCTTCTAGGGACTCATCTCTAAGCTTTATCCAAAAGCCAATAAAAATTCAGCATCTAAACGTAGAGCTGAATCGAGATAACAACTGAAGAGAATGCCGACATTCATTACCCGATCCTTGAAATACAAAAATCAAGTAATGAGGAGCTAACTGTAGAGGCCCTATTTCTGCATAGGCCCAAAGTCCAGGCCCATGGCCGTTTGAAGGTCTAAAAAGTTGTAGAGGTCGACACCTCATGATTGATACCTCAAGGATGACACCTTGAGCTCGACACCTCATTAATCAAGATCCTGAGGTCTAAAGGAAGAGTCCACGATCGAGCAGAATCCTGAAAGAGAATAGGTCAAAGTATCCGTTAAAGATATGGAAGACCCCGTCAAAAACCCTAAAAGGGATAGAAATGATCCCCCAAAAATTGGAAATCGGTTAAAGCTCACCAATATATATATCCACACTCTTCATAATACGGAGAGGATGAGAGAATCAGCTATCACTCACGCAACACTCATTCCTGACTCATTTACGAGCTTTCATCACACAATCCATCACGCGGCATACTCATAACTACCTACGACAGTAGAGTTTGGCCCCTTCAATTCCTGATTATCGTTTATCATTTGATTTATCATTTTTTCATTTGCTTTTAAATTACTATCTCTATTAGTTTCGATTCTGACTTGAGCGTCGGAGTCCGTTCGATCGTCAACCCCCCGACGGTCCTTTGGCTTCACGTGTATTTTCTTTGTCTTGTAGATCGCCGGAGCCCGAACTCGAAAAAACGATCAATTGTAGAGTTTTTGACCTCTACAGACTCCTGCTATGCTGTATTACCCCTGAAGCTAATAATTCTTTAACTATTCTTTCAACTCATCCTTGTACTGATGAGAAGACCTGTAGGGATATTGGTGCCTTGGTATGGTCTCTGGCTTCAGTGTGATCTGGTGTTCCACTCCCCTTGCAGGGGGTAATCCATCAGGTTCTTTGAATATGTCTTCAAACTCTGTGAGGAGGCCTTCTAACCTGGCAGTTTCCTTAGGGGCAATGTGGTGAACTGTTAGCATATAGATCTCCTTAATATCCTTCCTTAGGTCTGGATGTAGTAGTTTAAATAGTGAATGATGTGTCATAAATTGACAATCAGCTTGGGACCTGTTGGCCTGTAGTTTCAGCTTCTTCCCAAGCCACTTAACAGTGACTGTCATCAACTTATAATCCAGTTCCACATGGGAGCAAGCCTTCAACCAGTCACCCCCTAGTATTACATCACAACCCTTATGTTGAAGTAACCTTAGTGGGTAATTAAGCTTGATACCCTGCATCTGCCACTCAAAACTATATACTACTGCTGTGCTTATTAATCTCTGGCCATTGGCCACTTTGATGAGCAGAGGACTAGTAGTAGTAACATCACAACCTAGTAACTGAGCTATGGATTCCTTAATGAAGCTTAAGGTGCTTCCTGTATCCACTAAGATTTGCAAGTTCTGCCCCTTGCAATGCCCAGTGAACCTCAAGGTGGTGATGGAATGACATTTGTGCCTCTTCCAAGTGGTTATCTGGACCTGGCTCTTCCTCCATGTTAATAAGAGGTTGTAGATAGACAACCTCCTCCTCTTCTAACATGATCATATAGTGCACCCTATGAGTGCACCTATGCCCTGCTGTGTATTTCTCATCACAATTGTAGCAAAGGCCTAAGGCCCTCCTATCAGCCATTTGTGCTGTTGTCATTAGTTTGACTGGTATTTTTGGGTTTGTGAGCTCCTTAGTAAGGGTAGGAGGATTGTTAGAGCTCTGCAGCCTTGCTCCTGAATTAGCCCAGTTGCTGGTGGGTCTGGTACTCCCCTTCAAATTCTTAGTAATTGTCTCCAGGGTGATGAGTTGATTCTGCCCCAGATCTATTGTCTGTTGCAAAGTGGTAGGGTTGAACATTGATATAGCAGCCCTCATCTCTTCACTTAATCCACTAAGGAAGCTAGCAATGAAATAGGCTTCAGTATAGGCTCCCTGATTACACATCGCCATATATTCCTTCAATTCCTCAAATTTATCCACATAGTCCAGATAATTTCCACTGTGTCTGAGTTTGTTGAACTCAACCACAACTTGAGATCCTTTGATGTCCTCAAACCTTGTAGCAACCACTTCCACAAACTGTTCCCAAGAGACTTCCCCATACTTGGAACTGAAATTCTGGAACCATAGGGCAGCCCTGCCTTCAAAGTTCATGGCTTCTAGTGTAACCTTTTGTTCATCAGTGAGGTTTGGGACCATTTTAAAATAGCCAATACAGCGCAAAACCTACCCCCTAGGGTTTGAGCCATCAAATTTTGGAAAATCCACCCTGGGTAAGGTGAATAAACCTGATTTTAATATGGTTCTATCACAGCTCTGCTTCTGTTTGGGTAATGAGGTTTAGATTGTGAACCATCACCTATATATAGCTGGGGTAGAGCCCCCATAATAGATTCACTATCTTCTATCCCCCTTCTTAGGAGAATTATGGGATAGTTGGGTTTGTAGGGCAGTAAGGGATTTAGCATGCTAATCAAGTTTCTCGGTCATACTTACTTGTATAACCTCCATCTTTGCAGCCATGTCTTCTTGTATACTTTCCATTTTTTCTTGCATTTTTTGTTTAGCAGCATCTCTTTTCATCGTCTCAGTTTGCCAGATCTGATTAAGCTTGGTTTGTCCATCTTGCAGCTCTCTCAAATGAGTTCCCTCCGCTATGGCCGAGGTCGTGTGGCTCTGGATACCAAATGTTATGGTCTCTAAGGTGTTGCGGCCGTTTTTACTCTTTTTCTTGCCAATTGTGTATGACTTCCCTAGTTGAAGGTTTTGTATTAATTTAGCTGATAATAAATAAGGATGATTGTAACAGAAAATAAGGAATTTGGGAAGAAACGAAAGAGAGGAGAAAAGATCAGATAGAAAGGGAAGAAATTTTGGATAACTTTTTCATAAACTGCATAAGGTTTGTTATAACATAATTAAACCATACAATTGGGGACCACTTAATTGGAATACAAAAAATCCTAACAATAATTGGACTCAATACTTAATTATATTAAAATCTAATAAGCCCACTAACATGGGTGTGGCCCAATTGCTAAATATATCAACCCAAAGCCGAGATTTGTCCTGCTCCAGCAACCCGACCCGGCTTGATCTCTTTTAGAATCGAATAACCTTCTCTCGCAATCCCCAATTCTGATTTTCCTTTCCCAAACCCTAAAAATGGAGTCTTGCGGCCATCTTCACCAGTTTCCCCAAACCTTGTCTCTTTCTTCTCTAAATCTCGAAATATTAGAGATACAACATTGTTATATGTATTCCGGATTCTGGATATGCTTTACCGATCCTAATGATTTGGTGGTCTGAGTTGAATGAGGCCCCTTTAATTTTTTATTTTATAATTTAATAAATAAATTGAAGAACATACATCATATGTAAAATATTTATATTATGATTTAAATACAACTCGCCTAACAAATTTAGAAGCAAAAGTGTGAATCAAACTTGTACAATCAAGTTCATTAATAATTCCTTTCTCAATTGACAACATAGCTAGTCCATTCACCCTTCCTTGTGACACGGTTGATCGGAGAAAAGTTTTATTGAGATTATTAATCAAATCAAATGAACAAATTGAAATTCTTCATCACAAATATATAAACAAAACAAAATACAAATAATGAAATAAATTACCTATTGTTGGCTCCAAAGTCCTGCAATCTTCACTGAAGAAGAAGAAGAAGAAGAAGAAGAAGAAGTGGGCGATGGCTCTCAAGCTCTGTATAATATGTTTCTGTTGTTTTAACTTTTAATATAGATAGATTTAGGATTAAATTATATAAAAAAAAAAATATGTATTGAGTTTAAATAACAAAGAATTAGATAATAATAAAAAAATCGGTTGTTTTAACTTTTTATGTAGATAGATTTATAATTAAATAATAAAAATATATTTTAAGTTTAAATAACAAATAATTTAATATTAATAAAAAAAATTGTGTTTTGAGTTTCACGCTCTCAGCTTTTGTATAATATTTTTCCAATGTTTTAACTTTTACTATAGATAAATTTAGAATTAAATAAAAAAAATATATGTTTTTGAGTTTGAATACAGTAACTAAGAATTAAATAATAATAATAATAATAATAATAATTTCTTCTATTTTTTTAACTTTTAATATAGATAGATTTAGAATTAAATAATTAAAAAATATATTTTGAGTTTAAATAATAAATAATTAAATAAATAAAAAAACTGTGTTTGAGTTTCACAACGGATTGGGCCTGCTTTAAATTAAAAAGCAAACAAAAAAAAAGTACGGTTTGAAAAGTGCGCCTCCACAGTTTAGAACACGATACATTATACAACTGACTCATTTGCCTCATGCAAAGAGCGGTCTTGTGGATATGGGCCAAATATAAGATCCATTGAACGGTTTGTGATCCTAAGATGGTCATGGTCTCATAGAGAGTGCTTTTATTTAATTAGATCATTACCTACATTTCTCGCCCTAATGTGCTTCTCCTCCGTAACTCGATCCAAGAAGTTCTCAAATCTTGAAAGATAACGTGTGCAATAATATTTGTACAAAACACATTACATAAAAACAATCGTGATGTGCGATAATCCATTTTCCATGAAAACAAGGACGACAAAATAATAAAAGAATAGTGTATGTTTAATTAGGCACATCAATTCTACACGTATATGTATTTATGTTACATCTAATGAAATTAAGAAACCAATAACATATTCCCACATTGCAACAAATTTACAAGATTTTGATTCTGGAAAATCATATTTATATATTGTCCTAACCATGATGGTGGTTCTGCCCCTGCTTCCTTTACCAATACACTGGAGCAAACAAATTGGTAGAATTCTTTGCATTGGTGAGGTTGCGTAGTTTCATTACAAGTTGTTGCCTTTCACCTTCTACCTCTGCAAACTTGAGGCTCATTTCTGAATACCTCTCCTGCATTTCCTTCAACTCCTTGTCCATTGATTTGTTCCTCTCCATCACTAATGCCATTTCATTTTTCACTTCTTCTACTTCAGCAGTGTTATCACCAGAATCTTTGCTGCAATTTCAAATGCGTTGTGATGTTAGATGGGAATTAAAGTTGCTTTCTAATGCAAATCGTTTGTAGTTTTATCCCTTCAGATGATACCTCATTCTTGATAAGAATGCTCCATAATCTGCACTTGATGTTGTGCTTGGTGTGCTCGTTGTGCTTGAGTTTTCGTCAATATTTCCTGCTTCTTCACTCAATTTACCGTTGGAAGCTTGGTGTACTAAAACTGCAGCAGCTGGCTGCATTCCAGCATTGGAATTTTTTTGAAACAAATAATTGCAAGACACACAACAAATTAAATGTGTAAGCCATATAATATGTATCAGTAATGCTGCTTTTATATTCACAAAATATATGAAGAATGTTTTGTGCTGCATAAACAAATTACTTGCAACTTAACTAACCTTCTTAACTTCATTTTCACAAAATTGAGCACTGCTTTGTTTAGAAGCCAGCCTTCCCTCTAGCTCTTCGATTTTCTTATGAAGAGCCTTTTCTTTCTCTAAAACTGCATTAGCTGATTTTTCAAGTGCGGTCTCCTTTAACTTTATTTCACTCTGTTTGAAACAATAATGGAATTAGTATATCTGTTAAGTTGCATATTCATCCATATTCAACGAGAACTATTTCGATTAAACTCAAACAAGTTTAGACTTACCTCAAGCAACTTTATTCTCTCCTTGAGATTTGCAACCTCCTTCGATCCACGAGGAGAGGGCTTACTAGTTTTTGAAGCAGTTTTTACTGCATCAACAGTCGTTGCTCGGCCACTTCCATCCCTAGTTTTCTTCTCCATGATTTTCACTGCATCTTCCTTCTTCTTCAGATCACTTCGCAACTGCAAAACTTGCCTCCTCAAATTCTGTTTCTCCACCTCATCAGCTGATAGTGAATGTTTCAATTCTGTGCATTGAGCTAGGAGAGAGTCTAGCTCTGATTGCAGATTCGCAGCTGTTGATTCTTTCTCTTTCACTAGAGATCTCATTCTATTTAACTCCTTATCGAACTCTTCAGCCTCCGTCTTCATGAGTATGACCCTACTTTCCAGTTCAATCTTCTCATCATTCCCTTGCTCGACCAGCAATGCCATCTCCTTAACTGACATTTGCATTTTCTCTAGCTCATGCATCAAAGCTTCCTCACTCCCCATTTCCTCTACAAGAATTTTATTCTTGGCAATGTGTTCTTCAATCTCCTCTTTGAGCATTAAAATTTCATCTGAGAGAAGCTTCTGAGTATCTTCAGCCTGCTTTTTCTGATGTTCCAGCTGTACTCCCTGCTCCTCCATATCTAACTGCAGCTGTTCTATTTGATTAGTCATCAGTGTAACTTGACTGGTAACTTCTCTCAGTCTAGCCTCATAATGCCCTTCGACTGACTGGTGTTCTTCAGAAATTCTCCGGAGTGTTTCCTCTAGATGACTCTTCTGCAAACGAAGCTCGTTTGCTTCTGCTAGGGCCTTGGTGGCCAATTTCTCATTGGCTTCAAATGTTGATGCCATCTGCACAGAAAGCTTTCTGAATTCCTCCTGTAGTCGCTCTGCTGCATTAGCATTTTTCCACCGAATCTTTTTCAGTGTTTCTTCAGCTCTTATTGCTCTCTGTTCCTGCTCGACTTTGGACCGTGTAAGAGCTTCTACATCAGCTTCAAATCCTCGCGCCTGCTTTTCAAGTTCTTTCTCTAGGCTTTCAATATTGGCTTGAAGTTCACTTATCATGACCAATGAATCTTCATGCTCTTTTGTTCGTCTTTGCAGTTCGTTCTCCAGGTTCTCAATACGGTTTCCAAGTTCATCTGCAATGACATCAGGAGACGAACATTCATACTGCATTTTAAGCTGTTCATGAATTTGGCTCTGCTCTAGTTTAGAAGCCATGTCATGATTGGCCTGCTTCATGATTTCATAATCGAGGGCCAGCTGCTCCATTTGCATCTCTAGTTCATCTTTATCTCTCTTGTACACCTCTATTTCATTTTGCAAGTCGACAATCTCCTGTTCTAGAAGAAACGATTCCTGGACTTCACTGTGTTCTTTCACAATATCCTCTAGTGCCTTCTGCTCTTCATCATCATCATTGTTGTCTAGTTGACATACAAGAGCCATCTCTCTCGACTTTCCATCCACGTTTCTCTCCAGTTGACTGCTATAGGAGATTGGTATCTCATTATTTTTGTGCTCCAGCATCTCTTCAAGGTCTTGCACAGCAAGAATTAGTTCAGAATTTGATTCTTGAGTCTTCTCAAGTTGAATACGAAGGTTCGTATTCAACTCTTTTGCATGATTCAGTTCTTGCCTGAGTTCCTCAACAACTGCCTGTGAATCCACTCTATCAAAGAGCAAACTAGTGTTACTTTCCACTTCAACCGAGCTTCTCTGTAAGGCTTTAAGTTGTTTGCATTCTCCCTCCAAAGCATCTCTCTCTTCTTTCAAGCAAACAACCTCTCTCCAGAGATCCTGCCCCCTTTTGCTCTCTTTCACAACCTGCTTCCGAAGAGCCTGCAGTTCTAATTCAGACATGTCGGCTTGTCTTGACAGAGCAGCGACATCAGCTCTCAGCCTCTCGATCAGAATATCTGGAGCCTCTTCCTCGTCTAGAAAGGTTTCTTTCGGGGTGCTTGAAGTGTTGTTGGGGATATCTTCAAGGGCAGAGTTTGTCAGCCACTCCCACGACCTCCGATGCTCTTTGTGTATTGGTGGAGTATCAGATTTTGGCCCCGGTGTTGTCAAAGACGACAAGTTCTTCATCTGCATCTGCATTTCCCAAGGTGTTTCAAGCCCGGAGCTGCTCCCAGAACTCGACAAAGTAATGTCTGATCCACTAGACCCCCGGTGCTTCGTGTTGAATTCACCTTGAGGGACAGCCTTACTAAATGGGGCATCAACACTAGAGATTACTTCAACAGAATTGCTTGTGATTGTTCCATCAGCATCATGATCGCCCAACTGTGAATTCAAGCTGTGATCTTCTGAATCCAAATTCGCATTCTCATTCTCTTCGATCTCCCTGTGGAGAGCCAATGCAACATATAAAAATGTTCTCGAATGAATATATATACACGAAACAAAACATAAATACAGCATTCATCAGCACCTTTGATCCGTGGATTCATCTACCCTCTGGATTGAAACCTGTGGAGACATCTTTATCAGATCAGCAATCACTCGAGAAAACAAAACACACCACCTAGAAATAAAAGAAGAAAGGGACTACTCAACCAACTTCACAGACAATCTGTATTCCTTATCAAGCCACATCTTAAAGCATCTCTACATCCAACTTATAGAAATCCAAAGTCCGGCACTAGTCTTGACAAGATTAACACATATGCTCGTTGGATTGAGGTACTTACATGAAGTATGGCTTCATTTTTTGAATTCTTGAGTGGAAGAGACACCAAGGAGGCCTTACTAGCCTCAGCATAACTGGAAAAATCAATGGAAGCTTCTCCAACAATTCCCGATTTAGATGATCCCTAACAAAACAACACACGAATAGGCAAATAAGCACGATTCAAGGACATAACATCATAACAAAGCAAAGCATCACATTGCATCTTCGTCTGCAGCTACATTACCGTGGCTAAGACCAAGTAATATATCCTTTGATGAATCTTCCCTGATTTAGGATCCCGGTTGAACTTTACAGTTTCGTAGACAGGATTCTCCCACAAACAGCTCCCATCTTGAACTGCAGCCTTGTCCAATTTCACAGAGGGCTTGCCGGTATCACCAGGAACAACAGATATCATCAATCCATCCCCTTCAACCTCTGCCACCTGAACTCACACAAGCCTTAATTCTCTCTCTCATCCATTCCAAAATAATCAAACAGAATTTCAAAGGAAATTGCTCCATCCACACAGATTGACACAAGATGACTATGTTCCATAACATTTCAATAGTAAAGCTAACCACGGACTACAAAATGTAGAACTGAAACTACTAAGAATCTAAGATTGTACTACTATTACACAGTTTGCACCAAATATCCTAACTGCATTATGTTTCTATTAACATTTGTTCAATCATTAACAATAATACTTCAATATTTTCTCACAAAAACCCAAATTATACCAAAGAATTACTCTTTTTAGTAACCAAAAACTCGAACTTGAAATGCCTTATCAGCAAAAAATTAAGAAACAGCAAAAAGAAAACATAGTAAATAAGAAATTAAAATACCTGAGATGCATGAAACTGCAACTTGAAAACAACTTTGATTCTGTTTTTGTCGCTCCACCAGCGCGCCTGCTTGAACATATCTACTATTTTACACTTAAATCCGCATTACTCCAACTACTACTCAGCGCACCCGCGGAACTCCGGAGATCTCGCCGGAAAGCAATGCGCCGGGAATTCGAAATGCCCAGTTGGTTGTTGGGCTGAAAAGCTTGAAACTGAGAAAAATTGCGTGGTGCTGAAGGAAACTGAAGCGGGCTCCGAGTTGACTCAATGCATTAATGGCGGATCAAGAATGAGAGAATTACCCACGCTTTAATGTTTATACGGAAAAAACCAGTAACAGAATGAAAGGAATAACGAAGATGAGTTTTTATGGGCTCTGTCTTTCGCATTTCGCCATAAAAAGTACTGTATAGGCTGGCTGTTTGTGTCTCTGTTTCTAGTGTACGTAATCTTATGCCTATCAGAGAGAGAAAGGAGAGAGAGAGAGAGAGAGGAGTCGCATTAGTTTATTTATTTATGGATTTAGGGGAAGTTTATTTGTTTGTTAGTTTTTGGGCTTTATGTCTGTATTTTTATTTAATTTAATTTTATTAGGAGGAAAGTGTAGGGAAAAATGAGGATGAAGCTTCTGTGGGTGGAAACTTTTTATGACAAATATTTTATAATTTGTCCACCTGTCTTGCTATCTGAGCTCACGTGGCGGAGGGACTCGTCAAATGACATAAATACCCTTTTGACAAAATAAATATGTGCTCTTTTGCAAAAAGCAGTGGTTTAATTTTAATTTTATTTGTGTGAATCTTTTAATCCCTTGAGTTTTCGTTTTGTGATTTTCGGGACTTACAGGGTTGTCGCTATTTTTTTTCGTTTATTTATACAAATTCATTTGAGTATTTTCTGTGGATTGGCTTTGTGCTCTTTCAAAATTCTATTTTCTAACCATCCAAAATAAAACGAGTATGCTACAACATTATTCATAAAAAAAACGACGACAATATTATTTCTAAAAAATAATTTAAAAAATTGTTATTTGTTGGATTGAAGGATTTGATTTGGGAGTGCAATGCATTTACTGTTTAAATCTGCAAATCTATTCAAGATTTTGAATATATTGAGGAAAGAATTCATTCAAGTAATCCCAGTATTTGTCCTTAATAAATTTAAAATCCATATTACTATAATTACTAATCCAAATGTTAAATGTAATTAAATGAATTTAATTTGAAGATATCTTTAGGATTGGAGAATACCTTTTACTATCGTTAAAATAAATGCAGAATAGAAAATGTCCAGACACTTTAATAAAGCTTTTGCCATAATTAAATTGAAATCCATAAATCAGATCCTTCAACTTAACCAAAACAGAATTTCAATTTATATTATTGTAAATTTCAAACATAGCCTTTAATAAAAATTTCCGATTACACGTATAAAACTCAAAACAAAAAAATGCTCAACCTAATTTTGTGTAGCTCAACTGACAAGATTCATAATCATGTAGTCATAAACTCGTTCACTCCATCAAATAATCGATTCTAAAATTTTAAATAAAAATTTGAAATAGATCAAAGAAAAGAAGAAAAAGAAAGAAATTTGACTTCTTCATTTATTTTAATTTCTTAAATATAATATAATATAATAGTCTTAGCTACAAAAGATATATTTTTTTCGTCATGTAATTTATCTCTTTTGCTTAGTTTATACTGTCTATTTCACAAAGAATGTTACCTTCAAATAGCAATAAAAATAGTAAGAAAGACAATCATTCCCCATATATATCTATATTTATATAAAATAACCGATAAACATATTAAATAAAGGGTGACGTATACTTAAATACATGTCGAAAATATTTTGCTTGCCTCCATTTATAAAAGGACCATCACCTCTTATTGAAGAATCTTTAATTCTCGAATGCATTATTATATGAGCAAACTATCGGAAATGGAAAAGAAAATGCCATAACCAAATTATTATATTTTTTTTTTTTCGATTCCTTTGAGATCCAATTGATAATTGATCATATGATATGAATACCGTAAAAATTAATCTTGACCAGTAGAAAAAATAACTTATATAAGGATATATGAATAAGGTCACGGATAGTTACTAGCAATATTTGATGGGAATAAGTAGGGGGTATCTAAGGGCTTGTTTGGTTTTATTTCCACATTAAATTTTTTAACTTTTTACTATTCAAAACACCGAAAATATATTTGTTTTACTCATTTAATTTCATTTTTGACTTTTTTCCAATCCTATACAATCTACTCAATCATATAAATACTATTACAGTGGGACCCATCATTTAAATATCATATCCATCTCAACCGCACAAAAATTTATCTTTTCATCTCAACCACATATTTAAATTGAAGACAATAATCAAGCAAACATATTTTTATTTTTCAAACCTATAACTCTAAACATTAAATCATTTATCATAACAAAATCATTATATTTTTCAAAAATCAATAAACCTCGTAAATTGAACTGAAAATACTGAAAAACTGAAAATTGATATTGGAAATGAAACTAAACAAGCCATAAGTATTCACCTCGCTCTATAAATATCTATAGGGGATGGGTAAGGTGAGAATCCATCCTAATGTGAAATAACAACCATACAGTCCTGAAAAATCAAAGGCCTAGATTTTATTGAAAGACCGGTGACAATACTATAATGTTTGATAAGTTTTTTGGACGAGGGTAATTCGACAATTCTTATAAAACACGCGGAGTATTTGATAATAGGATCATCATGCTAATGAAGCATCACCATCATGCTAACAAAGCATTATCGTGATGCTAATAAAGTTTTCTTATATTGTTAAAACAAAAAATTACATTCTAAAATTTAATTATAAACCTATTTGGATTGAATAAATCTCAAATTCTCAATTAGATGAAATAAACCCTAATGTGATGAAATAAACCATAATTGAAAGTGATAAACCTTAAATGAAATGGAACAAACCATAATAAAAATATTTATGCATATAATGCGTTAGCATTATGATATTACTTCATTAGCACTAAGGATACACTATGTTAACATGTGATAATACTTCGCCAGTGTATGTTATAAACTTTAATTGAATGCAATAAACCATAATAATCAAATAGGAACTAAAAATGAAAATTAAATTAAAAAAAAAAAATCATTAATCATATGATAATACTTCGTCAGTGTACGTTATATATAAACCTTAATTGAATACAATAAACCATAATAATCAAATAGGAACTAAAAATGAAAATTAAATTCAAAAAACTAATTATTAATCATAATTAGATGAAATAAACCATAATTGAGATGCATTAAACCTTAGTTAAGATTGAATAAACTCCAATAAGTCAATATAATTAAGTGTATCACACTAACATTATAGTAAATACATTAAATACATTATGTTAGCATATGACAAAATACTTCGTACATACGTTATCATAATGCTGACAAAGCATTATTATAAGCTAATTAACGAAAGTATTTACAATGTAAGTATGCGAAAAAAAAATTATCATTTTTATTTTTATCCATATTTTTCATCTGAACATTGTCTTCCATGAAATGAAAGAGCATGAAGAAATATTTAATTTGATAAACAAATATTTGTGTAAATTGGATTTAAAACTAACATGTTATGACCGTTTAATTTTTTTTTTTAAATTGTTGATGATCGTAATTTTTAAAGGTTTGGATGATTCTTGTGTTTTTATTTTAATAATTTAAAGTCCTTTATGTTGCGTAGTTTTTTTATGTAACATTGGATTTTTATGAATGATCTTTGAATAATGTTTTAATTCAATTATAATTTAACTATTAATCAATATAATTTTATTCATAAAAATCTAGGAGTTAGATAAAATGTTGGTACGAGTATAAGTACTTAGGTACTCAAAGAGTATGATGACAGTAATAAAAATTGCTACCCACACGAATATGTGGATAGATACGTGAAAAAACATATTCTATACATTTTAATCATGATGTTCGATTTTATGTTCCTAATTATGTTCTTGACTAATGGGGGAAAAATAAAAATAAAAGTAATAAATCGACACGGTAAATGGTAATTTGGTTAATCAACCTACTATGGGGGACTTCGTGCACAATCTTGAAAAATAGTTCACTATTCTTTCTCGAAGTGTATTCAGGATACTTACACATATAAGACTTCTTCTTTATGTTGCCTTTTATTCTTCACAAACTCTTTAATGAACTAAACTGTGAGATACCCTCATAACCATGTTATCTAGTCTACCCTAACTAACCCATGTCTTAACTTATGATCTCTCTCGAGATCACGTACAATTTCGCACCGAATTTCTTCTAAGTGTTTGGTGGCAAAACACTAACTGCGTTAGACTATCATGTTGAACAGTTTAAGGAACAACTCTAGCTAATATCTATGCTCTCTCAACGGCTCACACAAACACACCATTAAAATTTATGAGCTATACTTTAGTCACACCTCTTCATTTGACAAGTAGCGTCCTTGTATAGGCCTTGAAAATAGAAAAAAAATGAACACTAGATAAGTTTTCCTTGTGGATCGTCCAGTCCTATTCAACATAGATCTTCTCTTATTTGAATAAAGATGTATCATATTGAGTTGGGGGTAAATATCCAGTAAAATATCTTCAAGGGATAGGCTGCAAGACTTTCCTTCTTGATCAAAATTGTTCGTTGAAGCAAATCAGCCCATAAAAGAAAACTGCCTAAAATTTGCGGGGTGGAACACTATCTGGAACATTTCTGGAACCACTTTATCCATTTCTTCCAGCAACTCAGTTTTGTATCCCTCTTTCACCACAACAGATAAGCACTTCGTTTCTTGGACAAACATATTGACAAAAATATATGTCAACATATGTATGCCTAAAAATGGCACTAACTATACGAATAATTTTTTTTAAAATGCAAGTGTGAGAATGGATACTATGCAGATGATAAGTGAGATTTTTGTAGCATTTATTGAGCTTGATATGATGTATTTTGATGAATTAAATGTGTGTTTTCACCCCTTTTTGCTTATTAATCTCCCGATTTGGAATTTTTATATCTTATTTTAGTTTTATAGGAAAAGAAGGATTAATGAATGCAAATTTGAGGGAATCAAGACCATGTGATGATAGGAAATCAAATAAGAAGCACGCTACAAATTGAATCAGGTCAATCAGCCAAGAAACGAGTGAGAATGAAGCAAAACCGTGAAAAGCTACCAGAGACGCGCGAAAAGCGCGACCCCTAATTGCGACCTCCTCAGGGTTGCATTTTGGGCTTCCTGGTGTGACCCAGAAATGTGACCTCATCGGGTCGTGTTTTAGGTCTCTTCTAGGCACGACCCGGAAGCATGATCTCCTACGGGTCACGCCCCAGAGCACCGAAAAGCGCAACCCATTTCTTGCATCAAAGCCTTTTGAATCTCGATTTTCTTTATCCGGAATCCGACCCCAAAGTGTGACCTTCTCCTGGTCGAGCCCCACGCATTGATTTTTTTTTTTTTTCATTTTCCTCTCATTTTTTATTTTCTTTTAATTATTTTATTCCTCTACTATTTAAACACACCCCATTTCAAAATTAGGGCAATCATCCACACATTAGCCACTTTTAGAAGAAGAACTCAATTTCACCCAACACAAAATACTCTCCTCTCACACCTTTCGAATCCTAGCCACATCAACCCATACCCTAGCTATGGTGAATAAGGAGCAATGGCTTGAAGACGGAGCAAAGAGGAGAAGAGTGGAAGCAAGGATGGAGTCGAGGCTCAACTTCCGAGTTGTACATAATTTCTATTCTTGTTTTTATTTTAATTTTCTTTGAGATGATTTAGTCTTTGTATTTGTATGATGTTAGGATAAATTATTTTGTATTGTTGGATTGAGATTATTTGAGTATTTATAAATTTCTTTTTCTATTGATTATTTATGGCCCTATTTCATTTCTTGTGCTTATGCTATGTATGTGTGTTGATTAATTGATCACTAGTTGACACAATTTTATCTATTGATTCATAATCTGTGAGACGAGTCTCAATAGACGAACCCTAGGTATGAGACACCTATGTCGATAAATTCGAGAGAATTGAGGTTTAGTGTGAGGGATAGAAATCTTAGGAGCTTTTGGTAAGTACATGTGTAGGATTTGATCGGAGACGGTGAACCTATTGTGTACAATGTACCCCACAACTTGAGTGTCTCGATAGAGGACTTAAGACGCAATAAAGATTTTTCTAGTGAAATTTGACACCACAAATAGACATTCAATAGAACCTTTAGTGCTAAGTACCCGAAGAAATCAAACCCGAGAGTATCTCTGTCTTCATGTTTTCTTCTCTATTTATTTTTCTCATTTATTTATTGCTTTTCTTAGTTTAGATTAATCGGCTTTCTGTTTTTCTTGTCACCTAGATAACGATTGAGGTTCAATATTGTAGTACAGATGCATAATTAAGTCTAATTTAGTCTCTATGGATAAGACATTTACTCATCACTATCTACATAATTCTGTCATTTTGCGGGAGTCTTAATTTTTGGCTGATAAGTAGAGTACTCTACCTATGCACTATATGGTGTCATCCCTATTTGTATTTATAGTGAGCATTTTTAGTTAGTATTATTTACTCAACTACGCACATCTGGAACTTATTTTAGGGTTGATTACAATTTTTTATAATAATAATAATAATAATTTTCATTATTATTATTATAAATTATCTCTTATTCATACAGTGTAGTCTAAAGTTTAAAAAGAATATATATTTAAGTGCTTCTTAACAAATTAAGAGACCAAATTAATATAGTTAAGGGAAAAAAATGGATTAGTTGAATTCCCTTTTCCGCTACCGTTCTATAAGTTCTAATTATAAATTGTTTTGAAGTATGTGTAGATAGTTCAAAAGGTCTAATTATTTTGTTTTTGGGAGAGGCGCTTGAAATTCTCTAGTCCAATTTGTGTATATCCATCGTGTGTTAAACTTTAAAATTATTATTTTTTCTTTTATTTTTTAATATTTAATATTCATTTCTAGTTAATATAATTGATTTTTGTGGTTGATTATTCCTAACTTAGGGTATATAATTTAAAAAAATTCAATTTTTAGCAATAAATATTAATTATAATATAATAAATTATATTTTTACAAAAAATATTATTAATAATATACAATTTTAATGTTGGCACATAAAATTGGGTCTAAATGATCTATACTCGACTAAAAGTCTTTGAAGGGCACATAAATTGGTAGAGTAGAAATGCTACTACTTGATTAATTTATGAAATAATGGTTGGCTAATTATATTCCGAAGATGACGTTTTAGCTGTTGGGTTTCTAATTCGGGCAGATATATACCTTTCTATGCATCTTTGATTTTCTGACGTGTGTGTATTTGAATTTGATGTATCTTACTAATTAAAAATGATCTAGGACTTCATATTTGGTCGCATTCCTTAAAACTCAAATCAAATAATCTAGTCTATTTGGTGTCCCATCCTTAACTTTATTAGGTTTTCTTCTTTTTTTTTTTTAATTTTAATCTTTTTTCTATTTGGTTTAATTTTACACTAGTTAATTATGATTTATCATTAATTTTTAGGTTCACTACCTTAAAAGTCATTAACTTTGAGTATGATTGCAAATTTAACATAAACTTTAAAAATATATAATAATTTAGACATCAACTTTTAATTTGGTGTTATTCAACATTCTCATTTTTTGTGAAAAAAATTAAAAAAATTTATTGTTAATTCAACCGCCAAGTTATCTGTCTTCTCAAGCCAGGCTAGCTCGACCATGCAGTTTTGGAAAAAATGTGGGTACGAAATTCAATGGCTCTGACGTACTTTTTAAAAAAGTGATGGTCAAATTACGATGGTCTTGAAAAGACGAGCAAGTTGTAAGCAGCTGAATTGGAGGTAGATTTATTTTATAAAAATTTAAGGATATTGAATAAACATCTAAGTTAAAAGTTGGTATCTTAATTGCCCATTTTTTAAAATCGAATTCTTTAATAATTATAAAATTTCAATTCCTATATAATAAATCCTAATAAAAGATATTCTGGTGGATGTAGGGTACCTAGAACTGAAAACTTGGTTTCGTTATTAAAAAAAAAAAAAAAAAAAAAAAAAAAAAAAAAAAAAAAGCTGAAAACTTTGTAGCTTATCAAATGAAAAGGTCTGGCTTGCATGAACTATTTTACTATTACCTAAAATCACGTTTGTTCTTCATCTAGCATAACTTGTACTCTAACCTTGGGCTTTATTAATATTCTTATACCTTAATTACTTAAATTTAATTTAACTCTTTTTAGCAATATATATGTATCTCTATAAACAGCTACTAGTACTATTATACATACATACATACATACATACATATATGTATATATATATATAAGAGACCAACTAGTAAAATATTATAAGATGAATTAAGATTGACATATACGTTTATCACTTAATTCGATTAAGAAAGTAAATATTTCTTATTTCTTTTGTTTTGAAGTGACTTTAAAAAAGGGATTACTTGCACTTCTACAGTTCTACCCAATATTTTAGCATTCTTACACTTTTATCTCAAAGTATCTATAGATTAATTTACTGATCTCTCAAGTGTTGACATGGATTGCCGAAAACCTTGCGTTATTATAGTCTGTAGAATTTAAATCAGGTGAAAATTAAGGCAAGATTTCAGCAGTCCACGTTAATATTTTGGGATGTAAAAAAATTGTTCTAGTGATACATATAAGTGTTAGTTTATACAAACGTTGAGCATTAATATGAAATTTTTGAAACTTTGATACAAAGTGTAAAAATGCTCAAACGTTGAATACTAATGGAATTAACCCATAAAAAATCATATATCTCATATAGGAAAATTTTAAAATCCCTAGATATTAACCTTTGGATATATAGGTAGAAGTAATTAACTTCTTTTTCTTTTCTGTTTTTTTTTTGAGAGGAAAGATATAGAAGTAATTAAGTTAATTACATGATATGACGAAATTAGAGGAATGGTGTTGGGAAAAAACATGGAAAATAAGAAGATGAAGAAAGGGGGAAAGTGTGTTAGATGGCGTTGAAATTAATTGGATTTCTTGGCTTTAAAGAGTATCATGGTGTGATAGTATTGTTTCATAAGAATCCCACGTGAACTCTCTCTGCCTCTGCCCACTGCCCACTGCCCCTTTGCGAGGTATGCTGTCGCTTTCCACACCAAAGACTATATATATGTATAAGTAATTATTTATTCTAAATTTCATCCTATATATAATATTACTTGTGTTGTATTCCAATTTTATATTGTATTCAGTAATATGATAGGATACTATAAGTCGTTACCTATTATAAAGTGTATAGTAAATAGCCTATGGAAGGTTATATTTTGAGGCTTAAGTTATGAATACTCTTCTCGAATATGTAAGTTCTTAATTTATGATGAGTAAAATTGTATATTGATAATGTATAAAAAAAATAAAAATAAAAAATTACCGTTAGAGCTAACAAATGGATAATCGTAAATCTCGAGTAAGACTTTTGACCTCAAGATAACACCACTCCACCACTAGATCATCCCCCAAGGGGACACGTCCAAATTATTCTTTTGCGACAATAAATAGAACTAGATGGCTATAAAATAAGCATGGTTTCGAATATTGTTGGCAATTGTAATTTAAATTTGACATAAAAGAATCTAACACGAAGCCAAAATAACAAGAGCTTAATCGAGAATTTACGCTTATAAAATGAGTGAAAGTATGTGTAAATATAAGCGTAAAAGTGTGAAAAAATCCAAAGATATATGTGAGAAAAATGTGTCATTGTGAAAAGATCAAGGAATATTGTCTACGAGCTATTTAATTTAATTTAATTTTGTAATTGAGACGTGTTTTCAGTGCGAGGACATCGGTAACATTTGTGGTTTTATATCGTAAAACATATTTTGTTAAGGAAGTTTGTGTACTTTTTTTATGATGAGATAACTCGCAGTCGCTATTCGAAAGTGTGCACTGAATAAATTCTGCTTTTGTATATATATGTAAATCAAATTTAGATTAATACAAGACTCACAGCTATAAGTGTTGGTTAAATTTGAACTCGTGACCTTCTGTCTCAAGCCATCACTCCATCATTGGGTCATTCCCAAAGAAATGTGTTGTGTATTACTTTGTGTTTGAATGACTAGAAAATAGATCTACCATTTAAATTAGATCAAAAAATTGGTACATACATCATAAAATTTATAGTTATATCTATATGAGGTTTGAATGAAATAATTGTTAATTTAATTTCACACGCATGCCATGGACAAACAATCTCATAAATCATTATTTGAGTGATGAATAAATTAAATCTCAACAATGTAAAGAATCGATCACCAAATCATAATAAAGCCTGTTTTTAGGCAAATCACAACATCTGTGTTTCTAGAACTAATCCACCTTTTTTAAGGATTAATGGCAGCAATTAACATAATATTTATTTACCTGATTTTGTCATTTGTACATGAACTTAATATAGTACAATTACGATCACATTTTATTCTTTTCTAACCAAAATATCTTTAGTTTTTTAGTGGTAAAATTACATTGTTTTAATATTACATATCGTGATAAATTTCACCGGAGATACTGTAACTGAAAAAATAAATAAAAATTGATGACTCAAAATTGCAACATTTATGTGAAAAATATAAAATTTTAGTAAAAATTGTATTCTTTACGATACTTTTCCCCTGTTTCAACATCATCGATAAAACATACATATATACAGTAAAATCTCTATATAAAATTACTCAACATCATCGATAAGTTTTTTTTAGGGTTTCTCAGTTCTTGGGGTTTCTGTTGTTCTGCTTTATCTTGTGATTCTCTCTGCTATCATTTCTTTGTGCTTCTTTTGGATCTGAGTGATCCTCTGAAGTTCTGTGTGAACTTCCTTATTTGAATCTCGGTGAGATTCCTGGTTATTTCATCGTTGTTTACCCTACAATCTCAGCGGACTTTAGTGACCTCCTACGCCCCCGTTCAAATAGGTAATTGTGAATTGGGATAGCACTTTACTCCTGCGCCTAGGGTTTCTAGGATGAATCCCGGTGCAACTTCTTGTTCATTTCTATTTTGTATCCTGTTTTGCTGGTTCTTTGTGATTCTGTGGTTTTCCTGTTATTGTTGTCTCCATTTTTCTGTGTGATAATGGCTGTGAATGCATATGGCATGATTCCCTTTAATGGGAAAAATGACTTCAATATTTGGAAGCGGAAACTTAAGTGTGTGCTTATTCAACAATGTGTTGTTAAAGACCTTACTTATGCTTAGGATGATTCTGATATTCCAGCAAAACGTTCTGAAATGAATGAGTTAGCATGTTCCACTATTATGTTGAATCTTAGTGATTCTGTTATTCGTAAAATGGATGAGTTGTCTTCTGCAAAAGAGTTATGGGACAAACTTGAAGAAACTTACACTGAAACTTCTTTTTCTAGCCGCATGTATCTACTTGCGAAATTGTTTAAATTTAAGCTTGATATGTCCAAGGATATCGATGAAAATATTGACAATTATATTAATATTGCCCTTCTGAATTCTATTCCTGATTCATATGCTGATGTGAAGTCTGCCATTAAATATGGCAAAGATAGTGTTTCAATTGATGTGATTATTAGTGCTTTAAAATCCAAAGAATTGGAGTTGCTTGAAATTGGTGGGAATAGTGGGTCTCATGAGTCTAAGGTTATGCATGCTAGGGGTAGGGAAAAATAGAAGTCTTCCCTTGATTCTGCTAGTAAAAAGAAGAAAGGAAAATCTAGGTCAAAATCAAAGCACAAATTTGTTAGGAAGTGTTATAACTGTGAGGATAATGATCACTTTATTAAAAACTGTCCTAAGCCAAAACAGAAGAATAAAAAGCAAGATAATTCTGAGCATGCTAATTTGGCTATAGGTGAGAATATGGGTGATTGTTATATGGTATTAATACTTCCAATGTTGTTGTTTCTGACCCGTGTGGTGAAAATTGTGAATGTGAATGGCTTATGGATTCTGGTTGTACTTTTCACATTTCCCCTTTTAAACAACTGTTTTTCTCTTTTAAAACTGCCAAAAATGGCTTTGTGTCCATGACTAATAAGAAATAGTGTAAAGTTGAAGGAATTGGCGATGTTTGCTTGAAATTTGATTTTGGAACTATGCATACCCTTAAAGATGTCAGATATGTGTTTGAGTTATGCTATACTTTGATTTCTTATGTTGTTTTAGAATCTGATGGGGTTGAGGGCAAATGGGGAAATGGTGTGATGAAAATCATGAAAGGTTCTCTGGTTCTTTTTAAAGCATTGAAAAAGAATAATTTGTATATTTTCCATGCTCAACCTGCATCTTCTAATATTTATGTGCACATGGTTGATGCTGATAAGACTGTTTTATGGCATAACAAATTAAGGCACATGAGTAATAAGGACCTCGATATTTTGAGAAATGGAGGTCACTTTGGTTCTGACATTGTTCATACTATGCCTTTCTGTGATGCATGTGTTTTAGGCAAACATCATAAGATCCAATCTTCTGTGACTTTTCAACCTCACATGTCTAAATGTTTTTTTGTTCTAGAGTATTTGTATATTGATGTGTGGGGTCCTGCTAGTGATACCACTCATGGTGGTAATAGATTCTTCTTGTCCATAATTGATGATTATTCTATGAAAGTTTGGGTGTTTCTCATGAAGCATAAATCTAAGGTGTTTGATAAATTTAAAGCCTGGAAATCATTAATTGAAAATCAAACTGGAAAGAAGATTCTAAATCTCAGAATTGATAATGGGCTTGAATTTTGTAATACTCAACTTGACTCTTTGTGTACCCAATTTGGTATTAATAGATATAGAACTGTCCCATATACTCCTTAACATAATGGGGTAGCTAAGAGAATGAATAGAACCCTGTTGGATAGAGTGAGAAATATAAGGGTGTTGTCTGGGATGTCCAAAAAGTTTTGGGGTGAGGCTTTGCTTACTACAGCTTACATCATTAATAGGTCTCCTTCTATGCCTCTTTAGGGCAAGTGTCCTGAGTCTGTTTATATAGGGAAATCTGTTGACTTGTCAAATTTGAGGGTCTTTGGGTGTGCTGCTTTTATGCATACTAAAGGGGATAAACTTGACCCTAGGTTTAAGAAATGTGTTTTCTTGGGGTATTCTGAGGGTGTTAAAGGCTACAGGTTGTGGGTGAGAGATGAACCAGGGTTTAAAACTGCTATTAGCAGGGATGTTATCTTTCATGAGTCTGACTTTCCATGTTTATCTAATTCTATTACTGTCTCTATGCCTGTTCAAACGGCCACTTCTTTTGAGGTGTAGCTTGTTGTTTATACTCTTGTGTTACCTTATGATCCTCAGATTGTTCATGATGTTATGCCTGACCCCACTTCTAATCATTCAGCTCATGAAACTGACAGTGGTATTGATATGGACATTACCTCTGACACTGAAACTGACTTATTCAACTGAGCACCTTGATTTGTATGATTATCAAATTGCTAGAGATAGAACAAGAAGAACCATTGTTAAACCCATTAGATATGCAGATTGTAACATGTTTGAGTTTGCTTGCAATATGTTTCAATCTCTAGATAGCAGGGAACCTCAATCTTATAAGCAAGCCATGAAATCTAAACATGTTGATCTTTGGGTTGCTGTTATGGATAAAGAGATACAGTCTTTGAAAGTTAACCAAACATGGGTTCTTGTTCCTAGACCTATTAACTGTTCTGTTGTTGATTGTAAATGGTTGTATAAAGTAAAAACTGAGTTTAAGTCCACAAGATTTAAAGCTCGATTAGTGGCTAAGGGTTTCACTTAAAGGGGGGGAGTAGATTTCTCTGAAATTTTTACACATGTTGTTAAGTTTACCATTGTTAGAATTATACTTGCCTTGATAGCTCATTTTGATTAGGAACTTAAGCAAATGGATGTTACTACTGCTTTTTTGCATGGTGATCTTGATAAATCTTTTACATGAATCAGCCTGAAAATTATGTTAATTGCAATAAACTTGATTATGTGTGTCTGCTGAAGAAATATCTTTATGGTTTAAAGTAATCTCCTAAGCAATGGAACATTAAGTGTAACAGTCCGGTCCCTTAGACGGTCATTTTTAATGGGGACGGGGGGCGTAAAAGCCGAAAGATTAATCGGAAATTCAGGGGGGTGTTTCTAGAATTAAACTAAGTTAGTGCCTCAAAAACTTAGGCCACTTAACTTCAAGACTTGCAAGAACTATCATCTTCAACGAATTAAAGGGGTCAAAGGATTCAATCGAGTCAAAGGAACGCCATAACATAGGTCAATCAAGATTTAAACAGAATCCAATGACAAGCAGATAGGAATTCGACTCTTTAAATAAACAAGACCCCTTCATGGGTCACAATGACAAGGACTCATTAATAAGTCGGAGTCAAATAAATCATATTGTCCCATTCATAGGACGAAACAAGAAAACAACTTAAGATTAACTAGAAACGAGCAGAATCATGCTTGAATGAAAAGCCTCTTTGTAGACGAACAATAATAACAAGCATGCAAGATTCATTTACAATCAACTGAAAATGAATAGATACTGAAATTCTCAACAAGCATGACTACTCACATAACTCGGAATCAATAAAGGCATAAACGGGTATGTCACAAGAACATGTTTTAACTTCTCAAGGACTTTATCAATAATTGGACTTATAGCATTTAAGACATGCTATTATCAAGAATCAATTTACATGTATCAAGACTAAATACCAGTTTACAGAGTACTTAACAGAAACATAGCGTAAGAAAATCATGTAACCATAAAGCAACAACTTTGGAACTTAAACAACTCAAGCAACCCTACTAGCAGCACATCATCAGCCCCAGCATCTCAACCTGAAAACATTTGAAAAAGAGGGCGTGAGTACTAATGTACTCAGTGGGATTTTACAAGAAAACTCTTAAATAAACTTTGAAATATCCAATTATAAACTGACGGCATATGGAGAGCAAAACGCAAAAGCCCTCTCCATACTCACAAAACCTTTTACTTCCTTTTCTGGCGCATTTCCTGGCTTAAACCTGATGTCTACTGCACCCTTAAATATGTCTTAGGATAAGAAATGGGTTACCTCAAGTATCCCTTGAGTATGTAAGGGGATTACCTAGCAGTGACTCCCATTAATTGAGATTCAACTTTAGTGACACAAAGGTCACATCATGATAATGCAATTAAACTATTCCTTGAGCTCGATAACCTACTTACAACAGAAACTATATCATTTCTTAACTTCCTTCCTTACTTAACCTTTCTTCCTTAATTAACCTTCCTAGCAAATACCAAGCCTAGAGCAAACATCTAAGGCTAAATCTTTATTTTAGCATGATCTCGGCTTATAAGGGAATTATCACTACCCTAGAAGGTAATACTTAGCTAAGTAAGCTTTAGCAAAATCCAATATTCAAATACGAGGAAATGAACGCGTATAATCATAGATTGCAACCTAAGCAATTCTAAGTATCTCATGCTAGCATAAATAGTAGTGAAGCATTTCTAGAATATCTAAACCTGCTCGAGAACTTATTAACATATAACAACTTTCTTTACTTATCAAACTCAAATAACAGTTCAACATAATCATGTATAAAACTTTCTTCCTTCATTTCCTTGTACAGATACTAAACATGCAGAGCATAAAATACTTTTATAGGATCTTTCACCTTTGCCCTATCATGCTTCTAGAGCTTACTAGCTCAAACTTTATACTTGGTTCAGACCCACCCACCTCAATGACGAGCACCTCGATAACGAGCCGAAAAATCCTTCCTCGGGCCTCCTCAGGGTTCACCTCCTCTTAGGAAAGTTGATCAATGAATTGAAATCTTATTCGAGATCCTAATAAGACATCGAAATGATATCTAAACCCTCAACCCTTAACTATGACTTAAAACACGATAATTAAAAGGATTTAGACATCCGAAATTATCCAAAATGGAGACAGAAAATCCGACTAAAATGATCGATATTCTGGATTATTGGACATAACAACAATGTAGATCTTTGAAATAGCTTCGATTTGAGTACTTATGGGTCTCGTGGTTCCAACTGAGTAAAAAATTATGGCCTCCGGATGGAAACGTGCAAAGACATAGTTGTAGAAGCCTTGCACGGGCCGTGCTAGGCCTTAAGGCGAAGCAAAACATGCCAAACTTTCTGACACGGTCTGTGTTAAGCTAGCACAGTCCGTGCAGACCTTGCACGGGCCGTGCAAGCCCTTCAGAAAACAATACCGAGAGTTCTGGGCTGCCTTGCATGGGCCGTGCAACCCTTGCACAGTCCGTGCACTCTCACGAACCTTGAAATCTTCCGATCGAAGTGTTGGTCGAGGCGTTACTCGGTCGCCTCTCCCTTTTTTCAATGTTTTAAACTCTAAAACAAGGCTTAACACTTAGCCAAACTTAGAAATAAACATGCTTTCAACTTGAAAAGAAATCGACATTTCACGACTATATCTTTAACTAGACGAAACTTTAAATATGAAACTTTAAATACGGGATTTAAATACGGAACTTAAATGAAACTTTGAACTAAATAACGAGAATAACAACAATAATAATAACAGAAGCAGAATAATAAGCTTATAAAAATGAAAGATGAAAAAGAAACGAGGAAATGAAATAAGAAGGAACTTGGATCCGACGTCGACGAAAAAGAATGAACGGAGTCGATTGCATCGAAGGAAGGTGGCTAGCTCGGTGTCTCATTGAGTTATAATGGCGGCAGAGCCATCTGCTACAACCCGACGGCACCCCTAGCACCTTTCCCCACTGCATCCCTTCCACGCCACTCCGCTCGTCGACTTGGAAGTGAACTCACAAAGAGACTCTCTACTACTCTCGACTTTCCTCTCAACCTTTCCTATCTCAAGAAATGGAGATGTAAGAAGTGAAAATGAGCAAATGGGAATGAAGGGGTGCTCCCCTATTTATAGGAGTGGATTTGGCTTCTCCAAGAAGCTTTTGCAGTTGGTGCGTGATTTTTCACCAAAAATAAATGTCCCGACTTCCGTCGATAAGCCCTTACTGCAGAGTAAAGCGGTGAGCGAGATCATCTCCCAAAGGACTGGTGAGAATTACTCTAAACTTCCAATCTATAGGACCAAACTTTCAAGGGGGTTTTGTGATTTTAACTGAATAAACGAAATTAATAAATAAATAAAAAGATGCACGATTTAACAAAATGAACGGATTTAAAATACGAGAAGAAATATTCCGGATTCCAATTAACTCCACCCTAGCTTACCTAAACTAATCCTCGACGCAAAGATTAATTCAATTAACACATACAAATCAGTTATAACTACCGAAGACGCTTACTGACGCAGCCTAATTCCTCCATAGTTTCTCGATAATCAGGAAGACGCTTCACCAATTATTTCCCTAATCAACTGACAACCGTAAGAGACGCTCTATAGATTTAATGAGCCGACAGCCTTAAATTCTAGAGGAACCCGATTCATAATTAACAGACTCTAACGCAGGACCGTTAAATTAAGATTGTTATTCCCCCTGGTTCTGAAGAACCATTTCGCCACTAATTAAACTTAAACCACAATTACGGATGGCCGGTTTAATTGACTACTAATTAATTCCGACTCACTAAATATTTACAACTATCTAGCAATATCAAAACAATTAACTACTCGAAATACAAAGAATAACAAATGCATGCAAATTAATTGAATGATAAAAGCACAAATAGATCTCATAGTTTAGCTGGGTCAGGGCTTCGTTAGTTGTCACCGGAATAAAAAGAACTTAGCTTGATTGCATAATCAAATCAAACCTCCAAAATATTATCGAGCAATACATGATGAATTCAGCGAAGAAGATGAAATAAAAGTTCCTGGAATATGTCTCTCTAGTCTGCGTCGTGTGTGAATTCTGTTGTGTACTGAAAATAGGCTAAAAACCTAATATATATCTACTAACCATAAAAAGATAGAGTCCTACTCGGAAATAAGATCCTAATCTAGATAAACATAGTAATTTCCATACGAAAACTTCATTGAGGAGGTGGAAGAATGTATTTCCACGTCCAAGTTGTGGCTTGGGCCGAGAATCAGATTTTGCAAGCCCTAAACGCGTGTAAAGGTCCAGGTTCCAGAAACTTGCTCCAGCTTTCCAGTGGCAAGCCCTTACGGCCTGGTCTTGTCAGACTCAAATTTTGATCTTTCTTCACTCATCTTTTTCTTGCACCAAAAACCTGCCATTTTCTCCAACTTTGTACTACATCCCTACACAACTCAACAAATACATCATTCTTCCAAAGTACACAAGTATAGGGCAATAAATTAGGAGAAATGGCACCAAAAGATAACAATAAAAGCAAGTAAAATACGTCCTATCAAATCCCCACACTTAAACCTTGCTCGTCCTCGAGCATATCTAAACAGAAAACAGACTCAAAAATAAAAAAAGAAAATGACAAGTCAAGCACCGGCTGCTTTAACTGAAAATACTCAAAGTTGAGATTACAACACAACCAACCACAATCCACTAACCCTTTTCTTGTTTCATGAAATAAACACATGATTTTCATTCAAGTCAAAAACGTGCAACTCAATCCTACCTCACCAAGATTCACTCAATTTCTCTCAAAAGAAGGTAAGGACATATTTAAATTCACTCAAGTCATGATTTGATGCCTTCAAACATAGATTTGCCCATATGTCAAAACCATAACCAAGCAAGTAAGAACTATGCACAAATCAAAAGGTCTTTTCAATGGGTTTTAATGGGGCTAGGGTGCTTAGGTAGGATAATTTGGATAAGTGTCTTAAATAAGATGAAAGCATGTAAGCATATCAGAACACATTAATCAAGTTCGGCTGCAACTTCTCAAATATCCCACGAATTCTAAGTTAAGTGCTGGTCTTCAAAGCTATACATTGCAACAAAATTTAACTTCAATCGGGTACAGCCCTATTTCCTCCACGTCCAGTATGGGCATACGGATAATTTTTTTTTTCTTTTTTTCTTTTTTTTTTCCGAATCTTTGTTTCTTTCTCTCTTTTTTTTTCTAGGAATAGGACAGGAGTTTTTCACAAGTTTTCTTCAATTTCCAGCACCAACTATTCTTTCAAGTAAATTTCGAGCTCATCTCAACACAATCCGATATAACTCACATGCTTCCAAGAGATAAAAGCAGGCCAAAACAAGCTAAGGCTGAAATATTTAGTGGCTGTCAAGAAAGAAAAGATTCAGGCATAAACGAGGTCACTAAGGGGTAGTGTCGGGTATGGATAATTTATTCACACCAAAGCAATGGTTAATCCTACATGCCTTTATCATTTTCATGCAAAAGGAAACTCACAAGTAGTATGACCATGGCAACAAGGCAAATCAGAAATTCAGCATTAAATCTGACACACTCATCAACAAACACTGAGCTTCATACATAATGTTCATGCTCAATAGGCTCAAATCTCACGTTTATAAGCTTATCAAAAGTTGATCAAGTTGCACATTTCATCATTCAAGAATACATACGAGTAATAGCATAATTCAATCACAAGAGAATCAATCAAACAAACCAAGATAATCCATGCTATAACACTTCCTCCTTGTATTGTTCAATCTCAAGCAGTCAATACTCAACAAAAACAAGTAAAACATAAAAGTTTATTTTTTTATTTAGAAAAGAATCCAGACACAAAAACAGCAACTACCTCCCCCCACACTTAGACAACACAGTGTCCTCACTATGTAGGAAAGAGAGTAAACAAAACGGACACAACATGAATGAAAGAAAATAAAAACAAAGGGATAAAGAGGTCAAACTAGCAATCAAGACGCAAAACGGTCAGTAGGGGCATACAGACGGCGCTCCATTGCAATGGTCCAGCTCGGTGTGTAGGGGTCAAACAAATCCATGAGCTTGGCAAGGGTAGGGGCAATGCTAGAAGAGGTACCTGCACGAAAAGCTGGACTAGAGTTGTTTTTTTTATGAACTAGTAAGCAACTAACTGAAATAAGAAAAATGAAATAAATCAAGAAAAGCTCGGGTTGCCCCCCGAGAAGCGCCCTTATTTAACGTCTGAGGCCCGACGTGGGGAGACATGATCAAGTGACAATTTCAGGGGTAGCAGATCTACCCCTATCGAAAGGAATCGTTTCCATCCCCGCACCATTATGCTTCTTCACAAGCTCGACCAACCTTGCTTCTTGCCGTTTCAGCTCCAGCACTGGAGTCTTCACATGAGCTGGTAAAATCGGTTCTGAGTTGGTCGGTAAGGGCAAACGGCCTATCAGCTTTCTGGCTGGAAACTCCTCGGCTGCGTACAGCTGCTGGACTATCTCGCAGATTGCTCTTTCTTCCTCCGAATCTGCAGTGGGGTTGGGCATTCCATTAAAGAGTATCTGCTCTAATTTGTCATCCCTGAAATGATGCTCAACAAAATCATCAATAATGGAATCGATATTATCAACCATAAAAAGAGCTTCAAGGTCCTCCATATACTTCATAGTTTCGAATATATTAAATGTGACAACATCCCCATCAAATTCGAAACTTAGCATTCCCTTGTCTACATCAATCTTGGTTCGTGCAGTTTTCATGAACGGATGACCTAACAGAATTAATGATCTATGTGCAGACAATGCATCATCCATGTTAACGATGTAGAAATCAACAGGCAAAATCAACTCATTCACCTTAACTAAGACATCATCTACTACACCTCTAGGGTATGCGTTGGACCTATCAGCTAATTGAATGATGACTCGAGTATCCTTCATAGGACCCAACTGTAATTTCTTGTAAACAGAGAAAGGCATAACATTGATAGATTTACCTAAATCTAGCATAACTTTCTCTACCTTTTTGCTCCCAATGATGCAAGGGATGGTAAACATATCTAGATCTCGGCATTTTTGAGGTAATTTCTGTTGAATAACGGCTGAAACAGTCTCACCAACCTTGATCTTTGCATCTTTCCCATATCTTATCTTCTTGGAGCATAATTCTTTCAAGAACTTCGCGTATCTCAGGACTTGCTTGATAGCGTCAATCAATGGTAGATTGATCTCGACTTTCTTGAAAAGCTCGAAGATCTCTTTCTCATCCTCCTCTTTCTTGTGTCTTGCTAACCTGGAAGGAAAAGGAGCTGCATTAATAGGGTTAGAAATTTTAGGTGGACTTTGTACCTCAGTAGGGGCAAACGGGGCAGCAGATTGTTTGCCCCCTGCGCTTGGTCTATCTTCAGCGTCTACAGTTTGCCCACACTGCGTGTTGTCTTTCTTCTTCTTTGTTTCAACCTCAACCAATTCTTTTCTGCTTCGAAGGGTCATAGCACTGACGTTCCCTTGTGGATTTTGCTCAGTTTGGGAAGGTAGCTTCCCTTAATTCCCTTGCAATTTGTTCACTTGTGTGGCGAGCTGCGTGATCTGCATGCCCATACTGCCCAGGGCAGCTTGTGTCTCCTGCTGAAAGGCCTTTTGGCTCTGCGCTAGACTGCTCACTAGGCTTATGCTTTGCTCGAGATTCTTCATGATCTCACTCATGCTGGGTGCAGGCTTGTCAGTATGCCCATACGGACCGTCCTGCAGCTGCCTCTGAAGCAAAACTCCCGGCATCTTCTGATCTGGCTGCCTCCAGCTAGAATTAGGATGGTCCCTCTAGTCTGGGTTGTACGTATTTGAGTACGGGCCATAATTCCTCCATCTCATGGCATCTTGTTGCACATCACCGG
Source organism: Perilla frutescens (assembly GCA_026008535.1). Taxonomy (NCBI): domain Eukaryota; kingdom Viridiplantae; phylum Streptophyta; class Magnoliopsida; order Lamiales; family Lamiaceae; genus Perilla; species Perilla frutescens. The sequence goes on from BRKX01000004.1 coordinate 42,886,857, forward strand.
ACCCATAGCATGCTTGCTCAGTTGGAGAATGTTGCAAGGTAGGACAAGCATCAGTGAAATGGCCATTCTCCGAGCAGACTCCACAGCGGATGTTTTGAGCTTGTGCCACAGCTAGACTTCGAACTAGAGAAGTCAGAGCATCGATCTTTTCATTGACACCGGATCTCTCAACTTGCTCAATCCTTCTCACAGGTCGATACCTATCATCATTCTCATCTTCATACTGTTGACCTCCAGAAACCATGTCAATAATTAGTTGTTTGGCATCGGCCAGTGTCTTGTTGGTGAGAGATCCTCCACTGGCAGCATCAACGATCTTTCTGTCAAAAGTGGACATACCACGGTAAAAGTAATTGGTGAACAATTGATAATCAGAGAATCCGTGATCCGGGCATTTGCGGCACAGTTGCTGGAACCTCTCCCAGCAGTCTGCTAGACTCTCATTTTGCTTTTGCTTAATGCTGCTGATCGCCATCCTTAAGTTTGTAGCTCTGGACTCCGGAAAGAATTTGCGTAGGAACTGCTCCTCCAATTCATTCCAGGTGGTAATCGAACCCGATGGAAGATCAAATAGCCAATCTCTAGCCCTGCCTTGCAAAGTGTGAGAAAAAGTTAGTAATCTCAAGTTATCAGAAGAGAAACCTTGAGGGCAAAGAGTAAAGCAGACTGGATCAAATTCGCCTAAGTGTTTATGCGCACTCTCTCCTGGCAGATCACTGAACCTTGGTAGCACTTGTCTGAATCCGGGTCTGATCTCCGAGTTGTTTGCAATGGGGGGTAGTACGATGCAGATAGGCATGTTACTTGTATGGCGGCCGAGCTCCCTGATAAGAGGCGCAGATTCGTCGACATTGGCGAGAGCTTGATTCCCATCGTTAGCCATGCTTTCTTCGAACACGTGGTCAAGATAGAATTTTCTTGAATTAGATATGGAAGTCTCCTTAGACTCCCTGGTAGCTCTCCTCAACTTATGTAAAGTTCTCTCCGGCTCTGGATCAAACACTAGCTTTTCTTCTTGTGAGGACCGAGTCATGCACTGGAAAAAAAAATGAAACAAAGAAAAATAACAAACTGAAAATATTAGAATAATTACTACTTAAAAATCCGATCCCCGGCAATGACGCCAAAATTTGGTGCATTGTTTTTCACCAAAAATAAATGTCCCGACTTCCGTCGGTAAGCCCTTACTGCAGAGTGCAGCGGTGAGCGAGATCATCTCCCAAAGGACTGGCGAGAATTACTCTAAACTTCCAATCTGTAGGACCCAACTTTCAAGGAGGTTTTGTTATTTTAACTGAATAAACGAAATTAATAAATAAATAAAAAGATGCACGATTTAACAAAACGAACGGATTTAAAATACGAGAAGAAATATTCCTTATTCCAATTAACTCCACCCTAGCTTACCTAAACTGATCCTCGACGCAAAGATTAATTCAATTAACACAAACAAATCAGTTATAGCTACCAAAGATGCTTACTGACGCAGCCTAATTCCTCCGTAGTTTCTCGATAATCAGGAAGACGCTTTACCAATTATTTTCCTAATCGACTGACAACCGTAAGAGACGCTCTATAGATTTAAGGAGCCGACAGCCTTAAAGTCTAGAGGAACCCGATTCATAATTAACAGACTCTAACGCAGGACCGTTAAATTAAGATTGTTATTCCCCCTGGTTCTGAAGAACCGTTTCGCCACTAATTAAACTTAAACCACAATTACAGATGGCCGGTTCAATTAACTACTAATTAATTTTGACTCACTAAATATTTGCAACTATCTAGCAATATCGCAACAATTAACGACTCGAAATACAAAGAATGACAAATGCATGAAAATTAATTGAATGATAAAAGCACAAATAGATCTCTCACAGTTTAGCTAGGCCAGAGCTTCGTTAGTTGTCACTGGAATAAGGAACTTAGCTTGATTGCATAATCAAATCAAACCTCCAAAATATTTTCGAGCAGTACATGATGAATTCAGCGAAGAAGATGAAATAAAAGTTGCTGGAATATGTCTCTCTGGTCTGCGTCGTGTGTGAATTCTGTTGTGTACTGAAAATAGGCTAAAAACCTAATATATATCTAATAACCATAAAAACATAGAGTCCTACTAGGAAATAAGATCCTAATCTAGATAAACATAGTAAATTCCATGCAAAAACTTCATTGAGGTGGTGGAAGAATGTATTTTCGCGTCCAAGTTGTGGCTTGGGCCGAGAATCAGATTTTGCAAGCCCTAAACGCGTGTAGAGGTCCAGGTTCCAGAAACTCGCTCCAGCTTTCCAGCTGCAAGCCCTTACGGCCTGGTTTTGTCAGACTTAAATTTTGATCTTTCTTCACTCAGCTTTTTCTTGCACCAAAAATCTGCCATTTTCTCCAACTTCGTACTACATCCCTACACAACTCAACAAATACATCATTCTTCCAAAATACACAAGTATAGGGCAATTAATTAGGAGAAATGGCACCAAAAGATAACAATAACAGCAAGTAAAATACGTCCTATCAGCAGTGCAAGGATACTGCAAAAGTTACTCCGGGTTCGGTTAAAAGCTGTTTTATTCGATGTCGAGGTCCAAATGACCTCAGACACGAAATCTGAAAATATCAGGAAACTCATTGGCTCGAGTACTATTGAACCAACTTAACTCGGGATGAAAAATAGGTCGTCAAAAGAAAGACGAGCAAAGATTCCTCTCTTGGAATTACTTTTACTATTCACTCAGACTGACAGATTTTGCTCTCGAGCGTCCGATTGACCTCAGAATGGAAATCCCTGAACGCCAATGGATTCCTTGAGTCATTTTCCATAAGAGAGGCCTGACAGAACAAGACTCTGATCAACGAGGAGGATTTCGTAAATTTTCCAAATCACGAACGCACGCAAAAGTTACTATTCATAAATCCTTTAAATACGTTTTCATCACCAGGACCTCAAACAACTTCAGATTTAAAATCCGAAAATACCAGCATACTCCTTGAGTTAAAACCTTTCTAAAAAGACCAAAATCGACCATAACAGAGTTAAGATCAAAATTTTTGAAAAGATGATTTTACGAAAATTGACCCCTAAAGTCGTGACTGACATCTGACTTCACTTAAACCTTATAAAAATCTCTTCCTTAACTTCTTAATTATGATTAAAAATTCTCTAAACCTGATCTGAAAATCAGGGGCGTTACATCCTACCACCCTTAAAGAAATTTCATCCCGAAATTTTCTTCTCCTCAAACGGAAACCTGGATACTTCTTCAAAGCCTTGATGGAACCATATTGGTTCGAAACCTTTACTAAGCTTACAACTATAAACCACTTCTAGCCTTTGATTCCTTCTTCCCTTCCTCAAAACATTATCGATTCTCGAAAAATAAATGACTAACCCTAGCTAATCGGGCGCTTCCTTAAATGGATCCTTCGCACGCTTTATTAGATTCGAACTTACTTTATCTTCATCTTTAACTTCTTGATGCTTGACTTCCTCTTCTTCTTGGGGACGTACTTCGCGATGCACCTCTATCTTCAATTCTCGTTGCAGTCTTCTCTTTTCCTCGAAGCAGTGGTCTGACTTCATGGCTCACGCTGGTGATCACCATCATTTGCAAATGTAAAGATCATATGTCTGGGCTTTGACTGCACGCTCGGAACTTACTTGCTGACATTCCTTACATCGCCTTTAAACATAACGAACCAAGAAATTACTTTTAAAAACACGCGTCCTAACCTTGGAGAATACTATCTGGCACTACTTAGATTTTACTTCCTATTAGGAAATACCATTGCTTTCTCATTCAACGACCACTAAAGAATACTACTATATACTATTTTCTTTATTCCAAGATCCACACTCGAGTTATATGAGTGGGATAAAAGGGAAACAAATGATCTGAGTGAGGGCTTTATTTGATCAACAAATCTTTAATAAGATCAAAAGCTAGAAAGGATATAACACTAGGTTATGCCAAAATATTGCCTTTTCAAATGACTTATAAACTTGAAGGGTTCTTGCATATGACAAAGATATGGAAGAAATCAACGGTTAGCAATTGGAAACCGTGCTGAAATATTTTCACAAAGGTGACAGCATAGCCTAACAAGGAAGTGCTATTACTGATTCTTGATGATCAAAGAGTATTATAAAAAAAATATTACAAATTATCCAAGAGGATATGATCGAAGAAATTTCAAATGATATAAATGAATAATTTCAAATGATATAAAGCTATTAAAGGGAGATCAATTCAATTGACACGAGAATGAATAAATATACTCATCAAAACTTCCTATTGAAATGAAACTTTCGATCCACCAAACACTAGGTCTATCTTCTTAATGATCTTCTTCGGGTTCTCTCTTTTTTCTTGAGGGTCACGCACTTTCTTCTTCTTTACGAGGCTGCTATGAAATAGCACGAGTCGGCTGGACTTAAATGGCTGTGCTTGGCCAGGAAAGTGACATCCGAGGATGACTTCTTACCTATCGAAAGGGATACAACAAAGCGACTTAATCTATGGCATCTTCTGGAGTTAAAACAGCTAGACTTCAATGTCTCCTGGAAGCTTGTTGGAACACCGACATATCTTCAAACTATCTTGGCTACAGTCGTAACGACAATCTTCATCTTCATTTTAGATCGACTTGAAACAAGCGATAATTCTGAGCATTGAACTCGTCGTAACCTTGGATATCTTTCCTTTAAATCGAGCTTCTATCGAAAGAAACGAATCTTCATTCTTTGCAAATGTGATTGGGTCTTCAGACGAGACTTTTCTTTAAGTTGAAAGCTTTTGCAGGGATTTCTCGAACTTGCATTAGATCCGCAACTAGCCTTTAACTTGACTACTCATCTTCTTGCTTCTGGCTTTAACTTCAAAACCTCACTCTCGCTTATGCTATCGGAACCCTTTAATCTTCTCATGAACATCCTTGCGATAAAAATGTTCTTTCGAACTACTCTACTTAACTTAGCTCCTTGAGAGGGAACTTACTCAATCTAGGTTCTTAAGAGAACCTAAAGGGAATCCTAGCATTCTATTTAATTCAAGATCGATATAGTCTATGTTCTAACTATATTCTTCTATGCCTCACTTATTTTCTACTCAATCATCAAATCCTTTTCTTATGTACAGTAGACGAGCCTTTATCAAAGAAGATTTTTAAATCAACTTTTCAAACTTTACAACTCAAAGATTTTGACAATCCAAAATGACCGATATAGTTTGAGTATCTACAGAAAATAATATTCTGAAAAGATTTGCTTCTTGCTCGAGTCTATATGACTTAAAACTCTTTACAAAATAATTGATCTAGAACTTACTTCAATAAGTTCAACTTTAAACCTTGGTATAACTAAGAATTTATTTCATAAACAAATAATCATTGATTTTCAATTAAGAAACGACTAACCTTGCCTTACTCAAAACTTTTATCCTCATCATGTACTTTCAAAAAGCTATACCCAAATATAATCAAAATACTTTAACTTGATCATACATTAACTTGTTGAAGATGCGAGGATGATGATGAGCTGGGGGTTGTTGATTAATACCTTTGAACAATTCAATATTCACATAAGAGTTCAATCAATTACTTCAAGAAGAGATAGGTCTGCAGAGTTGCAAACCTGCTCTGATACCATCTGTAACAGCCCGGTCCCTTAGGCGGTCATTTTTAATGGGGACTGGGTGTTAAGTGTAAAAGCTGAAAGATTAATCGAAAATCCAGGGGGGTGTTTCTAGAATTAAACTAAGTTAGTGCCTCAAAAACTTAGGCCACTTAACTTCTTGACTTGGAAGAACTATCATCTTCAATGAATTAAAGGGGTCAAAGGATTCAATCGAGTCAAAGGAATGCCATAACATAGGTCAATCAAGATTTAAACAAAATCCAATGACAAGCATATAGGAATTTGACTCTTTAAATAAACAAGACCCCTTCGTGGGTCACAACGGCAAGGACTTATTAATAAGTCGGAGTCAAATAAATCATATTGTCCCATTCATAGGACGAAACAAGAAAACAACTTAAGATTAACTGGAAACAGGCAGAATCATGCTTGAATGAAAAGCCTCTTTGTAGGCGAACAATAATAACAAGCATGCAAGATTCATTTACAAGTTAACTGAAAATGAATAGATACTGAAATGCTCAACAAGTATGACTACTCAAATAACTCAGAATCAATAAAGGCATGAACGGGTATGTCACAAGAACATGCTTTAACTTCTCAAGGACTTTATCAATAATTGGACTTATAGCATTTAAGATATGTTATTATCAAGAATCAAGTTACATGTATCAAGAGTAAATACCAGATTTCAGAGTACTTAGCAGAAACATAGCGGAAGAAAATCATGTAACCATAAAGCAACAACTTTGGAACTTAAACAACTCAAGCAACCCTACTAGCAGCACATCATCAGCCTTAGCATCTCAACCTGATAACATTTGAAAAAGAAGGTGTGAGTACTAATGTACTCAGTGGGGTTTTACAAGAAAACTCTTTAATAAACTTTGAAATATCCAATTATAAACTGACGGCATATGGACAGCAAAATGCAAAATCCCTCTCCATACCCGTAAAACCTTTTACTTCCTTTTCTGGCATCCGTCTGGCTCAAACCTGATGTATACTGCACCCTTAGATATGTCTTAGGATAAGATAGGGGTTACCTCAAGTATCTCTTGAGTATGCGGGGGGATTACCCAGCAGTGACTCCCATTAATCGAGATTCAACTTTAGTGACACAAAGGTCACAGCATGATAATGCAATTAAACTGTTCTTTAAGCTCGATAACTTACTTACAACAGAAACTATATCCTTTCTTAACTCCTTTCTTACTTAACCTTCCTTCCTTACTTAACCTTCCCAGCAAATACCAAGTCTAGAGCAAACATCTAAGGCTAAATCTTTATTTTATCATGATCTCGGCTTATAAGGGAATTATCACTACCCTAGAAGGCAATACTTAGCTAAACAAGCTTTAGAAAAATCCAATATTCAAATACGAGGAAATGAACGCGTATAAACATAGATTGGAACCTAAGCAATTCTAAGTATCTCATGCTAGCATAAACAGTAGTTAAGTATTTCTAGCATATCTAAACCTGCTCAAGAACTCATTAACATATAACAACTTTCTTTACTTATCAAACTCAAATTACAATTCAACATAATCATGCATAAAACTTTCTTCCTTCATTTCCTTGTACAGAGACTAAACAAGCAGAGCATAAAATACTTTTATTGGATATTTCACCTTTGCCCTATCATACTTTTAGAGCTTAATTACTAGCTCAAACTTTATACTTGGTTTAGAACCACCCATCTCGATGACGAGCACCTCGATAACGAGCTGAAAAATCCTTCATCGGGCTTCCTGGGGGTTTAGCTCTTCTTAGGAAAGTCGATCAATGACTTAAAACCTTATTCGAGATCCTAATAAGACATCGAAATGATATCTAAACCCTCGACCCTTAACTATGACTTAAAACACGAGAATTAAAAAGATTTAGATATCTGAAATTGCCAAAAATGGGGACGGAAAATCTGAATAAAACGATCAATATTCTTGATGATTGGCTACTCCACAACATAGATCTTCGAAAGAGTTTCGATTTGAATACTCATGGGTCTTGTGGTTCCAACCGAGTTAAAAGTTATGGCCTCCGGACGGAAACATGCCGAGATATAGCTGCAGAAGCCTTGCACGGGCTGTGCTAGGCCTTAAGGCGAAGTGAAAGACGCCAAACTTTCCGACACGGTCCCTGTTAAGGTATCATGGTCCGTGCAGACCCTTGCACGGGCCGTGCAACCCCTTCAGAAAACAATACCGAGAGTTCTGGGCTACCTTGCACGGGTCATGCAAGGGTTGCACGGCCCGTGCACTCTCATGAACCTAGAAAACTTCCGATCGAAGTGTTGGTTGAGGCGTTACTCGGTCGCCTCTCCCTTTCCTCGATGTTTTAAACTCTAAAACAAGGCTTAACATTTAGCCAAACTTAGAAACAAACATGCTTTAAACTTGAAAAGAAATCGACATTATAACGGCATAAACACGAATATATCTTTAACTAGATCAAACTTTAAATACAGAACTTTAAATACGGAACTTAAACGAAACTTTGAACTAAATAACGAGAATAACAACAATAATAATAATAACAGGAGTAGAATAATAAGCTTACGAAAATGAAAGATAGAAAAGAAACGAGGAAATGAAATAAGAAGGAACTTGGATCCGACGTCGACGAAAAAGAATGAACGGAGTTGAGTGCGTCGAAGAAAGGTGGCTAGCTTGGCATCTCGTCAAGTTGTAATGGTGGCAGAGCCACCTGCTACAACCCGATGATGCCCCTAGTACCTTCCCCCACCACATCCCTTCCACGCCACTCCGCTCGTCGACTCTGGGGTGAACTCACGAAGAGACTCTCTACTACTCTCGACTTTCCTCTCAACATTTCCTCTCTTAAGAAATGGAGATATAAGAAGTGAAAATGAGCAATGGGAGTGAAGGGATGCTCCTCTAATTATAGGAGTGGATTTGGCTTCTCCAAGAAGCTTCTGCAGTGCAAGGATACTGCAAAAGCTACTTCAGGTTCGGTTAAAAGCTGATTTATTCGATGTCGAGGTCCAAATGACCTCAGACACGAAATCTGAAAATACCGGGAGACTCATTAGCTCGAGTACTATTGAACCAACTTAACTGGGGATGAAAAACAGGTCGTCAGAAGAAAGACGAGCAAAGATTCCTTTTTTGGAATTACTTTTACTACTCACTCAAACTGATAGATTTTGCTCTAGAGCATTCGATTGACCTCAGAATGGAAATCTGTGAATGTGAACGGATTTCTTGAGTCATTTCTCATAAGAGGGGCTTGACAAAACAAGACTCGGATCAACGAGGAGGATTTCGTAAATTTTCCAAATCACGAACGCACGCAAAAGTTACTATTCATAAATCCTTTAAATACGTTTTCATCACCGGGACCTCAAACGACTTCAGATTTAAAATCTGAAAATACCAGCGTACTCCTTGAGTTAAAACCTTTCTAAAAAGACCAAAATCAGCCATAACAGAGTTAAGTTCAAAATTTTCAAAAAGACAATTTTACAAAAATTGACCCCTAAAGTCGTGACTGACATCTGACTTCACTTAAACCTTATAAAAATCTCTTTCCTAACTTCTTAATTATGATTAAGAATTCTCTAAACCCGATCTGAAAATCTGGGGCGTTACATTAAGTTTGATAACTGTATGAAGTCCTTAAAGTTTATTAGGAGCAAATATGATCACTGCTTGTATTTTAAAGATGTGAGTTATGTGCCTATGTTTCTGTTGATGACATGCTATTTGTCAGTCCAAGTAAGGAATCCATTGAGTGTGTGCAGAAATGTTTGAGTGATAACTTTGAGATGAAAGATTTAGGAGATGCTAAGAAAATCTTAGGCATGTGTATTACTAGGGATAGAACGGTAGACTTGTGTTAGATCAGTCTGGTTATGTTGAGAAAATTCTATTTAAGTTTTCTATGTCTGAAGCTAAATCCGTGAATGTTCCCCCTTGCATCTCATTTTGTTCTAAGTAAGGATCAGTCCCCAAAACTTGATTCTGAAATTGTTTCTATGAGAAAAGTACCCTACTCTAATGCTATAGGATCTGTGATGTATCTAATGGTAAGTACTAGGCCAGACATTGTCTATGATGTGAGCTGTCTTAGCAAGTATATGTCTAACCCTAGTATACCTCATTGGGAGGCTTTGAAGTGGCTGTTAAGATACTTGAAACATTCTAAGCATGTGGGTTTATCTATCTTTAAGAATACTAAAGGGGTTGTTTTAGCTGGGTATGTGGATTCTAACTATGCAAATGATAGGGATAACAGAAAATATACTACTTCTTATGTATTTACCCTATGTGTCTCCTACATAAGTTGGAAATCTCAATTGCAACACATTGTTGCTTTATCTACTACTGAATCTGAATATGTGGCTATTACTGAATGCATGAAGGAGGCTATTTGGTTGAAAGATGTCTTGTCTGAAATTGGTTTTCTTAAAGACAATGTCACTGTATATTTTGACAGTCAATCTGCGCTCCAACTTTGTAAAAATCCTGTCTTTCATGATAGGACTAAGCACATTGATGTTAGATTCCACTTTATTCGAGATATAGTTGATAAATAACTTGTGTTGCTTGAAAAAATATCAACTGATGTAAATTCTACTGATATGGGACAAAGTGTTTGCCTTTTGAAAAGCATGCTTCTAGCATGAAAATTCTTAACTTTGATCCTAGTTAATTTTGTTTCTTGCAGGTGTTCAAGTATAGCAGATGGGCTTAAACAATAATCTGAATCAGTGGCTTACTTTGTGTTATGCCAATATGATTAAGGTTATTGTTGAAGTTCCATCTTCTATAGTGGGTTAGGTAGCTGATGAGCTGCAGTAGCAATATGAGATACTAACTGATTGTGTGTTAGTTGTATTTTATTATTACTATTGTAGTCTTATTGACTATCTGTGGGTGGTTATTACCTTTGGTGATTACCTCTGGTCTTTGTGACCTGCTTATGACTTTATGTCTAAGCCTAACCATGACTTTGTGACTAGGCCTTAATCTCTCATGTAGTTTTCTTTGTGAATTCAATATGGGAGATTATTGGCGATGATGATATATTCTAAAGACTCAGTTCACCAATGATCTGGATCACAAAAGTGCCAAGGTGGAGAATGTTGGAAAATAGTAACCCATTTGTTTTGGGCTCAAGTTTCCTTCAAGGCCCAAGATTGTCCCGCCCAATCTCTGGAAGGCCCACATCCTCGCTACCCTAGTCACCGACCTATAAATATCTTTGTTGAGATATTTCGTGTACACAGTTCTCATTCTTTGTGTGTGTGTGTGGCTAGGTCTTAGAGAGAGAGTAGATCTGAGAGCTTTGTGCTCTGTCTCAGTGCGATCCTCTTCTTTTTCGTGCTTTCTTCTTCTCTTCTTGTGAGTTAGAGCGTCTCGCTCTTAGTGTGTGAGGAGGAAGTCTTTGTGGAGCAACCGAGGTTGCTGCCGCATGCGGTCGAAGCTTTATCTGCCGGTGATCTTTGTGATCTAGTCAACGGTGGTGGAGATCTGTGTATTCTGAGTCAATTGTCAGATTCGGTTTATAGGATAAAAATATTCATTTGTATTATTTCATTATGTATTTTCTTTACTGTATAGTGTTCTTCAGTCAATTTGATTGTATCTAGCATTTACAGTGGTATCAGAGCCCGGTTCGGTGGGGGATAGTAGGCCACGTTGATGTGTGGGACGAGATGCCTCAAATGTGACCTCGCGGTTGTGTCTTCGTGACTGTGGTATCACTGGAGGGTTGGATGTGTTTCTTGGTTTGAGGAGAGGGTTGTTGGGATGACAATCCAAGTCCTACATCGGAAATATATCCAAGAGTGGCCTTGGATATAAGGAGTTCACCTACCCCATTAGTATGAGGCCTTTTGGGAAATGTCCAAAGTGAAAACCGTGTGGGCTTGGCCCAAAGCGAACAATATCGCACAAATGTGAGGGAAAAGGTGAACTCGCAGTCCACTAGTCCGTGAACGGGTGCCTAACACTCTAAAATTTCAATATTTTTTTAAGATCATCCTCGATAAATTTACCTCCATATAGTAATAAAATGACATTCAATTTCAAATATATTTAAGTATCTAAATAAAATATCTAGAATTATTTAATTATGTTACATTAAACTTAAGATGATATGAAATAATTATCTAAAGTTGCATGTGATACATACATTTTTTTAAATATTTTCTAGATATACAGTACATGAATGAATCTTCTAAATCTAATATATACACACAATGTACATGAATGATATACGTACATTTGATATTTTAAAATTCATGAATATTTTTTAGGGAAAAATCATTAATCTTATTTATCTTTTAGCTAGATTCACGCGTTTTAAAATATGAAGGGACATATTTTCAAGAGGCATAAAAAATGTATATTAATTTTTTTAAAAAATACTACCTCCATTTCATTTTGTTTGTTGTTTTAGAATTTTAATCTAGAATTAAAAATTAATTTTTTGGACTAATATATTTCTCCCTTTTATATTACATAAAATCCTATTTACTTATATTTTCCTAAAAAGTTGAAAAATTTTGCTCTCTCCATATATTTGTAAGGTTAAATTTGAGAGAGAGAGAGAGAGAGAGAGAGAGAGAGAGAGAGAGAGAGTATTAAAGTATATAAAACAATAAACATTTTAACAGAAAAGAAAAAAAACCTAAAACAACAAACAAAACAAAATGGATGGAGTATATATTTTTATATGTAAATCTCTACTTAAAAATAATATCTCTATTGTGATATGTTTCTCTAATCCCGATGATATTAATGTATAGAGATTTTACAGTATATCAATTATATATACACACAACATATATACTTTTATAATATTGATTGAAACATAAAATAGATAGTTGCTTAAAATATGAATGTCTGTACGGAAAAAAAATATAGTCTTGCCAAGAAAGTGATTGGCTTCGGGAATGGACCAAAACGTATATAGTGTGTGGGGGCAAATTTTTCTTGCAATAAATATGTCATTATCCTATCTTACAAGTTAATATATGTATAAATACTATGAACCAAAAGTCACATGGTCGGACCAACCTTGCTTCTTAATAACCACTCCAATATTTTTGACAAATATTACATATGATTAGGATAATGCTATCCGGCCATAGTGTGGTCGGCCATAATTCATAATTATGGTATGCTTTAAACTTATAGTAAGTAATAAATTCAAATTTTGATTATGGATTATTATGATTTTTCAATTATACCTTTATATTTCATTTTAGAAAGTGATTTACTTATATTTTTTAAATATTCACTTATTTCATAAAAATGTCTAAAAAAATAAACAAATTATTATAAAAAAAATTGAAATCATACAAGGTGCATGCGTAGAAGAAAATTTGAGGCAATTTATCATAGGATTTTTCACTTTTTTTTAAATTTGAAACTAAAAACACACACACACACACACAACAATAGTGCAAAATGTACTTTTGTAGGAAATTTTTTATTTTTTTTATTTTTATTTTTATATTAATTTTCAATGAAAAAAATGCATTACTAATTAATTACCTATTAAATTTGTTTAAAAATATTAAAATAAAAAGTATCAAAATTAGACATATAGTAATTTGTTTTTCGGTCTCTAACTATAATAAAACTATTATATAACTTGTACAAGATATTTAATTATATATATATATATATATCTAAACTATATCAAAATTGAAAATTGATAGTTTCAATAATTCAAATTTAAAATTGATGATTTTCATTTCTCATGTGTTTCGGATCGATAATAACATATCTTTCAGGATCGTCGAAGTTAATAAAATTCCTATAAACTTAAATAAATATTTTAAAACTTGACCAATGACTCTAATTAAAAAGACCGTTTAATCTAGAATAATATACATACATACAATTATAAATATATAATTGTATTAAATAAATCATATCTTTAATATAATATCAAATAATGTATTTTTCATATTTTATTTATATATACTAAGCTAGCTATAATTACAATTGATATACCTAGAAATAGTGTATAGCATATAAAATGCTAACTATGATAGAACTTGTAGTTGAGTATGCATATTTAATTTTAATATACTAATGGTAATGCTAATTAACAAGATATCTATATATTTTTAAAATTGAAAATTTATATTATATACAAGTTAATGTTAATCTTTAACTATTTAAATATAATGATCAAATTTGCAATTGCATGCCTTAATTCCAATTTGAATTTCAGTTTGGAAATAACTTAGAATTTTCGAATTGGTTATTATTTTGGAGATAATATTATGTGGAACTGTTCATAGACAATTAATGAACACGCTAATAAAGAGAGAGATCAACATGAATTTCATGTAGAGAACTTGTTAAATTTTTAGTCAAAATTAATACTACCTCCGTTTCATAATGTTTGTTGTTTAAGGTTTTTTTTTAGTTTCAAAATGTTTGTTGTTTTATATAATTTGACATCCTCTCTCTCAATTTTAACCCTCTCAAATCCTACAAGATTTTTTAAAATATATGGAGAGAGAAAATATTGTTATTTTTTAGAAAAATATAGATGAATTAGATTTTATGGCATATATAAGGGATTGGTATATTTTTCCACGAAATTAATTCTTAATTCCTAATAAAAAAAATAAAACAACAAACATTATGAGAGGAAGGTAGTAATTAATAAATTATGACCACTTAAGAATCTCGGACCGCGAACCAGATACTTTATTTTAGACTGTATTTCATTACTTGTTTCAATTATTGGATTTCTATCACGTACTTAAAAAATTAATAACATTCCACTAAAATATTAAATACATGTGTTGTCAGAAATCTAACCATCAGAATTCAAAACATGAGATGAATGTAATCTTAGAAAAGACGATCTCATCCTAAAAGACCAAATTCAAGCCACATTTTCCTCGCCAAACTCAATAAAATAGTACTTTGTAAAAAAAAAATGTTTTAAGCCACCTTGATTGCCTCTACATCGGTAAAATTTGGCTAATTTTTAAAGATATTTAACAAATCTCACGGATTTATAGCAAGAAAATATATTTTTCGATATTAATAATTTGAGTGGATATACTCAGACATGCGAACAACACAATGATTATAATAATCTCAGGGAATTTTATTTTTATTTTTTGTGAGAAGATCTCACGAATATATTGTAACACAATAATTTGTATTTAATTTAATAAAACATAAAATGTGTACAATATAATTCAGATGATTTTCGAATCAAGACATATTTATACGGATTCAATATCTATTTTCCTCTATTCTTATCTTCAAATGGTCTTTAATTTGAAATTTTCAGAGTAAATTTGTCTCTTTGATTTTATCAGACTTGTTGTTTGAACTTGGTCTTCGAAGCTTTCAGGAAAGATTTGTATCCTCGATCTTTTTTGACTTGGTATTTGGACTTGATAACATTAATCTAGAGGACATGACTTGGTATTTGGACTTGATAACATTAAAATCAAAGACTTGTTGTTTGAACTTGGTCTTCAAAGCTTTCAGGGAATATTTGCATCCTCGATCTTCTTTGGCCGTCGCCTTGTTTCCGGATCAAACGCTGACTTCGGGATAAATTTGATGAAGAACGTCTTTGACTGCCTTGATAAATTTGATGATAGACACACGCTTAGGGGTGTCAAGGTACGTCATATCTTACTTTTTTGGTCATACCTTATACCTTACCTTAATTTACGGTATGACAAAAATCATACTGTTGTCGTACATTTACCTCCGGTATACCTTAAGTTCGGTATGACACATAATGCATACCTTTACCATACCTTTATTTCAGTATACTTTACCGTACCTTAGTTCGGTATACCTTACTGTAATCATATTTCGATCCGTACCATACCGACATTTCACGGTATATCAAAATTATCATTATATTAAATGTTTATGATGAATATATAGTAAGTATTATAGTATTGTATATCATATCTCATTTTATTTTATTTTTTTCAATAATTTAGCATAACTTTTAGTCTAAAGATTAAAGCAGAATATAAGATTATTATTTATTACATTAGATTTCACATTGTTCAGTTTTTAGTTAGGAGTTTTGTATTAATTATATAAAATACAATATTTTCCTAAATGTTTATGATAAACATATACGAAGTATTATAACATCGTATATTATATCTCATCGTATTTTTTTTTTTATAATTCATCATAACTTTTAGTCTAAAGACTAAAGAAGAATATTATAATTTATAAGATTATTATATATTACATCTATTTCATATTGTTCAATTTTTAGTTAGGATTTTTGTGTTAAATTATATGAAATATAATGTTTTCCTAAATGTTTATGCTGAACATATTAAGTATTATAACATTGTATAACATATTTCATTTTATTTTAATTTTTTTTATAATTCATCATAACTTCTACTCTAAAGATTAAAGAAGGATATAACATTATTATTTATTACATATTATTTCACATGTTGTTCAATTTTTAGTTAGGATTTTTGTATTAAATTATATGAAATATAATATTTTCGTAAACGTTTATGCTGAACATACTAAGCATTATAGCATTGTATAACATATTTCATTGTATTTTAATTTATTTGAGAATTCATCATAATTTTTAGTCTAAAGATTAAATAAGAATACAACATTATTATTTATTGCATCTGATTTCACATTGTTCAATTTTTAGGTAGTAGTTTTATATTAAATTATATAAAATATAATATTTTCCTAAACTTTTATGGTGAACATATTACATACTAAGTATTATAATATTGTATATAATATCTCATTTTAGTATATTTGTCTATTCATCATAACTTTAAGTCTAAAGTTTAAAAAATAAATAAAGGATTATCAATAACATTTGATTTCAAATTGATCAATTTGTAGTTATAATTTAAGTATTAAATTATATGAAATTTAATCATTTTCAAAACCTCCATAATAAAGTATATCTCATTTTCTTTAAAATATTTAAACCATTCATCATAACTTTTAGTTTAAATATCGAAAAATAATAAAATTATTATTTATTACATTTGATTTCACATTGTTTGATTTTTAATTATAATTTAATTATTAAATTTTGTTAAATATTTCATGTTTCTGAACTTTTACGATGAACATACTACGTATTATTTTTTATAAATATATCTCATTTTCTTTTAACCGTTTCAATCATTCTTGTTAACTTTTAGTTTTAAAATTTAAAGAAGAATAAAAAAATATTATGCATTACATAATTTAATTTATCTTTTATTCTATTAAAATAATTTTATATCTTATAATTTACGTATACATCATTTTATTTTAATTTTTATTGGTTATTCATTTTAACTTTTAATTTTATTGATAAAAAAATAGAAGATTATTATTTATTATATTTTCAAATAGTTCATTTTTAGTTATAATTTAGGTATTAAATTAAATATCAAGACATAACTTTTATGATAAACTTACTAAATATTGTATTATAGATATGCAATATATATATGTATATATATAAAATTCAAAGTACGGTATGTACCGATATATACCGTCATATCGTGCCGCGGTATATGCCGAAGTGAAGGTATGTATGATAAACTGGGATTTTGCACTAGTTCTCGTGCTATTTAAGTGTGCATTTTATATGATTTACTCGTGCTTTCATCCCAGTTTAATTAGATTTCATCCGTTCTTGGAGTTTGGTGTGTTTTATTGATATTTGTAGGTTTTGTCTCGAGATTTGTTGTATTCTGGTCATGAGATAGTGGAGGAAGTCCCGGGAGATTACATGATGAAATTGGTCGAGAAAATGGGATGAAACAAGCCAAGAAAAGAGACACGGCCGCGACCCAAAGGTGCACTTGCGGGTAGGGTCGCGGCTTAGCCAAACCAAGGCGCTACAACATCGCGACAGGGAAGGGGTCACGAAGAAGGAAATTCGCGACCTTGGTCGTGAATTTTGGTGAGGCTCGTGAATTTTTAGCCACGGCAGGACACTTGGCACCACGTGGATTCATGACCAGAGTCGTCGGTGGTCTAGTCGCAAGCGTGGTCGCGGCTGGGCCGGGCCTGTCCGATTTTTGATCTAGTTTTGGGCTTTTCCCTACTTGGTATTTAAGGATTTTTAATGGACGCAAATTAGACACACCTTACCTACCCAAAAGTTACCACCAGAGAAAAACAGCAGAGAGAAAGGAATGCGAAGAATAAGACAGAAGGATTCAAGAGCTTTCAAGATTAGAGACAAATTAAACCTTCCGACTTTTATTTTCTTTGTTCTTAGAATTTTTCATGTTTTCTTTGTGGATGATTTTGGTTATTTATATTATTATGGATAGCTAAAACCCTAGTATTCTAGGGTTGTCTATGATTCAAACTATGAAGTTCATTTAATCTGTTGATTACTTATGTCTATGACTTTGTTGTGTTTTGCTTATTCTCGTATTTATCTGTATTATTTACCTGATCACTAAATAGTACTATTTGATGTGTTAATTCATAAATCAAGAGAGGAGTTTTAACACATGATCTAGAATAAGTAACTTGTTAATCAATAACACTCAAGAGGATTGAGGTTAATTGAGATAGCAATAGACCCTAGGAGCCATTAAGAATTGCATACTAGGTATTGAATGGAGACGTTAATACTAGTTTTGTAATCTACAACCTAGGCACTTCGAGAGAAGGTTTAGGATGAATTAGTGGTTGCTCTAACACAATTTAAGTCCCAGTATAGGCATATGAATGAAAAGATTAAATGAATGGATTAGTTGATGATTAGTCCTAGAATACGTCTTTTATTCACTGTTTGATTTATCTGTATTAATTTCTACTGTAATAATTTAATTTATTTCTTATTCTTAGTTTTTAGATAAGTTAAATTCAATCATGATTGGTAGTCTAGATAACTGGAGGAAGTTAGATTAAAATAACTAGTAGATTAATTATTAAATCTCTGTGGATACGACCTATAAGTCTCGCTGTACACTTGCAGTTTAGGTGAGAATAAATACCGAACAATGTACCGGTATGCCGGCATACCGGTACATACCTTCACTTCGGCATATACCTTGGTAGGGTATGATGGTATATACTTTCACTTAGATATATACTGTGGTATGGTATATGCCGATTTATGACGGTATACCGAACTTTCGGTATATGCCGGTACATCTTAATTTTTAAAAATTCATACCTTTACCTTACCGTTAAATTCCGGTAAGGTATCATATCTTACCTAAAAATCGGTATACTGTAAATATCGATATCTTCGGTATTTTTTCAGTACGGTATGGACGGTATTCCAGCATGACAGTATTTTTTACCAGTTCTACACACGCTGACTTCGGGATAACTTTGATGAAGAACGTCTTTGACTGACTTGATAAATTTGATCGCATTTGACTGTCTTGCTTGCCTTGATAAATTTGATGAAGAACGCATTTGATTGTCTTGCTTATGGATCAAACACCGTATGAATTTAGTGAAGAACGCTTTGAATATCTAAGAAATTTCACTTATGGAATTTCTTCTCAAATTCTTGAACTTTTCAAATGACTTCTGGTGTGATTTTCAACTGATATGGAAGCTCCTATTTATAGTTATAGGTCGGAGTATTTGGGGCTTACGTGACGCGATTTTATTGGTTCTTGAATATTGATATATATCTCTGCAAAGATATTTAATTGTTGCCAAAAACTCTTGATATTTATCATATAATAATATATTTATTATTTAAATAATTTATCTAATTTTGAATTTTATAAGATTCTAAAACTAAATAAATATATAAAAATTAATAAAAATATTATATATAATATTATTAATTTCCGCCTCCTACACATATGTTTATTAGTAAGACAATATATTTATTTTTGTGTCAATTATTTGATGAGATATATGCACAAACACATACAACACAATGATGCCAAATATTTAATGATTGAATCCCGTGTTGATTATTCTTTTCCCTATAAAAATACTCCGGTCCATAGTCTAATAATTTACACGTAGGTTTGCTTTTTTTTTTTTTTTTTTTATCGGATCTCCTATATATATAGGCTAATTTATATAAAAATAATACTTATATATATTTAGCTTATTTATTAATATATACTGATATTCAATATGTATTTTACTGTTTTTTTTTCGCTAAAAATATATGTATCTTATAAAATAGAGATTGTAATTATATAAATATCCCTTATGAAAATAAAAGATGAAAATTTTCAATTTCGATTCTCAAATATTGAAATTATCAAGTTAAGTCCTAAAAGTAATTTATTTTTATTTTCATTTTATTTTTAATATTTTTTATTAAATTTAATAGATAATTCTTGAAGAAATGTTTTACAGAAAATTAATATAAAATTAATTAAAAAAATAAATCAGAATCAAAATACATAATTTAAGAGGCTTTATATTGATAGTTTCAATTATTTGAGGCTCTAAACGGACGGTTTTCATCTTTCAAGCTTTGAATTAGTGATTATTAATATATATTTCGAACTCTAAATTAATAAAACTCCTTTACAATAACTATTTTATTGTTTTTAGCCATGAAAACATGCACCTTGCATTGCGCATTAATTCATTATTAAAGAAAATAAATATGAAAATATTATGAAATTCACTTGTTTAATTATCTTTTTCAATATTTTTCTTAATTATAGTGAAAAATCAAACCAGCTTGTATAAATGGGACGAAAGAAGTACTATTAATTGTTTATGATATTATCAATTATAAATTTAATTAGATATAATATTATCAATATGATTAAAATTCCATTTGTTCCTATAAATAATCTTATTTATTTATTTTAGAATGTAGTTAAAGGAAAAATTAAAAGTAAGAGGTCAAAATGAAATCACATGAAAAGGTAACTAGTGAACTAATTAAAATGAAAATGAAGAGTGAGTCAACTAGTGACCATCTAAGGAAAAAAAGCTAACTAAAATGCTATTTAGGCTAAAAATAACAGCAATCACTCCAATCATTCAACCACTCAACAACTTCATATTTAATTACTTTTTCTCTCTTCCACATCATCAATATTCATCCAATCCAATCACATCTATTTTATATGTTTTATCCATGACCACCCAACCATAACATTATATATAATTCTTTTATTTTTATTTTATTTTAAGATTAAAATATTACTTATGATAAAAATAATATAAAAAATTATAATTATAACAAGAAAATGAAAATATTCCAAAAATAAAAATCAAGCAATAAATAGAAATAAATAGTCAATACCAAAAATATACAAACTAAATTAATAACATAAATTACAACATGCTTCACACCAATTAAATTATATCTCCTAAAATTACAGATAATGAAATCACACCAAGTAAATGACTTTTCCTAAAATTACAAAAAATAAAATCACACTCATTAAACGACATTTTATAAAATTACAACCACATCAGTTTGGAAGTAATTCTGCTATAAGATGATTTTTCAGAGATTCTTCTTGAGGAAACAAGTTGCTTTTACCCAACAAAATGTTGAACATATTCATTTTTTATGATTGCAACCTAATATCTATAGAGAATGAAAAAATATGAATTTTGATATATTTTTTATTTATTTTATTATATTATATACAAAAATATACCAATTTTATCTATATATTAATTTTACAATAAGATGGACACACATTGGCCACAAAAGTGGTCGAGATGAGACCACCAAATGTCAAAAATTGGTGATGGTCGACCATCACTTTTTCCATTTCAACAGTTTTCCTTTTTTTTTTTAATGACATGGCAAGCGTCCGCAAGGATTGTGATAGCCGTTAATACCAGTCTTAGAAGACACGGATAATTAACTATGCATGTCCATTTTACGGCTATTAATTTTTTTTTTCGGTAGTATTGATGTGAATGCATGTAAAAAAAATGGGGAAATTCTACCCATGTGTAAGGGTACCATCCACCAGAAAAATTTGATATCGGATTTAATATAAATTGGAAAAAAAACATGGGTCCACTACCACATCTGGGATAGTGGGGAAATTCTATCTTGGTGGTTGGAGTAGTACCCCAACCACTAATACACTATTTAAAATATAATAAAACCGTATTAGATTAATAATAAAAAATTATTGTAATGTATTAACAGGAAAGTACCCCCAATAGGTAAGGTAGAATTCCCCGATAGTGATAGTCGGTGGGTAATAGTACCCTTTGAGTATGCATAATTTTTTGTAAAAAAGATGCATAACAAATGATAAGAAAATATATTTTTAAAATGAAAGTAAATATAAGAATACGTAATCTATACATATATTAAAGCAAAATCGCAGGGGTAAAATCGTAAATAAAAAATTATTAGCAAAAGAAAGGTTAAAATTAAATATCTCGCCAAAAATTCTAAAGCTTGTATTTAGTTTAGTGGTTGTGCTTTGTATATAAGTAACGCAAGTTCTAATTGATCCAGGTTCGAACCCTGAAAACTCGAGTAGTCTTTTCTTTTTTGTTTTATTTTTCTTTTAATGTTTAAGTTATTAATTTTTATTAAAGAAGTAATCATTGTATTTATTTTTAATATCAAAGATATGACAAAGTATTTGTTCTTTTGTTTTGTCTTTTTGTTCTTTTTCTTCATTTTGTTCATTTTTATTTTGCTCCGTTTAATTGTTAACTTTTTTTCTTCATTTAATTTTTTTTATTCACATTTTTCTTTTATTTCATTTTAACATTTAGTTCATTAATTTTTATTTAATAAATAATATTTGTATTAAAGATCTAACAAAAACATATGCTTAAAAAAAACGACGCTTTCCAATAATTTCAAATATAATTTGATCTTTCAACTCAATATTTAAATCTTTATCGATAATGGAATAAGACTAACCATGAGTTCTATAACATTAAATAGGTAAATGTTCAAATCCAACAATGATTATATAAATTGTCATATCGTAGATGAATATTCATAGTTAGAGTTGTTGGGGGAGAAACAAATAATAGTATGATTTATCACATTAGATATATATATATATATATCATTAGACTGGAGTTTATTTTTTTTATTCTATTTCTCTAAGCAAATTTATTTGCTCACACATTTTCTTTTAACAATCATTGGAATATATGACTCCAATTTTTCGTATGGTCGAACAAATTGAGGATTGAAACTCTATTTAGTTTCTGCCCGTGTTTTAGGAACAAAGACATGACCTGGATGAGGCATTACTGTTCCATAGTCTGGTCAAATTTTATTTGCTAATAAACTTAATTGGGGTGTAGAGTTTAACCTAATTTACATTGTCATGCAATTAAATATTTATATCGTAGATCATTGATGTTTCAAGATCACATATTTTATTTAAATTTATTTTCATATAATTAATATATCTTATTCAGCATATCATAGTGACAAAGTGTTTGCTGACAATAATTACAATATTGATGTTAGAGCTTGAATAATTTTTGTAACAAAATTATATCCAATAATTTGAAACTATTGGCACTACAGAATTTTAAATTTACTATTTAAAAGTAATAAAGTTTGAAATGTCTATAAAAAATAATATAAGTTCTTCGTAACTATTGTGAAATTATGAGTTTGCAAAATTTTGGAGCTTAATTTATAAAAACTATAATAAATGCATGGTGAATATATTTATCAATCCTAAAAATGTAATAACATAAATCGAGTTCAAAATTTATTGCCACATCATTATTTATTATTACAAATAAAATACACTAATCATCTTACTATAATTTTATATATGTTTTTTCTATGCCTTTTTACGAAAATAAAAATTGCCATAAAGACTCCAATAGTTATATGTACGTGTATATCTCTCTAATATTGTTCATTTACAAAAATGATGAAATGTGTTACTATGTTGATTTTTTTATATAGAAAATTTCAAATTTTAGCCCTGTTAACATTTGAGTTTTTTTATGAGGCACAAATCACTATATATAAAAATAATATTAAGTAGTGGTGACGACGTTGATAATATTTATACTAAAAATATCATATAAAGAAGCATTACAAAATTTATAATGAAAATTACTTTCATATATAATTTGACTATTTTTATATGACATTCATAAAATTTAAAAGTATAGTTGTTTAGTTAGTATTATCTACACATACAATAAAGTATATTCGTACATCGTACGGGAGATATACTAGTTTTCTATAAAGGAGACACGTCTGACGTCTCAAATACGAAAATTAGAGTTGCACCCGTTGGTTTGTATGTTCGTGAATGATATTTAATGAGTGCCCATAAATAATACTCCCTCCGTCCCATAATTATAGTCCACTTCCCATTTTCACACAGATTAAGAAATCACATTTAATATGTATTGGGAATATACAATTTACAATAATTATTCTATATTGCCCTTATTTTTTACTATATTAATTGCATTCATACTATATTAAATAGGGTTATATTTGTAAAAGAATATTTAAATACAATCCCAATTTAGAATAGGACTATAATTTTGGGACATCCCAAAAAGGAATAATAGACTATAATTATGGGACGTAGGGAGTATTTTGTATTATGTGTTGTATCGTATTAATGTGTCGATGTCCATATTAGAGACAATTAAATATCATTTATGGACATTCAATACCGACATATTTATTATCATTGCCGCCTTTTTTTTTCAATGCTTTTGTTAATGAGATTGAAAAATTCAATCAACCTATCTATATATGAGACTAGGGAGTGGTACTTTTAATATAACAATCTCTACATTAGAGAACAAACTTTTCTATAAATATTTTATGTCTCATTCATTTATATCAAATACTCCGGATTATATAATTTACAATTATTGCAAAATAATTAAACCAAACATGAAGTATTCAATTTTACATCTAATAGATTTCACAAGATGCAAGATGGGCATTTTCTTATATGTATATGATTATGATACTACGTATATAAATCGACTAAGGAACAAGAATGAATTTTTGACCGATTACCTAGATAAATTCATTACCTTGTTAATGAAAGGAACAATTTCAAATAAGCCCAATTTAGTTGGGAGAGAGGCCATTATCCTTGAAGATTAATAGCTTTTATCCTAATCCACCAACACGATTATGGTTTATAGATGTTCTTACTCAACCTTCTCAATGGTGACACTTGACCCCTTATTTTCTTGAATTTTCGTTGTTGATTTTCCACAATTATTCACATGAAATTGTAATTTTAAGAATCCATCTTATGCATGTATCTATCTAGGGGAAGTCTCTTGTAATACTGTCAACTGGGTACTCAAATTCCGTCAGATGATTTCTATCTATACATGGATCCATATGTTGTTGATCCATACAATCATACAATTGTGAGTGAAATGCAAAGTTGATACATATATGAATTCAAATAATTTTACATAAACGTTGGATACTAAAGTATTTCGCCCCTATTATTAATATGATATAAAATAAATTATAAATTTTTTAATTTCTCAACTATTCATTATGTATATTTAAGTATGGGTTGTAATTGGACTAATTTGAAATAAATATTAAAAAGTTTGAGTTTGGCTCGTTACAATGAAAAGGTATGAAATAGACAAAACTTGTAGGGGTCCAAATTCATATATGTTTCCCTTTACTGAAGTAGTTGCTGGTGATAATATAATAAACTGTCAAATGACAATTCTTGATGGCTTAATTTTGGTTGAACATGAATGGTCCTTGTTCACCTAAATAAAATTGTTTGATTAAGTCTCTTTTACATCAATTTGTTGATTAAATGTTCGTAACAATTGCATATAACTTCTACATTTAGTATCGAATCATAATCTCTTTGTTGAACTGGATAATGGGTAAATGTGGAATAACTTAAATAATATATAATGATGATTGCTGATTTATAAACCCCACCTAATTAATTATATATGTCGAAATACATAATCCTCCATTCTCAATCTCTATTATGTTTTAATTTTGTATTCACTTTTAGTATGCATAGTGTATGTAATATACTAATATCGGTATGTAGCGAAATAGATAGGGATAATATTTTCCGTGGCTGAAAAATCAGCATG